>CM059435.1:41392154-41992154 GCA_030390025.1 Squalus acanthias
ACAGCAACAGTTGCATGACAATATAAAAATACCATTGCTTTGCTTGACTATTGTAAGAACTCCATAAGCTGAGAATACACAGCAAAGACACAGGTCGGAATTTTAACAGGAAAAAATGGGTTGGTTGGAGGCAGGGGGGGGAAGTGAAAGCTGAAAAAATCTAAAACCCGCCCACTTTCAGCTTTTACTCAGGTGGGACGGGGGTGCGGGCAGCCAACCCACTGCCAGGAGGCAGGTTGGTATTTTAAATATGATAATGAGGCCAACTTTAACCTACTTTGCAGGTTTTACTGCCGGCGGCCGGGAATCCCAGGCCACGGGGTTCCCGGTAGCTGCAACGTGGCGGCCACATCTTCGGGGAGCAATCCTTGTGGGCTGGGAGGAGCAGGAGTGCTTCCTCCCGGTCCACCAAGCTCACCCACCAGCAGCCTGCATCCCCCAGGGTTGGGGTTCGGATGCCCCAGGGATCGGACCCTTCCCCGGGCTTGGAACACCCCCACCCCCAACCGCACCCCCGCCCGAGATCGCGACTCAGCCCCAGGATCAGACTCCCCCTCTCCCCTCCCACCCCCACTGCTTGGACCCCTCCCCATGGCTTGGAACCACCTCCCCCCACACCATCCTGGGTCCAGCACCTACCTGGTTCGGCGGCCTCCTCCGCGTTCCCTGCCCGACTGGAAGCCAGCCTGTCAATCAGACTGGCTTCTGGGCGGGAAACCCACCCTTTATATCGCACTCATGCTGTGGAGTTAAAACTCCACAGTGTGCTGGGAAACCCGAACTTCCGGGTTTCCCGCTGTCTCCCGGGTCCCCCTGCGCCATGCAGGTGGGAAACAGGAAAATCCTGGCCACACTATATTAAAAAAAAAAAAAATGCTGGCAATACATAGCAGGTCAGGCAGCATCTGTGGAGCGAGAAACAGAGTTAACGTTTCAGGTCTATGGCCTTTCATCAGAACTGGAAAAACTTAGAGATTTAACAATTTTTAAACAAGTAACTCAACATTGATTTCAATAACTTCAGATCATAACCATTGCTCCTATTTGTTCGGGCAGCAGATGTTAGTAATGTTTCTGCTGTTACGTAGGAACATAGGAACAGGAGTAGGCTATTCAGTCCCTCAAGCCTGTTTTGCCATTCAGTGAGATCATGGCTGATCTGCGACCTAATTCCATATACCCGTCTTTGGCCCATATCCCTTAATACCTTTGGTTAATAAAAAGCTATCAATCTCAGATTTAAAATTAACAGTTGATCTAGCATCAATTGTTGTTTGTGGAAGAGAGTTCCAAACTTTGTGTGTAGAAGTGTTACCTAATTTCACTCCTGAAAGGTCTGGCTCTAATTTTAAGACTATGCCCCCTAGAATCCCCAACCAGCGGAAATAGTTTCTCTCTATCTACCCTATCTGTTCCCCTTAATATCCTGAAAACTTAGTTCAGATCACCCCTTAACCTTCTAAATTCTAGGGAATACAACGTTAATTTGTGTAATCTCCCCTTGTAACTTAACCCTTGAAGTCCGGGTATCATTTCTGGTAAACCCACGCTACACTCCCTCCAAGGCCAATATATTCTTTCTAAGGTGTGGTGCCCAGAACTGCTCACAGTACTCCAGGTGTGGTCTAACCAGGGTTTTGTATAGCTGCAGCATAACTTCTACCCCCTTGTATTCTAGTCCTCCAGATATAAAGGTCAGCATTCCATTAGCCTTTTCGATTATTTTCTGTAGCTCTTCATGACATTTCAATGATCTATGTACCTGAACCCCCAAGTCTCTGGACATCCACTGTTTTTAGCTTTTCACCATTTAAAAAGTACCTTGTTCTATCCTTTTTTGGTCCAAAGTGGATGCCCTCACATTTGCTTACATTGAAATCCATTTGCCACAGTTTAGCCCATTCACTTAATCTTTCAATATCCCTTTGTAATTTTATGCTTTCATCTACAATGCCGCCTATCTTTGTGTCATCGGCAAATTTGGATATATGACTTTCTATGCCATCATCTAAGTCATTAATAAATACTGTGAACAGTTGAGGCCCCAACACAGATCCCGGCGGGACACCACTAGTCACATCCTGCCAATTTGAGTACCTACCCATTATCCCTACTCTCTGTCTCCTGCCGCTCAGCCAATTTCCTAACCAGGCCAATAATTTGCCCTCAATTCCATGGGCTTCTACCTTAGTTAACAGTCTCTTATGTGAGACTTTATCTAATGCCTTCTGGAAGTCCATATAAATAACATCCATAGACATTCTGTAGGGGGTGGCCTGTGGGTCAGCTTTGCCTCTGACTGTCTGGACGGGTCGAACCGTTCCCACTCCCCTGAAGTTCTAGACTCCGGACTTAGATACAGGCTGCGATACAAAATTGGAGTGGACAACTGGTTTGGTGCAAGAAAACTGTGTTTATTGAAGTCACACTAAAGTTATAACATTGAAAATACATTTAGATTATACAGACATTCCAGAGTACACTTGGTTAAGAATGGGGAACACATGGCACAACGAGGGAAAAATCACAATAATAATCCCCTTACCCTTGTCCCACCCCCAAAACCTAACTAAATTGCACTGAGAGAGGCCAAGGATCATGCTCACCAACAGGGGTTTCTTGACAGTTCGAAATCCAGCCAGGTAAGCCGATTGCGTTTTTGGGGTACGCTCTTTGTGTCCTTTGGGGCCTGCCGTCCCCACGTGGTACCGGTCTGTGGAATCTGCGAAGGTCCCTCAGTTTGGTGGAGTCCGCTGATGCAGTAGGACGTGGTTATGGATTTGTCTGGTAAGTACCCACTTTTCCTAGTTAGAAATTGGGAAAGTAAAGTCTTTGTTGGGTACTTTACCTTGTAGAGTGGAAACTTCGGGTCTTGTTCTTCCGATGGTGGTCTGGTCATCGAGTTTTGTTGCGGTTGGGGTCCGGTTGGCGGTCTTTGGTGTCGGCTCAGTCGCAGCGGCCTAGATCATTACCTGAGTGGTGGTAATGATCTGAAGGTTTGGTTTACCCGGCCCTTGGTTACCGCGGTGCTCGTGGTCGGTCTTTGTGTAGGGCTGCGGTTGCGGCCTTATCGTCTTCGGTCGAGCCTGCCCCACCGTGCCCCCTCGCTGTGATGTTGGGTCTTCCTGCTGCTTCCGGAGAGGTTTTCCAAGCCCCGTTTGGTTACTGGTGGCCCACAGTTATACTGTTTTTGAATTTCTTATCTGGGCGCCAAATCAGGGTTAGTTCTTTGTCTGACTTTTGGGCGGGCTCCTTAAGGTGATTTCACTCATTGTTTTAATGGCTTTAATGTCTTGGGTGTTTGTTATGCATAATGTAAATCGTTGTTTTCCTGGCTCGGTAGCTAGTTTGAACTGTAAGTGATTATTTATGCATAGTTTTGATGGGCTATAGGTTTGTGCAAGATTAAGTCTTTTACTGGGTTGATTGTTTTAAAGAGAAGAATGCGTATTCTGTCTCCTCCAGTTGTCTGGCTTCAGGTAACAATCAAAGCTGTATTCTACAAGCCCAAGCATGTCAAGCTGTAGGCCTTTTAAACTCGACCTCCTGTCTGCAGGGTCCCACTTTAACCTTGCATTTTTCCTGCCATAAAGTCCAAAAGCCATTCCCTTAAGGGTTCCCTTATTGATGACTTGGGAAATGTGCGAATTTTGAGAATCCTACAATTCCCCTGTCTACTACTTTAGTCACCTCTTCAAAAAATTCACTTAGGTTTGTCAGGCATGACCTACCTTTCACAAATCCCTGTTGGCTCTCTCTGATCAATTGAAAATTTTCGAGGTGTTCAGTCACCCTATCCTTAAATATAGACTCTCGTAATTTCCTGACAACAGATGTTAGGCTAACTGGTCTATAATTCCCCGGTTTCCCTCTCTCGCCATTCTTAAATAGTAGAGTGACATATGCAATTTACCAATTTAAAGGAATGTTGCCATTCACAACTCCTGTAGACCCATCTTTTGTTTCTTGACTTGTCTCATCACCATCCCCTTTTGCCTTGCCCCATCATCCTTTTGTCATTTAATTGCTCCTGCCTGTCACCCTATCACAGACCTCCCCTTTGGTTCTTTGCTCCACTTGTCCTCCCCCACTTCTTTCCCTGCCTCTGTACTTGCTCAAAAACTGATAAATCTCCAACTTCTTCCACTTCTGACGAAAGGTCATCGTTCACTCTGTTTCTCTCTCCACCGATGCTGCCTGACCTGCTGAGTATTTCGAGCATTTTCTGTTCATATTCCAGATTTGCAGCATCCGCAGTGTTCTGCTTTTGTTACGCTACATAAAAGTTCAATTTTATCGTGCAAGATTTTGATAGCTCAAAATAATTTAAAGTCTTCAGTGAAGCTCTTTCATGCTTTGCTCACCCCTTGAGGAAGAAGAGTAATTCCTAACTTCCTTGTTCATGTATTAGCTTTTGTACAGCTGGCACGTCTTCCCTGTATTTCAGTCAGTGAGAGTCCTTTTGGTGTCTGTTCCAGTCTATTAACATATTATTCCTTCATGTTGCTGTGAGCCAAGGAAAGTTATCTCAGTTGCCTGGAGCATTACATGACCTCTGCAGAGGTGACGTTGGTGTTAAAGGAGAATCTTATCGGCTATGAAAATAAGATGGGCTACAAAGTTTCTGACGAGAGGTGGGGTACTGCTGATATTTTGTTCCTACATCCTGCAAATGCACACTTTCTCCTCTTCTCTCTCCAGGTTATACTTCCCCTTCATACTGTTGTTCGCCTATCTTTAATATTTAAAGGAAAAGTAGGTCAACATCTTCAGGAGAGGAAGGATATGAGGAGAAAATTAGATGGGAAGAGAAACTGGCTAAGCATTTCCCGTAATGTTGTCAGTAGAGTTATGTACCTTCGTATTTGTATCAAATCTAGTTGAATCCTATTTGAATATTTAGGACTATTCACAAGATAGGTGACCTGCTTTGCTCACACAAATTGTGCTGATTGGAAATGAAGATTTTTGCCTGTTTGCGTCCAGTGATGACCTCAAACACTGATTAATCATAGATGAATGACAAATGATTTTTTCAGTTTGAAGGAAATTGCATTTTGAATAGCGGAAAGTAAGCTCTGCTATTATTTTATGCCTGTTCTTGCAGCAGATTCAATCTTATATTAGATGTAGCTTGCTGGGTGGCATTGAAATAGGAGTGGGGTATGGGGAGTTAGCCGGAGGATGGGATTACAGTAGGTGGCTCAACTGGAGAAAGACACCAGCACAGTCTTGATGAGTTGAATGATCTGTTTCTGTAATGTATAATCACATAAATCTAGGGGCTGGATTTTGTCAATGGGGGCGCGTTGGGGGTGGGACTGCTGCTTGTTGGGTTTCAGTCCCGCCCCCAATGATGTCCGGCCAATCCATGCTATTTTCCCTTGATTGACCTTGTTAAGCCCGCCCTGCGGGCTTAGCCGGCCAATTAAGGGAAAGCCGGTGACAGAGGACGTCAGCGTATGACGTTTCATCTGTCGAAATTTTTGACAGATGAATTGTCATGCGTTTGACAGCTTTGAGAAACTGTCAAACACTGACAATCTCTGTTCTAAGGTGAGCCCTTGCACAAAGACTCACCAAAACCTCTTGCCTCAGCAGAAATCAGATGGCTGCTGCATCTGAGGATGGCTGCTGCATCTGAGAATGCAGCAGCCATTCTGTCATCTCTGCTGTTGTAAAGTTTCGCAATTATCGCGATTCAAAATAACGAAAGAGAAGCAGATTCGTTTGATCAGTTTATTTAAACGAAATGCTGTCATGATTAAAAAGAGGAAGGGGCAATCGATAGCTCCGAAAGCTTGTGATTTCAAATAAAACTGTTGGACTATAACCTGGTGTTGTGCGACCTCTCAATTTTGTCCACCACAGTCCAACACCGGCATCTCCGCATCATGATTAAAAAGGACACAGAAGCCTGTAAAATGGCTGCCGCGCATCGTGGCAGAAGCTTCCAGAATTACAGTGGGCAGACAAGATGGCGTTCGAATAAACATTTCAATATAAGACGGGATCATACTCGATAAACACTGATAAAGACAGGATGCAACCTGTTTGCATTTGAAACAATAGCAAAAGATATGAGTGCTGGAATCGTTTTCCATGCACAAGTAAGGACCATTGTACTGGGCAATCGAAGGCCCATCCAGACACAGCAATACACATATACCCCCACGGTTCTACAATGAGAGAGCCATTCTCGGGTGATTAAACAAGTATTCGGGGGCCCCCAAAACCAGTCAGGGAGACGATTCATACGATCCTGGCTGGGTCAACAATGGGGAAAACATTAACGGGTAGTTGGCCAGTTTCAGGTGCTACCGAAACCCGTTAAAGACAAGAATCGCCCCATGCTGGGAGTTTTGAGTGCCAATATTTCACAAAGGACAAACATTAAGATTTGGGCGGGAGATAAGGGAACACAGCACTATAACTATAGTGAACAAATGTCCATCGTGCTCTCATCTCGGCTGATGCTCTTGATTCGACTCTTATTCTCTTATTCTGATCCTCGGGTATCGCTCTGCTGGATGAGCAGCCTTCTGTGTTTTTCTCTGGACTCTGTTGACTCTGGACATTAGCCACACTGGACGGTTATTCGAATGTTGGGTGGAACTCAATCGGAACGAGCTGCCTCGACAAAGGCAAGTGACCGGGTGCACCATCCCGAGAGTCGGTAAACGGTGTCTGGACCCGAAGGCCCAACAAGACAAGACGAAATGACAAGAAAAGAAGAAGAATCGACGTGCCGCCGCGGTCAGTAAACCCCGACTGCGCCCGAAAATATAAGACCCACTTCTTGAACTCTACAGGTTATTGCATGACTCTTCTTTGAATTCTACCGACAACTGGTGTCGGTACAGGAAGACTTTTCTTTGAGTTCTACAGCCGGGCCCGAGTTCTGTCGAGTTCTTCATGACAACGGGGAGCCCGGCCTGCTTGCCGCAGCAGCGAAGATAAACAAGTGGGGTACAGAGACCCCTCCAAACACGTGACAGTCAGGCACTGCAGCGAAACGAGCCGAGTGCCTCACTTTAAAATTCTCCGAAGTATCACGAGTGGTGAGCATGTTTCCCGATCCTACAAATCTAGACGTAGTGTAGGTATTGATAGGGGAGGGTGGTTTTAATAAGGATAAAGTATAATGTGTTCCCCTTTTTACGATGTGCCGTGCGTTCTTCATTACCATAGACCAAGCTTTATGAATGTATGTATACTTGTACTCTCGTTAATTTGCGCCTATGACATGTACTTCATGATTTTGGATGCTATGCAATAAAGATTTCCATTTCGTACTATTCTACCGGGTCTATTTGAGTTTTTCTCTGCATTACTGCTCTCGCACCTAAGTCCAGTGTTAGAACCGTAAGGGCGAGTGGGTAGAACCACTCACAGGTGCTTATTGCAACAAGGCTGGCCGGAGACCAGAGCAAGCAATAGTATTAGGCAACGAAGGCCTAACCTCACACCAGCACCGTCTGCGATACAAGCACGCCAAAACCCCTTACACTGTTGAGATGAGGCACCTCCAGATCTCCAAGGGTGGAAGCAGGAAGAAGCAAAAGTAAGTAAACTTTTTCTTACACTTTACACTCGCCTCTCATACTTACCTCTCCACACTTGCACCCATCACTCACCTCCACAGCGGACTTTTCGATCCCTCTCACCCCCGCAGACCCACTGCTCGCCTCGCTGACCCGGGCGAGTTTCGCAACCGTCGGGAAGCCCGCACTTGCAGGGGTAAAATGGGGATAAGCCTCTTAACTACCTGTTAACAGGCAGTTAATTGGCTCTAATCCCCTTCCCGCCTCAAGGAGACGGGTCCCTGTGCGAGTCTGGGACCCACCTCCCGGGAAGATGGCACGGAGGCGGGTTGGGAGCGGATTCGGTACCCGCTCCCAGCTTCTGCCATTTTGCCCGACAGTCCCTGCCTCCATACCCGCCTCCCCAGGGCTGGGAAAATTCCCCCTAGGATTGTGAAACAACCAGCAGTATGGGCAACTGCCATCTTGGAATTCCTGTCATTCAGAACCAATCCAGGGCTAAATAAATGCTAGAGTGTGCTTCAAAAATAGTGGCTCCATAAATTATTGAACAGAAACATATAGGGACTGTTTAAATTGTACTTGCCTCTTTCAAAGAGTAACAATCCAATCTAAAAGAACTTTTCTGTAAGTTTCTTTTGTATTGTAGGAAAACTCAATAATTTTCTTCATTGTTGATCCTTTCACATCTGCGTCCGGGTGGAATTAAACCAGAACGCACCAGCAAAATCCCACAGGGGCTTTGGGAGGGGAGTTGGGGAAGAGCTTAGCAATAGCTAACAGCCTTGTGGAGTTAGAGTACCATTTGTTTAAGTGGGATCTGATCCACTTTATTCATTCTTTTGTGATCGAGTAATATTACTTTAGAATTTTATACGATTTGGAAAAGTGCATCAATCGAGCAAGAGAAAGCAGGAGAAGCACCCTCTCCTTGGGGATCACGGTCGAAGCTAATGGGAATCTGATGAATGAGCTGCTTTGACCTCAGAATATCTTATTGTTGTCTATAAATTGTAAAAACAGCAAATATATATATTTTTTAAATTGCTTAAGACTCCCCATGGTGTGCCAGACAAATAATAATTCCACGTACCCAAAACAATATCCAGCCTGTATTTTTTGCAGTTTGCATTTTCATCTAGTTCATGCTGCACCAGATCTTCCAGGTGATTTTTTACAGCAGCTCTGAACGATCGTGCCCAGTGTCCTTGAATCCACGGAATATATTATGTACATGGAAATGGTTATTATTAGCACCTCAGGAAGTACTTAACCCTCAGTTGTGAGCCTCCGTCTCTGGCGTCAATGAAACCAAGGTTGATCTGGTTTTCATATAACTTGGTTGTACACAAGCAAGAATGGCAACACTGACAGCTGATGTTTGAGGATAATGAATGAGCATCTGGTCATTCAAGTACCTGCTGCCAGGGACAGAAAATGAAACTTCACACAGGTAGCTTTTGATCTCACCTGTAACCATAACAGGATTTTAGAACCCCACATTTAGTATGCTGTTAACTTGGTTAGGTTAAACCCACAGATAATAGTAGTAGCTGTAGGAAGGGCAGCAAGTACATGACCTGATACAAATATTCTCATCCTGAGGTTAGATGTCCACTATGCAGTATATTAACTGACATAGAGAAGGGGACAGAAATACAGTGAGGTCTTGATTATATTCTAACATATGGCACTATCTCGATATATTGAAGTTTTAGTGAGGTCCTGCTCCCGAGAGGTAAAATTTATGGAATGAACTTCAACATATGGAAGTAGACTTAAAACAAAGATATTCTTTGCCCTCTGGCCTGTTGTTTATCACTGTACAGTCGCTGAGGCAGCACTGTGGAAAGTGAGATTGTTTAGTTAGCAGCAAGAGTACTGGAGAAATAAACTCAAATGATTTGACTTTCTTGAGCACTTCTCCATTTTGTAACTGATGGGACAATGTCCCTGAATATAGGAAATTTCAAGCAGCAATTAGTAACATTCAGAGACAAAGCAAGGCTACACAAATTTAAGAGGAAATCCATTCGAAGAATCAAAAAATATTCACTTGGAACAGTGCAAGCAAATATATAAAAATACACTAATACAAAAGCAAAATACTGCAGATGCTGGAAATCTGAAATAAAAACAGAAAATGCTGGAAATACTCAGCAGGTCAGGCAGCATCTGTGGAGAGAGAAACAGAATTAACGTTTCAGGTCAATGATGCTTTATCAGGACTGGAAAAAGTTAGAGATGTAACAGATTTTTAAGTAAGTGCAGGGGCAGGGAAAGGGGGAGGAGAGGAAAGAACAAAAGGGTAGGTGTGTGATAGGATGGAAGGCAGGAGAGATTAAAAGACAAAAGGGATGATGGTGCAAGGCAAAAGGAGATGGTAATGGGACAAGTTAAGAAACAAAAGATGAGACTAGATGAGGTGTAAATGGGAATCACAGAATCATCAACAGTTGCCATGTGAAAAAAAAATAGGGCAGAGGTTATGGTCTGAAATTGTTGAGTCCAGAAGTCTGTAAAGTGCCTAATCGAAAGATGAGGTGCTGTTCCTCGAGCTTACGTTAAGCTTTGTTGGAACAGTGTAAGAGGCCGAGTACAGAGAGGTCAGAGTGGGAGTGGAGTGGAGAATTAAAGTGACAGGTGGCCGGAAGCTCGGGGTCACGCTTACGGACTGAACGGAGGTCTTCCGCAAAGCGGTCACCCAATCTGCGTTTGGTCTCCCCAATGTAGAGGAGACCGCATCGTGATGTAAGATTTGGATCACAGGTCACACACAGATTACCCAAAGGGTCTTAGGAGTTGTAAGGCATTTTATTAAGGAGCGGCAGTTTAAGTTAAGTACAACACGCAATCAAGATAGACATAGTAGACATACAACCGTGACGCTGGTATCGGTCCCGATCGGACAGACAGCTGACGAGCGCAAACAGCTCTTCCCTTCCCTTCACTGTCTGTGCTAACAGCTCTTTAGATATCTCTTTTACTCTCTTTTTAGGGGTGGGCCTCGGGTAGATTATCAAAGATACAGTCAACAATCTTTCTAGCACACCAACAGCAGACAGCTAGTCTGGAAACAAGGTCACCGCCACGGTGCAGAATGTTATAACATCCGCAGGGAACCAAGAACATCAGCAAATTCTAAGCGTCTATCCAGTTATTCTAACACCAGTCTGAAGAGACTTTTTTGTCTCAAGTTATTTCTTCCAATTCAAGATTTCTTACAACTTGAGAATGAAATATCCTTATTGACTTCTCACAATCCTCTTTTGACTAATCTAGCTAGTTCTAAGTTATCGGCCCGCTGATACCATTCAGGCCCAGGGATGCTTGCTGGCATTATAAGCTGCTTCCCACCACTCGTAGTCCCCTAATTTGCTTATTGCTTTCTCAACTTGGGCGTTAGTTAGTAGAGAGACTCAGAAATGAAGATTTCCCCCTTCCTTACAGTCCATTCTTTTGAGGGGGAGGAGCAACCTCTGACCCTTCACACAGGTTCAGTTCACTGTTCCGGTATTCCAATTCTGCCCCACCTGGGGTATCCTCTGTTTCTTCTATCTTTCCTGATCTTACCCCACCTGGGGTCTCCTCTACGTTGCTTCAGATCTTCTCTTTTGGTGTGCTCAATTAATTTGTTGGTGCTGGTTAGTCATAGGCATGAGTACACAATTGGCTTGTGCATCAAAGTCTTACTACATGGGTTACGTATATCAAAAACACTATCATTACAAGTTGGAGAACTACCAGAGCGTGTGAAATAATACGAACCTAAGGGTGTGCTGATATATTAAGCCCAATATCCCACCAGTGTGAATCGTCCCCTATGCTGTCAATTTCAATATCTATTCTTGAGTTGTCTTGCTCCAAAACATAAAAATGCTTTAGGGAGGAGTTCAGTTGCATCACAAACTCACTGAAGCCCTTAGACAACAGGGGAATGTATTACCCGAATTGTGCCACATAATTGTGCAGCTCATACTTAAGTATCTCATTTACTGTCAGTTTCACTTGAGCATAGGTTTTGATATTGAGTAAAACGTGTTGGTTGATGGGGCAGGTCCTGTTAGACCCGTAAAGCATGGTAGTTGCGGTAGTAGTGACACAGGAGGCACCACCAAAACCACCTCATACTGGATTCGTACTGGTTTTTCCCACGCTCTGTTACCTACAAAACACAATTATTACAGTCACAGTTAAATTCAGTCTTACAATCATTTCAAGCGACATTACAGTTTAACATCTAATCAACAAATCATGGACTTAAAAGATTCTCCAGATCTCTTTTACTCGTATCCATCTTGTGGACAATTCTTGTTAAATATGATTTCTCCTTAGCCCTCAATTGTCCCAACCAAATTCCATGTAACTCTCTGCTTCAACTTCAATTTCAATCCCTCTAACAGGCACCAGTGTGTTTAACTCTATTCTGATTGTTTCATTAATTAGATAGATTCTCGATGGAGTATGTGTCAATGCTTTAAAAGTTGTCTCACTCTCCTGAGCCACATTAACCATTTCATGTCTTGCTGTTGTCAAGTAACTGAGCATGTCTGAGACCCGTTCTTCAGTGCAAATTCACCATGCATTTCCGGATGGTAATTGCTTCATATGTAACAAATCACATTTGCACACTCACATCTCTATATCGTGCCACACGTGACATCCGATACAAGCCATTCTCGGGCTTTCAGGTGATCCTATCAAAAGATTGTAGTCGTCTAAAGAGCTTTGCTCATCTCCCTCTGCATGGTCCCGAAGTCTTGGGTAATGGCCAGGCTATCAATGTAGTTTTCTTAAAAGGTGCATAGGCAAGGACACAAATGTCTCCAAGAGAAAGCTATCAATTTACTATTCATAACTACACTTTCCTGACTTTCACTAGAATGAAAATTCCCATTAATACCAGACTCTGTCTCATTCATGTGCATCTGGAGAAACTTTACTGTCGAATACAATATTAAAGATAGAAAACATAGATCAAAGTTGTTTAGTGGACCAATTTTAAAAAAACACAGCGGAAAAGGGTTAACTCCTTTGCAGGTTTATGAAGGCAGAGCAAATATTGTCAGACGCAAGCAATTGTGTTACTTCATATAAATTAAAAAAAACTTTCCCACTCGATAAAAACAGTTTGTTTGTCACAGTTAAACAAAACAAATCAAACCGCCTTGAAAAATTCATGATAGCAACCGCAACTCCAAGGTTAAATCTTAGACTGAAACGTAATCTTTTGTTAAACAAACTTTTTTTTGTTTTCCTCAGCTTTTAGCTTTGAAACATTCATACAGACTTTTTTTTAAAGGGACACTACACTGAAAGTAGAAAAGGGACAGAATCTTTCCTTTTCTCCTTTCTTTATTTCATCATAGACCATTCTTATCCTTTTTCCCATAAGCCAATTTTCAATTTCTGATGTTTTCTACTGAATCTCATTCTGTACTGATTACTGCCACTGGGAAGCTGAGAGAGTAGGGTGGGTGTCTCTCAAACCACTGGGGCGCACGCGGGAGTGACTGAATTGAGTTTACGGTAATCGATAGTTAGTCGCCAGCTGTCGTCTGGTTTCCTAACTGGCCAAACTGGGGAGTTAGTTGTAAATGTGCCTTGGCGAACAGCACCCTGCTTTAACAATGACTCGATGGTGGCTCGAATATACGGTACGCTCTCGGCTGGATACGAATATTGTTTAACGGTAGGATGTACTGGACCATTGATCCCCTCGGGCTGAGTCATGCTTCCGCAATCATGTTTATGAGTTGAAAACGTGCCCGGGACAGAATCTAGGAACGCCCGTACTTCCGGGTCATCGAAGGTGGCTGGCTCGTACTCCTCTGTATTTTAATCACGAATACCAAATGCGTGCTGGATACCGGAGTAGGGAGTCCGTTCTTAAAGTTCCACCATAACAATTGTTGGCATAATCAATTACCGTTCGGTGCCTTCTTAGCACATCGCTACCCAACAGTCCCTGCCCATTGTGCATAGACATGTAGATGGGAGACAGGACAGTGACCTGTACCACGGCCATGTCTAATACCAAAGGAAAGGACTGCTGTATGGTCATGTGTGTCAAATTGTCAAAGCCCGTTAGAACTTGGGGCACGCCCTTTGTAGGATCAGGGCGGGGGTCGTGAATGATGGTGGCGGAGGAGCCAGAGTCGACTAGCATTAATTGTTGACAGCCTCCAGAATCAACAGTGCGGACTATCGGTCTCCCACCGCCATCGTATCGGAGAGGGGAAGTTACCTCCATCAGAGAGGCCTGTAGGAATCACAGGGGAGGTGGAAATGAATCCATCGACTCAGGTTGATGATTTTCCTGGCATGGGAGTTTTGGACGGCCCTGACTTTGGGTTAGGCAGCGGGCCTTCGATGGCCGCTACTGTAGCTTTAGCAGGTGTCCCAGGGATATTGGCACGGGTCTGATCCCAAGCAGTTCTGGCATGGGTTCCCATGGGGTGTCTTTGGAGACATAAACGCCCAGCGCGTTATGGACCAATGGTTGGAGGCCGTTCAAAAAGAGGGTTTTGAAGCCCGGGGAGTTAAAGTAGTCCCCTCTACCACCCCTGGTGCACTGGAAAATGTCATGGAGTTTATGTACAAAGATATTCGGGCTTTCGGTAGGGTCCTGTTTGGTGCTAGTTAGGACCTGCTGGAAGTCAATACCCTCCTCCCCTAGTCCTTGGCATAGTTCTAACTCAATCTCATTTATTGTGCCCCCCCTCAGGATGTCCTGGTCCATTTCTTGTTTTAATCCTGAGGAACATGCATCCAGGAGGACCTGTTTGAGGTTGTCCCCTTCTAGTTTTGGGTGGGTGATTATAAAAATCCTCTACTGCTGCCTGAAGTCAAGGGGGCTGGTGTCCATATCCACCGCCCCCAGGTTAGCTTTTAGCACCCCCACTTCAACCACGGTAAGGGACCGATGCGTGGTCGTGGTGACCGTTTCCCCCATCATTAGTGGTCGAGGAGAAGGATTGGACGCCTTCCACCTCCTCTTTAGTCTGGTGCTGAGGCTGATGGGCAGCATTGGCCTGCGTGACCACACACACTGCTATTGCCTTGTTTGCTTTGTTTGCTTTGCCATCCTTGTACGGTGGAGGCAGAGCAGAGGGAGTGGGGTCCTCACCTCTATTGTCCCAGCAAAGGCCGGGATCTTTCGGTTTGATTTTGGAGACAGCAGCCACCACTGCCCATTGTTGGTCGATTTGACCCTGCAGCTGTTGGATTTTTTCGAAGCACGGCCCATGGCCTGCTTCGGAGGAGGCGGAGGTTTTGGCGCCGGTTTAATTCCCTTAACACTCCCCTTGCATCCTCTCACTCCTCACACAATCTGGTGTTTTCTGCCTGTAGTTCAATATTCTGCTCGAGTATTTGATCCAGTTTCTTTTGTGTACACTGCATTTTGTCATGAATCTTTTGCTCCCAGCGCAACTGGTTACGGAGAGCAGAAAGGTTCTCTCGCCATCCACTTCTTTCTTCCCGCATCTGGCTTACTAAACCTTTTAACTCTTTAGTCTCCATATTTAACTGGGCAGCACACAAATGTGCCCCATAAGCTAACCTGTCTCGACCTCTCTTTATTTTAAGTTTGTTTTTCTGAACATCCTCAGAGATTTTATCAAGGATGTAGTCATAGTCCCCGTTACCGTCCTCTAAGATTTTTAGACGGTCCACTGCTGCGGACGTGCTGACTTTTTCTGTCAGGCTGTCTACTAGCTGTTCTCGATGCCAATGTCAACACCATTGTACCTCTGGTTTTACCTTTACCTCACTCTCTCTCTCTCCCCTCTTTCAGGGAGTTCCCTACTTAGTCTTAAACGATGATCACGTGTGGTTGACGGAAAAAGAGCTCAGTGTCATGCTGAGCTTGGAATTCATTGAGGTGGGGGCGTAAGGGGATGAAGCTCAGGCCTTTGCCGAGGACTGATCGTTTGGGGTCAGAGAGGGGAAGGTCAGAGGGGATGGTGAAAACACGGCAGGGGGTGAGATTGGAAGAAGGGATGGGGTCAGAGGAAAATGAAGGGGAAGAAGGTTCCGGAGGGGCGTTGGTGTCCAGGAGTTGTTGGAGCTTACGATCCTTGACACCTGAAAGGAAGAAAAACAGTTTTTGTTAAAGCGCTGGATGAGGCGAAGAATGAAATGGAATTGCAGACCAGGACAGCTTTGAGATAGAGTGAGTCGGTGCTGCTGAAGAGAGAGGTCAAGAGCATGCATGTGGCGGCGCATAGCGTTGAGCGTGGATCTCAGGATGCGGCGAGAGCAGTGGTTCGAGGAACGCTGAATATCTCGGAGATGTCTGTAATCCTGGGTGGATCCAAAACATGAGGGGTGGAATTTCAGTTGGAATCCACGTGGAGTAAGTCGGAGCCGGAGACAGCTGCTGAGGAAAGATATGTGGCTGTGAAAGCGAGTCTCGGTAGATACCTGATTAAACACGAGAAGGGAAACAGAAAGCAGTGAAGATGAACAAGGTAAAAGAGACAAACGGAAATCCCGTTGGCGAGAAGAACAGAACTTCTTCAAGGTGGGCATTCCTAGAAGAGAAGTGGCAGTGAATTAAACACTAATACAAAAGCTAAATACTGCGGATGCTGGAAATCTGAAATAAAAACAGAACATGTTGGAAATACTCAGCTGAGGTGCTCCACTCCCACTCTGACCTCTCCGTCCTCGGCCTCTTACACTGTTCCAATGAAGCTCAACGTAAGCTCGATGGAAAAGGACAGGGAGAAATCTAGAGTAAAAATGTTTAACTGGGGGAAGGCCAATTTCAGTAGGATGAGAATGGATCTGGTCCGGGTAAACTGGAATCAAAGATTGGCAAGCAAAACTGTAATGGAACAATGGGCTACCTTTAAAGAGGAACAAGTTCAGGTACATTCCCACTAGGGGGAAAGGCAGGGCAACAAAAGTCAGGGCTCCCTGGACGACGAAAGAGAAAAAGAACGCGTATGGCAGATATCAGGTTGCAAATACATCTGAGAATCAGGCTACATATAGAAAAGTCAGAGGAGAAGTGAAAAAGAAAATAAGAGGGGCAAAGAGAAGGCATGAGAATAGAATGGCAGCCAACATAAAAGGTCATCCAAAAGTCTTCTATATGCATATAAATAGTAAAAGGGTAGTAAGAGGAGGGGTGGGGCCAATTAGGGACCAAAAAGGAGACCTATGCATGGAGGCAGAGGGTATGGCTGAGTTACTGAACGAGTACTTTGCATCTGTTTTCACCATGGAAGGTGATGCTGTCATAGACATAGTAAAGGAGGAGGTAGTTGAGATACGTGATACGATAAAAATTGATAAAGAGGAGGTATTAGAAAGGCTGGAGGACTGGAGAATTGCAAATGTTACACCATTGTTCAAAAAAGGGTGTAAAGAAAAACCCAGCAACTATAGGCCAGTCTGTTTGACCTCGGTAGTGGGGAAGCTTTTAGAAACAGTAATCAGGGACAAAATTAACAGTTATTTGGACAAGTGTGAATTCATTAAGGAAAGCCAGCATGGATTTGTTAAAGGCAAATTGTGTTTAACTAACTTGATTGAGTTCTTTGATGAGATAACAGAAAGGGTTGATGAGAGTAATGCGGTTGATGTAGTATCCAGTACATTGATTTCCAAAAGGCGTTCGACAAAGTGTCACATAATAGGCTTGCCAGCAAAATTGAAGCCCATGGAATAAAAGGGACAGTGGCAGCATGGATACGGAATTGGCTAAGTGATAGGAAACAGAGAGTAGTGGTGAACGGTTGTTTTTCGGGCTGGAGGAAGGTATATAGTGGTGTTCACCAGGGGTCAGTTCTAGGACCACTGCTTTTCTTGATATATATTAATGACTTGGATGTGGGTGTACAGGGCACAATTTCAAAATTTGCAGATGACACTAAACTTGGAAATATAGTGAACAGTGAGGAGGAGAGTGATGGACTTCAGGAAGACATAGACAGGCTGGTGAAATGGGCGGACAGGTGGAAGATGAAATTTAATACAGAAAAGTGTGAAATTATATATTCTGGTAGAAAGAATGAGGAGAGGAAATACAAACTAAATGGTACGATCCTGAAGGGGGTGCACAAACAGAGAGACCTGGGGGTATGTGTGCAAAAATCGTTGAAGGTGGCAGGGCAGGTTGAGAAAGCAGTTAAAAAGTCTTACAGGATCCTGGGCTTCATAAATAGACGTATAGGCCTGGACTTTGATACTGGGGCGGGTTAGGGTCGTGTTATCCACTTTTTGTGTTATCCACCCGACTGCAATTGGATGTGGGAGATTGATGCGATTTTCACCTAATTGGGCAATTGAGTTCCAGCATGTGGGAACCCATGAACCAATTAGTGTTTTCAGTCTGAAAGTCGTCTCTGATGTCATCATTGCTGCTGCATTGAAGGTCTGCAAAGACTGCCTGGCATTTGCTGTGAGAGGACCTGGATGCAAAATGAGCAGCAGCAGCCCTAAGTCTGCTCCCATAAGAAAAACTTTTTTACGCAGCGAGTGGTTAAGGTCTGAAATGCACTGCCTGAAAGGGTGGTGGAGGCAGATTCAATCACGGCTTTCAAAAGGGAGTTGGATAAGTATCTGAAGGAAAGAAATTTGCAGGGCAGGGGAGTGGGACTAGCTGAAGTGCTCTTGCAGAGAACATAAGACGTAAGAGCAGGAGAAGGTCATTTGGCCCCTCAAGCCTGCTCCGCCATTCAATAAGATCATGGCTGATCTGATCTTGGCCTCAATTCCACTTCCCTGCCCACTCCCCATAACCCTTGACTACCTTATCGTTCAAAAATCTGTCTATCTCCACCTTAAATATATTCAATGACTCCACCTCCGCAGCTCTCTGGGGAAGAGAATTCCAAAGATTCGCGACCCTCTGAGAAAAGAAATTCCTCCTCATTTCCGATTTAAAAGGCTGCCCCCTTATTCTGAAATTATGCCTCCTAGTTCTAGATTCCCCCACGAGGGGAAACATCCTCCCTGCATCTACCCTGTCAAGCCCCTTCAGAATCTTATATGTTTCAATAAGATCCCCTCTCATTCTTCTAATCTCCAATGAGTATAGGCCCAACCTGCTCAACCTTTCTTCATAAGACAACCCCTTCATCTCAGGAATTAACCTAGTGAACCTTCTCTGAACAGCCTCCAATGCAAGTATATCGTTCCTTAAATAAGGAGACCAAAACTGTACGCAGTACTCCAGGTGTGGTCTCACCAATGCCCTGTACAGTTGTAACAGGACTTCCCTACTTTTATACTCCATTCCCTTTGCAATAAAAGAGAGCTGGCATGGGCTCGACAGGCCGAATGGCCTTTTTCCGTGCTGTAACCACCTATGATTCTATGAGGAACAGCACCTCATCTTTCAATTAGGCACTTTACAGCCTTCTGGACTCAACATTGAGTTCAACAATTTCAGACCATAACCTCTGCCCCTATTTCTTTTTCCACATGGCAGCTGTTGATGATTCTGCCATTCCCATTTACACCTCCTCTAGACTCATCTTTTGTTTCTGAACTTGTCCCATTACCATCTCCTTTTGCCTTGCACCATCATCCCTTTTGTCTTTTAATCTCTCCTGCCCTCCATCCTATCACACACCTTCCCTTTTGTTCTTTCCTCCCCTCCCTCCTTTCCCAGCCCCTGCACTTGCTTAAAAATTTGTTACATTTCTAACTTTTTCCAGTTCTGACAAAGGGTCATCGACCTGAAACATTAACTCTGTTTATCTCTCCACAGATGCTGCCTGACCTGCTGAGTATTTCTAGCATTTTTTGTTTTTATATTAAAAAACACTACTCATATGGTTTTTCAGAGAGTGCTTGATAAGGACTCGTTATGAAAATTAAGGCGCATGGTATTCAAGGGAATGTAGCTCATGACAGAGAGATGGTTAGGGGACAGCTTGGCTTCGATATTAATCTGAAGGTGGCTTCTGCGCAGTTGGAATTACGGGGGGGTGGGAAGCCCAGAAGTCAACTGACCGGGGCGGAATCTGCAATCTCAACGCGTCTTCAACAATTTGGTCCACAGCAGAATGGTAGGAGTGATGTGGCGCTGGCCCAAGATAGGAATGATGGCAAAAGGGAACATGAAAATGGGGACTCCACTCAAAGTGATCCCACTCCTCACCCATTGCCTCACCTCAGCAAATACCTGACATGCTGCCTCGCTTCCTGATGGCCGAGTCTGTCCTTGCACAGGTGCAGGTGGAGCAGTCTTTGGCGGGGCCTTCAGGGGCTCCAAAACCCAAAGGATGTTGCTCAAGAGCATCTCAGCAGTCAGGGCAGAGATCTGAGCAGCCTGCCTCTACCTCTGCTGAAGCCACAAGGGATGCACCACATAGAAGAGGTAGAAAGCTTAAGTTGAAGAAATTGTAATTCAGCAAGGATATGACACGAATGTTTGACAAAATTTTATGTTGCTAAGTTTCTTTTCTTTTTATAATGCCACAAAAAATGTTATGATTTGTACCACTTCCACGTCTTGCCCCTTATTTTGTCTCGACTACCAACTTGCTCTTTCATTTGTTTCATGATGAATGTCAATACATGCAGGGACCCACTGGACGGATGTGCAATGGATGGATAAGTAGTTGAAGGACTGTTAAGTGCAAAGGGAGGGGAGGGTGTTGATGCTGGAGGTGGGAGTGGACCGCAGGATTTCATTTGTTATGTTTCACACTCGGTGATCCTTCGCGATATTAGGGCATCCCTGGCATCCCGGGCAGCAATGTAAGTGGCTGCTCTGACGATGGATGCTCCATCTTCATTCTCCTCATCTGAAGATGAGTGATGAGCCCCTTCTTCCTCCTCTACCTGCAAACCTCTCTCATGTGCACATGCTTATCCCACCACCGCACTCCATCACTACAGTGGATCTTTTTTTTATTCGGTCATGGGATTTGGGCGTCACTGGCAAGGCCAGCATTTATTGCCCATCCCTAATTGCCCTTGAGAAGGTGGTGGTGAGCCACTTTCTTGAACTGCTGCAGTCCCTGTGGTGAAGGTACTCTCACAGTACTATTAGGGAGGAAGTTCCAAGATTTTGACCCAGCAACGATGAAGGAACGGTGATATATTTCCAAGTCAGGATGGTGTGTGACTTGGAGGGGAGTTTGGAGGTGGTGGTTTTCCCAAGCATCTACTGCCCTTACCCTTCTAGGTGGTAGAGTTTGCGAGTTTGGGAGGTGCTGTCAAAGAAGCCTTGGCAAGTTGCTGCAGTGCATCTTGTAGATGGTACACACTGCATCCATGTTGCACCGGTGGTGGAGCAAGTAAATGTTTAAGGTGGTGGATGGGGTGCCGATCAAGAGGGTTGCTTTGTCCTGGATGGTGTCGTGCTTCTTAAGTGTTGTTGGAGCTTCACTCATCTAGGCAAGTGGAGAGTGGCTTGTGCCTTGTAGATGGTGGCAAGGCTTTGTGGAGTCAGGAGGTGATTCAATCGCCACAGAATACCTGCTCTTGTAGCCACGTTATTTATGTGGCTGGTCCAGTTAAGTTTCTGGTCAATGGTGACTCCCTGGATGTTGCTGGTGGGGGATTCAATGATGGTAATTCCATTGAATGTCATGGGGAGGTTTTATTTTTAATTTTCTATTTTTATTCGATCCTGGGATGTGGGCGTTGCTGGCAAGGCCAGCATTTATTGCCCATCCCTTCTCTTGTTGGAGTCAAGGGGAGGTTGCTAGACTTTCTCTTGTTGGTGATGCTCTTCCCTTCTGGCTCGCTGTCAAACACATCCGAGGTGCCTCCCATCCTGATCTTGTCAATTTTAAATCCTTAAAGGTTGAAAAAAGCTGTATCCATGCAAGCACTCTGCCAGACATTTGTGAGAGGGAACTGAGACATGAGCTCCAATAAGTGAGCTATCATTAAGATGGGATAATGACAATTTTAAATAGCCACCTGAACTGCTGCTCAAATGCGGCTCCGTTTCCTAGTCAGTTTCCTGAACCCAGGGAAACTCATGCTGCACAAGTTAAATTTGGCGTCAATTTAAAAACAATTAAAAAATATCTCACTAATGTTTCCTTAGGACGCTAATTGTGCCAATAAGTACCCGCTCACATTGAATTAAGAAATCCCTGATTTCGGCAAGTAGGTTTCTTGCCAGCATCCAAACGCCCTCCGTTAATCCCAGAAGTGGGCACATTGGAACCGGTTGGAATGCCACTCTAAAAATCAATTATTTTTATCAACCCCACCCGCTCCCATCCCACCGGTTCTTAGGGGTTAAATTTCTTCCCCCCCCCCCCCCCCCCCACCCCTTATGCTATCCATTTATTTGTGATTTGGTTATAGGTGTAAGAGGAATGATTCAAAGTTTGCTGATGGTACCAAAGTAGGGGGTGTGGTAAAATCTGAGGAATAATGCAGCTGATTACAAGATATGTTAGTCAAATGAGCAGATGTGCAGAGTAATGTGTAGTAATGTATTTTGGGAAAAAGAACAGTGAAAGGCAGTATACTTTAAAGGGTAAGAATGTTAACAGAGATCTAGGGGTGGCAATAACTAAATCCTTAAAGTTGAGAAAGTTAAAGGTTGGAATCTAATAGAATTTCTTAAAATGATAAAAGGTTTTAGGGTGTTAGCAGTGAAAAATTGCTTCCACTATCTGTTGAATCAGTAACAAGGAGGCGGTTAATTTCTTCCAGTTAATTTCCTTCACCAATGGGATGACAAAGGGCAAATAGCATGTATATTATAAAGAATTCAACAAGAAAGTCCACCTCCGTATCCTTAACGTGTTCATATGGCTTCTCACATGCTTCTTCTCACTAGAAGCGATCATTAAGTAATCATCCCTCTGTGGCGATTAAATCAGGGCATTCAAGTTATACCCATATATCTTTCATTTAAATCTCATTTTTGAACCTTTCTGTTGAAATTAGGTGTGTGCCAATTTATCATATAAAGCACCACACAATGTTACCTTTCTTTTGAGGACTAAATTACAACTTTCTCAGATAACAGAAACTCAACAGTGATATTGGCAAAAGATTATAGCTGGTATCAGAGGAGGAAAAGTCAGCCTTGTGTCTCCTTTGTAGGTAAAACTACCTGTGGTACATTTTTTTTCCAGTTAATTTGTAAATTTCTCACAACTTGCACAATCCAGGTCAAAAAGGTAGACTCTTGACGTGCTCCTGCACTCTGCCAATCATGCCATTTAATTGCTTGTTAGGAGGTGTGGTTTTTTTTTTCTCCTTCCTTCCTCTGGAGAGATGCCTGACATCCATTCAGCAACCTCTCCTTGATATAACAACTAGGCTTAGCAACTCACTGTGTTGGGAATCACGGGTTTGATTCTGTGTCCCACCACACTGATGTGCCAGGTTAGAACTACAGTACACTCCAGTGCCTTACTTCTTTTTGTAACTAATTTCTGCCAATACTGGGCCAGATTTCGCTGTCAAAATAACGGTGAGGCATATGGCGTCGCCTTTATTTACACATAAATGGTACAGCAACTTTAGACAAGGGGAAGATGCGCGGCTAAATACCAATATCTAAAGTTTGCTGTCCAGGTTGCGCCACTCTGCTGTTAGCTTCACGAAAATGGTATTTCTCTGTCTGCCTCACCATTGACAAAAGTGAGAAGTCGCACAACACCAGGTTATAGTCCAACAGTTTTATTTGAAATCACCATTGACATGCATTGAATGTTGTGAAGTTGCTGTCTTTGCGTGGTAGATAAGAACTAAACACGACACAGAAAGTTAAATCTAGTCACTACAAGCGTAAGTACTCTTTTAACAATGTGATAAGTGTTAATTATTGCTAATCAACCTCTCTAGCACTGAAAATTAACTATTACAAATGTGGACTCTTATTCCTTCAGGTTTTAATTGTTGTTGGAAATTATAAAAATGTCAAATTTAAAAGGTAATTATTTTTTTTTACTTTCCCTTTCTGTCATTTTTATTCTTTCTCTCTTTATCCAATCTTTCTTTCCCTCTCTTGATTTTTCTTTCTATGCCTGATTTGAAATTGAATTCATCCATTCTAATTCACCCTCCTTCTCAGTTCTTCCAATGTTTATTTCTCAATCCTTCGATCTGATTGGTTAAGGAGATAACCTGTTGTTCACTCGGGTCCCAGATGCCCGGTTTTCCTCGCTGCACCATTATCAGCTCGTACTTTCAGCAACTTAGTGGGCAAAAATCCTTTGAGCTGAAGGGTGCAGGGGCAAGTCCAACTAACAATGTCTGCCACAGCAAAATCTGGCCCAATGTTTTCAGAAATAGGAGTTCTGTATCTCTCGGCAGCTTTTCTTCCCTACCTAAGTATGATTTACCTTTGAAGAAATGAAACCAAACAATCAGTAAAAGCATAGCAATATTGTGCTACATGAGCTAAAAGAGAATTTTTTGTCTCAAAGTGGGGGAAAAATAAATTCTAGTACAGACAAAACAAGTTTAAAAATGTCTCTGATCCTTAAACATGTGCTCAGGAAACCTTGCAATCATTCAATATAGAAGTGCAAATATAGCCCCTGCTGAAGTGATACTAGTTCTAGTTATTTTGAAGGAGCCGTGCTGGGTTATAGTTAAAAGTTGATTTTCAGTTGTTTTTGTTTTCGGTCTAGCATGCAATGTAGCACCAAACCGTTCATGAACTTGAACGAGTGGTTTTATTACGTTTCGGGATCTGAAATTAAATTCTCGTTCCTGTTTGTTAACTCCCGTCATCTTGCATGTAAGCAGTTTATGGTGATTGTAAACTTGCATCATAAACCACTGTGTTTGTCTTGTTCTCTTTAATACAAAGCCAATATATGTTTTTGGAATTGTTCAAAGATGCAATTCAGCTCATATGTTTCAACCATTCTTAAGTATCTTTGTGAAAACTTACGGTGGATTCCGTTTACCAATAGAGATATATCAGAATCAATACCATGAAGCATCGTTTTGCCAGACAGTGTAGCTCCTATAAATAAGAGCAAAATACCATTGGATTGATTGATGTCTAACTGCACTTATGTGAGAGTGAGTCACACACACCGGGTTGGCCCCAGTTTTGATCCCTGATGCACACTGAGTTATCTGATCTCAGCCGGGGCACTATAAATTAATTCAGCAACCCAGAGTTAGGAAGAGAAAAGGGGCAAAATCAACCAGTGTACTTTTTTGAGATCTATGCCCCTGCTGGAAAGTCCATGTAGGTGTTGTGATGCCCCCCACTCCCCCATAAGAAAATATGTCTCTGCACATCATTTCTACTGAAACATGAGCAATCATTTTGTTGAAATATCAAAGTGCTCTAGGTGTCCATGAAACAACATCTCAGCAATAGAGGAGACAATAATTGCAAAAACACTGTGATATCCTGGGCCTCAACTATTAAGGGTTAACACGTACCGTGGGACTAATCATTTTTACTGAACACTCTGTCCCACTTTTACATTGGAAAAATGGCATTCTTTTGCAAAGTATGTAAAAGAGCCATTCAGTTTATTAATGATGTAGTTCCACCAATTTAAGCAGTAGTTTCTGTGAACGGCATTCACCTCTTGAAACCTCAGTTTGAATTCAGCTGTAGAAGAGAAGATAAAAGTCTCTTCTCACTGATGCTCGCTAAAGGTCATAAATAAAGTGAGCTCCAGCAGCATCAATCTAATGTCCAGGGATATAACTCCACAGTACAAGACTGCCTTGAATTTGGCATCTGTCCTAATGCACCAGTTTGTAGGTAGTTTTGTATTGCTAAGGGAAACTAAATGAAAGCATCGCTATTTCTCAAGCACTGTTGTCTCTTGCCTTAATGAAATAAATGCAGTGGAGGTTCTCAATAATGCCCACTTTGGCAGTCAAATGTTTATTGATACAAGGAAGCTCTTTCATGGAGTTTCTCAATTAAGTGTGTGATTTAAAAATAGTGCATTATGTTATGGTATATCAGAGAGTGTGATCACTCAGGGTTCTTGTAACATATTGCGATTATGCATGGGGAATTGAAGGCACACGGGAACCTGTAGCGGCCTAGAATTTCCACGCTGTTTTCAGCTTTTAATTAGGTAACAGTTATGGTAGCAAAATGGGTCGGAAGCTGTTTATGCCAGTTTTCCACCCCAAAATCGATCCCCCTGAATGCCCTCGTGCTTTTTAACCCTTCCCGCAATCCAGCCAAGGAGTGAGCTGATTTAAATATATTATAATGAGGGCCAGTGATGCTGTAAACCCGAGTTTCCTGCTTCTACAATTGCAAAGCACTCAGGGCAAGTTAGACTGAGAATTATATGGCACAGCTCCTGCCAGGATCAGCTGCGATAGGCAGAAGTGAAGAGCGTGGATTGTTTCAGCAGTGACTTCTGCAACTGGGAACCACTTTTTGCAGTTACTTTATTTTGGTTTTTACCTACACAGGCCGGGACTTGCTTCTGACTGCTCTGGGAGACCACTGGGAGATTCTTACACCCTCCACCCAAAGTGATGGCTTCTCATCAGCCAGTGGCTCAGTTGGTAGCACCCTCGTCTCTGAGTCAGACGGTTGTAGGTTCAAGTCCCACTCAAGAGACTTGAGCACAAAAATCTAGGCTGACACTCCAGTGCAGTACTGAGGGAGTGCTACACTTTCGGATGAGACATTTAACCAAGGTCCCGTCTGCTCTCTCAGGTGGACGTTAAAGATCCCACAGCACTATTTCAAAGAAGAGCAGGGGAGCTATCCCTGGTGTCCTGGCCAATATTATCCCTCAATCAAAATCACTAAAACAGATTATCTGGTCATTATCACATTGATGTTTGTGGGAGCTTGCTGTGCGCAAATTGGCTGCCGTGTTTCCTACATTACAACAGTGACTACACTTCAAAAAGTACTTCATTGGCTGTAAAGCGCTTTGAGACGTCCGGTGGTCGTGAAAGGTGTTATATAAATGCAAGTCTTTCTTCTTCCTTCTTTCATCCCACAACATATTGATTGAAATTCCTTACTCGGCATTTACAAATACTTCCATGGCCTGAATTGAGGCAGGAGAGGGAGCAGAATGCCAGCTTGAACCGAGGATGGAAAATAATGCCAGAATGAACTGAAGCGAGGGGCGAGAAATGCCAAATTGAGCTTGGAAGAAAGGGCAAAGGGGAAGTGTGCCTCCATGAACTGGAGTTGGGGAGATGAGTGCCTTCATGACAATTGCACAATTTAACAGATTTGTCAACAAAGAGTATCAATATCTACACACAAAACCCACAATTTCTCGATAAGAAATAAACAAAAATCTCTGCAATTTGGCCACAATCTCTGACTATAATTCTGATGGAATGTTGTGCACAACCTACAGCTTAAGTTATGACAAACATGTGCTCCATTGTGCTTTCAGTGTAACTACATATCATAGGCCTGTATTCAGGGCTGTTACTTAGTTGTCAGCTTTTTTGAAGCTGTTGGTCCATTTTTGTTAATTTTCTAGCTTAGCAAGTATACAACTGTGTCAGCCTTTGTGGCTTATAGCTTGATATCACAGGATTATCTTTGTCACTCTTCTGTGAACTCTTTCCAATGTCCAAAACGGCACAATGTTTGAAATTTAATCTGACCAATGGACTAAACATTACAATAACGTTTTAGTGACTTGCACCTAAATTGCTCCTAAAAATGCACCGAATACTTGATGAACAGTTTCACATTTACTAGATACTTCCATGAGTTATCAATAATCACCTCAAAGCCCTTTTTATGCTTTTAAAGCTCTTCTTGTTGCTCCCAAAATTGCCCCTTCTGAAAAATGGAAAGGATTGAGTGGGAAAACAAATAATCAGCATGTGGAAGGTTTCTGTGAAGCACTCAGCGACAGAGTGGTTTGTAAGAAAATAAAACTTCTATTTATTTGGAATATTGCGCCTTGTGTTTAAATTAAAAAGAGAAACAGGTTCGGAATTTGGAATTCTTCCCTATTAGATTTTCATCAGTTATAAAATGCTGCCCTTCATTGTTGAATTATTTCACTATTTGACAAATGGGGTAATTTTAACTAAATTTGCTGGGTGGGAAACCCAAGGGTTCGGGTGGAATGCCAGTTTTACACCCGGCCCAATATTGCTCTCCACTGCCTTCAGTGGAGAGTAAAATCAGGCGGGGCATAAAACCAGCGTTGTAACCAATCTCGTCAGCTTCCCAATGGGCGCGGGCTAGGTTAAAATTGCCCCTATATAAGTAACAGAGTAAAGGGTGCATCAGAAGATTAGAATTGGTATCGCAATATTGTCACTTTCCTGTTAAAATGGTAACACAATAATCAAAAATGTTTTCACTGTGACTTTCAAAAAACAAACTGGAATCAAAGCAAATAGAGTATAATTACCTCACTATTCATAAGAACAACTTGGATGATTAAATCTAGATCTGAATTAGTATAAGTACATGACCTGAGCTGTACAGTTTGAGAAACAATGCTGATTGCTAAATACGATGATGCATTGGCTGTCTTTGGCTGATGACATGGAGAAATTGTGCCGAATTTTACCTGTATGGACTGCAGCTTCATTTGTCAGCGAATTGCTACACCTGAGCCACATTAATATATCATTCACAGTTGTAAGATTATCTAATGAAACAGTGTGAATTTCATCAGAGTATTTACTGTGATTTCAACCCCCCTAATAAAACAGAATCGTAAGTGACTTGTAGGCCATGCACACACTAATGTGAAATGGTCTCATTGGGTTTCCTAGGGCCGTTCAAGGGGAGCTTATATCTTATTGTAATTAAAGGAGATTAATGTGCAAATCGCTCAAAACCCTTTCTGTTCCTTCAAACCACGACCTTCATTTTTAACTCCCCTTGCTGACTGTACAGATTTTGGTGGTAAGTCTGGCACTAAAATGTCTGACTATCACCAGAGCACAAAACAGTCATTTCCCCTGCCAGTGCTGCACAAGGAATGTTTAATGTTAAATATTAATTTTAATTGACTTGCTTCAGGCAATGCCCACCTCCGCTGTAATTTTACAATTCAATTAACCTTTTCACCAGCATAACCATTTGTTTAAGTTTGAAAAAAATATCTCACATTTGTCATAAATCCAGCCTTCTAGCAGGGCACTGGTGAAATAAAAAACAGAAAATGCTGGAAATACTCAGCAGGTCAGGCAGCATCTGTGGGGAGAGAAACAGAGTTAACGTTTCAGGTCGATGACCCTTTGTCAGAACTGGAAGAGGGTTTAGATATTTAGTTTGTTTCAATGCATAGCAACTTAACCTAGAACTATAACCAATCATGATAAACATAGCAATCTTAGATACAAGTCAAAAACACTGTTTAAAATTATTTTGAATTATAAATGTAATGATCTACTCCAAATATAAGCTATTGTCTGAGTGTGTAATTGATTGGGCTCTCACCCTATTATGCTAGATTTTACAAGCTGTAGCCATTGCAATTTCTCAACAATATGAAGAAAAACTTGGAAAGAGAAAAACGCAAATCCCCACCAATCAGCAGCCTGGTAGGTCTAATGGCAGCTATCAGATCCTAAAAGGCCTGAGAAACGGCAGCCTGCCTCTTGGCTCCCAGCATTAGAAGGGTAGTGTCTAATCTGTCCCCTACTGCCACCAAAGTTGCAGTCTGGTGGGGGTCTGTCGTAGATTGAAATGAAGCTGCCACATTTTCTATTGATGTTTGCAACAAAGAAAAAGCTTCCTTGGTGTTCCACAAATAAGGGCCATATGCTCCAGAACTCCAGCTGTCAGTTGCCGCATATCCTCCGACACAGACCTCCGATCCTGCACATTGATGTGATATTCCTCAAGTTTCTTTCCTTTCAAGCAAGTATCCATGAGCTCTAGGTCCCACAACCCCAAAGCCATGGGCAGCCTTCTCCTCAGTCTCTGCTAGGAAGGTGGCACATCCTCACCCACTCCCACTCCTTTGGATCCCTCGTGCTCTGTGAATCACCCAGTGTCACATCGTCACTAACACTATCTGTCAAATTTTATTTGATAATCGCTCCTGTGCAGCGCCTTGGGACATTTTACCACGTTGAAGGCGCTATATAAATGCAAGGTGTTGTTGTTGTAGTAGTAGTAATAATTCCCCTTGAAAGTATCTGAGCTGGTCCATGGGAGTAAAAAAGTAAGTGACACAGGGGGTGAGATCAAGGGGCTTGGGACAGAGGATCATGGGGCAGGATCTTACGCCAAAGACTCCTAAGTGGCCTTGTTCTCAACGTCACTGTCCTCCACATCCTTATCGTCTTCGACATCCTCATAGAATTTTCTTCCATCCTGCTGCTCCCCATCATCATCATCATTTCCCTCTTCTTCATCGTGCTGTACCACTTGTTGCTGGAATGGATCGAATGGATAGGAGGGTATCCCCCTGTGAGCATAAACCCTTTGTGATTAAGGAGGCAGAGAAGGGTGTAGAAATTCTGGCTGTCTGCTGCTTCACAGGGATGCCATGGCAACTGTGCAGGGTTACATCCAATAACCTGCTGCATGCACTGCCTGTAGGTTTGCCAACTCTAGTTGGACATATTCCTGGATGTGTCATCGCATGACCTCCTGTCTCCAACCACCCCGCCCCCATACTCCTGCCATTGGTCACCCAACACGTCCATATTCATGATGCACCACCTTCCTACGCCAATCGGAAAGCAAATAGACTCTTCATTATCCGACTGGATGATTCTTGACTGTTAGTCAAGCAGCCCTTTTTCCCATGTCTGATATTTTTTATAACTAATAGACAAAAGTGTTCAAAGAAAATTAAAAAAAATGTTTTTACTGCCTATGTGATTTTTCTCCTGGGTTGCTCGCAGCAGTGTCCTGGAGATTAGGCTTTAATTCCTGGAGACTCCAAGCCAATCCTGGAGGATTGGCTGCCCTAACTGCCTAAGCAATTTCAACTTCTCCCATGGATAGAGTAGAGTGCCTCCCCAGGAACTCCTTGGCTTACTTCTCTTGGGGGGAGGTGGGGAATCAGCTCGCTGATGTCTGAAAGGCTCCTTCTGGTCCCCTGCCTTTCACGAGCATTGAGTGCAAGATTTTGTTGTGACAAGATTGAGTAAATTAAGTGATTTTGAGCTGTGATACTCAGGCTCAAGTTGCACCCTACCCAGACTGACCAGTGAGTGCAGTTCAAAGTCCGAATTAAGTTGAAGTGGATAAATTTAGATAAATCTGAATTGAATCAATTTATATTTTGAAATAACTCATATGGAAAGAAGTTTTAAAAAAATGTTTTCCCTCGAGTAAAGTTATCCTTGTGCCTGTGCTGCAAACGCTTTCCCACTCAATAGGGAAATCCAGCTATCTTTCTATCCCTCTCCCCCATTGTGAAGCCAGGCTGGTCAGTGGCTGATGGATAGGCAATGCCATTCCTCCTGAATCCACCGCTCATTGCTTCAATTAGCTGGTCTGATAAAAGGATAACCCCTCGTCAGTTGCTGAGCATGGCATGCTATGGTCATTTTTTTTGCCCAAGGGAAAATAGCACCCACCAGCATGAGGATTGGCCATCTAAACAGTGTGTTCAGATTGATACATGGAATGTTGCTTCAAACTAATGTCTTGACAGATTGGAATGCTGGGAGAAGCACTTTCCCCTCTCCAATTTAACATCTACCTCTATGGTGCTAAAATATGACCATTGGTCGTTAGAGTTAAGTTTTAAAATGAACAGTAATGAATTCTATATGTTTCCACTAATTTAGAATATCTTAAAATGAAAAAGATCCTGCATCTTTAAAAATACAGAGAGCTCGATTTTGCCGGCGCTCAGGGGGTGGGGTTGGAGGCGGGTCAGGCGGTAAATTTGAAAAAAATGCCGCCGGGTTCCGATCCCGCCGTCAACTCGCCTCCGTCCAACTTTTCCAAAGGCGGGCTTGCAGACTCCCCCCCCCCCCCCCCCCCCCCCAAGCAGCAGGATAGGCCCTTAAGGCAGTTAACTGGTTGTGAACTGCCTGTGTAATCCTATTTTGCCTGGCCTTTTAAATTTTACCACATTTTCAGCGTGTTCCACATCATTACCAAACCACGCCAGCGAAGTGTGGCGTGTTGACAAGTGGCTGGCTTCCTGACAGCTGCAGCTCCAGCATAAAAACGGAGCTCTCAACAAGGATCAGTTGTAGGTGGCAGAACTTCATTTTTTCAGGTCTTGGCAAACGTTTTGCAGGTCCACTGATTTTAGAAGTGGTGAGGCTGAGATCCATCTCCATTGTGGCCTCCTGGGAAAACCCTCTCCCCACATTGACTGAGCGCTTCCTCAACTGAGATATTTAACAGCAGCATGGGAACCATTTATTTCCTTTCATCCTGGTCCTTAGATTCGGAGGAAGAGCAGCCGCAGCAGCAGCAGAACCAGGAACAAAAACAGCAGCAACAACAGGAGTGCCAACCTGCTGCTCACCCACCTGAAGCTGAACAGGGCACAAGGCGTCAGCGCAGGGAAGCACGTCACCGCAGGAGATACCCCCAACACAGGGTTTACAGGCCGAGGAGCAGCTTCCTAAACATGAGTGAGCAGCAGTGCCAAAGGAGGCTGAGACTTTCGCGAGAGGTAGTTGCTGACATCTGCGCAATGCTGCACCAACACCTGGAGCCCAGAGGAGCGGGTGGACACTCCTTACCAGTGGCTGTCAAAGTCACCACCACACACAATTGTTTTGCTTCAGGGTCCTTCCAGGGATCATCAGCAGACATCAGCGGCATCTCCCAGTCGACCGCACACAGTTGCATCATGCAGGTAACCGATGCCCTCTTTGCCAAGGTGCACAATTACATCCACTTCTCGACGGATCAAGCAAGTGTAACTGCGCGTGCGGTTGGCTTTGCAAATATGGCAGGCTTGCCAAGGGTGCAGGGCATCATAGACTGCACACATGTGGCCCTTAGGGCACCTCATCACAACCCAGCTGTTTTTATCAACCGCAAGGACTTCCACTCCCTCAACGTGCAGCTGGTGTGTAACCACAGGAAGGACATTTTGCATGTTTGCGCGAAGTACCCTGGCAGTTGCCATGACTCGTTCATCCTTCGGCAGTCTAGCATGCCTCCACTCTTCAATCCGCCAAACCAACTTTCTGGATGGCTCCTAGGGCTATCGCCTGAAGACATGGCTGATGACGCCATTGAGGAGGCCGTCGAACGAAGCTGCGGAGCGCTACAACTCCAGCCACATTTCGACCAGATCCATCATCGAGCAAACCATCGGCTTGCTGAAGATACGATTCAGATGCCTTGACAGATCAGGTGGAGCCCTACAGTATTCAGCAGCCAGGGTCTCCAGAATCGTCGTGGTCTGCTGTGCACTGCACAACATCGCACAGCATCATGACTTGCAGCTGTCTGAGGAACAAATGGCTCAGCGCATAGCCCTCAGATGAGGAGGAGGAGGAGGAGGAGGAAGACCTTGCGGAGGCGGGTGAGCCTGCTGCAGCCACTCAGCTTTGGTTTGCTGGGGAGGTTTTTTCCTCCCAGAGGAAGGAAAGAGCACCTCCTTTTGAACTCTGGCGCCCTCCACCAGAGCATGGAGGGAGTCATCATCGAAACGTGGTGAGGCCTTGGCCCTTGAGCTCGACATTTCAGCAGTAGCACACACTTTAAACAGTTGTCACTCTGGAAGAACGCAGGCACAAAATGAAGCAATGCTGCTTGGAGGCCTTAAATGCAGCTGGAGAAATGACGTCAGCAGAGGCGAGTTTCAGACCCAAAAGACTAATTGGGCCAGGGGAGCGCACACGCAGGGAATCAATTGCCCAATTAGGGCAAAATCGCAATTTTATCCCGCCCGACAGCGGAGGCGGGATCGGGACCCGCCAACCACCTGACCCGCACCCAACCCGTCAGCAATGGCAAAATCGAGCCCAGAGAGTTTCCCTAGAATAAGCTTCCTTCATTCAATAACTGTTAAAAACTAAATTACTTCAGACAAGGCAGCACAGTTCTAATTGAAAGTAATATTCCTGAGAACCTATCTACTTTGTATTAGAAAGATTATTTCCTTGAGTGCAGTAAGCTAAAACGTGTGCTGTTTTTGCTAACTGAGAAAGGTCAATGTGCATCGAGGGAGACTGAGTAATGCACTGAGACTCCACCTTTAGCCCCTGAAGAGGAAATTCATCCCTTTTGAAGCAATTACTCTTTAGCAAGCAACGTGAAAAAAAAACAGAAGCATAAACTTAATTAGAAAATAATTGTTTTTATACTGTACCTCCTTGTGTGCTCAATAAACACAATCAGACAAAGACAAAACATGTACATAGGTGTAACTGCAGCAACCTGATGCTTAGAACAATAGGTGATTCAAATACAAGCATCTGTTTAACTTGGGCTGTGGCTGCTGAACTGAAGGAAATTAATATTGAATTAATCCTTACTGTGTCATAGACATGTTTACTTATTTGACAGCAGCTTTTTCTGTTCTAATGTGTGTTTGTGCACTGAGGATTGACCTAGTTAAGCCTATGATTTGGGGCTTTTAAATGTCTGACAAAATAGCCTTTATATCCAACATTAAACCTCTGTTGGCATGGCCTCTCCATGCCCATTGTGTCCCCCCATCTATTAACGCTATCTGTGTTTGTCCTTTTAATTTTGTAAAAGATGTTCACAGGATTTCTCAGGACATTCACTGAGGGTCATACACAGTTATACAGTTTTAAACATTAGGGTGGTGGGTGCTTGGTGACAGGGCTGGGATAATCTCTAGCTGAGGAGAAGGCAAGAGGGAGCGAGGGCTTGAGGCTAAGGTAGCAGCTCCTTGCCAGTATTGTGTATAGTACTACAGTATCTTTCCTCAGCAGATAGCCCTGGGATTGGTCTGGTTGTGAGGGCTTGAGGTGGGTGGAAGACCACCCTTCAGAAGGTGCCCCATATCTCCTGATGTTTTCCTAGCTCAATGTACCGCCTGCATATTACCTGCTCTAACTGGCAATATTATACAAAAGCTTAAACCATATGTTTGCTGTGGAGGGTGTTGGATTGGGCTCAACAGGGGTTCTATTTCTTTCAGTCAAGAGCAAGGCCTGTCAGTCATGGAAGTTCCTCGCTCTGCTGACAATAGGCCAAGTATGTATGGGTTTGATCCTGGGATATGGTTAGGGCTGTCTTGGCTTCAGTGGCCTCCAGCATCTCTGACCAGAAAGGCTGGAGGGTTGGGCCTGTTTATAATATGTGCACAGGTATGCCCTCGTGGCCATAGGTCTGCCAGCTCCCACCTGGCAGAATTGAGTGGAATTTTTTAAGTTTGTGCAAAGTCAGATATGTACGATGGAGTTGACCTTCTCTCATTCTGCTGCAGGTAGGAATCAGTCTGAGTCTTCTTCCAATCTCCCCATGATCATGGATGGCATAGGTTGTGCTTGCTGGAACCATGCAGATTTTCTGGGCTGTCTTATGCTTAGATGAACAATATTGCAGAGAGAGCTGAAGCATGCCTGTGGGACAGCTCTGTGTTCTGGAGGGCCAGCTGTGTGAAATTGGTATGCTTGAATTTTGCACAGCACGTTGGGGTCCTGGAGGAAGTGGTAAACCTAGAGGTAGTGGAAGTAGTTGTGTTGGTAAATTTAGAATTTGTCAACCAGCTGTTGGAAAGTAATCAGTTGTCCCTCAGTAGCAGTTTGCACAACCCCTAATTGCCCTTCTTATGTCACACTTCGAAGCTTCTAGCACAATGATCATTTGGGAAGTTGCTTTGTGCCATAATGGGGAGAGAGTCTACAGCGCCATTGGCACCTTCAGTGCTGTGCCAACATCTCTCCAGATTGCCAATATTAATGATAATATCAGAGGTTTCCAGGCACCTGCTGGCCTTTTGTGGGGTAGTGAAGGGGAGTGTGTGTAATGAGGCTGGTAGATTTCACCAGGCCTGAGATTTTGGGGGAGGCCTCATTCCAGACAATGATATCATGGAGTTGGGATGTCCAGTAATAGCATTTAAAATTGAGAGACTCAGTTTGCGCTCTATCAAGGAGTTGGAGTCAGCTCAGGTGTACCCTTGGCCATGCTCTTGCACTGAAGAACCTGGAAATGTGCTTGTCGAGCTCCGAGGATTGATATGCTGGCATGTGAATGCAGCAGCATCTGGAACATGTGGATAAGAACATAAGAAATAGGAGCAGGATTAGGTCCTACGTTCCTGCTCTGCTATTTAATAAGATCATAGCTGATCTTCGACCTCAACTCCACTTTCCCGCCCTATCCCTGTAGGACTTTCTCCTACTACTGTTCAGACATCGAGAATTATAAATAAGTGTAACAATGACAGATAAGTTTGTGATTAATACAAGTGGTCTTTATTCATACTAGTTTAAAAATTCAAGCTTACATAGAGGTTCCCTCGGCAATGCATACGCCCACATTTTATTAATTTGCCCCAGCAATTCATATGCCCACAGTTTAGGATCCCCGGCAATTCATATGCCCACAGTTTCATACATAAAAGTACCCCCAGCAATATATCACCCTAGCAATATATATATTCCATGTCTGATTTTCATACTTACATACATACACCCCTCCACGGGTGATCAGTCCAGAAAAGGTGCTAGGCTGTAAATGTCGACTGCCATTTCAAACAGCCCCCTTTGTCCTTCTAATTTTCCACTTTTGTGTCTTTCCTTTATAGTGCCCTGCAGCATGGGCCCCCTCGTATTTCTTCATCTGCCTCCCTCTGATAGGTCAGTTTCACTCCCAACCTTCCCTGATTGGAGTTCCTTCTGCATGACATATTCATGTTCCTGTGATGTGTGTGCGGGCGGGACTTCTTCTTCATCCAGAGTTTCTCTTTCCTGTCTATGTGGTCTTCCAAACAAAGGACCATATGCTGCCCCCCTCCATTTTGTATCCTTACATACAAAGGACCCCATGCTGACTTCCTCCATTTTGAATCCTTACAAAGGAACACATGCTGAGTTCCTCCATTTTGGATCCGTCCTTTATCATCTCACAATTCGTTCGCGATTTTGATCTCCACACGGTAGCAGTGGTTTTATTACGTGTATAGAATCTTACATCCCCATATCCCTTGATTCCCTTGGAGTCTAAAAATCTATTGATCTCAGAGTTGGATATACTCAATGACTGAGCATCCACAGCCCTATGGGGTAGAGAATTCCAAAGATTCTCAACCCTCTGAGTGAAGAAATGTCTCCTAATCTCAGTCCTAAATGGCCGACCCCTTCTCCTGAGACTACGCCCCTAGTGCCAGACTCTCCAGCCAGGGGAAACAGCCTCTCAGCATCTACCCTGCCAAGCCCTCTCTGAATCTTATGTTTCAATGAGATGACTTCTCATTCTTCTAAACTCCAGAGTGTATAGGCTCATTCTACTTAATAAAGCACAGTCATCTTTACTGTGCTTGCTCTCCCCTGCAGTAAAGTGGGGAGCCTATTCCAGCTGTTCAGATCAGCACATGTGATGGAGAGGAATGGAGGGAAGTTTTGTCTATGAAAGTTTGGGTATCACAATTATACCTCGGTATTTAAAGCCTGCCATTGTTCAAATATAGAAGCAGACATCTTGTATTTGCACTGCAACTTCCTTGGCAACAATCATTCCTTCCGTCTTGGAATAGCTGAGCTTGTAGCCCAAAGTTGGCCAAATCTTTGATGGTCTAGAATATGCTGGGGAGGGAGGTGTTGAGGGTGGTAATATATAACAGAATGGCATCTTCACAGAGGGAAATTTTATGTTCTACTCTAATGGACTGCATTCCTTTGGAGAATGAGTTCAATCTTATAGCTATGGCTTGGGTTTCATATATCAATTGGTCAAACCAATTGCTGCAGTATTGATGGCATGCGTGTGCAGAAGTCCTTTATCACCAGTTAAAATTTAAAGAGCGTGGGGGCTAGAAATTTGTTATAGTCAAGGAATGGGTGGTGTTAGGACAAAAGATGGTGAATTAGCACCAGGCAAAAATGCTATAGACTGCACGCAAAATTCGTCCGCACTGCTCAATAAAATGATTGGAGTCTTAAATCAAGTCTAAAAACGCAAGCTCATCGGTGTTACACTTAAAGGCTGGACCAATATAGGGTGCAGTCTAATCGCAAATAATGATTGCCACAAGCTTTTTCTCCCTACTTAAAGGGAAGGTTCGTTGATGCTGCAGCACCTCATTCTCAGCATTGTTGGCTGTGCAGCTGCCTCAACAACCTTAAGAAGAAGGACAAGGAGAAGGAGCACTTAGTTACAAATCCTCATGGCAGATCGCCGCCCCAGGGAGAGAGCCCGCAGGGGTTTTCCCATGAAGCTTTGGAGGCATTGGTTTTAGTGCTGGAGAGAAGGTGGGCAGTCCTGTACCCACCAACTGGCAAGAGGCCCTCACACAAGTCTGCCGCACTATGTGGAGGGAGGTGGCACATCCCGGACCACCCGTCCGGAAGCCCAATTGTCCGGCTGCCTCCTCCCTCCCTCCTGTTCCTCATCTTCTTCCTCCTCGTCTTCTTCCTCCTCGTCCTTGTCCTCCTCCCTCTGTGTCTTTCTCGCTGCCTACGTTCCCTACACCATAGATCCTGGCGGGCGAGGTGGCATGCCAGTACAGCCCCCATTAATCTTACGAAGTGTTGCAGGTTGAATCTTTGAAGAATAAATGTAGCTACTTTGTACTTGCCACAAGACTCCTGATACAAAAAAACCTTGACATTACTCAATGAAACTGTTGCAGTATTTGAAACTAACAAAAAGCCACCGAAACTGCACTAACCTGACAGGTGCGAGGGATTACTGATGATCCCTTTAAATAACATCCCTGCAGCCTGCTTCCTGGTGCTGCACGCCAGCTCTCCCTGTTGGTGTTTACTCCAGGTGGTGAGGTAAGTGGCTAAAAGCAATTTGGTAAATTGGGTATTCAGTGAGTGTTGTACACTCACTGACATCACGATCTCCCTGACATTGAGGTCCCCGGCGATAGCTGTTACCGGCAGCACTATAGGGGATCCCGATTTGGCATGCGGTGCTGGATTCGTCTTACCCAGTCGGTACTGGTCGCAATGCCACATTGCCGCCATCCACTGGCATTAATGGGTGGTGCTAAGTGGATGAATTTCCCCCCCCCCTGGGTGTCTAAATATTGAAATGAATTCTAGGTAGATTAAAAAAGTTTCCAGGAGGTCCATATGCAGTTACACTCCATATGGTGTCAAACTGAAGACATGGCACCCTTCAGAAAGCTTCACACCACTTCTGTCCAAAATCACATTGGATCCAGACTCTAGATGTATACTTTAACTTCTTCTCTTCTAAGTGAGGTCAGGCCAGCTTTGCAGCAACCTCAAAAATTGTAGTGTAACAGCATCTCATGACTCTCAGGTGGGGGCCGGGGCGGGGGGTAGTTGTTGGTGAGGAGGAGGAAGCAGAGAATCCTACTAAGTTCCAGTTTTGATCTTCCAAATGATCTTGCTAGTGCCTTACTGTATCACTACATGGTTAACATCAATACCACATCACACCAATGTTGAATGTGCAGCAGAAGATCATGTTTCATCCTTGGTTTGGTTTGTCTTACATCAATTTTACGTTCCTAAGGCACCTGATTACATTGAGCTGATGACAGTCACTTCTAAGATTAAAACATCGATCTCACTCATTTTTTTCACAATCAATTGCCTTTAAAATCACTTCCATCTCAAATAATCTAGTTTATTTAGCCATACTAAAACAATCATGCGCTGAGAGTAACATGAAATATTTAATGCAAGGATGTTTAAAAAGATGCATTACATATCAAACATAAATTAGAAAATACACAGCAGTTCAGTCAGCATCTGAAACAGAAAAGGTAGGCTAAAGCTCGTAGGGGGTGGTGGTGGTTTGTGCCAGCTTCACCTCTGGCCTCTGAGCGGTTCGAATCGCTCCCACACCCTTGGTTCTAGACCTTAGGCTTATTTAGGGGTTGTAAATAAAAGGTGCAGTAGACAATTGAGTTTAATGAGGGAACTCCAAACTTTATTCAAGATAAAACACAATAACAAACATAATCTTCAAGTACAGTAGGGGAACACTTCAGTACAAGTGAGGGAAATGACAGTATAACAGTAATTCACCCCTCCCAACCCCACTACACTAACTAGGTTGGGTTTCAGAGGACCAGGAATAATACTCACCACTCCTTGACAGTTCTTGACAGTTGAGGTATTTCGCGTTTTCGGGGTTCACTGGGGTTTTTGGTTGTTGGGGCCTGCCGTACCCCGGACATGGTAGAAGACTTCAGCTGCACTCCAGGTCAGTTTGGGTCTGTCCGCTGATGCGGTAGGGTGCGTTTTGGACTTATCAGGTGAGTACCCGATTTCTTTGTTTCTAGCTGCAGGGTTTAGAGTCTTTGCATGTAAGTCTTACCCAGAGGTAAGCCAGGAGTAGTTGTAGTGTTGGCGGTTCTTTGGGTTTCCCCTGGTTGGCTGGTTTTGGTCGCGGTTACCTGGTGGTTGGTTGCTGCGCGGGGCCTTGCTTTCCGCGGTATTTTCGAGTGTCGGTTTACCTCGTGGAGCCCTTGGCGGCTCTTGTTGTTGGTTCGTTGCATTGGAGGCCTGTCGGGGCAGTACCTCCTGGAGTTGGACCGTGTGTTGAACGATGCCGACTCACTCCCAGCTTCCAGTGACCTTTGCTAGTGTCTGCTAGAGCTGGACCGTATGTTGAGCGATGCCGACTCGCTCCCAGCTCGTGGTCTCAGTTCTAGCCCTTGCCTGGCCTTGTCTGTCCCTGCCTCCGATCTCGCCTCGGGTCTGCCTGCCTCGTGGCCTTGCTGCTTCTCTCCTCCTCCTGCTCGTTGCTTGCGTGTTGAGTTAACTTCCGAGTGTGGTGCCCGACTCTGCTCTCTCCGCTCTCTCTCTTTGTGCTAAGGGTCCCCCAATTATACCCCATTGGGGTTCCCTTATCTCCGCGCCAAATCTCGTTTGCTCTTTGTCTGTGCTTCCGTGAGCTCGTTAAGTCTGATGACTTTAACTTTGTGTTAACTTGTCCTGATGGCTACCGATGTCTTCCTTTGAGACAGGGCCTCTATCTACGCACCAAATCTCGCTTCTTTTGTCTTAGGTTTTGGCGGGCTTGTTGAACTGTTCCGGTCGATACTTGGCTAATCGGTTTTTGATGGGATGATGGTCTATGAAACTGTGTAATGGAAGTTTTATTGTTAGGAATTGTTTTCAGACTTCCAGCATCCTGTCTGGACCTGGGGATTTCAAAAAGGGGTCTTGGTTTATTCATTTTTGAATGTGTTTGTGATGTTTTGGATGAGGCTCTTCCTCCTTGGTTGGATTGCAGTGCAAACATCTCTCAGACAGCTTGACTTAGTCCCAATAGCCGAAAGCTGTCCACTGCCTCACCACACCCCTTCCCGCAGCCTGTGTTTCTGTGATTGCAGGTTTACCCAATGGCCCTTTTTAAAAGGTATCTTATCATCCAAAGTCATTTTCCTCAGGGCTTTTCTTCCTTGATCCTTTCAAAATGTCCAAAACTGAGGTTATGACCTCAAATTCCTTCATTTCGGTCCCACCATTCCAAATTCGTGTTAAGATCCAAAAATCACCCCCTTTAGGGTTCTATTCGAGTTTCTGGGGGATTTTGCGAAGCCTACAAGCTTTAGGTGGAAATTTTCATCAGAAGCTGTATCAAACTTTATAAAAGTGAGAAGTCGCACAACACCAGGTTATAGTCCAACAGCTTTATTTGAAATCACAAGCTTTCGGAGCGCTGCTCCTTCGTCAGGTGAAGTGAAGAGATGCATATAGGCACAGCATATATAGTCAGAGAACACTGCCAGATGATTACAGTTAATCTTTCTAACTGCCCTTTATCACACCTCGGCAGAGAGATAATCACGGCAATCAAAGGTGTGGATGGTGTCCAAACAGGTCAGTCAGGAAAACATTACATCAAAGACAATGTGGCAGGTGCTGGGGTCTGTATGGAAAACAAAAAACTTTTTTTGCTGGAAATCACAGCAGGTCCGGCCGCATCTGTGTAGAGAGAACAAGCCAACGACAACTCAAGTCTGGATGACTCTACGTCAGGTGGGGTTACATGTAGCGTGACATGAACCCAAGATCCCGGTTGAGGCCGTCCTCATGGGTGCGGAACTTGGCTATCAGTTTCTGCTTGACGATTTTGCGTTGTCGTGTGTCTCGAAGGCCTGCCTTGGAGAACGCTTACCCGAAGATCGGAGGCTGAATGTCCTTGACTGCTGAAGTGTTCCCTGACTGGGAGGGAACACTCCTGCCTGGTGATTGTTGCGCGGTGTCCGTTCATACGTTGTCGCAGTGTCTGCATGGTCTCGCCGATGTACCATGCTCCGGGGCATCCTTTCCTGCAACGTATGAGGTAGACAACGTTGGCTGAGTCACATGAGTATGTACCATGTACCTGGTGGGTGGTGTCCTCACGTGTGATGATGGTATTTGTGTTGATGATCTGGCATGTCTTGCAGAGGTTGCCGTGGCAGGGTTGTGTGGTGTCGTGGTCGATGTAATGTTTTCCTGACTGACCTGTTTGGACACCATCCACACCTTTGATTGCCGTGATTATCTCTCTGCCGAGGTGTGATAAAGGGCAGTTAGAAAGATTAACTGTAATCATCTGGCTGTGTTCTCTGACTATATATGCTGTGCCTATATGCATCTCTTCACTTCACCTGATGAAGGAGCAGCGCTCCGAAAGCTTGTGATTTCAAATAAAGCTGTTGGACTATAACCTGGTGTTGTGCAACTTCTCACTTTTGTCCACCCCAGTCCAACACCGGCATCTCCACATCATCAAACTTTATAGTGCTCTTCACCCTATTTTTCAAATTTTCCAAAACTTACGGCTCTAGTATTTTCAATGATCTATTCCCAGTATTTTTAGTGGTCTATTCCCATTATTTTAGTGATCTATTCCCAGTATTTTAGTAAGATATTCCCAGTGTTTTAGTGCTCTATCTCCAGTGTATCTGTCCCAAGCCATCACAAGGTAGTTTGAACTCTTCAAACATATGGGCCTAGATTTTTCTCATCAGTAGACTATCTGCCAGAAGTGGGGTAAGTGGGACTTCCAGCCGCCGAGCCAACCATACTGTGACCCGCCGCATTTTGCTGGGTTGAGGTTAATTATATATTGAGTGTAGGCTCCCAGAGCTATCTGTGCATACTATTGGTAATCCGCCACTGTGTGGGAGAGATATCATGTGCAGCTGCTTAAAGGGGCAGGCAAAACAACACTGCCTTTAATAGAAACAGAAAATGCTGGAAATTCTCTGCAGGCCAGGCAGCATCTGTGGAGAGTGAAGCAGAACTGGAAAATGTTACAGATGTAACAGGTTTTAAGCAAGTACGAGTGCAGGGAAAGTGGGGAGGGGAGGAAAGAACAAAATGTCTGTGATAGGGTGGAAGGCAGGAGTGATTTAAATGGTGGGGCAAGGCAAAAGGGGGTGGTAATGGGACAAGTAAAGAAACAAAAGATGGGTCTAGAGGAGCTTTAAATGGCAATGGCAGAACCATTACCAGCACCTGCTGTCCGAAAAAATGGGCGCAGTGGTTATGGTCAGAATTTGTTGAACTCGATGATGAGTCCGGAAGGCTGTAAAGTGCCTAATCGAAAGATTACATGCTGTTCCTTGAGCCTCTGTTGAGCTTCATTGGAACAGTGTAGGAGGCTGAGGTCAGAGTGGGAGTGGGGCAGAGAATTAAAATGGCAAGCGACCAGAAACTCAGGGTCATGCTTGTTGACTGCATCGTGAGCAGCAAATGCAGGATACTAAATTGAAAGAAGTACATGTAATCGCTGTTTCACCTGGAAGGAGTGTTTGGGGCCCTGGAAGGTGAGAAGGAGGGAGGTGATAGGGCAGGTGTTGCATCTCTTGCGCTTGCACGGGAAGGTACCATGGGAAGGGGAGCGGGTGTTGGGGACGATCTTTACCTGACATCTTCCTCTTCTTTCTTTCCCCACTGTATTTTTATAGCTAATTTTTCTGAAATTTGTTCTTCCTCTTTTCCTGTTTTTGTCTGATTGGTTTTCAGTTTTTTTTAAATAATTTTTTCACTGTATGTTGTGAACTAATAAGCAGAATCTACACAATTACAGATCAATGCAAACTACAGATGCAATCAGTTAGAAAACGAATGCATCAAAACTGAGTGCAGAGCTTAATTATGGAAAATAGAAGAAAGAAGGACCCAGCTCACTTGAGTGTAGGCAAGCTGAAGGAGAGAGTGCAATAATATAATGCAGGTCTGATCCATTCACGCCTAAGTGATATGGGATACCGGTGTTGCTAGTCAGTACATTGTTTGTTTTATCTAGAGTGAATCTCTGTGAGTTATGAACAGGATGGTGGAGTGAAATGAAATGAAAGAAAAACTTGCATTTAAAGAGCACCCTATGATATCCTCGAAATATCCAAATTACTTTTTGAATGTAGTTACTGCTGTTACGAAGGCAAATGCGCAACTTATTTGTGCACAGCAAGGTCCCACAGATGGTAGATGAATGAATGGCCAGTTAATCTGTTTTTTGGTGGTGTTAGTTGAGGGGGGAATGGTATCCAGGGCACTGTTTGAAAAGGAGATAAAATTATTCTAATCTGTTTTCCAATAGGGAATTCAGAAGAAACTTCTTTACCCAAAGAGTGGTGAGAATGTGGAACCTGCTACCACGGGGAGTGGTTAAAGCGAATAGTAAAGGTGCATTTAAGGGGAGGCTAGGCAAGCATATGAGGGAGAAGAAAATAGAGGGTTATGCTGATAGATTTGATGAGGAAAGACGGGAGGAGGCTCGAGTGGAGCATAAACGCCGGCATGGACTGGTTGGGCTGAATGGCCTGTTTCTGTGTCATATATCCTATGTAATAGTTTTTTTTCCCCTGAAAAAGAAAATAATTTTTTGTGGAAGAAAGACATGGAATGGGACACATCAGTGAAAGTGGCATCAGCTGGAGGGATAGCTGAAAGGTGCTGCACAGAAACCATTTGATTCATGTTTCATTCCCTGAGGATGGTCTAAAAATCCACAAGTGAATCATTCACGGTTTAACTATACAGATCATCCCCATGACTGCACTAAAATGCGTATCTAACTGGCTTCCATGCAGTTTTCTATTTATACAGCAAAAAAATACACTTTTGCTATTTATATTTGGTGGGGGGGATGTTAAGCAAATTGGAATTATTGCAAAAGCAACTGCACTAAAGCAACCACCTGACGGTGATGCAAATGAAGCGACCTGATCGTGGTAATATCGTAATGAGGTCCGGTGTACATACAGGACTGTGCTGGAGAGAATTTAGGAAAATTATAATTGGAATTGATTGATTTTATTTTCTATATGCTTGAGTGACAATGGCCCAAGCTTGACAGGAGTGAGTGTTCTTTTGGGAACAGAGCCAGATGAATAAAACTGGAAAGAAATTCAGCTTACTGGTGCCTTACTGGGATAAGCAGGGAGAACGACAGACAGGAATAAAGCCTGATTAGATTAATTATATATATATATATATATTTATTTATAGCTCCTTCATGTCAGCTCAGGCTCGTCATTTATTTATTTGTTGGGAAAGTGGAGGCAACTTTGTTAGAAGCAGTTCCATGTAGTTGTGCATGATTCATAAAATAAGTTAAGTTTAGCAAGATAAAGCATGATTCACTGTTGCTCATTCATGAAAGTACTATTTGGATAAATCCATTCTAATTTAGTTCTAGTCATGCTGATTTTGCACAGCGTGATAAGTTAACTTAACACAGGACTACGGCGATTTATTTAATGGGATTTATTATAATTTCTATTGTATAAAGAAAAACATAGCATTCAGGAGGGCCAGAAAGTATAGAAAATGTATTACTGAAAGCACCCTGTGGCCTATTATCCCAGACTATTTCACACATAAGGCCCCATTTCCCAAACCCGCGACCTCTACCACCTAGAAGGACAAGGACAGCAGGCGCGTGGGAACACCATCACCTCCAAGATCCCCTCCAAGTCACACACCATCCTGACTTGGAAGTGTATTGCCGATCCTTCATCGTCGCTGGGCCAAAATCCTGGAACTTCCTCCCTAACAGCACTGTGGGAGTACCTTCACCACAAGGACTGCAGCGGTTCAAGAAGGTGGCTCACCACCACTTTCTCAAGGGCAATTAGGGATGGGCAATAAATGCTGGTCTTGCCAGCGATGCCCACATCCCATGAACGAATAATAAAAAAAATAGGGAATGTGGGTGCACATAGAGGTGAAGTTGTTTTCCTTGGGTGGGAAAACAGAAGATTGAAGGGGTGAATTTCTATGTCTATTATATCAATGAAAAATGATTTGTGCCCGTCGGTGGCCTGGAGAGATATTTACACAAGGATTTCCTGGGTTAGCTCATTTGCATACCCAATGGAGTATTCATTGGTGTAAATCCCAAGTAAAATGGGTGTCATTTGCTGGAGTGCATGGAAACTTTAAAAAGATAATTCTGCTTGCGCACTTCAGCAGCAGACTGGGAGACAAGATGAGGAAGCAACAGTGCTTGGCTCGCTCACTTGACTCTCAGATAAATTCACTGGATGTCACATCAATCTTTTTGTCATGCCTTTCAGCAGGACCATCTGCACCAGGCAGCCAGACAAAGCAGCAGGGCATGGCACTAATCAAGAGAAGAAGAACATAGAACTTTCCTGATTCTGACCTTCAAGCCCTCCTGGAGGAAACTGAAGTAAGAGGGCACAGGCTCCTGGGTGTCCATGCCGGCAAGTCAACCAGGAATGTCACTACATTCTTTCCATGAGAAATGACAACAGAACTAAGTTGCCAAACTGTATGATGTCTCAAACAAGGAGTTTTCGTTCAGTTAACAATCACCTACCACTATTTGAAAGATTTAGCTACAAAATACGGTTTGGTTAAGATAGTAATATAAAAAATCTGCAGAAAATCCAGAAACTTGATAACAGCAAGCGGCTCCTATTCTTTGACTTTAAACAATGATTTAAGAGGGTGGGGAAGAAAAAAAGAGGAGGAGAAGCACTACAATCAAGTTTATTATAATGTATATATGCATATTATGTATGTGTGCATGTGTTATTTATATATATAATGTCATAAGTCTTATTCTGAAAACTGATAAGGGTCATGTAAAATGTTACTAGATTTTGAAGATTACCGATACATTGTTGGTAAGGATAGTCTTCAGAATTAAGATTCTTTTTATCTGCATCTATTTTCTGAAGTTGGCAAAAAAATATCCTTGGGGGTTGGTGCAGTTTGTTGAGCAATCACTTTCTAAAAGCCATTTTTGAAACCACTTTATCATGAATGCAGCAAGTGATTTGATAGATGGTATATGCTCAGTTAGATGATAAATTTTTCCTTCTTCTGCTTCAAGTGTGAAGTCATTAGAAAGAGTTGCTCTGGACATTTGCCCAATCTTTTTTCAATTCAGAATTATAGCTGATACAGGAGATATTGATTTGAAATCTGAATAATGTGTCCATTGTTGTTTGCACTTCGGTGCGACTGCCAGAAAAAGGGAACTGGATTAATTTTAATCTTTGCATATTTAGTACAGAGTTCAAGCTCACATTGAAAATTCAGCCTGATGAGGAAGATGCAGTAAAAACTCTCCCAATATTGTTATATTTTCCATTCTTTAAGTACTGTTTTACTTTTTACCTTTTCCTTACCACTGTTGTTTCTCTTTTTCTCTCTTCAAACCTATCCTATTCATTTTGGGCGCGATCGATTTCTAGCCCTATTTCTTCTGGTTGGTGAGCCAGTGGTGAGGAGTCATGAAGTTGAACTAAGAGAATGAAAGAAAGATCTTGCATTTATATGGAGTCTTTCACAACTTCATATGTCCCAAAGTGCTTCACAGCCAATAAAATACTTTTGAAGTGTAGTCACTCTTGTAATGTAGGTAACGCAGCAGCCAATTTGCACACAGCAAGCTCCCACAAACATCCCACAACACTCAACCATGGCTGACAAGGGAAATCAGGGATAGCATAAGATCCAAGGAGAGGACATATAAATTGGCCAGAAAAAGCAGTAAACCTGAGGATTGGGAGCAGTTTAGGATTCAGCAAAGGAGGACAAAGGGATTAATTAAGAGGGGGAAAATAGAGTACGAGCGTAAGCTTGCAGGGAACATAAAAACTGACTGTAAAAGCTTTTATAAATATGTGAAGAGAAAAAGATTGGTGAAGTCAAGCGTAGGTCCCTTGCAGTCAGAATCAGGGGAATTTATAATGGGGAACAAAGAAATGTCAGACCAATTAAATACATACTTTGGTTCTGTCTTCACAAAGGAGAACACAAATAACCTCCTAGAGATGTCGGGGAACATAGGGTCAAATGAAAGGGAGGAATTGAATGAAATCAGTATTTGTAGGGAAATGGTGTTAGGGAAATTGATGGCATTAAAGGCCGATAAATCCCCAGGGCCTGATAATCTACATCTTAGGGTACTTAAGGAAGTGGCCCTAGAAATAGTAGATGCATTGCTGGTCATCTTCCAAAATTCTATAGACTCTGGAACAGTTCCCATGGATTGGAGGGTAACTAATGTTACCCCACTGTTCAAAAAAGGTGGTAAAGAAAAAACGGGGAATTATAGACCGGTAAGCCTGACATTGGTTGTGGGGAAAATGCTAGAGTCCATTATAAAAGATGTAATAGCAGAGTACTTGGAAAACAGTGACAGGATTGGACAAAGTCAACATGGATTTACAAAAGGTAAATCGTGTTTGACTAATCGACTGGAATTTTTTGAGGATGTAACTGATAGAATAGATAAGGGAGAACCAGTGGATGTGGTGTATTTGGACTTTCAGAAGGCTTTTGATAAGGTCCCACATACGAGATTAGCGTGTAAAGTTAAGGCACATGGGATTGGGGGTAAGGTACTGACTTGGATAGAGAACTGGTTGGCAGACAGGAAGCAAAGAGTTGGAATAAACGGGTCTTTTTCCGAGTGGCAGGCAGTGACTAGTGGGGTTCCGCAGGGATCGGTCCTGGGACCTCAGGTATTCACTATATATATCAATGATCTAGACGAGGGAACTAGATGTAATATCTCCAAGTTTGCAGACAACACAAAGCTGGGTGGGCGTGTGTGCTGCGAGGAGGATGCCGAGAAACTCCAGTATGATTTGGACAGGTTGGGTGATTGGGCAGAAGCATGGCAGATGCAGTATAATGTGGATAAATGCAAGGTTATCCACTTTGGTAGCAAAAGCAGAAAGGCAGATTATTATCTGAACGGCAATAGATTGGGAGCAGGGGTAGTGCAACGAGACCTGGGTGTCCTTGTGCACCAGTCGCTGAAGGTAAGCATGCAGGTACAGCAGACGGTTAAGAAGGCAAATGGTATGTTGGCCTTTGTAGCGAGAGGGTTTGAGTACAGGAACAAGGATGTCTTGCTGCAGCTGAACAGGGCCTTGGTGAGACCACACCTTGAGCATTGTGTGCAGTTTTGGTCGCCTTATCTGAGGAAGGATGTTCTTGCCATGGAGGGTGTGCAGCGAAGATTCACCAGACTGATACCTGGGATGGCAGGAATGACGTACGAGGAGAGATTGGGTCGATTGGGCTTATACTCGCTGGAGTTTAGAAGAATGAGAGGAGATCTCACTGAAACTTATAAAATTCAAACAGGGCTAGACAGACTAGATGCAGGAAGGATGTTCCCGATGGCGGGTGAGTCCAGAACAAGAGGTCACAGTCTAAAGATAAGGGGTAAGCCATTTAGGACAGAGATAAGGAGGAATTTCTTCACCCAGAGAGTGGTGAACCTATGGAATTCTCTACCACAGAAGGCAGTTGAGGCCAAGTCAGTAAATATATTCAAGAAGGAGTTAGATATATTTCTTAAGGCTAAAGGTATCAAGGGATATGGGGAGAAGGTAGGGACAGGGTACTGAGTTTGGATGATCAGCCATGATCTCATCGAATGGCGGAGCAGGCTCGAGGGGCCGAATGGCCTACTCCTGCTCCTATCTTCTATGTTTCTATGAGATAATGACCAGATAATCTGTTTTAGTAATATTGGTTGCGAGATAAATATTGGCCAGTTCACCAGGGAGAAATCCCTTGCTATTCTTTGAGATAGTGGTGTGGGATCTTTTACATCCATCTGAGAGGGTAGTCGGGGCCTCAGTTTAACATCTCAACCGAAAGATGGCACCTCCGACAGTGCAGCACTCCCTCCGTACTACACTGAAGTGCCCGCCTTGATTATGTTCTCTGGTCTTAGGTGCAGTGTCAATCTGGAATCTGGGCACAAGGTCAGTCTGGGGAGAAGGGATCGGAGACTCCCTAAGGAAGGTAGTCTCACACAACTTCAGTAGAACATCGAGTGTGAATCCAGTGTGTTGTCAAACCTGGTTTATAAAGTTCTCAGTGGTCCTTTGGACCCTTGGGCATTTTTTATGTTTAATGATGTTCATTTAAATATTTAGAGAGTGGGACTTCTACCCTCTGCACCTTTCTAAATATTTAACTTCTAGCTGTTGGGAGAGTTTCATATAACCATGCACATGCAGAACTCTCCCTTGAAGAAGATAATTGGAATTCCAGCCTGGCAAGGGCCTAAAAGTACATATGAAGTTTTGCCTGGCAGGAACCCTTCATGCAGCTACTGACCTGAGGCTAGTAGCTGCAGTATAAATGTAGCCTACGGTCAAATACGGAAAGTACTAAAGTTGCATATCCAACTTGCTTTTGTAAATAAAGTTACACAGGTTTTCAAGAGTAGGATTGCATAACTTGGGCTAGAAATTCATTATAGCCCAGGAATGGGCGGTGTCATTAGAAAAGTTGGAGAATTAGCGCCAAGCGCTTATGCTTTAGACTGCACGCAAAATTCATGCTTACTGCTCAAAAAAATGATTGGAGTCCTAATTCAAGTCTTTAAGCCCAAGCTCATTGGCGTTACATGCAAAGGGTGGACCAGTATCAGGTGCAGTCTAATCGCAAGTCATGATTGCCACAGGCTTTTTATAGTTCTTAAAGGGGAGGTTCATTGATGCTGCAGAACCTCATTCTCAGCATTGCTGGCTGTGCAGCTGCCTCAGCAAGCAGCAACAGGTCAAGGAGAAGGAGCCAGAGGACTGAAGCAGCTGTACTCATGGCAGATCCACGCCCCAGGGAGAGAGCCCGCAGGTTCAGCGATCAAACATTGGAGGTGTTGGTGTTCACTGTGGAGAGACGGAGGGCAGTGCTCTACCCGACAAGTGGCAGGAGGTCCTCACTGCAAGTCTTCCAAACCATGTGGAGAGAGGTAGCGCATCACGTCTCAGGTCGTACTGTGGTCCCCAGGACCCACACACAGTGCAGGAAGAAATTCAGCGACCTCACTCAGGTGAGTGACTGCTTCAACAACTGTTACATACCACCATCTGAACCACAGTTTTCACACACTGTCCAAAGCACCACATCCCCATCAATCACCCACCAACAACCTCTACCTGCCAACACTCACAACCACATCTCACACCTTGCACACAATGACAGCTATTCAACTATGGCAGGCACATCACCCAAACACATTGTTCCACACTCACTCATGCACTTTCCTTTCTCTTGCAGGCCAAGGTGGCTCACAAAAGGAGGGAGCAGGAGCACACAGGTGGGGGACAACCTGACACCCAACCACTGTCTGAGCTACAGACTCGAGTGCTGCAGATTATTGGGTGCCAGGTGATGGGCGTCATAGCCACCGGCGACGTTGACCCCCTTGGAGACAACAACAGTATGTTCATCCCTACTCCTTCTTCTCACATCCCACTTCCCCCTCACCCCAGAAACCTTTCGCACTTTTTAGCTAATCATGCTCTATGCATGCATTTCTCGCTTCCTGCCCCCTCCCCTCAACTTAACCCGACTCTTGTGCCTTTATGCTGTCAGATAATGAGCAAGCAGCTGAGCAGCCTGTCCCTGAGGACACCATAGAGAGCGAGGCGGGAGAAGAGGAGGAGGAAGAACACACCGTGTCGTTGCATGTCTCACCCATAGGCACCAGCTCAGATACTGGCACTACGCATTCTTTAGAGGCTAGTATAGTAGCGGGATCTGCACAGGGTGAAGCACCGGGGATGAGCAGGCTGCAGCAAGGCCAGGGGGAAAGGGTAGCTCGGGGGTCAGATCCCCGGAGGGCGAGTTCGCACGAGTTCTGCTGCACAGGACTCAGATGAGGGCCTCGTTGGGGAGGCATTTAGAAGAAGGGTGATGGGCATGCACACGGAGATGATAGGTGCAATGGCAAGGGTGCCTGAGAGCCTCTCGGCAATGATAAGGAGCGTGGAGGAGTCCGCCTCCAACATTGCACAAGGCTCTGCGCACATCATGGAGCCCATCATTTCCAGTCTGCAAAGGATGGTAGACTCTCAGAGAGACCGTGGCGACCCAGACCTGATGCCGCAGCTTTCATTGCAGCACAGGCGGAAGTGACGCAACGTCTTAGTGCTGTAATGCAGTCTATGCTTGGTGGCATCCAATTTCAGACTACTCTCATGCAGTCTCAGCTTGATGCCACGCAAGCTCTGACTGCTGCCATTGTGGCTGTATCTACCACCTTCAACCAGGGCTTTCACAGTGTCGCAGCAGGCCAGCAATCTGTGCTCCAACAGATTGCTAGGGATGCTGAGGTGCTGCCCTGGGGAGTGGCAGTGGATCAGTGGAGCAGGAATCTGCTGTCCTCTCTCAGGATGATAGCATTCCTGATTCCACCACTGCCACTCTGCCATTGCCCTTGTTGCTGCCTGTCATCCAGCCAGCCCAGACTGCTGCCGCCCATGCTGAGGTGCTGCAGTTTACAGCCGGGCCTTCCAGAGCTGGTCGAGGGCATCCTGCAAGGCCATCTGAAGTCTCCCACATGGACACTCAGCAGCCTTCCACCAGCCATGCTGCAGGCACTGGGCCAACACTTCGTAGGAGCACTAGAGTAGGCAAAGGCACTGTAACAAGAGGCACTAAGGGATTGCACAAGGGTGAATAGTTAATATTTTTGTTGTAAATATGTGTGCACTGATTTTTGATAAATTTATTAATTCAGTTTGGATTCTTTTGTGGTGTGTCTCATTTCAGATTTGCGCTATGATATGGCCTGCGACAGGGATGGAATGATGGGGATGTGGTGAGCAACAGGGATCTGGGGTTTAATTAAGTCGAACTGCAGTCTGATGAGGTGATCACGGACCGCCCTTCCGGAAGGTCGATTAAGTGGCTGCCTTCTCCCTCACTCCTGTTCCTCCTCCTCCTCATCCGCCTTGTAGTCCTCCTCATCTTCCTCCTCCTCGTGCTCCTCCCACTCCTCCTCCTCCTCTCCCTCGTCCTCCTCCTGAGGTAGTCCCACAATCCTTGGTGGCAAGGGCTGGGCACTCATGATGGCTAAGTTGTGGAGCATGCAGCAGACCACCATGAAATGGGACACCCGCTCACCCGAGTACTGGAGGGCTCCTCCCAAGCGGTCAAGGCAACAGAACCATTGCTTCTGCAGGCCGATGGTCTGCTCGATGATGTTCCTGGTGGCAGCATGGCTCTCATTATGAGTGCTGGGCAGGAGTGTTGGGGTTGCGGAGAGGAGTCATGAGCCAGTTGGAGAGTGGATAGCCCTTGTCTCCGACCAGCCAGCCACGAGCTTGGCGTGGAGGTCTGGTTGCAGGAGGTGGCAGAGTTCTGCGACCACCCACTTGGTGAAGCGAACCCTTCTAATACACTTCTCCTCGCTTAATTGGAGGTAGGCGAAGTGCTCTTGGAATACCCTCAGGGGGATAAGGCCTCTTGTTGAGAGCCCTTATAGCCCTCCTCCTCCCTCTGGGCACATGTTCCAGTCTGTCTCGCTGCCTCCGCCGTAGATCCTGGAGGGTGAGGTCGATTGCCAGTACAGCCCCCATTAATGTAACCAAGTGTAACAGTTTGATTTTTTAAAGAATAAATGTAGCTACTTTTTAGTTGCCACAAAACTCCTGATACCAAATAACCTTGAAATTATGAATGAAACTGTTGGACTACATGAAACTGACAAGGAACCAATGACAGCTATCTTGACAGCTGCGAGTCATTACTAATGATCCCTTTAATTAATGTCCCTGGAACCGGCTTCCTGATGCTTCACGTCAGCTCTCCCTGTTGCTGTTTACTCCAGGCGTTAAGGTAGATGGCGACAATCAATTTCGCAGATCAGGCCATCAGTGAGCATTGCACACTCACTGACGTCACGATCCACCTGGCGTTGAGGCTCCCGGCGATAACTGTTACCGACGGCGCTACGGGGTGGGGGGTGGTGTGGGATTTGGTGTGCGACGCTGGATTCGCCTCGCCCCAGCGATAATGCTCTAGCGCCCTGTTAGTGCCATCTGCTGGCGCTAATGGGAGGTGCTAAGGGGACGAATTTTTCACCCGTTGTGCTTCTTGGTTACTCGGACAACCTTTGAAGATCACATCAATCCTGTCTTCAGGACCTTCTGAATGAGGAGCCTGTATGATCATGAAGATTCATATTTTTATTCTTTTGTAAAAATGGATAGTTAAGAAGGGGGGTTTGTTTCAGTTACAGCAATTACTTTTTGCAATAATAACAGAAGAATGCTTAACACATTTGTATAACTTTCCTCTGCCCATTATTTTAATGGAGATACCAATCCATTTGTTTTATTTGTTTACATTGGAACCCTTAGTCGCCACCAGCAGAGAAAGAGACCTCAATCCGTCTGTCTGGCCGGGATTACTGGCCAAGTACAAGAGATGAAAGAATAGTGTTATCATACACATTCCACATTCACCTTTATTTACTCATTTCTTAGCCTATTTTGACCAGAAGTTAATAACGAGTGTAAATATATGTACTGTTAAGTATATGAGAGCATTATTTAATTAACAAATATTTGCAACAGTATATCTGTAAAGTTACAGGTATAACTTAAATAGAAAGTTAAAAATCATTATAAATATTATTACACATTATTTGAAGTCTGTTAAGAGATTTTAAACAAGCACACTAGCTTGCTATTCATATAACCAGCAATATTATCAGTGATGGTGAAGTCTGAATTAGATCTGCTTTACATTTGGATAATGAGTTTAAAAAGTTCCAGTGTCATGATATCTTTATTAGGTGTAACTTTTCAAGTCATGTCTGCAATGACTGCTGCAGTGCTGAATCATCATTATTTAAAAATATGTTGTTATTATTACTGTCCATCTCTTATTAAAAGAAAGTGGAAAAGGTTGCAAAGATGTCGATATCTGTGGTCAATGCCACAATGCTTTCTTTAAAATTCTTCGCAAGCAACTAATTATAGATTATAGAGTCAATCAGTAAATTGGTTGTAAAAATATCAATTAACCTCATTTAAGTTTATGTCTCCTCATTTTGGATGAATTATCACACCTCTTGATTTCCTTTGGGTTTGAAATAATTGCTGCTGATTATTCTTTGCAATATCCCAATCTGAGTGGTTTGTGTCAAGGTGATATTGCATTATTATCGTGCAATCGACTCCCACAGTGTGGATCTCACGCAACTGATGGTACTGTGTAATATAAATCCATCTGACCCATGTTCAGTTAGATGCAGAGGAATCCCGGGCCTGTCATTTTCAGGCGCGTCCATTTTTGGGCACGTGGTGGGCGCAGGGAGCAGTGCAGAAGCGGCCAGATATTGAGCCTTGGGCCTCATTTCCATCGAGCCGATGAAACATGAATGAAGATCAGGCCACTGCTGGCATTGCAGCAGCCCTCAGGTAAGTGAGGAAAGGGGTGATTGGGTTGGGAGGGAGCGGTGCTGGGGAGGGAGGGAGTAGTGACCGGGGTGGGGAGTGGGGCACGGCCAGCAGTGGCCCATTCTTTGAATGTGGGCTGAGAGGGAGCACTCCTGCCCTCCTGGCGGCACATTCAGGTAAGTATATTTCAAAAATGTACTTTGTGGGTTGTGGCCTAACAGGCAATTCCTTTAAGGACTGCCTGTTAGGCCACATGTAGGTGTGGTTTTCCTGAGAGGAGCCGGCGTCGGCTGCCTCAAGGGAAACCAATCTTGCCATGAGGGCCTCAAACAGGCGTAATCCCCTTATTTGCATATGCAAAGGGCCAACGCTTTTTTCAGACATGGGCACTGCACGCCGATATATTGACCTTTACCAATATGGCAGCTCATAATGAGTGTGGGCGAATTCCTAGGCCCTGGTTTTTCTGCTTGTCCTGATCTGCCACTAGTCCTCAAAGCTCAATTGAAGGCCTTGTAAATTGTACTGGGTTGATTCACTTATATTATGACACAATGGACGGGCATGACACATGCACGCTAACACCTGGGACTAGCTCGGCGTCTGAAGGCTAAAACGTCTTAAATTCAGTGCTGTTAAATTTTATTTTTAAACATTCTAAGATTTGAATTTTAAAAAGGTGAAGAAAAAGTTACCAAAATGACTAATTGCAGAATCGGAGGTATATTTTACAGGTGGATCCAAACACTCATTTACGTTCCTTTGAAATCTGACCTCTTTGATAATGGAGGACAATTGGACACTTGCTTCACATTAGTTCATGGGCAGCACAAAGATCATTTGCGTGGAGCAATGAGTTTTTGACAGCAGCCCTGCCAAAATGTGGCACAATGTCACCATAAAAGTGGGAGAATGGCACACTTAGGTTGCTCTCCCAAGAACAAAAGCAAGGTAAAAGCACCTTAAAATATGTAGCTGGTTTAACCTTTAACTTTTTGAGTGCTAATATTTTGAAGTGTGGCTCTTTAATGCAGCAATACTAATGCAGCATTTATACTGCATCTGCTGGTCCAAGAGATCAAGGTATCCCTCAGCACTTTTTAAATCAGGCTTGACGCTACACAGAGATGCCCTCCACACAGTGTTAATCTGAAGCCGTGTAAGACTGTCTGCTCCAGGTGATCTCACACCACTTCTCTCCGGTCAATTCAGGCCCTGTCTTTGGATTTAAACTATAATTATTGTGTCGCTGTGAAATGGAAACAGTTTTGTAGTGACACGAAAGTTATTGTACAAATGCGCACTAACATTATCAGTTTGCCGCAAAATAGCCTGCTGTCAGGTGGTGGGAATTCCAGGTTAGAGTCACCAAGATTGAGTCTAAATAGAGAGCACAAACACATGTATAACCCATTTAAGTGGAGTCTGCACAGGAAGTGACTGTGAGGAATTTGCATATTTCAAAATCAAAATTGTCACATTTGTGCGCTGATGACTATATGGACCATACGTGGAGTATATGGAGCTTGAGACTTCCACTAGGATATTACTGGCAAAAGTATCAATGTTGTGGTAAAATATCAATGTATTTCAATCATTACTTTAAAATCTTGGAACAGTGGATTTAACCTTCAAAGGTGACAGTGTGTAGAGTGAGCGTTGTGAGGAGAACGGAAGTTAAAATTAAAGATAGTGATTTGATATGTCTTGACATGCTGCAACGATTCCCACAAAATTCTGCACTGATTTGCTGCCCAAATACTGCCATTTTGCATAAAAAGTCCTGAAGGCAGTAAAAATGCTGATCTGAGCTGAACAAAAGGCAGTAAATAGTTACAACAAAGCAATGCTCTGGTTATATTTTACGTTAAGCACTGAAGGTTATGCAGAATAAGGGACTGGCCAAACTGTTGGAGATGAAGCTGTGATGTATTAACCTGAGCAACCAATTGTGTCATGAAATTGAAATCTTTCAACTTTGCTTCTAAACTTCCAAACAATTCACTTCATCTCCTAGAATCTTTTTTTAATAAAAACAGTGTTCTGTGCCACCAAAAATGCAGCATAACTTACAACTGTGTCGGCCGTGGCTCAGTGGGTAGCACCCTCGCCTCTGAGTCCAGAAGTGATTGTGGGTTCAAGTCCCACTCCAGGGATCTGAGCACAAAAATCTAGGCTGACGCTCCAGTACAGTACTGAGGGAGTGCTGCACTGTCGGAGATGCCATCTTTCGGCTGAGACATTAAAATGAGGCCCCGCTCTCAGGTGGATGTAAAAGATCCCACGGCACTATTTCGAAGACAAGCAGAGGAGTTATCCCCCCGGTGTCCTAGCCAATAATTATCGCTCAATCAACATCACTAACACAGATTATCTGGTCATTATCACATTGCTGTTTGTGGGAGCTTGCTGTGCGCAAACTGTTTCCTACATTACAACAGTGACTACCCTTCTCAAGTACTTCATTGGCTGTAGAGTGCTTTGGGACGTGCAGTGGTTGTGAAAGGCACTATAAAAATCCAAGTCTTTTTTTTTTTCTTTTAACCTTATGCATAGTACACATATCACACAAGTATCATATGGGAGATCTATACCACTTGCATAGGGAAAGCACACTATTTGTATGAGATGTTAACCATCTGTATGACTGCTCCAGCTATCTGAAATACTAAAGTGAATGCTGGCTCTTCCATTACCAACACAGCTTGTCCAACTTTCCATCATTGGCTCCCTTGGGAAGATGAGTATATAGATTACCCAGTTTATCGCACAGATACACAGGAGTTGACACTGAAACCTGCTGAGCTGTCTGATACCAGATATGCGTGAATTGTGTCATTTATTCACACAAACATCTCATCAGTCTAGTTTTCAGTTTCAAATACGAGCTATACCCTGCAATTTTTTTAAACTGCTCCTACCGTAGATCCTAAGATTGAAACCAGTAAAATCCTGCAACAAAAATAAATCCCCGCCTCATCCTGCTCTCTCCCAGGACGTACCAATGTCCCTACTTTCAAGTCAGCACCTTCACCTCTGTGTCCTCTGCCACTGTTAGTGGTTTTGCTGTTGTCATATGACCATCATATTCCTCAGCTTCATCCACCATTGGGAAAGTTCAAACCACCAGTCAATCATCCTCTTAAGAAATGTGAGGTATTTTGTAAATTGACAAAATGTTCTTTAATTTTAAAAACAAATCCTTTCACAGAATATATCCCAGAATGATCTGTTCCTGCCACTGTAATAAGGAAGTCAGAGTGAAAGGTCATTTGCAAATACATTAAAATCGTACTTTAATTTATCTTTTTACAACACATAGCAGATTTGTAATGATAATTAATATAAAACTGAGGAACTTCAATAGTGTGCTGACTCCTGTACTTCTGGTAATAATGTAAATGATGTGCAGTTAGAAAAACAACAACTCTGTTGCTGTCAGAGCTTGTGTGCTAATGTCTGCTGTCCTTGCTCCATTCCCTTGCACTGCCCTGTATTTCAATCACTTTCAACCTAGAGATAACCCTTTCCAAGAACAGCACATCACATTTGACCACCCAATAGTCTTCTGTCCTACATATCATGTTGTTGCCAAAATGCTGCATTGGCTAGTAAATGATAGCTTTTCTGCTATGGTAGATGAAGCAGTGTTCCAGTGCTTGATAGATCATTAAACTGTGATGTAGATGCGCTGTGTATTCTAGAGTAATTCTGGCCTCTTATGCATCCTGATTTCTTTTGCCCTACCATTGGCAGCCGTGCCTTCAGCTGCCTAGGCCCTAAGCTCTGGAATTTCCTCCCTGAACCCTTCCACCTCTCTATCTCTCTTTCCTTCTTAAAACCTATGTCTTTGACTAAACTTTTGCTCACCTGTCCTAATATCGCCTTATGTGGCTCAGTGTCAAATTTTGTTTGATAATGCTCCTGTGATGCGCCTTGCGACATTTTAATATGTTAAATGCGCTATAAAAATGCAAGTTGTGGTTATAGTAGAACACGTTCTGCTACTCTCAGTATAAGATGTCCCAACTAATAACTGAGGTGGGTGGGTGGAACATACAGTAGTCACCAAACGATATTTTTCCGGTCGTTGTCAGATAAATTGAATCTTTACAACAATATAGCATTAGGATAATGCTCGGTACAATGGCACAAACATATTGGAGTAAATTTTCACTTTCACCATATGGGCAGTAATCTGGCAATGCAGGATCCTCCGCCCATTCTGGAACCCACCCATTGAAACCAATTGAATAAAAATCAGGCGATTTTTAAAACGGGTGGGCGATCTGCTCCATCAGATTACCATCCATGTGGTGAAGACAACAAATTACCCTATGGAAAGTTTTACTTAAGATGATGTATACTGCTTTTCAACTATAGTAAAGCTGGTATGTCATATTCCGAGTTACCAGAAAGCAAGAAACAAGGGCCGAGATTTTCCGGGGGGTCAGCGGGCGCGATCGGTGGCGGGTCGGGTGGGAAAGTGTTTTTTTTCTCCAGCGGGTCGGGACCCCGCTGTGAACCCGCCACCATGCGTCCTTCCCCGATCTCAGGTCTGTCAGCGCTGAGCAGACCCGACATGCAGCTGTGGGGGACCCAATTCAAGTAATTATGACCTTGTTTAGAGGTCATTAAGAATATATTTGAGCTCACCATTTGGTTTTATGTGTTGGCCCATAGGATCCACGCTGGTCGTGGACCACGTCTGTCAAGCTGAGGCGGGAGTTCAGTGGCCATTGAATCAGTTGTTGAGTTGACAGCTTCAAATGTACAGTAACAGCTCCCACCTTACAAAGATATCTTCCCTCAGCCACAAACTCTTCCTCACTGCACTTCCTCAACAGATTCACCATGCTGCAAGTCTTTACACAAGTCTCCATCCAGTCTGACCTTATTACCTCTCTCACCATTGACAGATCGCTTCTGTCATCTCTACTTCACCTGCCATCTATTCCATCAGCATGGGTGCCCTTTATACTCTCTCACTTTGGTCCACAGAATCCCACCACGATCAGCCCCAACACCAGCAGCACCAGGCACACCAGCAGCACCAACAACAACACTACCAACCTTCTCCGCAATCACCTGATGCTGCACAGGACAGAGGGCATCAGCACCGACCACATTGCTGCCCGGCAGGCCAGGGATGGCCTCCCCATGGCCAGATTTATTTCACTTGACGCTGTACACCCTGGCTGCCACATGATGCGCCAGCTTGGCACCACCCCACACCAGCACCATAAAGCATCCCTACAATGCCCAAGCCACTCCTTTTATACTCATCACCATTGCGGGTGGTACCGTTATGTCTCACCAATCACTACAACTGACTAAGCCACTTCCAAAGGTGCACACACATCTGTCCAAGAACGCAAAGTGTTCAAAATAAAGATTTCAATGTTTGACACCACATTAACAGAAACTTTACATGGACATTGCATAAAACACCCAAGTGCCTACCCTTGTGTGTTGTTAGTTGGTATGATTGCACTAGGATGAGGGTGAGTGTGAGGGGTGGCTAGTGAGATGGGGAAGTGATAATATAGATAGAGAGGGATGGGTGGAGGTGCAAGGTAAGTTGGTGTGAGAAGGATGTACAGGAGTAGGGTAGGGAAGGCAGAGTGATGGGGATGTGATGAGAGGCACAGCAGGATGAGGTTGAGTGTGGCTTTGTACTAACGTTTTGTGATCTACTGAAATCATTGAAATGTTTGTGGCACTGCACCCAGGTCCTCCTGACCACATCCCTGCTTGTGCCCTCCTCTGCAATGTGCAACCAGGCTGTGTTGATCTCCTGGGGAGGTCTCTTCTGCCCATGGGAAGGGAAGTGGACCACCCTGCGTGCTCTGACTCCCTCCATAAGCATATGGAGGGCGTCATGGGAGAGCCTGGGTGCAGCCCTGTGCCTTTTTGCAGTCATTGTCAGTGTTTGCAGCACTTCAATGCTGTAGAACACTGACAGCACAAATGTCAAATTAAAGTTGCCATGGTCCCTTTTAAGGAAACCGGCTGATGATGCGTCATCAAATGATGTCACCAGACCCACTTCCTCTAATTGGCCGGGTAACGCGCTGGGTGGGCTTAACAAGCCCAATCAACGGGAAGTCATATCAGAGAGCGGAATGGAGGCAGCAGCAGGGTCAGGGACCCGTCACCGACATCACCCGCTGATGTTAGTAATGTAACTTTGTTACCCTAATTTGGAAATATAAGATCAATATTGATTTAACAGATTGCCAGTAGATCAAGGAATCTTGCTGATCTGCTGAGGTCATGGAGCCAAATCTCAGAGGAACTGAATGTTAACTTAAGTATTTTTGTAGAGTCTTTGTTTGTGCCATATACATAATGACATTCTTGTGAAGTAACCTTTTTGTAAAACTCCATAGCTAGCCTGTATTCAGTTTGCTTCTCTATGCAAAGTCATGTCTTTTTTTTCCTCGGGTGCCTTTGTTTTATTTTTAATTTCATACTGCAGCTGTGTTACCCATTCAGCAGCCTGCAGAATGGTAAGTCTTAGTGCAAGGGGATGCTGGGTAGCATTCCAGCATTCAATCTCACCTTGACTGGCAATGAATGACATTCAATGAAACTAATTTTACCCAAGGCCATTTCGTCTTTCATCTGCCAAGCCAAAAAAAAAGAGAAAATGCTGACATTTCTTTATACTGTGTCCATGCACTGACACGAGATGGAGTTAGCAACATACATTAAAGAGGAAATAGAACAAAATCCCATTACTCATAATTGTGGGGATTTGGCTCCACTGTTCAACAATTGTTAATTAGAATAGAATGACATAGATTGACTGGCAGAGGTCCTGAGCATGTAACAGTTGAGACAAATTGAAGATGACTTCAGAAGACATCCCCATTGCAGGCAGTCTAATCTTGATGACATCTATAACAAAGAGAAAACAAATTCATTTCTTGCTATAGAAGTATCTTCAAAAATGAAATTATGATTTGGATAGAAATAACAAATATATGGTTGTATGGTAATGTGGAACAAAGGAACATTTGATTTGTCGAAGGTCAAGGTTTTGCAGTCTCATTTTTAATAAAGCAACCCAACCTCTCTATCAAATTATTATGGAAGTGTCCATTATTATGTAGTTCAATAATGGTTGATTGGCTAGTTGAATGTTGATTGGTTGAAAGGAATCCTCAATTTTCAGCTGAGAGCATCTGAGCTCTTTTGAGGATACCTTGATAATGTAATAATTATATTGCAATGTCGCAATGGAATAATATATTGAAGTATAAGCTGTTGTGAAGGAGAGGGAAAGAAACTATGGAAACAGTCCAGTGTTTGGCAAATGAGTAATACAGAAAGAAAATGAACTTGCAATTATATGGAACTTGTATAACCTCAGGACATCCCAAAGTGCTTCAGTCAATGATGTACTTTTGAATTGTAGTCACTGTTGTGATGTAGCAATACGTGGCAACCATTTTTTACACAGCAGGATCCCACAAACAGCAATGAGATAAATGACCAGATAATCTGTTTTTGGTGGTTTTGGTTGAGGGATCAATGTTGGCCAGCAAGCCAGAAGAACTCCCCTGCTTTTCTTCGAAAAGTGCTATGGGTACTTTTATGTTCACCTGAGAGGGCAGGCAGTGCCTCAGTTTAACATTTCTTCTGAAAGTCAACACTGAGATTTTGTGCTCAGTTTTCTGGAATGGGGCTTGAACCAATGACCTTCTGACTCAGTGGCATGGGCTACCACTGAACCAAGGCTGACACCTTCTCAATGTTTAACTGGGGGAAATTGCAGCTCATCCAAGACTGGATATCGGACACGCAGTCTGACAACACAAAGGCAGTGGAGGGGTTAAGAGAGGTCGTGGAGCTGGGTGTCATCAGCATTCATGTGGAAGCTGGCCCCATGTCTGCGGATGATGTCATCACGGTGCGGCATGTAAATGAGAAAGAGGAGAGGGCCAAGGACAGTTCCTTGGGAGTCGCTGAAGGTAATTGTCTGGGGACGGGAAGAGAAGTCATTACAGTCACTGATCAATTCCCAGTGTCACTTTTATCTCATGATTTATCTCGTCGCGTCAACCCTTTGAAGTGCTGCACCTCTAGTTTCCAACCTCTGTCTGTCAAAACCTTTCTCACTCTATTTTATTAATACCATCCTCGCTATTATTCCTTGGAACTGTCCTGTCTTGTTCCTCTGCAATGGTGCACAGTTTGGCTGGAACACCTGTCAGTTCATCGCACATTCTCTGCTACTGCTCCAGAAGTATCCTGTTCGTCGACGCCCCCCAAGGTACAGCATTTGTGTTCAGCTGAGCAGAGCTTGGAGAGCACTGCGCCCTCCGACCGGGACTCTTCACTGCTGTCCCTGACTTCACCATCTGCTCCTGCTCATGTGTGAAGTGCGAGTCACCATGTGAAAACCCAATTATCTTTATAAGTTCTCCCACCGAAGTGCGAGTATCTGAGCTGGTGCATGGTCTGCATAAGTCCTGCGATGGTGCACCCTCAGAGGGATTGAAGTCCTCTGATGAGTCTGTGGTGGCATCGGTGACTTGGACCATGTCCTTCAGGATGTGTGAAGGCCCTGTGGGAGATAAAAGACATGAATGAGTACTGTCAAGGTAAGAATGTTTGCAGTTATCATAATGCACGTGATCATATTTCACGCACTGTTGACATCAAGTCAACATGACTGAGTGTCATATAACATGTCTGATATTTAACTGTGTCACCAGGTAGCTGAGAGGTCCCAATCTCCCCATCTCCAACGGCCAGGCATGCCAAGACTCTGCTGATCTCCAGCACCACCACCTCTGCAGCTGTCAGTTGCGAGATGGCTGGGGGGGAGGGGGGGCGGTTTACCTCCGGTTCACTGCCTCTCCCTCGTGTTCTGTGCTCTCTTCTCCTGCAAGGAGGGAAAGCAGAGACTTCTCCTGCAAGGAGTGAAAGGAGTGAGAGTAATGGCATGTTGAATGGATGGATGGACAGCATTTGTTGAAGGTGACTCTGAAAGAGAGGCATGACATTGCATAAGGATGAGGGTGAGTGTCAGGGGTGGATGGACAGATGGGGATGCAAGGAAGTGCATAGACAGAGAGGGATGGGTGTACCAGCAAGTTAAGTTGGTGTGAGGAGTAGGCTTGAGAAGGCAGAATTAGGGGATTGGGGTGATATGCACATCAGGATATAAGTGAATGTGCCATTTCTCCCACCTTTCCTGCCCTGCTTAGGTCATTGAACCGCTTCCTGCATTGGATCCTGCTGCTGACCTCTTGTGCCACCTCCAACAATACCTTCCTGGTGTCCCGAGCCGGCTTATTCCTCCCATTGTTAGGAAACAGAATCTCCCTCCAGATCCTCACAGCCCCCAGCAGCACATCCAGGGAGGCGTCGCTGAAGCGGAGCGCAGCCTTTGACCTTCTACCTTCCATGGCAACAATTCTTTCTCTCTCCTTCCCAACTCCAACTGCTTCAACTTGCATGCTTGGAGTGTCCCTTTAAATACTACAGTTCAGATCGCGTCACGCTCGCTGACACTAATTGGTCGGGAAACCCGGAAATCAGATGTTAATGCAGTGGCTTTCTGTTACTTCTTCAAAGAATTCAATAAGGTGGTCAAACAGGACTTTCCCTTTTGGAATCTATGCTGAATACTCTATTATATTTTCAGTTTCTAAATGTTTTTCTGTTAAATCTTTGAGTAAGGAATCCATTATCTTTCCTACCACTGACATTACGCTAATTGGTCTGTAGTTCCCTGGACTTGTTCTATCTCCCTTTTTATATATAGGAATCCCATTAGCTGTCTGCCAGTCCTCTGGCACTATACCCTTCACTAATGAATTTGTATATATATATATATATATATATATCTATGCAATGGTGCCTCTACTATCTCTTCCCTAACTTTTTTTTAATATGTGCCGATGCAATTCATCCGGACCAGGGTTCTTATCCTCTCTAAGTTTGATTAGTTTATCAATTATTTCCTCCCTTTCTCTCTTAAATGTCTCGATATCTTTATAGATCTCTTCTCCGAATGTCATGTCCACCATCTCCCTGGTAAATACCGAGGCAATGTAATTATTATTTCGCTATCATTACCTGTGAGTTTATCATGTGTATCCCTTAAGTGGCCTTATCCCTCTCCTGATTTTACTTTTGTTATTTATTTGTCTGTAGAATACTTTACTATTTCTTTTTATATTCCTTGATAATTTCATTTTGTGGTTTCTCTTTGTCATCATAATTGATTTTTGGCTTCTTTCCTAACCTTTTTGTGTTCCCTTTTGTCATCCTCTCCTTTGTTGTCTCTGTAGTTTATGCACATAAGGAGTACTCCACATCATAAGGGATGCAAGGTCCGCATATGGGAGTGACCATTGTTGCTGAACCCAGGTGAATATCTAGTGCAAGACCCAAGAAGTTTGTAACACCTTCCTTGGCTTAACATTTTAATGTCTGAGAAGCATCATGTTCTACAGAGCATCCATTTCTCTCTATCTAACCTTATCCTTTTACCCCAAGTCTTTATTTATCCAAGTTTAAAAAAAAATCAACACAGCAAAAAACACCTTATCTGGGAGACTGTTCAAATAATCCCAATTTCTGGGATTCAGGCTCCTATGAATTGCAGAAATTAATTTGAGAATTTACAGCACCAGCATTTTACACATTAGTTTAGCAATTGAATCTAGACAGTTAACTGAAGCATTTTTAGACATAAATAATAATGTGATTCGCAGCCAGTTTGCGGAATCAGTAACATGCCAACAGTTTATCAGTAAAGAGCATGGTTTTGAACAAGTAATTGGATCACTGTGAAATCAATATTGATGCTGTGATTGGTTATCACAGTGTTGTAAAACCCTTGCTGGACTCTGTCAGGCCATTGATTTTAGATTTTAATTGTTTCTCCATCTGCCTTCCACCTGTGTTGTGAGTAATTGCCATTTTAAAACCATTTTGCTCTGAAAATAGGGCCTAGAAATCTGTTGGCGCTGTGCCCATTTTAAAGCGTAAACTGGGCACCTAAGCATCCAATATTGCAGGCGGCACACTTGCGCCCATCCTACACCAGAAATGCACCATCCACCATATTGGATCGTGCTCCACTGTGGGCATCCAGGGAGCATGCCGGAAGCTCGTTATGATATTTAAACAAGGATCCTATGCTTATTGGGCTCTTTTATGGAATTCCGCTGCCCCAGTGCCTGATTTGCCATATGATAAACTCACACAGAAACTCGTGAAGCTAGCAACCAGCAAGAACCCTTCAGCAGTGCTATTTAAAGGACTCATCCATTACATACAGGCTAGTTGCTTTTTTGTCCTTTTAGACCACTGGTTAACTGTATTTTTGGCCTATTTTCTGACTTCTACAACTGATTTTTGACTTCTGATGGCAAGTTTGTGAGGTTGCTGGACTGCTTTTGTCTGCCTTCAAAACAGTTTTACTACAGTCATGGGTGGCCTAGTAGGGCTGTCTTTGGGCCTGGGCAATGAGGTGGAGCAGCCAAGAAGACAGGAGACAGCAAGAGCAACTAGGAGAAGAGGAAGGAGGAGGGCACTGTGCAGGAGGCCATACCCACAGGGAATATTCAGGGAACACTTCTCCTACCTCAACTTCACTGAAGAGCAATATCTGAGGCACCTTCGCTTCAGAAAGTAGGCTATCACTGAGCTATGTTACCTGCTGCAGCCAAACCTCGAGCCACGATCCAGGGCATGGCTGACACTGCCTGTGGCTGTGAAGGTCGTCATGGCCCTTAACTTTAATGCAACTGGCCCCTTTCAGGATGCAGTAGATGACATCAGCGACTTTTCCTAGTTTGCAGTCCACTATTGTATCAGGAAGGGCACTGAGTCTCCCTAAGCCAAGAGGGATATGTTGAGGCTGCCGTGAAACACGAATGGAGGCTGAATCCATATGTGGAAAACAAGAAAACTTTAATTCACTGCATGGCACACAAAATGGCTGAGAGAGCTGCTCTCAGAATTCTCTGGAAAAACTCCCAGAATTCTCTGGGTAAAACCTGAGGCCCCGCCCCCTTCTGCCTTAAAGGTAATGTGCCTTAAAGGGGAAGGTGCTGGAAATTTGTCCACAGACGGAAGAGTGGATTATGCCCGTTTTAGGTGGCGATCCGCCACAGATATCTACTTCTCTTTCCTCATGGAGAGAGTGAAGTAGGATGAGGGAGCACTAGGCTTTGCCTGCATTGCAGGCTTCCTAAGGGTACAAGGTGTCATAGACTGCACCCAGATTGCCGTACATGCTGCCCATCACCATCTTGGCATCTTTCTGACTAGAAAAAGATTCCACTCCTTCAACGTCCAGCTTGTTTGTAACCACAGGCAGTGCATCATGGAGGAATGTGTCCGGTTTCCTGGTAACAGTAATGATTCATTCCAGGCCTCGATGTGACCTTTATTCCAACCAGGTCGTCAGGTCACCGGCTGGCCGTTGGGACATCCCCTGCAGACATAGCTCATGACTCCTGTCAGGAACCTGGGCATAGCTGCAGAGGTGGCCTACAATGAGCGAGTGATGCTGCCACAAGAAATGTCATGGAGCAGACAGTCAGCATGCTCAAGTAACGTTTCCACTGCCTGAACCGTTCGTGCGGAACTTTGCAGTACAGCCCTGAGCAGGTATGCAGGTTTGTGGTGTTCTGCTGAATGCTGCATAATTTCGCCAGCATGTGGGACTCACCCTTAATCACAGCCTGGGCAGCAAGAAGAGCAGGAGGAGGAGAAGCAGCACGAAGCTGAGGAAGAGCATGAGCAGCATCGACCACCAATGCTCCAAGGTGCCAGAGCTCTTAGAAAGCAGTATGTCCAAGAGCTGTTTACGTGAACAATCCCTCCCACCCCCAATACACCCAGGGACCACATCAATAGACATGAGCAGAGCGCACCTCGCCCCTGCACGCCTGTTTTCGAGTGCGATCGTATTTCTAGCCCTAGAGCATCAAATAGTTTTAGAGAAAGTGGGGTCTATATTCATCCATGCAGTGCACAGCCAAGGCATGCAAGAATGGAGAGGCCTGAGGATCATTCTAAATTTGTCCTTTGACCTCATGATCATAATTGTGGCGAGCTGTGGGCACCAATCAGATGCCCGATGCCTTCGGATTTTGTCCCGTTTGGACGCCGGTCGAGGAGCACCGGTAAGTCTGGAATGGTGACATGAAGAAAAACTTTTTTACTCAACGAGTGGTTAGGATTTGGAACGCACTGCCTGATAGGTTGGTGGATACAGATTCAATAGTAGCCTTCAAAAGGGAATTGGATAAATACTTGAAGGAGAAAAAATTGCAGGGCTATGAGGAAAGAGCAGGGGAGTGGGACTAGCTGGATTGCTCTTCGAAAGAGCCGCACAGATTCGATGGGCCAAATGGCCTCCTTCTGTGCTGTTTTATTCTATGATACTATGACTGGGGGGGTAGCGATCAGGAGGGGCAAGCAGGATCCAGCAGTGGCCGAAATATTAATGTGAAAGCAGAAGGTGCATTCCTGCTCCTCCTGACTCCACATTAAAGTAAGTTAACAATTCTTACATGCAAGCTGCTTCCCTGGCCTCCAGCAATCCCCTCAAGGACCACTGGTTAGGCCACTGTAGAGCCTAACAAAGTCCTCAGAGCTTGCGTTGCACCTATTTTGGGAATGGGTCTGGAAATGGGTGCAGGAGCCTCATTTTAATATTGAAATGCGGCCTGCACTCATTTCAAGTGGCCATCATGGCCGTCTAAAAAACAGGCCCTGGCGAATTTAGCAGTGGCCTGGGCACATGCACAAAACAGGCATGTGCCATCCCACTGCTAAATTTGTCATCATTGCGCCCAGTTTACACTCGTAAAACGGGCACAACGATATTGAATTTAGACCCCATTGATGCTCACCTACAGATCAGCTAATGTGATATAGGCCATAATGAATTGTGAATGGGAGCGTGTGCTTGTACCAAGCTTTTTTACAGTATAGGTCTTCACTCTGGAACACACAGATCCCTGGTTTTGTAAAGGTTCACAATGCACGTGTGTATCTCATTACCCTATCTTACTCTGTATTATGTTGATCGCAAGCTTTAATATTCTAAATTTTGAAACGTTCAATTGCTAGAGCTATTACTTCCTGAACTATCTCTGTCTATTTCTCTATTTTTAATTTGTGTCCATCATTTTCTATTTTCTTTATTTTTGTTCTCCTTGATCTTCACAATTGTTTCTCTGCATCTCCTTGGTGTCTTTAAATTGGCAGTGAGGTTAATATGTATCTGTATGATGGAAGCTGATTAAGAGCGCTGTCTCTCACACTGGCACTAAAGGAGGCTGAAGCATCATCCTTTTTATGTGCCTGGAGTTTGAGATAACTCTATTGTGCAGCCGAAAATGCTGGTCACATCACATAAACATGTACTAATGGTTAGACTTCTGAAATATGCTGCTCTATCCTTGTGAAATTTGAGAAACGATTAATTATTTACTGCCCAGGCCCTTTTACAGCTGATAATTTCAGAACATTTATTCAATCGGTATTTTGTATTTCTCCATGAAGTGTCAGCATGGGAGAAAAACTAAAAAGAGCTACACACAGTTTTCATTATGACAGCATTATAAGCAAATGCTGTAATAATGTGTACGAGAACTGAAAATAAATTTTTTGAACTGAGGAGTGCTGGACTAGACTCTGAGTGGCAGCAGAGGGAGAATGCAAATTTAGATTTTCATGGAACAAGTGACCCATCCAGGTACTTTATACAAAAGTTGCCACTTTTCTGAGTTCCCCACTAGATACTTAAAGCATTTGATCCTGCAAAGGCACTCAGCACGTCTCCTCCAGGAGCATGGTGCCCAGGACCCATACTCAATGTCACAAAAAGTTCAACGACCTCACTCGGGTCGTCAGGGTGATTGGCTTTTTTTCAATACCTCTCCATCCCTCCATTTCAACCTCACTCTATGGCTAGAGGGTCTTAAAACCCCAATGCCCAACACTCATCCAACACCTATGGCCCTCTCATGAAACACACACGCGCATTCCACAACTTGCATACAGTAAGAGCTATTCAACCATTGGAGGCACATCAGGCAAGACCATGGTTGCATACATTAAGGGCTATTCAATTATGGGAGGCACATCAGGCAAGACCATGGCTGTATATTTACTTAGACGCTGTCCTTTTTCTTGCAGGCCAAGCTATCTCATAACAGGAGACAGCAGCAACGGACGGGTGGAGGGTGGCCTCAGCTGCAACCCCTCAGCGATCTGCACCTGGCTGATGACACCGCTCCATAACCCCAACACCCCTGCTGAGCTGCGGTACAATGAGAGCCATCTCGCCACCAGGAACATCATTGAGCAGACGATCGGCGTGCTCAAGCAACGGTTCCACTGTCTGGACCACTCAGGAGGAGCCCTGCAGTACTCGCCTGAGCGAGTCTCCCTCTTCATAGTTGTGTGCTGCATTCTTCATAACCTGGCAATCCTCAGGACCCAGCCAATGCCACCTGGCCTTGGAGCACCACCGGAGGAGGAGGAAGAGGAGGAAGAAGAGGAGAAGGATGATCAGCAGCAGCATCAAGGCGGGAGGGAGGCCCACAATGTTGAAACTGCAAGGGCCGTCCATCAACGACTGATAACAAGCCGCTTCTAGGCCCCTACTGAGGAAATGGCTTCTGGCATGGAGAACAACATGAATGAAAGCAACCCGCAACCCCAAAGCCGGCCAAGGCAGCAATGATTCCAAAGGCCAAACCTGTACATTTTGAATACAAAAACTTTTTTATTTTACAAACTCTGTGTGTGTCATTTCTTCATGACAAACTAATAGAAACAAACACAAATAATCATTAATTAATATAACTGGTTCTCACAACCTGGAGATAATGTCCAAAACACTAAACAAAAGTTTGAACACGAACCTCGGCCTTTAATAAAAAAATTCCCAACATTTCGTTACACCTCCTACTTTTTGCCCTTCGAGGGTGATCTCCTTCCCTTGCGCACTTCCCCCCTTCCCACCCTACTGCTCCTCCGTAATGGACCACAGTGGCTGCAGCAAGGCTGGTGGAAGGCTGCTGATTGTCAGAACCTGAGACTACAGATGCCCTTGAAGGACGGCCTCGACCAGCTCTGGGCCTGGAGGGCCCGGCTGCAGACTGCACCAACTCTGCATGGGCGGCAGCAGTCTGGGCTACAGGCGGTGGCAAGTGCAATGGGGAAGTGACAGTGGTGGCAGCAGGAATGCTGTCGTCTTGAGAGAGGACAGCATGCCGATCGTCTGCTCAGTGATGTTCCCGGTGGCGAGATGGCTCTCATTGTACCGCAGCTCAGCAGGAGTGTTGGGGTTATGGAGCGGTGTCATCAGCCAGGTGCAGAGTGGATAACCCTTGTCCCTTAGGAGCCAGGCACTTGGCTGATGCGCTGCCTGGAAAAGTTCTGGCACACCAGTCTGGCGCAGAATGAAAGCATCGTGGCTGCTGCCAGGATAGCGGGCATTGATAGCGAATATCAGCTGTCTGTGGTCACAGACCAACTGGACGTTTCAGGAGTGGAACCCCTTGCGGTTTCAGAAAACCTCTGCATTCTCATGCGGTGCCCGCAATATCACGTGTGCAGTCAATGGCGCCCTGCACCATGGGGAAGCCCGCTATCCTCGCAAAGCCCATTGCACATTCATGCTGTTTGGCCCGGGTCATCAGGAAAGAGATGTACTGCCGTCTCCTTTTATAGAGGGCAGTTGTGACCTGACGGATGCAGCAATGGACTGCGAACTGGGAGATATTGGCGATGTCCCCAGTAGCTGCTTGAAAGGAGCCGGTGGCATAAAAATTCAGAGCCACTGTAACCTTCACTGCCACTGACAGAGACGTCCTGGTCCTGAGTTGAGGCTGCAGATTTGGCTGCAGCAGGTGGCAGAGCTCAGTGACCACGTCCTTGCTGAAGCGCAGCCTGCGCAAACACTGATCCTCAGACAAATTAACGTAGGAGAATTGTTCCCAGAATACCCTGGGAGGGTAAGGCCTCCTGTGCAGAGGCCTGTTGGCCCTCCTCTGTCTGGCCATGATTGCCACTCTTTCTCTGCGTTTCTGTTGCCTCCGATTCTGCAGGTGCAGGACGATGCCCCGAAGCAGTGCAGCCCCCAAAGTCTCTTGGCAATCGAAGTAATGAAGGTCAAATCCAAAAGTACCTGTAAAGTGATGCTCAGTAGCCAAAACTACTTCACACAGCGTTGACTCTATGCAGCAGTCTTTCTATCTCTCGCTCAGAATCTCTGGGCTGGATTTTCATTGACCCGTGGAGACGGGTTTGGAGGCATGTGGGGGATTAAAGTTGCGCCTCCCTAGGGCGCTAACGGGAGGCGCAAACCAACTGAATTTTTCCCCCATTGTGCTTTGTCTATTTTTAAAATTATAGATATTTTACACCAATGTTAGGGAGTGCTGCACTGTCAGAGGTGCCGTCTTTCGGATGAGACGTTAAACCGAGGCCTCGTCTGCTCTCTCAGGTGGACGTAAAAGATCCCATGTCACTATTTCAAAGAAGAGCCCAGGAGTTATCCCCGGTGTCCTGGCCAATATTTATCCCTCAATCAAAATCACTAAAACAGATTATCTGGTCATTATCACATTGCTGTTTGTGGGAGTTTGCTGTGCGCAAATTGGCTGCCGCGTTTCCCACATTACAATAGTGACTACACTCCAAAAGAAAAAGTACTTCATTGGTTGTAAAGCACTTTGAGACATCCGGTGGTCATGAAAGGCGCTATATAAATGCAAGTCTTTCTTTTCTTTCTTTGTACTCATTTGCATCTTGCCCGATGCCCCATTGTGACAGTCATTTTGCTACACAATTATTTTATTATGTTTATTTAGTGAACTTGTGCTCATCAGGATCAGGGAGCTAAATGCCTTTGACTGTTAATAAGGACTACAGAATTTAAAATAGACATCAGCATTCCCTTAATAGTTATATGAGATGTCATTCCCCTCTTTTCAGAGGTGTTTGTCTACCATAATTGAAATCCTCTAAGTGGGAGTAGATGATATAGGATGAGCTATTATAAGCTCCAATAAAAATGCATTTTTATGGCTGGTCATGGAGCTAGTTTAAACTTTTAAATTCATGACTCAGTAGGAATTGAAAAGCTTAAATAGCATTAACTAAAAATGAGTTCCATATTTCACAACAGAATACAGACACTAAGAAGTGCTGGCATTGAAATAAATGCTGGTATTTGCAGCATTTGTATTTTGCTATTAGAAGTTAAAGTCACTTAAAATTAGGTGGCACCAGAACAGATACATCTTTGGCAAGAAGTACATTGTCAGTTTCGGTTGTTTGCAATAACAAGATTTACCTTCTTTTTGCTTTTTCCATTGAAATACAGCAGATTAAAGTGAACATGTTATCAAAGACGCAGATTTGCTGATAAAATAAGATACAAAGGCCGCTAAATTCGTCTCCAGGCGCTACGGGTGCCGTTTTGAGTCCAAAATGGTACCCGTGTCAGGCGCACACACTTCTGGTGCGACAATTGTTAGCGGGGCGCTGGGAGCGTGCGCCGGAAGTATGCAGAGTACGCAGATCATGACATCAATCAGCGTGCAATGCTGATTTGATGCAAGCCCTGCCATTTTCGACATCAATGCTCCAGCTAACTCCCTCTCTTAAAGACACACAGCTGAACACGCGTTCAGCAGCAGGAAGGACCCCCCACCAGTGCTATTTAAAGTGATCATCAACTGCTTTCAGGTTAGTTGCTGATTGATTTCTATTGGCTCTTGCTGAGTTTGGTGGTTTTTTATCTTATTTGAAGTTGCTGAAGTCTCCAGGGAGTGGTGTGACAGGTTACTTTAAGGCTTCTGTTCAGACCAGTTGCTCCCAGACATGGGTGCAGTAGTTTGTATCCACCTTGTCCTGCAAGAGAGAGGGAAGTGTGTCAGTGAGTGTGGTGCAATGTATTTGGGTGATGTGCCTGTCATGGTTGGAATAGCTGGCAGTGTGTGCAAGCTGTGAGATGTGGGTGTGAGGCTTTCAGCAGTACTAAATGTGTAAGGCTGAGCTGAAGCTATGAATGTGAGGTATGAGTCGTGATTGATAGAGATTGTCAGCCGTTTCTCAGTGGGTAGCACTCTCACCTCTGAGTCAGAGATTGTGGGTTCAAGTCCCACTCCAGAGACTTGAGCATCAAAATCTAGGCTGACACACAGTGCAGTGCTGAGGGAGTGCTGCACTGTCAGATGTGTCATCTTTCGGATGAGACATTAAACCAAGGCCCCATCTGTCCTCTCAGGTGGATGTAAAAGATCCCATGGCAATATATGGAAGAAGAGCAGGTGAGTTATCCCCGGTGTCCTAGGCAATATTTATCCCTCAATCAACATAACAATAACAGATCATCCGGTCATTATCACATTGCTGTTTGTTGGAGCTTGCTGTGCGCAAATTGGCTGCCGCGTTTCCTACATTACAACAGTGACAACACTTCAAAAGTACTTCATTGGCTGTAAAGCACTTTGGGATGTCCGGAGGTTGTGAATGGTGCTATAGAAATGCAATTCTTTCTTTTATTTTATTGTTGCTACATGAGTGAAGGAGGGGGTGGTGAATTAATCATTGTCTGAGCCTAGTGGTTCAGTTGTAAGGATGAGGCATTTGAAGATGAATTCAATGACCATGACCACTTGTGTGAGGTCATTAAACTTCTTGTGGCATTATGTCCAGGTCCTTGGGGCTACACTGCTGGCATTGACAGTGATGACCATCTGTCCCATTGCCTTCTTACAGTTTGTCTGGAGGGACTCCTGTCCCCCTGTGGATATAGGACATCTCTCCTCCTGTCCATCTCCTGCACCAGGCCCTTAAGTGCTGCATCAGAAATTCTGGGAGCCCTCTCTCTGCCATGTTGCACCATCTTCACTCTTCCTCTAGGTCACACGCTCCTTGACAACAACTTCCAGTACCTGCTACAGCCAGAATGCACCTCCTCTTTAAGAGGTGCAGGCTGGCTTTAAGAGGTGCAAGCTGGCTTTAAGAAGTGCAGGCTAGCTTTAATTGGTACTCGCCTTGCACGAACTTTGGCCTCCTGCTGAGGCGTGCAGCCACTCAGCAGTGCATTCAGTGCTGTGCTGCACCCCACAATCATTTTAATTAGCAGGCAGCACAAAGTTTGTGTGCGTCACGATCCCCGTGATCGTTTTCGGGGCAATTGAATTTTTAGCCCAAAGATTTTGAAAATTCAAAGAAGCAAAATCGATCACAGGTTACAAGAATGAACAATCTGAATTTTGACACTGCAACAAATGTCACTGCAAATAATATGAAAAATAGTTTACTGCATGTTCTATTTGAAAGAAATTCTTCTAAATCTCCGATTGGAGCTGACTGCTGGCAAACAGCTACCAATACAAATCACTTATTAGTTGCAACAACTTTGCTTTTACACGCACCCTCTGTCAGTTGACAGCTTGACAGAAACAATTGACATTTTGCAGATAAGGGCTGCTGGGCAAAACTTCGATCTGTATTTTCCACAGTGTGCTCTCTTCTTGATTGTTTGTTCGGTAAGTTTTTCCATTCATTAAGCAGTGTTAACTTTAAGTATTTTTTTCTCTCTCAGCTTGCTTCTAACCTCGAAAACAATGTGCATTAAAAATGATTGGTTTACAGCAATAACTCGGCAACTTTTCTGAGCCAGGTCCCACCAAACAATTCTGATAGCTTTGAATGTTGGTACCACTAAATCAGCAAAAAATAAATGCTTGCAAATCTTACATTCTCGCTCTCCTCTTTCTATCTATCTGTTTTCCCACCTTTTCTCTCTCAATCTGTATAAGTCTTTCTCTTGGTATTTATCTCACCCTCCTTTCACAATACCTAATTCACTCTTTCTCAATATATTTCTCTTAGTCAGTATTTTCTTCCCTCGGTATTTCTCTTTGCTTTGCTGCAGTTTATTCACACTGAGGAAATGGTGCTGAGGGCCAGTTCCTGCTCCTCTTGAAGTCGCTCGCTTTTGCTGTTGGTAATTCTTCTGACATACCGACTGAGAATGGTGGAAGGACTATTTTAGAAGAGTTATAAATTCAGTTTGGGGTGTTGCTTAAAATGAGCGATAGCAAATTGGCCCATTTCGCACTCTGTCTAATTTTCTTTTCCATTGACTTCATTGACGCCTAAGATTAATGTATAATGGCCCAGAAATTGATCTCGCTCTGTTCCCGCGGGGGTAAGCCTTCCCCGCGATCTCTCACTCCGCTTGTGCTTTTTCAGATCCAGCTCGCACGAACTTGATGTTCCAGACATCAGCTGGGCAGTGCTTACGTATCCCACCGGCGTAGTTAATTCGTGCGAGCTGTGGGATCACGTGACTCAGTTAGAGCCAATGGCAGCACACCATCTTCCATTCATAAGTTTCACAGACCTGCTGTGAAATCTATGAATCTTACACCCCCCAAAATAACAGCTAAACCTCAATTAAATTAAAAAAAAAAACCATCACATTAATAAAATAAGTATAGTTAAATAAATTAACCATTTTAAATAAAAAATTAAATTTTTGAAAAAATTTAAAATCTTTTAAAAAGTTATAAAAATAAACTTACCTGTCTTTAAAGTCTCTAAAAAATATATACCTGTTAAAAAATTTTTAAAAAAATACTTAATTCACTACTTACCTTGTTAAAAGTGGGTCTTACTCCTCCTTTTTCCATTTCTAAAATCTTCCGTACTTACCTGCGCGTCCAAAGCATGAAGTGCACAGCGTGCGCGCAGCCTGTAGCGCGCACGCGATGCACCGAGGAACCGCCCCCTTTTCAAAAGACCAAGTGCCGGTTTTCAGCGCATGCGCAGGGCATGCAGAAAACCGGCAATTGGAGAGAGAATACGCGAGAGTACGCACTGCGTACTCTCGCGTCACGGGATGAATTTTTGGCCCAATAATGTGAAACTAGTCTAAACCTGGAGTGTTGAAATTCTGTTGATAAAATTAGCTGAAAATAAAGGCGCTGAGGTGAGTGAACTGCCCACTTCTTCAGATTTCTCCTTTCTTCCTCTCTGCTGGGGTTTTTTTCCCCAAACCTGCAGATCCTCCACTGATTGGCACGACATTGGACAGTCACGTACAGCCTTAACCTGCTGCAGGCAGGTCCATGTTTGCACCACACAGCCTACCTCAACCTATACCTGATAGGATGACTTATGCTGGATGTTAACCTGTCTTTTCACCTGTTACGATAAATGTTGATGTGCTTATTTATATACAAATAATGTGAGCATAGATACTTGACTTTAACCGATACAAACTATCATTGATCTGAAACGTTAACTCTGTTTCTCTCTCCACAGATGCTGACTGACCTGCTGAGTATTTCCAGCATTTTCTGTTTCTTTTACAAACTATTGGTACTGCATTTGTTTGAGTACATAGGGAATTACATAGGATTACATGGGATATACAGCACAGAAACAAGCCATTTGGCCCAACCAGTCCATTCCAGTGTTCATGCTCCACTAGACTCTTCTCCCGTCTTTCCTCATCTAACTCTAACAGCATAATCCTCTATTCTCTTCTCCCTCATAAAGGCAGCTATACTATTCGCTTCAACCACTCCCTGTGGTAGCGAGTTCCACATTCTCATCACTCCCTGGGTAAAGAAGTTTCTTCTGAATTCCCTATTTGATTTCTTGATGACTATCTTATATTGATGGCCTCTAGTTTTTCTCTTCCCCACAAGTGGAAACATTCTCTCTGTGTTTACTCTATAAAAACCTTTCATAATTTTAAAGACCTCTGTTAGGTCACGCCTCATCCTTCTCTTTTTAAGAGAAAAGAGACCCAGCCTGTTCATCCTTTCCTGATAGGTATACCCTTGCATTTCTGGTATCATCCTTATAAATCTTTTTTACACCCTCTCTACTGCCTCTTTATCCTTTTTAGAATATGACGGCCAGAATTGTACGCAGTACTCCGAGTGTGGTCTAACCAAGGTTCGATACAGGTTCAGCATAACTTCACTACTTTTCAATTCTATCCTTCTAGAATAAACCCCAGTGCTTGGTTTGCTTTTTGTATGGCCTTGTTAACCTGCATCGCTACGTTTAGTGATTTGTGTATTTGTACTCCGAGATCCATTTGCTGTCCTACCCCATTTAGATTCTTATTTTCCAAGTAATATGTGAGCTCCCTATTTTTCTTATCAAAATGTAGAGCAATAATAGAAAATATCAGCCATTCACCCAGTCTAACAGAGATGGAATTTTACATTTGGCATGTGTGCATGTAATAACTGGAAACTGATTGCACTCGTTTCATTATTTTTATATTAATTGGTTCACCACATTTCTGAGACTGAATACTTATAATTAGAACTTCTGCCGCAGTTGAAGTGCATACACGAGTACAGTAGAAACATTCAATATTAGAAATGCAAATTTTATGCGGATGAGGGGTAAACAAAGAAGACTTGGACTGGACAGCACTGATAGAATGAGAAAGCATGGAAGGAAAGTGGTTTATGTTTCAAAATACCAGACACAGAACAGATATAAACGGCTAAAGATGAAGGGTACCACAGAAAAGACCCATGTTGGCAACAATGAAATAATTTGAGGGATATAGGCAAAAAGCTATTGTTCCTAAAGTATAAAGCTACAGGTAGCATTCTGGAAATATAAAAACAAGGTAAAGGAGATTAAGGATTGGTCAGGAGAGTTGAAAGAGAAAATAAGTTTAGGACAGCAAAGGATGTTAAAAGAAATGTCTAGTATTTCTACAAATATATTTGCAGTATACAGGTAATACATGACTAAGAGACAGCAAATATGCCAAATGTATTCTTCTTTCCAATGGAATAAGTGATTGTGGGGTATCTGATTTTAGAACCAGCCAGCTGGATTGAAGTATTTTCTAGTTCTGTACTTCCCTCTGTACTGATAATTTCTTGTTAGTAAAGGGGACAAAAATTACCCTGGGTTTCCACTCCTGAACTGTCCATGTTCGGGGAAAATGCTAGAGTCCATTATAAAAGATGTAATAGCAGAGCACTTGGAAAACAGTGACAGGATCGGACAAAGTCAACATGGATTTACAAAAGGTAAATCATGCTTGACTAATCTACTGGAATTTTTTGAGGATGTAACTGGTAGAATAGATAAGGGAGAACCAGTGGATGTGGTGTATTTGGACTTTCAGAAGGCTTTTGATAAGGTCCCGCATAAGAGATTAGCGTGCAAAGTTAAAGCACATGGGATTGGGGGTAAGGTACTGACTTGGATAGAGAACTGGTTGGCAGACAGGAAGCAAAGAGTTGGAATAAATGGGTCTTTTTCCGAGTGGCAGGCAGTGACTAGTGGGGTACCGCAGGGATTGGTGCTAGGACCCCAGCTATTCACAATATATAAATGAGCTAGACGAGGGAACTAGATGTAATATCTCCAAGTTTGCAGACGACACAAAGCTGGGTAGGCGTATGTGCTGTGAGGAGGATGCAGAGAAACTCCAGTATGATTTGGACAGGTTGGGTGATTGGGCAGATGCATGGCAGATGCAGTATAATGTGGATAAATGTTATCCACTTTGGTGGCAAAAACAGGAAGGCAGATTATTATCTGAACGGCAATAGGTTGGGAGAAGGGGAAGTGCAATGAGACCTGGGTGTCCTTGTGCACCAGTCGCTGAAGGTAAGCATACAGGTGCAGCAGGCGGTTAAGAAGGCAAATGGTATGTTGGCCTTCATAGCGAGAGGATTCGAGTACAGGAGCAAGGATGTCTTGCTGCAGTTGTACAAGGCCTTGGTGAGACCACACCTTGAGTATTGTGTGCAGTTTTCGTCGCCTTATCTGAGGAAGGATGTTCTTGCCATGGAGAGAGTGCAGCGAAGATTCACCAAACTGATACCTGGGATGGCAGGAATGACGTATGAGGAGAGATTGGGTCGATTGGGCTTATATTCGCTGGAGTTTAGAAGAATGAGAGGGGATTTCATTGAAACTTATAAAATTCTAACAGGACTAGACAGACTAGATGCAGGAAGGATGTTCTCGATGGCGGGAGAGTCCAGAACCAGGGGTCACAGTCTAAGGATAAGGGGTAAGCCATTTAGGACTGAGATGAGGAGGAATTTCTTCACCCAGTGAGTGGTAAACCTGTGGAATTCTCTACCACAGAAGGCAGTTGAGGCCAATTCATTAAATATATTCAAGAAGGAGTTAGATATAATTCTTAAGGCTAAAGGGAGCAAGGGATATGCGGAGAAAGCAGGGACAGGGTACTGAATTTGGATGATCAGCCATGATCTCATTAAATGACATGCAGGCTCGAGGGGCCGAATGGCCTACTCCTGCTGCTATCTTCTATGTTTCTATGTCCAGTGACCCTTGATGAACATGGACATGTGCAAATGTTGGGCAAAGACTTGGTTGTTTTGAATACGACAGTCTCTACGCTTGAACAAGCTACTGTCACTAAGGCCCAGAAATTTGGATTTGCCAATTTTTAGGTGTACGGGGGCAGAGGGTGCTTTCCCTGTGCCTGAATTGTGAGGCCCCCACAGATGTTGGACCTCATTATAATGGTGCCACCAAGGCGCAAGAGCCAGTCGGCGAAGAGTAGCGAAAAATCGGGACCATGCTGGCGCCCTCCAGTATGTGGGTCCGGGGGTCGTGTCAAGGCTGGGGATTGTGAGTTCAAGAATCAAAATGCCATCAAATATCTCAGCATGAAATTGTTGCCTTTAGGAGGCAGATCTATGGGACAAAAAAATCTGCAAAAGTTTGATGATGGGAGGGGGATGTAGGGGGTTATTTTCACCTCCACCGCCTGGGCAATAACCTAGCAGAAATCAATGGAATGAAAATCGGGAGCATTTGATAATGAGTGGCGAATCCGCTCCACCAGATTACCACCCAGGTGGTGAAGGTGAAAATGACCCCCACTATTTTAAGAGTTTGTCACCCAGAAATGACTGATTGCAACAGTTGTGTCAGAGTAACATGTTCATTTGCCATTTCTCTGTGTTCCTATATTAATATCGGAAGCAGCAATTTAATGGTTTGTGAGCTAATGGTTTCTTTCCGGAGCTGTGATTTCTTTATTAGGGTAATCTCATTGACAGTTATAATAGGCAGATTGCATCAAAGATAAATGGACAGTTTGCTTTGAATTCATTCATAGGTATTGGAGCTCTTGCTATTTGAATAGTTTTCTAGGTAAAGGGTTTCCTATCATTTGACAGTAAGATAATGTTCTTCAGAATTATTTTTAGCTTTATAATACTGTACAACAAATGCACTATTAATGTAGTCATGTGTGATTTGAACTCCAGTAACCTTATAAGTACATTAGAATTGAGCTTCAACCAATATAGTAGAATTATTCAGCGCTGCTGCAGTTCATTCAGCTTTGATATATTCAAAGGATGATTATTCATTGAGACCTGAAAGGACTCGCTACTAAGCTGTCCCAGTTGATCTGTCACTGTTCTGCAATAATGTTCAGCAACTTGCATTTCAGATATTCAATTGACTAGAACTACTTTTGTGTAATTAATACCAAATAAAAGTCTAGCATTTAATTTTGTTGGTGCTTGATGATTTCCCAAATAATTATAAAATGAAGTGGCACAATAATGTTTCAATAATGGCAGTGACTGTGTTACAGTGTATGAAACTTTGTTGGCAATCTGATTATTTGGAAGACAGATTTATTTAATGCATAGTAAAAAGGACACAATAAAGGAAGCATGTTCTAGGATATTTGAAAACGGCAAACAGGTTAAAAATGTGACTCACATTCTAAATGAAGGAGAAAAGAGAGAGATTGCCATGAAAATGCAGTGAGGTTATCATACAGCTTCAAAACATTGCATTTTTCTTTTAAATTTAAATTTCTAAATGAAACTTCCTGAGATTGAAGCCCTAAGATTTCCAATGTATATTTCACAAGTCCCTGTAGCGATTTCTGATTAAGAGGGAAAATGATTGGAATGTATACCTGTTGTTACTTTACTACCTGTCAAACTCCTCGGTTTGGTCACAAATAAACCAATTTCCAATTGGTGATCCATGCTCCACCAATTAGCCAATATGTTCATTTGACTTGGTTGAATATGGATGAAGCACACAATAAATATAATTGTCAGATTGACAGGTCTATTAAACTATTCAGAATCGACTTGCCAACCAAAAGTAATCAGCCAGAGCTAATAGGACACAGAGGGTGGGCATCAATAGTAGTGCTTCTAATTGGGAGACATAACCTGTGGGGCTCCTGCTAGCATGAACCCTGGAACACCAGCTATACATATATCAGCATAATAAAAAAAAAATACTGCAGTGTCTTGTCATGTGAATTGTCATTTTTTCTTTGAATTTTCAACAAGTTTCTTCTTCCTCTTTGGTTGTGTGGAAGATCAGTTTATTTTCTGTTTTTGGTAGTCACCAGTGATATTGAACAAAACCTTTCTCCGCAAACATCTCCAGTCACATAGCAATAAAAAAAATCGCTGAGATACATTCACCATGACAGCTCCTCTCTCACCCCACTATAAACCTGTAACAATAAACACAATTAATGCATTGAAAAGTTCTGTAGTTCACAGACTCAACCATAAACATACCCAATTCAGTTTCCAATTGCTCCAATGTCTTTTCTTCCCCATCATGCATACAACATGAGGACTATCCCCAGGTATACTCTTCCCCACCAACAGAAAGCAACACACCTGCACATACCTTTGTACTGCATGACCCAGTCCAATGTCCTAAACCCAACATGAAGAATGCATATGGAGTAGACCTAAGGCATGCATATGTTAACAATTTCATCCCTTTTCATCGCTCCCTTCCCCATGGAACTGCCTCTGAATAGTCTTCTTCCCTGTGACTTTGGCCCGATTGTGAAAGAATACTGGCTAAAAAGACAGGAGCTGAAGTTAACTGATAGAAAAGGATCCAGTTGGCAGGGATTGGTGGAGTAGCGTGAAAGTAACGGAGACTTTCCAGGAGTAATGTGGAAGTAGTGGGGAACTAAACATAGAGAGAAAAAGAGGACAGCAACAGGGGTACAGGAAGAGAGTAAGAAAAAGAATGAGTAACCAACTAAACAAGAGTAGCAGAAAGAAAGCAAGAGGGAGAGTTATAGAAACAGAGGGGCAGATTGACAGAGATAAAGTGGAAGAATATTATATATAGATTCAGGGTCAGAGTATGAGAAACAGAGAGAAAGATTGAAAATAACAGAGACAGAGAGTAACAGACATGATGGGACCACAGAACAACTTTACGAGGGAAGGCAAACCTTGATGCGGCCCTGCCTCCCCTCCAAGAGGGATACACTAGCTCTATCACACTCCCATTATTAATGGAAGTTACCTAATGAGCTAGAAGACAACATGTGCTGGTATCCCAAGGTCATCTGCGTGTGAGCAAGAGCTAAAAACAGAGGCAAGCAGTCAGAGAAACCCTATTCAATGATGTCTTAAATCTGGGATATGTACATTGTGGATTTAGTTAGGCCCTGGATTATTAATATAGCTGGTCAAATCCTCTCAAGGGAATTTTATTGTAAATCAAAGCAAATACTCTGTATAACTTATTACTAAAGCCACATTTAGAATACTACTTGCAGTTTTGGGTGTCCTATCTTCAAAAGACATTGATGCATTAGAGAGATTTAAGTGAAGAGTGACTAGCATCATTTTGCAATTTATTACTGTAAACTCTGATGTCAAATTTGTAAAAACTGAATTTTTCATTGAAGGAAGATTAAGATTCGATGATGTCGGATTTTAAATTGATGAGAGTCACAGATAATGTGGATGTAAGAAGGTTATGTAATTTAGTCTGTGAATAGCACAAATACAGTATTAATAAATATCAAACAGGACTGGGGATTAGAATTACACCCACAGAATAGTCCATATGTAGAATCACAGCAAAATCAGTTAATGCAATCTCTAACTCCTGGGAAAAATGAAATGTATGGATATGCGGTTATCAATTACATGAAAGGTTCTAAGGATGGAAATATACACACAGATGGTCCAGTGCTTTTCAAAACACAATCATTACTGTGCTCCTGTGAGCATGGAAATGTCATTTGTGGATCAGAGTTGAATACCATAAGCTACAATGTTTAGACTGATTATCCTGGAGTTTCGGGAAAGGTGAGGAAGGAATTTCACAGAAGATTACTTCTTGGAAATGATAAGATAAGAATATAATAATTAGGAGTAAGAGTAGGCCATATGGCCCCACGAGCCTGCTCCGCCATTCAATCAGATCATGGCTCATCGACATCAACTCCACTTTCCTGCCCTATCCCCATATCCCTTGATCCCTTAGTGTCCAAAAATCTATCAACCTCAGTCTTGAATATACTCAACGACTGAGGATCCACAGCCCTCTGAGGTAGAGAATTCTAAAGATTCACAACGCTCTGAGTGAAGAAATTTCTCCTCATCTCAGTCCTAAATGGCAGACCCTTTATCCTGAGACTATGACCCCTAGTTCTAGATTCTACAGCCAGAGGGAAACATCCTCTCAGCATTTACCCTGTCAAGATCACCAAGAATTTTATATGTTTCAATGAGATCACCTCTCCTAAATTTCAGAGAATATCGGCCTGTTCTACTCAATTTCTCCTCATAGGGCAGCCCTCTCATCCCAGGAATCAATGCAGTGAACTTTCGTTCTAAGGCAAGTATATCCATCCTTCAGTAAGGAGACCAAAACACTATTCAGTACTCCAGGTATGGTCTCACCAAACATAGAAACATAGAAGATAGGAGCAGGAGTAGGCCATTCGGCCCCTCGAGCCTGCTCCGCCATTCAATGCGATCATGGCTGATCATCCAAATTCAGTACACTGTCCCTGCTTTCTCCCCATATCCCTTGATCCCCTTAGCCTTAAGAAATATATCTAACTCCTTCTTGAATATATTTAATGAATTGGCCTCAACTGCCTTCTGTGGTAGAGAATTCCACAGGTTCACCACTCTCTGGGTGAAGAAATTCCTCCTCATCTCAGTCCTAAATGGCTTACTCCTTATCCTTAGACTGTGACCCCTGGTTCTGGACTCCCCCGCCATCGGGAACATCCTTCCTGCATCTAGTCTGTCTAGTCCTGTTAGAATTATATAAGTTTCATTGAGATCCCCTCTCATTCTTCTAAACTCTAGCGAATATAAGCCTAATCGACCCAACCTCTCTTCATACGTCATTCCTGCCATCCCAGGTATCAGTCTGGTGAATCTTCGCTGCACTCTCTCCATGGCAAGAACATCCTTCCTCAGATAAGGCGACCAAAACTGCACACACTACTCAAGGTGTGGTCTCACCTGTAAGGGATTCTGACCGTGCGTGTCTCGCAGCCTGTGAGGTTCACGCGGCTCTGTGCAGCCTGTGTGTCAGTGCAGGTTTAGGCCTTGTTGCCTGTTCTGGTCTCCAGCCAGTCTGGGAGCACTAGACACACCTGTGAGTGGTTCGAATCACTCGCCCTTACGGTTCTAGACACTGGACTTAGATGCGAGAGCAGTAATGGAGATGAAACTCAGGTAGACTCGGTTGAATGGTACGAAATGGAAAATCTTTATTGCATAATACTTAAGATTACAAAATACATGTCATAAGCACAGATTAATGACAGTACAATCTTACACGCAGTTATGTAACTGATTTCAGGGAAACGAGGAACGAACGACACATCATAAATGGGGGCACACATTACAGTTATCCTTAAAACTTAAACCCTCCCCTATCAATACCTATTCTAAACTAGACTGGTAGGATCGAGACTCATGCTCACCACTCGTGATAACTCGGAGAAATTTTAAAGTAAGGCACTCGGCTCGTTTCGCTGCAGTTCTTTCTTGTATTTTCGGGCGCGGTCGGGGTTTACTGACCGTGGCGGTACGTGGATTCTTCTCCTCTTCTTCTCGTCTCGTCTCGTAGTCAACAGAGTCCAGAGAAAAACAGAAGGCTGCTCGTCCAGCAGAGCGATACCCGAGGATCAGAATAGGAGAATAAAAGTTCAGCAGTCATCAGCGAGATCAATCAGTCAAGAGTCCAGCCCGAGTCAAGAGTCAGCAGAGATATGAGTCGAATCCAGAGAATAAGCCCTTGATGGACATTTGTTCACTATAGTTATAGTGCTGTGTTCCCTTATCTCCCGCTCAAATCTTAATGTTTGTCCTTTGTGAAATGCTGGTGCACAAAACTCCCAGCATGGGGCGATTCTTTCCTTTAATGGGCTTCGGTAGCACCTTAAACTGGCCAAGTAGCCGTTAATGTTTTCCCCATTGTCGAGCCAGCTAGGAGTCTCCCTGACTGGGTTTGGGGCCTTCTCGAATACTGATATGTGTATTGCTGTGTCTGGATGGGCCTTCGATTGCCCATTACAATGGTCCTTACTTGTGCATGGAAAATGATTCCAGCACTTATATCTTTGCTATTGTGTCGAATGCAGACAGGTTGCATCCTGTCTTTATCAGTGTTTGCTGCGTATTAACCAATCTGATACTGAAATGTTTATTCGAACGCCATCTTGTCTGCCCACTGTATTCTGGAAGCTTCTGCCACGATGCTTGGCGGCCATTTTACAGGCTGCTTGTGTCCACTTTGAAAACCTGGCAGCATTCTGCTGAAATAAAAGCTGTTTGAACGAAACTCTGTGTTTTTCTCCTTATTAATAAAATCGCGATATATTGCGAATTCTACAGTCCCTCCTGTTGATGCGAATAACTCCGCTTATCGTATCAAAAATCATAGTGGTGAGCAATATTATCTCGATTTCTCTCCGAATCCAGCAAATTAATCCCATAAATTTAACCTAGCTAGGGTCTCCGTGTCGTCCTTATTTCCCAAGAAAATTACATTTTATATCACCGTGGGCCTTATTTGCCCTTAAACTTACACCACTTGTTTTCCTTCCCGGCGTCACCAGGCCGATGCCTCTCGTATCACCTGTATATTCATCTTTTATTCAGGGAAAGGAAAAACAAAACCCAAAACCAAACAATCATTTTTAACTGTAACACCATCACCAAAATAATCAACACCAACTCTTAAAACATGTCGAGTTCCCAACGTATTTACAATCTCTGAAAATCATGATTGAGTACAAACTTCCGCGGCACACGTGGCGAGCGGGAGTGACGCCATTTTCCGATTACACGGTGCTTTCATCGTGCACGCGCACGTAACGTTCTCGCCACTCTCCTGTGTTTTCATGCTTGGTGAGGCGCTTGTCTCTTTTACAATGTACGACCAATAGGTACACTACAATGAAAACTTGGCATACGACTAAAATGTGGGAGGCTATTCTGATCCATGAAGGCACTTCAATATTAGTGAACAGATTCCACCACGGTGGAACTACTATATCCAAAATGTCTGTTCCTATTTCGACAGTTTTCTGCTCTAATGTGTAAAAATGTTTCTGTGACACCGCGACGGCTTTTAAAAGTTTGGTGAGGTGTTCAGGGAGAGGGGGAATGAGGTATCCAAAATGCGCGACGAATCGCTGCAAGTCGGTGAAATTCTCTTTTACTGTGAGATGAACAGTGGATGGTTCAGGGATTGGGATAATTCGCTGTTGTGCTACTTGAACTTCCGCCCTGGGTTTAAAACAGAAACTGCTGTCACTCACCGGACACCGGCTACGGTTTCCATGCTGGTAGTGTTGCGCTGCAGTGGTAACACAATATGTTCCACCCCCGATGTATGCTACCTGCGGAGGCACATGATCTTGTGCCATTGCCTCCATGGTGCAATTCATGGACTTGGCGCCAGTCGTTCTGAACCCGCACTGTGGTGTTAAAAAGGCATTCAAGTGCTGGGGGCACAGTATTATGTGTGCTCCCCTGCCACGACAACCAGAGAGATCTGTACCTGTCATCGTTTGCTCCCAGCGGATGACGTAAGGTGGAACCGCTGCGTAACGAATGTGGGCTCCCCCCTGAATGACACCAATGTTCTCTACCCGATACACCGGGGCGGGCTTTGCTGTGTCGCCCAAAACCGGCATGCGTAATACTATTCCCATAATAGTATGGTTTGATCGTCCGCAGTCCACGGGGACTGGGTAAGCTTCTGAAGCTAGCCTGAACTGGCACGGACTTAATGCGTTCTGAAAAGGGTGGAGCGCCCGCAGGTGTTTGTTACTTATCCAGGACGGAACCAAACCTTGTTTTAAATCCTCCAAATTACTGCGGCCCTCGCCCAGTAACCACGCCCCGTAAAGCACGCACACCTCGTTCTGCGCCGCTTGATCGGATGCATTCCGATCTTCCCTAATCAGGGCATTTACCGTCTTTGCATGTTTCTCCAACTCTGCTATAATTTCCTTTAAATGGAGAGTCATGGCTTGGTCCTCGTGTAAACCTGACCCTACCACTTTATTCTCATCTGTTAGAATGTCTTTTAATTGTGTCTTTAAACCATTAATCTGGGTCTGCAGCTCCACACTGTCTAGAGCGTTGACCACAGATGTACCCGTGTTAAAAGCAGTGAACGCATCGTTCACCAAACCCCTTCTTTGCCTCCCTACTTGATTCAAAACTTCCTGTGGTGCGGTGTACAAACTTGTTTTATCAATTTCCGCGAAATCGAATTCGTAAAATTGTCTGAACATCTTGGTCAACAGGACCTGATACAACTGTTCCGTCTTTTTGGGGCACCACTCTGGTAACCGCACCTCGGTGAGATTTAAAATCACCGAGGCCACCGCGTAATGTACCCCCTGAAATAGTATCTGGTCTGTGGGGACCAGTACCAAACCATTCCCGGGTCCCTTACTAGTTTTAGGGCACCCTTCTTCCTCAGCTAGAACCACCGGAATCGTGGGCGGGGCTTTGCGTGGGCGCGTAATGAGCTCAGTGGCATTTACTGGGATCGGGGAGAATGGGGCTCCGCACCCCCTGGTGCTCGCATCCCACCTCATCCCCTGTCCGTTATCCTGCCATTGATTAATGAAAAATATGGAGATGCCTTTGGGGCAAACATACTTTGACCCCCACATACATACATAAATTCCCTCGTCCGGTTCCCACCATTTGTCCCAACAGACTTTCACTTGTCCGTTTGTCCCCGTAATTGTCCGATGGGTATTATTACCCAGTCGTTCCCACTCGACCGAAGAGTTCCTCATAGTTTTGCTCAGCTTTCGCAGCCACCACCATCGGCTCAATGGGACATTCCCACTACAAGTCAAACAAATCCGTTTGCCGACGGTGACGCTGATCCTGGGTGCGATGATCCTTACTTTGGGGCACAGTAAAGAAGTCTCTTTGTAGGCAAACCCCGATGTGCTAGAATACTCCGTTGAGTTCGTTCCCAGCCATCCTGGCCACCTTCCCTTGTGGAAATAGGTGCTGGTCTCCTCTGCCTCCCGTCTTCCGGTCCCATCCACCGCGATGGGGGCCGTGTCCCCGGAACATCCAAACACCACGACATCCTTGGTGCGGCCTCGATAGGCCAATCCACATCCGATTGCCGCGAGCAATACTAGAATTCGTTCCATCCTTCCTTGGTTCCTGTGATCAGATAGAATGAGGTAGCCAGCCTCGCAAGAGTCTCTGGCTTCTGTGAAGGGTGAGCGGGTCCCCTGACCTCGCCTCACGTAAACTTCCACGTTCGCTGTATAAACTTTAACTAAACCTATCTTTAAAGCTCCCATCATTTTATCGTTTTCTGTTAAAAACACTACAATCTTAACCTTATTAAAAAAACTATAAACTTAACCTTGAACTATTAACTTAAAACTTAAAACTTATAACTTTACAGTGCCGCCCGTTCTCAGGGCGGCCCCTTTAAATTCTGAGAAGGCTGCTGCGAGCTCTTCCCGACGGTGGGAGGGCACTGACCCTTCCCTCTGATCTGCCGCAGCCTGTTGCTGCACTGACCCTTCCCTCTGATCTGCCGCAGCCTGTTGCTGCTGCGATGTGGCCGGCCTGTATCTGGGTTATCTTAACCTTAATTTTACGCCTTGGGGCAGTCTGGGGACATGACCACATCCTCCTGGGCTGGGGTTCTCTACTTGACCTACGGGGAGTTGCTATGGGCGGGAGTTCCGTGACTGACGGACCGGGTTCCGAGACTTCCATCGGGATGACCTGGGGTTCCACCACAGTCGCTGGCTCCGCCTCCGCTGACTCCGTCTCCCTAACCTCGGGGCTTGCAGTTTGTGGCTCCGCCCTGCTCGGCCCAGCAGGCGGCCCTTCACTCGTGATCTCTGCCTCCCCCGAGGACGGGACGTTCAAAGCGGGCGGCCACATCTCTGGGAGCCACACCGGTACTCTCTGTGCTCCCATAGCGGCTGGCCCTGCCTCCCCTAGTTCCCCCCTCCTGTCTTCGGGACCTGTAGCTTGTATGTCCACCCTGTGTGGATCTCTATCTGCAGCCCCCGTTCCCTCCAGACCGTTCCTCAGAAACCACCCGTCGTCATCACTATCCTCATTTGCACTATCCTCATCTGACCCGGGTACCCTGAATTCTTCCTCATCTAACCCCCAATTCCAGAAAAACGCTGCATGATCGTCCGGGATGTCCCTTCCCCTGATGCAAGCTGCTATGCCTGCCTGTGTGCCTTGTGGTCCTACCTGGGGCTGTGCTTTCCCACTGGCGGGATTTACCCCTGTAGTTTTCCCTTGCGCACCTGGCTGGTACAGTTTGCATTGGTTTACATCCTCATACTCCCGGCTTTTGGCTACCCTGTAGGCTGCTTTTATCTCACTAAGCTGCGCTTCTAGCCTGAGCACGTCTAACTTTCCCATTGATCGGGCGTTCTCCTCCCGCAGGGCCTGCTCTCTAAGCTGCCCTTCCAGCCCATCTATTTTCCCTATTAAGCGGGCGTTCTCCTCCCGCAAGGCCTGCTCTTTTAACCTGGCCTCCTCACCGCAGACCCCCTCCTGTGCGTGTCTTTTAAAAGGACACAGGTAGGCAGGCTGCGTGGGCTCTAGTCATTGGGTACTATTAGACGGTCCTGCGGCACCTACGGGGCCGGTAGCAACCGCCACCTTTCCACGTGCACTCAAGATTAGATTGCGCATGGCTCCTAACACTACTTCGAGGTCGTCGGGAGGGGTGGGTGCCTTAGCTTCCTTAGCCGGGACAGGCGCCTGGGCTCGGACCGCGGGATTTTTATCCTTGGAATCCTTCCAAGGGTTCCTGTAATGCTTGCGCCAGTGCCCTGTCTTCCCACACCCGTAACAAGCATTACCTGCCTGTGGGGCGCGATTACCCTCCTGATGCCACTCTCTTTGATACGGGGCTGCGGGTCGTACCTCATGTACTCTTCCCTTAAGGGGACGTGTTGCCATACCCCTTATATTGCGATAACCTAACGTGAGTCGATTCAAGACCGACTCTTCCGTAATGTTGGGGTCATTGGGATCAAACCATGCTTTTGCCTGCTCTCTGACGGCTGGTAAACTGTTGGCTATTATGCACCTAAGCCAATGAGTTAAAGCGGTGCCTTCCACATCTTCGCGCTCGGGCGCACCTAGGCAGCTGCGCTCATATACTGGCCACAGCCTGTCGGCAAAAACCTTCGGGGGTTCTCCCTCCATCTGCACTGTCTGTCCCACTCTAGCAAACGGACCTTCATCGTTCGCCCCCAACACTTCCAGGACCTCATCCCTCAATTCCTCATAAGTCTTGGTTCCCCTCTTGCTCTCGCCTGAGAGACACTGAAGGACCGAGCTGTCTAATGAGAACAGCAGCATTTTTGCTGTCTCCCCATCATCGCAGCCGTTAATGGCTGCGGCTTGCTCAACTTCTCTGAAATGTACGGAAGGGTCGTCTGACTCGGTCAGCTTCCGTACGTGATTTATCATAGCTCTCAGCTGATGTGAGCTGTGAGGCAACACCAGCTGTCCGAGGAGATCCCCCGGTTCTTCCCCACCGTTTCTGTTTGGGCCCCTTTTAATACCCGTTACTGGATACAACGGTCCCTTTCCTACTTCTTTTTCAATGGGCTCTTTTGTTTCTTCCATTGCTTCCTCCCTTACCCAGGTTTCCGAATAGCTGGGTGGCGCGGAGGGCGCAGTGGCTACTACTTCTTCTGCTTTGCTTGGTGGGGATTTCTTAAACTTCTCACCTACTAACGGCTGGTGTGCTGACGGACTGATCAGGCACACCATGCCGTTCGCTTTGTTTACGGCCTTCTTGAGGTGCTCTATCTCCCTTTGGCAGGCGCTATGGTCGGCTCCCTCAAACTTATCCTCAAGGGCCAACTTATATGCCGCCCTAACCCCCGTTAAGCTCTCTTCTTGAGTTCTTATCTGGGCAGCTTGGCGGTTACATCTTTCCTTTAACCTGCTCTCATTCAACTTTGCCTCAGTGACCTGGCACTCGAGATAATCTATCCTTGTTTTAAGGTGACTGGAGATTTCCTGGCTTTCTTGGTGCAACTCATTTAAATTCTTAATGAGCACCTCCCCTCCAGAAACCTTCTCATCCATTTCTCTCTCTAAGTGACTGATTCGAGCTACTAGCGCTGTAATGGTCTGGTTTGAAATCTGAACCTGCCTTTTGTAACACATAAGCCAGACTGCTTTCTCAAGTGTCTTTCTATGTTCTTTACTATCTGTCCACCTTTCGGCTGCCTCTAGCGGGCTTTTATCCGCTAACAATTCACTTATCCATTTCTTAGTTAGATTAACCTTTCCAAACACATAATCTGCTATCTTTTCCTGCATAACATTTCGTACAGTCATTCCAAAGTCTAACACACTACCCTCTCGCTGCCAGTGTCCTGCCGCGGTCGCCATTTTCTGTAAGGGATTCTGACCGTGCGTGTCTCGCAGCCTGTGAGGTTCACGCGGCTCTGTGCAGCCTGTGTGTCAGTGCAGGTTTAGGCCTTGTTGCCTGTTCTGGTCTCCAGCCAGTCTGGGAGCACTAGACACACCTGTGAGTGGTTCGAATCACTCGCCCTTACGGTTCTAGACACTGGACTTAGATGCGAGAGCAGTAATGGAGATGAAACTCAGGTAGACTCGGTTGAATGGTACGAAATGGAAAATCTTTATTGCATAATACTTAAGATTACAAAATACATGTCATAAGCACAGATTAATGACAGTACAATCTTACACGCAGTTATGTAACTGATTTCAGGGAAACGAGGAATGAACGACACATCATAAATGGGGGCACACATTACAGTTATCCTTAAAACTTAAACCCTCCCCTATCAATACCTATTCTAAACTAGACTGGTAGGATCGAGACTCATGCTCACCACTCGTGATAACTCGGAGAAATTTTAAAGTAAGGCACTCGGCTCGTTTCACTGCAGTTCTTTCTTGTATTTTCGGGCGCGGTCGGGGTTTACTGACCGTGGCGGTACGTGGATTCTTCTCCTCTTCTTCTCGTCTCGTCTCGTAGTCAACAGAGTCCAGAGAAAAACAGAAGGCTGCTCGTCCAGCAGAGCGATACCCGAGGATCAGAATAGGAGAATAAAAGTTCAGCAGTCATCAGCGAGATCAATCAGTCAAGAGTCCAGCCCGAGTCAAGAGTCAGCAGAGATATGAGTCGAATCCAGAGAATAAGCCCTTGATGGACATTTGTTCACTATAGTTATAGTGCTGTGTTCCCTTATCTCCCGCTCAAATCTTAATGTTTGTCCTTTGTGAAATGCTGGTGCACAAAACTCCCAGCATGGGGCGATTCTTTCCTTTAATGGGCTTCGGTAGCACCTTAAACTGGCCAAGTAGCCGTTAATGTTTTCCCCATTGTCGAGCCAGCTAGGAGTCTCCCTGACTGGGTTTGGGGCCTTCTCGAATACTGATATGTGTATTGCTGTGTCTGGATGGGCCTTCGATTGCCCATTACAATGGTCCTTACTTGTGCATGGAAAATGATTCCAGCACTTATATCTTTGCTATTGTGTCGAATGCAGACAGGTTGCATCCTGTCTTTATCAGTGTTTGCTGCGTATTAACCAATCTGATACTGAAATGTTTATTCGAACGCCATCTTGTCTGCCCACTGTATTCTGGAAGCTTCTGCCACGATGCTTGGCGGCCATTTTACAGGCTGCTTGTGTCCACTTTGAAAACCTGGCAGCATTCTGCTGAAATAAAAGCTGTTTGAACGAAACTCTGTGTTTTTCTCCTTATTAATAAAATCGCGATATATTGCGAATTCTACACACCAAGGCCCTGTACAACTGCAGCAAGACATCCTTGCTCCTGTACTCCAATCCTCTCGCTATGAAGGCCAACATACCATTTGCCTTCTTAACCGTCTGCTGTACCTGCATGCTTACCTTCAGCGACTGGTGCACAAGGACACCCAGGTCTCGTTGCACTTCCCCTTCTCCCAATCTATTGCCGTTCAGATAATAATCTGTCTTCCTGTTTTTGCCACCAAAGTGGATAACCTCGCATTTATCCACATTATACTGCATCTGCCATGCATCTGCCCAATCACCCAACCTGTCCAAATCATACTGGAGTTTTTCAGCATCCTCCTCACAGCACACACGCCCACCCAGCTTTGTGTCGTCTGCAAACTTGGAGATATTACATCTAGTTCCCTCGTCTAGATCATTAATATATATTGTGAATAACTGGGGTCCTAGCACCGATCCCTGCGGTACCCCACTAGTCACTGCCTGCCACTCGGAAAAAGACCCATTTATTCCAACTCTTTGCTTCCTGTCTGCCAACCAGTTTTCTATCCAAGTCAGTACCTCACCCCCAATCCCATGTGCTTTAACTTTGCATGCTAATCTCTTATGCAGGACCTTATCAAAAACCTTCTGAAAGTCCAAATACACCACAACCACTAGTTCTCCCTTATCTATTCTACCAGTTTCATCCTCAAAAAATTCCAGTAGATTAGTCAATCATGATTTACCTTTTGTAAATCCATGTTGACTTTATCTGATCCTGTCACTGTTTTCCAAGTGCTCTGCTATTACATCTTTTATAATGGACTCTAGCATTTTCCCCACTATCGATATCAGGCTTACCGGTCTATAATTCCCCGTTTTTTCTCTACCACCTTTTTTAAATAGTGGAGTTACATTAGCTACCCTCCAATCCATGGGAACTGTTCCAGAGTCTATCGAATTTTGGAAGATGACCAGCAATGCATCTACTATTTCTAGGGCCACTTCCTTAAGTACCCTAGGATGTAGATTATCAGGCCCTGGGGATTTATTGGCCTTCAATCCCGTCAATTTCCCTAACACCATTTCCCTACAAATACTGATTTCATTCAGTTCCTCCCTCTCGTTAGACCCTATGTTCCCCGACATCTCTGGGAGGTTATTTGTGTCCTCCTTTGTGAAGACAGAACCAAAGTATGTATTTAATTGGTCAGCCATTTCTTTGTTCGCCGTTATAAATTCCCCTGATTCTGACCTATGCTTGACTTCACCAATCTTTTTCTCTTCACATATCTATAGAAGCTTTTACAGTCAGTTTTTCTGTTCCCTGCAAACTTACTCTCATACTCTATTTCCCCCCTCTTAATTAATCCCTTTGTCCTCCTTTGCTGAATCCTAAACTGCTCCCAATCCTCAGGTTTGCTGCTTTTTCTGGCCAATTTATATGTCCTCTCCTTGGATCTTATGCAATCCCTAATTTCCCTTGTTAGCCACAGTTGAGTCACCTTTTTTGTTTTATTTTTATGCCAAACAGGGATGAACAAATTCTGTAGTTCATCCATGCGATCTTTAAATGTTTGCCATTGCCTATCCACCGTCAACCCTTTAAGTAACATTCCCCAATCCATCCTAGCCAACTCGTGCCTCATACCATCGTAGTTTCCTTTATTTAAATTCAGTACCCTAGTCTCTGATTCAACTGCTACTTCACTCTCCATCTTAATGAAGAATTCTATCATATTATGATCACTCCTCCCCAAGGGGCCTCGCACAACAAGATTGCTAATTAATCCTTTTCATTACATAATACCCAGTCTAAGATGGCCTGATCTCTAGTTGGTTCCTCAACATATTAGTCCAGGAAACCATCCCGTATACACTCTAGGAATTCCTCTTCCACAGTATTGTTACTAATTTGGTTAGCCCAATCTATATGTAGATTAAAGTCACCCATGATAACTGCTGTGCCCTTATTGCATGCATCTCTAATTTCCCATGTAATGCCATCCCCAACCTCAGCATTACTGTTTGGGGGTCTGTATACAACTCCCACTAACGTTTTCTGCCCCTTGGTATTTCTCCGCTCTACCCATACAGATTTCACATCATCAGAGCTAATATCCTTCCTTACTATTGTGTTAATCTCCTCTTTAACCAGCAATGCTACCCCACCTCCTTTTCCTTTTTGCCTGTCCTTCCTGAATATTGAATACCCCTGGATGTTGAATTCCCAGCCTTGGTCACCCTGGAGCCATGTCTCCGTAATCCCAATTACATCATATCCATTTACATCTATTTGCACAGCTAATTCATCCACCTTATTACGAATGCTCCTCGCATTAAGACACAAAGCCTTCCGGCTTGTTTTTTTAACACTCTTAGACCTTTTAGAATTATTGTTTACTGTGGCCATGTTTGATTTGCACCCTTGATTTCTCTGACTTCCACTTTTGCTTTTCTACTTTCTGTCTTTTGATTCTATCCTTGTTTCCCTTTCCTCTGTCTCCCTGCACAGGTTCCCAACCCCCTGCCATTTTAGTTTAAACCCTCCCCAACAGCACTAGCAAACACTCCCCCTAGGACATCAGTCCCGATCCTGCCCAGGTGCAAACCATCCAGTTTGTACTGGTCCCACCTCCCCCAGAACCGGTTCCAATGTCCCAGGAATTTGAATCCCTCCCCCTTGCACCATTCTTCTAGCCACGTATTCATTTGAAATATCCTTCTATTTCTACTCTGACTAGTACGTGGCACTGGTAGTAATCCTGAGATTACTACCTTTGAGGTCCTATTTTTTTATTTACCTCCTAACTCCTACATTCAGCTTTTCGGACCTCATCCCCTTTTTTACCTATATCGTTGGTACCTATATGCACCACGGCAACTGACTGTTCACCCTCCCCCTCCAGAATGTCCTGCAGCCGCTCCGAGACATCCTTGACCCTTGCACCAGGGAGGCAACATACCATCCTAGAGTCTTGTTTGTGGCCGCAGAAACGCCTATCTATTCCCCTTACAATAGAATCCCCTATCACTATAGCTCTCCTGCTCTTTTTCCTCCCGTCCTGTGCAGCAGAACCACCCATGGTGCCAGGAAGTTGGTTGCTGCTGCCTTCCCCCGATAAGCCATTCTCCTCAACAACATCCAAAGTGGTATATCTGTTTGAGAGGGGGATGGCCACATGGGTCCCTCGCACTACCTGCCTGCGCCTACTACTCTGCCTGACGGTCACCCATTCCCTTCCTGCATGTGGTGTGACCAACTCATTAAACGTGATATCCACGACGTCCTCAGCATCGCGAATGCTCCAGTATGGATCCATTCGCAACTCCAGCGCCACAATGCGGTCTGCCAGTAGCTGCAGCTGGATACACTTCCCGCACACATGGTCGCCAGGGACACGGGAAGTGTCCCTGATTTCCCACATAGTGCAGGAGGAGCATGCCACAGGGCCGAGCTGTGCTGCCATGACTTACCCTTTAATTAATTTAAATTAAATTAAATCAAATCAATACCACAAATTACACAACAATTAAATGATATAGTCAAGGGCCCTTGTTTACTAACACTACCCGCTACACAACTGAGACCTTAGAAACTATAACCACAACGTTAAGACCTTCTAAATTTTATAAACTATTAACCTTAACTGTCAAACTATAGAGTAGTATAAATACTCACCGGGCCAGACTCACCCAATCAGCTGCTTCCTCTTGCCTGCGTCACTTTTTGAATTGTGACTTGTCTCTGGAACAATGCCACCGGTCTGCGAGATTGGTAAGCCTCTGAAAAAAGCCCGCGAAAGTGAGTTTAAATACTCACTGTACCGTCGCTCTCTCCACTCCCGGCACCGGCCTCTGCAAAAAAAGCCCGCGAAAGTGAGTTTAAATACTCACTGTACCGTCGCTCTCTCCGCTCCCGACACCGGGCTCTCAAACCCCTATATAATTGCAGCATTCCCTTACTCTTATACTCTTATACTCCAACACCCTTGCAATAAAGTTAACATACCATTTGCCTTCCTAATTGCTTGCTGGACCTGCATGTTAACTTTCTGCGATTCGTGTACAAGGACACCCAAATCCCTCTGAATACCAACATTTACTAGTCTCTCAACTTTTAAAATATACTTGTGGTTGTTTAACTCCTATGGATTTGAAATAACTTTGTCGCGTCTATGATGCAACATTTTGCATGTAGTCAATTGAAGACACCAGCTCAATGAGCCAACCTTTTCTTGTTCCACATTTTTTAGTTTTCTTGTATCCTGATATAGTTTTCTGTGAAGTCTTTTTTCATTTGTTTTTTTCACATTGAAGAGTTAAGCAGGTGTGGCTTGACTATTTACATTTTGCAAGACTCAACAACTCCAATTATTTCTTCAATATTTAACTAGTAAGTCGAAAGGAAGAATAGGTTGAAACTCCAGAAAACACATAATAAGTTAATCCGGGTAATTACAGGCCAGTTTGCTTAACGTCCGTGGTAGGGAAAAATTTAAGGTCCGATTTTAATTTCGGGTGGGAATCAAGGGTGTGAGTGCCGAAACGGGCAGCAGCGAACTGTCCACCCCCGCCCCTACCCCACCCCGGTGCAGGAATCCCGGGCGATTTAAATTCCTGGACCTCATTTACATGCCCCGACTCTGACTCCCATCCTAAGTCGGCGGGAATAATGTCACCCTCCGGTGGGCAGGTGATCAACAATCCCACTAGAAACTCTTGTGCCCATTGCCATGTCTCTTGGGCCCAACATAAGCAATTGTGCCCTTTCTTGGGATTATCCTTCTTCAATACATTAACACAATGCTTCTGCATTTGCAAATCAGCAACTGGGTTGCTGCGTTTGGGAGCAATAGAGTTCAGTAAGCAATTATGGTTTTGGATTAACAATCCAGAGGTCATTCGTTCAAATCTCACCAAGACAAATTGTGGAATTGAATTCAATAAATTTGTTCATTTGTAGGTTGGCATCCAAAAACATGATGATGAAACCTGTCTGATTGTCATAATAGTGGTCACAATGTGGAACTCGCTATCACAAGGAGTAGTTGAGGCAAAAAGTATAGATGCTTTTAAGGGGAAGCTAGATAAACAAATGATGAAGAAAGGAATAGAACGTTATACTGATAGGGTTGGATGAAGAGGGCTGAGAGGAGGCTTGTGTGCAGCATAAACACTGGCATGGACCAGTTGGGCCAAATGACCTGTTTCTGTGCTGTAAATTTTATGTAATAAAATCCCATCTGGTTCATAAATATATGTAAGTCCAGGACTTCTTGATAAAGGCTGAAAGAAAGGCAATCCTAAATGAAGTTTTTTTTTCCAACAGTAAAGGAAACTTTCTCAATAAATAATAGAATGCCTGTTTGTCTATGCAGAAAGGACAGCCGCAAGTGCTATACGACCTATTCAGCCTTAAGTTATTGTAGGCTAAGTAGATTGAATTCATGGATGCTAGAACATTGCCAATGTCATTGCAGCCCATGGGGACCCATAGCCACAGTATAGAACCATGGATTTAAATTACATTTTAAAACTATTTTCTCAGACTGAGAGATCATTGAGGCCTCATGGGTATCCCTTTTAATTACAATCCAGAATGATTGCAGAGGCAAATCATCAAATTCATTGTTTTATTAAAATTACACTAATGGTCCTTGATATTTTTTTATTCATATGTTCATTTTTTTCTTTGAACTACTATTTTCTATCATTGGTATGAACAATAGATAGTATTATCCTGGTCACACACTTCAAAAAACAAGACCTTGTGGATTGCTAATTGACTGAATCGATTAAAATAGCATAGCAGGAAATAGGAACTAGAACAATAGATATCACCCAGCTCAACTAATTTTAATGTCCTGGTACCTTTGATAAGGTACCACATAATAGACTAATGAATAAGGTCAGGACATATAGAGTCAGGGGACAATTAGCAAAATGGATAGCTAGCTGGCTGAAAGACAGAAAGCAGAGAGTAGGGGTAAAAGGTACTAGTCAGAATGGCAGAAGGTGGGAGCTGGGGTCCCACAAGGATCAGTGCTGGGACCACTGTTGTTCACAATTTATATTAACGATTTACACTTTGGAATCAAAAACACAATTTCTAAATTTACGGATGACACCAAATTGGGAGGGTCAGTCAAAACTGAGGAGGACTGCAACAAATTACAAGAAGACATTAATAAACTTGCAGAATGGGCATATAATTGGCAAATAAATTTCAATAGATAAGTGTGAGGTATTACATTTTGGTAAGAAAAATAAGGAGGTCAGATATTACTTGGAAAATAAGAATCTAAATAGGGTAGAGGAATAAACGGATATGGGAGTACAAATACACAAATCACTTAAAGTTGTGACGCAGTTCAATGAGGCCATAAGAAAAGTAAGGCAAGCACTAGGGTTTATTTCTAGAGGGATAGAATTGAAAAGTAAAGAAGTTATGCTGAACTTGTATCAAGCCTTGGTTAGACTACACTTGGAGTATTGTGTACAGTTCTGGTCACCATATTATAAAAAGGACGTAGAGGCGTTGGAGAGGGTGCATAAAAGGTTTACATAGAAACATAGAAGATAGGAGCAGGAGTAGGCCATTCGGCCCCTCGAGCCTGCTCCGCCATTCAATGCGATCATGGCTGATCATCCAAATTCAGTACCCTGTCCCTGCTTTCTCCTCATATCCCTTGATCCCTTTAGCCTTAAGAAATATATCTAACTCCTTCTTGAATATATTTAATGAATTGGCCTCAACTGCCTTCTGTGGTAGAGAATTCCACAGGTTCACCACTCTCTGGGTGAAGAAATTCCTCCTCATCTCAGTCCTAAATGGCTTACCCCTTATCCTTAGACTGTGACCCCTGGTTCTGGACTCCCCTGCCATCGGGAACATCCTTCCTGCATCTAGTCTGTCTAGTCCTGTTAGAATTTTATAAGTTTCAATGAGATCCCCTCTCATTCTTCTAAACTCTAGCGAATACAAGCCCAATCGACCCAATCTCTCTTCATACGTCATTCCTGCCATCCCAGGTATCAGTCTGGTGAATCTTCACTGCACTCCCTCCATGGCAAGAACATCCTTCCTCAGATAAGGCGACCAAAACTGCACACAATACTCAAGGCTGATACCACAAATGCGACATTATACCTATCAGGAAAGGATGAACAGGCTAGGTATTTATTCTCTTGAGAGAAGGTTGAGGGGTGACCTAATAGAGGTCTTTAAAATTATGAAAGGTTTTGATAGAGTAGACACAGAGAGAGTGTTTCCACTTGTGAGGAAGAACAAAACTAGAGGCCATCAATGTAAGATAGTCACCAAGAAATCAAATAGGGAATTCAGAATAAACTTTTTTACCCAGAGAGTGATGAGAATGTGGAACTCGCTACCACAGGGAGAGTTGAGGTGAAAAGTATAGATGCATTTAAGGGGAAGCTAGATAAGCATATGAGGGAGAAGGGAATAGAGAGTTATCCTGATAGAGTTAGAATAGGAGGAGGCTCGAGTGGAGCATAAACACCGGCATGGACTGGTTGGGCCAAATGGCCTGTTTCTGTGCTGTATATTCTATGTAATTCTCTTTAATATGTAAATCTTTGCGCACTTTTTAATATTTGTTGCAGCTTTTGGTGAACAACTAACTTATAAGACAGAATTACTGCAAAATCATCTTCAATCAGTGTTTAAAAATTAACCCATTTTTTTACATCACCTTTAAAGCCAACTTTGCATTTAAACACTTCACTTTCTATCATTCAGTGCCTATAATTTTCGAAAAAATTATTTATCATATATAATACGAAGAAGGCATTGCATTACACAGGATGTGAGATTTAGGTCATTAGCATCCTGAGTAAAGGATGTCAGATATGATTATCAAATGCAGGCTTTCTGAAATGATATAATCTATCACTGCAGATAATAAACCAGTTATACAACATACTTCGTTTTAATTAATTATTTGAGTCCTATAGAGCTTTCAGGAACAATCAAATGCTTTAAAACCTAAAGTTTGAAGGTATCTAATCTTAATTCAGCATTCCTAAGAGGATGGACCAGGTATCAGAAATTAGACCTGTTCGGCCAGAAAGACAGAGCACAATTAACTTAGCCACCAAAAAAGTCAGAATTGCTGTTTGAGGTAATGAGAGACATTATGGCTGTTACCCAGTATCGCTGATTTCAATCTTCTGATATATAGTAGCGCATAATTTCAGCTTTTATAATTGAGCATTGTTCTCAGAAACTATTGATCAAAATAAATTGCATCAGGACATGTGAAAGAATATCGCTATCTTTCATTAAAGTCCAAATGAAGATCTGATAGACTAGCTGTGCAGAATAGTTTACTTATTGCAGTTTCAATAATATATGCCAGACTGTGATATTTTTTCCAAATGTTAGTCCTTATTTTAAGTACAGGTTTGAACATTTACATATAGTCTTTCTCAGATAATACTAATAAAGATGCGTACATGAGGAATAATGGATTTTTGGATAGCTATTGTGACATGCTATATATATATATAGATAGTTGAAAGATAACTAAACCCATTTGTGATTTGATGTGGAAATGCTACTTTCTGTCTCAGCTGTGATAAGCTGTGATATTTGCACTAATGTGATATTTTTTGGTATTAATATTGCAGTTTATATCTTATACAATGTCATTGTCATATTTTTCATATTTCGTGATTAAAGCATTCCAAAGAGGTTCACAGAACCATAATTAGATGAAACTCAAAACTGAGCCAAAGAAGGAGGGGTGACTAAAAGCTTGGTCAAAGATGTGGATTTCAAGGAGCGGTCTTAAAAGAGGAGAGGAAAGTGGAGAGATGTAGGGAGGGAATTCCAGGGCTTAGGGCCTAGATGGCTGAAAGTATGGCTGCCAATGGTGGGGTGAAGGGATTTCGGGATGCACAAGAGGCCAGAGTTGGAGAAATGCAGAGTTCTTGGAGAGTTGTAGGGCTGAGAAAGGTTACAGAAATATGGAGGAGCAAGGCCATGAAGGGATTTGAACACAAGTATGAGAATATTAAATTTAAATTGGGGGACTGCAAGACAATGTAGGTCAGCAGGGTCAGTGGTGATGGGTGAGTAGGACTTTGTGCAAGATAGGATATGGGCAGCAGAGTTTTGGATGAGCTGAAGTTTATGGAAGGTTAAGGATGGGAGACCGGCCAAGAAAGCATTGGAATAGTCGAATATGGAGGTGAAAAAGGTACGAATGATGGTTTTGGCAGCGGATGGACTGGTGGAGACAGGTGCAGAAACAGGTAGTCTTTGTAATAGAGAAGATATGGGTTTGGAAACTCAGCTCGGGGCCAAATAGGAGGCTGAGGTTGCAAGCAGTCTTGTTCAGCCTGAGACATTTTCATCTCTGATCTTAAAAAAACCCCATTTCTTTTCAATCATTTATTCATTATTTAGGCATGTTCAGGGCGGGGATGGGGGAGGGCAGGAATGAAATTCCTTCTGTTGGCAGGTTTACTGAAAATACTGATGAGAGGAATAGCAGCAAAAAGATGACAGTCTTTCTTTCTAAACTTTATCCCTTCTTGTTTTCCCAGTTTACAGGTATGGTTTCACTCACTCATTTTTGGGTGGAAAAATTCAGTCACGCCCCGTTTGGGGCGCAAATATCGTCCGGGCGCAAAAATTAGCGCCTGGCGCTAATTCTTGCCACTGACTGGAAACTTCACTTTTATCGACCCCTGAGGTGATTGGAGCGCTAAATCAGGTGCTTCACACCTGTCTTAAGGCGCAAAGGCCGAGGAGCGAGGCGCCAACTCAGAGCGCTGGCGAAGCTCATGTGATGTTAGTCAGCAATGGAACACACACTCAATGGCACCGGCCAGTTCTTAAAGGGGATGGTTGATCTTGCTTTCCATCCACATCCTGCTCATTGCAGCCTTGAATCCCGGCCTGGAGAGACCTGCACATCAAATCTGCTGGAAAGAACAATGGAGAGTACCAGGGAAAGAGCTTAGAGTGCAGCCCCAACAGTCTCTTCTAAATCGATACAAGGAATGGCAAATCAAAATGAACCTGCAAAGTGCTGCTCAGTACCCAAAACTCCTTCACACAACGTTGAATCTCTCCAGATGTCTCTCTCTCTCTCTCAGAATGCGTAGTTCAAAAATGGCACCAACAATAAAAGGCAGGAAGCGGTCACCTTTAAATAGCGCTCCCCCAGTCCCTTCATGACTGCAGAAAGCTCCCCTCAACCTGTCGTTGCTAGCGTCAGGCGGTAAGGCAGGGGGCGCCACTCAATATGCGCTCCGGGGAGATACCGGGGCGTTGCACACTCGACTGACGTCACGATCTGCCGGCGCAGGAGATCGTGGCGGTAGTGTTTAGCGCCGCCGCAAAATGTCTAGTTAAGTTCGCGAGCGGCGCAAACATCGCTGCGCCCGGGCGCTAGCTGCTTTGCGCCCCATTAGCACCCTCTTAAGGCGCTAACGGGAGGCGCAACCAACTGAATTTTTTCCCCCTTGGGGGGAGAAATTCAGTATCGCCCCATTTGGGGCGCAATTATTGGCCGGGCGCAAAGATTAGCGCCTGGCGCTAATTATCGCCACCGACTGCAAACTTGACTTTTATCACCCCTGGAGGTGATTGCAGCGCTAAATCAGACGCTTCACACCTGTCTTAAGGCACAAAGGCCGAGGAGCGAGGCGCTACCTCAGAGCGCTGGCGAAGCTCATGTAATGTCAGTCACCAATGGAACACACACACAATGGCATGGGCCAGTTCTTAAAGGGGATGGTTAATCTTGCTTTCCATCCACATCCTGCTCATTGCAGCCTTGAATCTCGGCCTGGAGAGACCTGCACATCAAATCTGCTGGAAAGAACAATGGAGAGTACCAGGGAAAGAGCTTAGAGTGCAGCCCCAACAGTCTCTTCTAAATCGATACAAGGAATGGCAAATCAAAATGAACCTGCAAAGAGCTGCTCAGTACCCAAAACTCCTTCACACAACGTTGAATCTCTCCAGAAGTCTCTCCCTCTCTCTCTCAGAATGCGTAGTTCAAAAATGGCACCAACAATAAAAGGCAGGAAGCGGTCACCTTTAAATAGCGCGCCCCCTTTCCCTTCATGACTGCAGAACGCTCCCCTCAACCTGTCGTTGCTAGCGTCAGGCGGTAAGGCAGGGGGCGCCACTCAATATGCGCTCCGGGGAGATACCGGGGCGTTGCGCACTTGACTGACGTCACGATCTGCTGGTGCAGGAGATCGTGGCGGTAGTGTTTAGCGCCGCCGCAAAATGTCTAGTTAATTTCGCGAGCGGCGCAAACTTCGCCGCGCCTGGGCGCCAGATGCTTTGCGCCCCATTAGCGCCCTCTTAAGGCGCTAACGGGAGGCGCAACCAACTGAATTTTTCCCCCTTGCTATCTGTTTTTATATATTTTGCCAATTTATTTTCATAATCTATCTTCCATGTCTTAATCAATCCTTTAGTTACTTTTTGCTGTCTTTTGAAGACTTCCCAATCTTCTATCCTCCCACTAAGTTTGGCTACCTTATATTTCCTTGTTTTTAGTCGGATACTATCCTTAATTTCTTTACTTAGCCACGGATGGCTGTCATTTCTTTTACACCCTTTTTTCCTCAGTGGAATATATATTTTTTGAAAGTTGTAAAATAACTCCTTAAATGAACACCACTGCTCATGTACCGTCTTATCCTTTAATCTATTTTCCCAGTCCACTTTAATCAATTCCGCTCTCATACCATCATAGTCTCCTTTATTCAAGCTCAGTACGCTTGTTTGAGAACCAACCTTCTCACCCTCTAATTGGATATGGAATTCAACCATGTTATGGTCACTCATTCCAAGGGGATCCTTAACTAGGACATTATTAATTAATCCTGACTCATTACACAGGACCAGGTCCAAGGTTGCTTGCCCCCTTGTAGGATCAGTTACATACTGCTCAAGAAATCCATCCCTAATACACTCAATAAACTCTTCCTCAAGGCTGCCCTGCCCAATTTGATTTGTCCAGTTAATATGATAGTTAAAATCCCCCATAATTATAGCTGTTCCCTTATTACATGCCCCAACTATTTCCTGATTAATACTTCTTCCAGCAGAGTTGCAACTATTAGGAGGCCTATATACTACTCCCACTAGTGTTTTTTTCCCCTTATTATTCCTTATCTCCACCCAAACTGTTTCATTATCCTGATCCTTTGACCCAATATCATTTCTCTGTATTACAGTGATTCCTTCCTTTATTAACATAGACACCCCACCTCCCCTTCTTTCCTGCCTGTCCTTCCTGATTTTTAAATACCCTGGCATATTTAGTTCCCAGTCGTTGTCACCCTGCAGCCATGTTTCTGTAATGGCCACAAGATCATACCCATACGTAGTTAGTTGTGCCGTTAACTCGTCCATTTTGTTACGAATGCTACGTGCATTCAGATAAAGAACTTTCAAATATGTTTTGTGACACTTAGTTCCTGCTTTTTCCTTTTTTAACACTTTACCTTTTACTCCATACCTTCTGTCCCTTCCTGACATGCTTTCCTCTGTCTCCCTGCTCAGGTGCCCAACCCCCTGCCACTTCAGTTTAAACCCTCCCCAACAGCACTAGCAAACACTCCCCCTAGGACAGCGGTCCCGGCCCTGTCCAGGTGCAGACCGTCCGGTTTGTACTGGTCCCACCTTCCCCAGAACCGGTTCCAATGTCCCAGGAATTTGAATCCCTCCCCCTTGCACCATTCCTCTAGCCATGTATTCATTTGAAATATCCTCCTATTTCTACTCTGACTAGCACGTGGCACTGGTAGCAATCCTGAGATTACTACCTTTGAGGTCCTATTTTTTTAATTTACCTCCTAACTCCCTATATTCTGCTTTTAGGACCTCATCCCCTTTTTTACCTATATCGTTGGTGCCTATGTGCACCACGACAGCTGGCTGTTCGCCCTCCCCCTCCAAAATGTTCTGTAGCCGCTCCGAGACGTCCTTGACCCTTGCACCAGGGAGGCAACACACCATCCTGGAGTCTCAGTTGCGGCCGCAGAAATGCCTATCTATTCCCTTTACAATTGAGTCCCCTATCACTATAGCTCTTTCACTCTTTTTGCTCCCAGCCTGTGCAGCAGAGCCACCCATGGTGCCAGGAAGTTGGCTGCTGCTGCCTTCCCCTGATAAGTCATCCCCCCCAACAGTATCTAAAGTGGTATATCTGTTTGAGAGGGGGATGTCCACAGGGGACCCCTGCACTACCTGCCTGCACCTCTTACTCTGCCTGGTGGTCACCCATTTACTTCCTGCCTGTACACCCTTTGCCTGCGGTGTGACCAACTCGCTAAACGTGCTATCCACGAGGTTCTCAGCATCGCGAATGCTCTAATACACATCCAATCGCAGCTCCAGCGCCGTAATGCGGTCTGCCAGTAGCTGTAGCTGGATACACTTCCCGCACACATGGTTGTCAAGGACACCGGAATGGTCCCTGATTTCCCACATAGCACAGGAGGAGCATACCACGGGGCCAAGCTCTCCTGCCATGACTTACCCTTTAATTAATTCAAATTAAATTAAAACAAATCAATCCCACCAATTGCACTTCAGTTAAATGATATACTTAAGGGCCCTGGTTTACCAACAGTCCCCGCTACACCACAGAGAGCTTAGAAACTATAAACCACATGAGTTTAAGTTTAAAAAGAGAGAAATACTCACCAACCAATCACTTACCTGCTTTCTGGTGACGTCACACTTCGATTACTTTTTACTTCTCTCCCTCCGAGCTCGGAGATTGGTACGCCTACCTGGTCTCTGCCGCCTCTTAAACCTCAACTTCTGAACACTCACTTTGGCAGTACCCTCGGGCTTTATGCTTAGCTCTGTCCTATTAATTGTCTCAAAATTATGACAGGTTTTGATGAGGTAAGTTGCGAAAAACTATTTCCACTAGTCAGCCAGTAGATAACTAAAGGACATAAATTTAAGACCAACACCAAAGGAATGAAGGGAGAGATTAGGAAATTTTTTTTTTTTTTTACACGAAGAATTATTAGATCCTGGAATCCTCTACCAGAAACAGTAACCCCATAATAGCTTTTAAAAAGGATGAGGGTATATATTTGGAAAAAAAATTAAAAGAGCACAGAAAATAGCACTTTACGAGAGTTGGCACATGTACAATGGATCAAATGGCCTTTTTCTATGCTGTAAAATTCTATGATGGTCCTCAGCGACATTTCCAATAGGCATAGGGTCAGTGTTCATATGTCTACTGACTACATCCACTCAACTTCACAACCATGATTATACCGGCTGAAATAAAAACAGAAAATGCTGGAAATACTCAGCAGGTCAGGCAGCATCTGTGGAGAGAGAAAAAGAATTAACGGCGGTGATTTCACCTGCCGAGGCGGGTCCAGGGCTGTTGGGGTCGGTAGCGCAGTCCCAGCCCACTGCCCACTCCAGTCCGCTCTGTTGAAGTGATTTTATGATGATTGGAGTTGTTAACCCTGCCCAGCGAGGTTCCCGGCCAATTAAAAGGAAGCGGGTCTGATGACATCATTTAATGACGCGTCATCAGCCGGTTTCCTTAAAGGGACCACGGCCAAATTTATTTTGACAGTTGTACTGTCAGTGTTCTACAGCATTGAGGTGCTACAAACATTGACAAGCACTGCACAGAGGTGCACAGCTGCACCCAGGCTCTCCAATGTCTGAGTCACATCACGCAGGGAGGTTCTTTTCCCTTCCAGTGGGTGGAAGAGACCTCGACAGGAGACCAACGCAGCCTGGTTGCACATTGCACAGGAGGGCACAAGCAGGGATGTCATCAGGAGGACCAGGCTGCAGTGATGCAAACCTTTCAATAATCTCAGTAGATCACGAAACGTTGCTGCCAAGCCACACTCATCCTGCTGTGCCACTCATCACATCCACATCACTCTGCCTTCCCTACCCTACCCCTGCACATCCTTACTCACACCAACTTACCTTGCACCTCCATCCCTCTCTATCTACATTATCACTTCCCCATTTCACTAGCCACCCCTCACACTCACCCTCATCCTACTGCAAGCATACCAACTAACAACACACAAGGGTAGGCACTTGGGTGTTTTAGCCAATGTTCATGTGAAGTTTTTGTTAAAGTGTTGTCAAACATTGAAATCTTTATTTTCAACACTTTGCGTTCTTGGACAGATTTGTGTGCACCTTTAGAAGTGGCTTAGTGAGTTGCAGTGAATGGTGAGACATAACGGTCCCCCCCGCAATGGCGATGAGTGTGAAAGGAATGGCTTGGGCATTGTAGGGATGCTTTATGGTGTTGGTGTGGGTTGGTGCTAACCTGGCACATCATGTGGCAGCCAGGGTGTGCAGTATCAAGTAAAGTAAATCTGGCCATGGTGTGGCCATCCCTGGTGTCCTGGGCAGCAATGTAGTCAGGTGCTGATGCCCTCTGTCCTGTGCAGCATCAGACGATTGCGGAGAAGGTTGGTGTTGATGTTGGTGGTGCTGCTGTGCCTGGTGCTGCTGGTGTTGGGGCTGATCGTCGTGGGAATCTGAGGACCAAGGTGAGATTTTTTCAAGGGCACCGATGCTGATAGAATAGATGGCAGATGAACTTGAGATGACAGAAGTGATCTGTCAATGGTGAGAGAGGTTGTTCCAATGAGGTGACACTGGATAGAGAGTTTGCTCCAAACACTTGCAGGCTGCATAAAGCTCAATCTGTCTTCCAAATGCAGTAAGTAACAGTTTCTAACCTTGGAAAGTGAAGACCTATGAAATGTAAGCTTTTATAGATCATTTGCAGCTGTCAAGTAAAGAAATCATCCCATGCTGACACAACACCCGACCTCCTTACCTGACGTGATCCCCGAGCAGCGGGGAAGTCATTGGTGATCTCTAAAAATCTAAATGTCAGCTTAAAATATTACTTAATTGCCTCTTGACAATCCAGCTAATGATCTAAATTGCCTCCCCTGCCGCTTGGTGTCGGGTCTGTTCAGCGCTGACAGACCCGACACCTGGGAGACTCGCGTGGAGGTGGGTTGACAGTGGGGTCCCGACCAGCTGTCAATCATTTCAAATTTCACAGCTGACCCACCTCTGATCCCGTCCTCTCAGCGCCGGTAAAATTCCGGCCAACGTTTCAGGTCAATGACCTTTCGTCAGTGTTGGCTACAACCACCCTTACCTCACTGGTACGGCTACTGAAACCATGGCAGTTCCAGTGAGGTAAGGGTGGAGATACCCAATGCTACACCTCACTTGCCTGTCACCCCTGAACTTGCCAACCTCTATTGGCTCTGCATCCCCAAGCAGTTAATTCAAAATCCTTGCCCTCATTAACAAATTCTATTTATAGACAACAGGGCATAATTTCAAAGTTTTCAGATGGCACAAAACTCGGAAATGTAGTCAACAGTGAGGAGGATAGTAAGAGACTTCAGGAGGACATAGATGGACTGGTGGACTGGGTAGACACATGGGCCAGAATCTTTATCTTGGAGTCGGGTCGGGTGCGTGCGGGGCACTTAGCGTGTCGGGAACCCAAAGATTTGAACAGCACATTCTGCACTGCACGTTTAAATCAATGGCCCCAATTAAAAGAGTCATGCATGTTTCCCAGCCCAATTGAAGGGAGCGGGTCTGATGACATCACTTATGACTCGTTTTCAGCGCGGATATTTAAAGCAGCCATGTAGAAGCGTAGAAAGTGGTTTCAAGAGCTCTAAATTGCGGAATAAGACTGACAAATCTGTAGGTCATGGAGACAAGGCAGAGGGCCATGCCAAGATTCACAGATGCCTCCCTGGAAGTGCTGGTGCAGGGAAGAGGACCTCCCTGAGCACGCAGGGAAGTCCTCTTCCCTGGGGATGGAAGAAAACGACCAACCAAAGAGAGAAAAAGGGCATGGCTAGAGATTGCATGGAAGGTCAGTAGCAGGGATATCGTGAGGAGGACATAGATCCAGTGCCACAAAAGATTCAATGATCTCATGAGGTCAGGAAAGGTGAGTGCAATGCCACGCTCACCTTCATCCTGATGTGCCTGTCACCCCAACCCCATCACTCTGCCTTCCCAAGCCTACTCCTCCACATCATTCCTCACACAAACCTACTCCTGCACATAATTCCTCACATCAACCTATGGTGCAGGTGCACCCATCCCTCTCTGTCTATGCACCTACTCACATTCCCATCCGACTAACCATCACTGACACTCACCTTCACCCTAATGCAATCATAGCAAGTAACACCACAGAAGGAGGCCATTTAGCAATGTCACTCCACTCCTTCATAGTCACCCTCGACAGATGTAGCCCATCCATTCTTTACACTAATTCCATCACTCTCACTCAAGGTTCTCTACTTTCCCTCCTTGCAGGAGACGAGAGCGCACAACAACAGGGAGAGGGAGAGAACCGGAGGTGGCCCTCCATTCTTATCATAACACTTCTAATTCATCTCTTTACTCTCCCACAGGTCCATCAAGTTCTCCCCCCACTGTCCAGCCGGAGGAGGAAGACGACTCCTCAGAGGAAGCTCCAGTCTCTGAGGGGGCACCATCAGCAGACCCATGCGCACCCAGAACCACCTCGGTGGGTCTTGTGGGAGATAGAATAGAGTTGTCATCTGGTGTCTCACTCATCACAAGTGAGCAAGAGGAGATGGTGTTAACAGGGACAGCAGTGGAGACTCCTCGCCGGAGGACACAGGATGCTCCAAGGTCTGCTGAGATGCTTGCAGATCCTGAACCTCGGTGGCCATCGAGAAAAAGGATGATCTTGGAGGGGCACCAACAATTGCATGAGGCGCTGGCAGCTTTTGCAGCCGCGATGTCTGCAAATGTTCAGAGAATGAAGGAGTCCGTCTCCAACATGAGCACTACCATGTCGCAGGCGATGGTGACAATGTGCTGTTCCATGGAATGGATGGCCACCTGCATGGAGCAGCAAATGCGCCAGTCCAACGAGAACATGCTTGCTGTGAACAACAGATGGCAGACGCTCATTGACCTCATCTCGAGGAGGGATATTAATGTAGACTTGCTAGCAGGGAGGTGTGGGTGGCCCATGAGAGGGATGATGGTGAGAGGAGACATGGAAGTGGGGGCTCTGCTCAAAGCACTCCCACTTCTCCCCCGTTGCCTCCCCCTCAGTCAGAGCCCTACATGCTTCCTCAGATCCCGATGGCCGAGTCTGCCCCTGCATAGTTGCAGGAGGAGCAGTCTTTGGCGGGGCCATCTCAGGCTCCAAAACCCAGAGGACGTCCGCCAAAAGTGCCAAAGCAGTCGCAGCAGGGAAGTGAGCAGCCTGCCTCTATCTCTGTTGAAGCCACAGCGGTTGCACCTCATAGAAGCACTCGGAAAAGAAAAAAAGACATAATCCAAGGGTGTGCACATGGGAGTATGACAAAATGTTAATGTTAAATTTCAGTTATATTTATGACGCACATAAATTTATTTCTTTGCACAACTTTCCCATCTTGTCAATTTTTGCCTGCTACCTGGGAAGTGGCTTGTCACTTGGAGTGAATGGCGAGACATTACTTAACCTCAAGCAATGTGGGTTTGGGTGAGAGGAATGGCTTGGTCATTGAAGGACTGCTTTGTGGTATTGTTGGGGGAAGGGGGAGTTAGTCCAGCATCTGGGAGCCATATGGGTGCACTGGTGCAAGTTAAGTAAATCGGGCCATTATGAGGCCATCCTGGGCCTCCCAGGCAACAATACGCCGCTGCTGGTGCCATCTCCACCTCAGGTTCATCCTCTTCCTCCTCCTCGTCTTCCACCTGCGCCTCCTCCTTTTCTGAAGAGGCTGTGCGCTATGCGCCTTGCTCCTCCTGCAGCTCCAAACATCGCTGCTGCTCGATGTTGTGCAGTGGGCAGCATACAACAATGATTCTGGAGATAACAACAGAAAACGCTGGAAAAACTCAGCAGGCGAGGCAGCATCTGTGGAGAGAGAAACAGAGTTAACGTTTCAGGTCGAAGACCTTTCATCAGAATGATTCTGGAGACCCTGGCTGGTGCATACTGAAGGGCTCCTCCAGATCTGTCAAGGCATCTGAAGCGCATCTTCCTAGTGCCGATTGCTTGCTCTATGACACATCTGGTGGACATGTGGCTGTCATTATAACTCTCTTCGGCCTCATTACTTGGCCTCCTCAAAGGTGTCATCAGCCACGTCTTCAGTGGATATCCCTTTTCTCCAATCAGCCAGCTAGTAAGTTTGTTTGGAGGTGCGAAGAGCTGAGCGAGGGTAGACTGGCGCAGCACGGAAGATTCATGACAGCTTCCAGGGAATTGACACACACATGCATGAAGATCTTTTTATGGTTGCAAACAAACTGAACATTGAGGGAGTGGAAGCCCTTGCAGTTCCCAAACACTCCTGGGTGATGTGGGTTGCCTTGATGTCCACATGTGTGCAGTCGATGAAGCCCTGCACCTGTGGGAAGCCAGCCAGAGACACAAAGCCGAGTGCCCGCTCAGTAACACTGGCTTCATCAGTGGCAAAAATTTGCATAAGTGGCTGACTTGTGAAACATGGCATCGGTCACGTGGGTGATGCATCTGTGGCCGACCGACTGCAAGATCCTGCAAATGTCTGCTGCAGATCTCTGGAAGGAGCCTGAGGCGAAGAAGTTGAGTGTGGTGGTGACTTTGACAGCCACTGGTAAGGCATGTCCTCCAGGACCTCTGGGCAGCAGTTCTTGTTCCAGCAAGCTACAAATGTCTGCGACGACATTGTGCAATAGCCGGTGCCTCCTGAAGCACTGCTGCTCAGTCATGTCCAGGAAGCTCATCCTCTGCCTGTATACCCTGTTTTGGGAGTATCGCCTCTGACATGTTGCAGCCCTGTGCTGACCCCCTTTCTCCTGTGCAGCATCAGGTTGTTGAGGAGAAGGCTGCTGTTGTGGTTGCTGCTGCTGCTGCTGGTGTTGTTGGTGCTGAGGCTCATCTTGGTCCAATTTTGAGGTCCAAGGTGAGACAGCAGAAGTGGCACCCATGCTGATGTAATAGATGGCAGGTAAAGTGGAGATCAAAGGCACAATCTCTCAATGTTCTGATAGTGACTAGCAATGTGGTGAGAGTGGCTTCCGAGGTTGCAGAAATACCTGCAAACTCCTGACAGCTAAATCTCTGCAGAAAATGGAGTCAGCCAGAGCCTTTCCATAAGAGAAGGAAGCAGGTGTAAGGTATGAGTATTAACGTGCTTTTCCCAGCTGTCACTTAATAAACTTGCACAATGGCCACTGAGCTTCCGCCTCCCCTTCACAGGCGAGGTTCCTGAGGTACGTGAATCTCGTGCGTAAAAAGTTAAAGCCAAAACCTGATGTTAAAAATCCTCTTACGGGTCTCTCAACAAGCAGTTAAGTACTTCAATGAGGTTGCCTGCCTCTCCTGAGCAGGTCCATGGCGCACCTCGAAACACACCCCAGTTAAATGTGGAAGTCAGCGGGATGACGGCGGGTTCCCAAAGCACAGTCAATTTCCGCGATTTTAACTGCTGACCCACCCCAAAACCCGCATGCTCGGCACGTGGAAAATTCCAGCCATGGCAGATGAAATTCATCGTAGAAAAGTGTGAAGTGATTCATTTTGGTAGGAAAAATGAGGAGAGGCGATATAAACTAAATGGTACAATTTTGAAAGGGGTGCAGGAACAGAGAGACCTGGGTCTGTAAGTACACAAGTCTTTGAAGGTGGCAGGACAAGTTAAGAAGTCTGTTAAAAAGCATACGGAATCCTTTGCTTTATAAACATAGAGTACATAAGCAAGAAAGTTATGATAAGCCTTCATAAAACAGTGGTTAGGCCCCAGCAAGAGTATTGTGGCCAATTCCAGGAAGGGCGTCAAGGCCTTAGAGAGGGTGCAGAGGAGATTTACTAGAATGGTACCAGGAGGAGGGACTTCAGTTTTGTGGAGAGACTAGAGGAATGGGGGTTGTTCTCCTTAGAGCGGAGAAGGTTAAGAGGAGATTTGATAGAGGTGTTCAAAATCATGATAGAGTAAATAAGGAGAAGCTGTTCAAATGACGGAAGGGTTGGTAACCTGAGCACACAGATTCAAGGTAATTGGTGAAAGAACCAGAGACAGCCGAAGGAAAAAAAAAATTACACAGTGAGTTGTTACAATCTGGAATGCACTGACTGAAAGGGTGGTGGAAGCAGATTCAATAATGGCCCGTAATTTGCGGTCAATGGCGACGTGATGACGATTGCCGCTGAGCTCGAAGAAAGCTGTCCACAGAGATCTTGCACTCTCTGTGGCGAGAACTTTAGCTTCCTGAATGTGAAATTAATTGTAGCGTTTTCAAAAGGGGAACTTCAACGAACGGCCTCAGTGATGTCATCAAGCTGTCCAAGCAGCCAATCACATTGAAGAATTCTCACAGACAGCAAACCAGGAAATAAAAGTCACTGATTATCTGCAATTTAAAAAAATGTTACAGAGAGCAAAATAAAGATGGGGACATACACATGGGGTTAAGGCAGAAAATGAAATATCATGAAAACACTTCAAAAATGTTTTTAAAATCTAGCAATTTTTATCATCGTGGAGAAATTTGACATTTCACAAATATAAAATTAGTTTTTCAGGGCAAGAACGGTTGATTGGCAGTGAATACGCTGTTAAAACCCCAGTTACACCTATTCCAACAAGGCTTAACATTTAATGGGGCGTTTAACAGCGATATTAGTGCAGAAAAGCTTAAGTTTTGTCAGTCCACTGATTTCACTGATTGTCGCAGTCTGTGACGGAGCAGGGAATGACTGACCGCAACTTCAGGATTTCTGCGTTCAGCTGCACGTGCGCTAAATCCTTCAGTTACGGTCAGTTTCAGAGGGGGAATGATAGTGAACACTGACAGTTTGCCATCATTACCACTGCAAAATCCGGGACAAGATCAATCGAAAGGGAATGGATAAATACTTGAAGTGGAAACATTTGCAGGGCTTTGGGGAAACAGCAGGTGAGTGGGGCTAATTGGAGAGCTCTTTCAAGAGCTGGCACAGGCACAATGGGATGAATGGCCTCCTTTTGTGCTCTATCATTCTATAATTCTATGATTCTATGACCCACTACTTCCCATCTTTTCACACTATGCTTTTTGTACCATCCTCTCTTCTGCACATTTCTTGTTCCCTCTGCTCCATGTTTAATGGCAAAGCCTTTAGTCATATTGACCCTGCGCTCTGGAGCTCTCTCCTTAAACTCCTCTAGTTTGCTACTTCTCTCTCTACCTTAATAAGCTGCCTCAAAACTTCTTTGACCACGTCTTCTGTCACCACCCCTAACTCTATTACTAATCCTCAAAATCTATGGCTGGAATTTTCCGGGGTGGTAGCAGGCGAGATCAGTGGCGGGTCAGGTGGGAAAGTTGTTACTTTTGACAGCGGGTCAGGAACCCGCTGACATCTCGCTCCCACACGCCTTTCCCCCAGCTGTGGGTGACCCAATTGAGATCATTGTCAGGTAGTTTACAGGCACTTAAGAGCCTTTTTTCACTTACTTTTTAAATTTCCCTGCATGGCCACAGGATTCACACAGCTCGGGAACCACGTCTGTCAACCTGAGGCGGGAGTTCCGTGGCCATTGCTCCAGCTGATTACTTGACAGCATGGAAAACAAACCCAAATAAAAACATATTGATTACATCAGCTAACAGATTGATGGAGATTCTGTTCTACTTGGAAAGCTACTGATAAATGTTAATTCAGAAATTCCTGAAGGGATGTAAGTGCTACCCTGGATGGTGAGGGAAATACATTTTTCACCACCCTTTTCGGCTGTTGCCTTCCAACTCAACAGTAATTGCAGTGAATTGATCTGCACTATAAAAAATGACATATAGCATTTAAATAAATGTTTGTGTTGTTTCTGGTCAGGTTTTTCTCACAGTATATATGGGAACGGTAGCATAGTGGTAATGTCACTGGGCTAGTAAACCAGAGGCCTGGACTATTAATCCAAAGACTTGGGTTCAAATCCCACCACGGCAGCTGGGGAATTTAAAATTCAGTTAATTAAATAAATCTGGAATATAAAGCTAGTATCAGTAATGGTAACCATGAAACTATTGGATTGTCGTAAAAACCCACCTGGTTCACTAATGTCCTTTAGGGAAGGAAATCTGCCGTCCTTACCTCGTTTGGCCTATATGTAACTCCAGACCCACAGCAATGTGGTTGACTCTTAACTGCCCTCTGACATGGCCTAGCAAGTCACTCAGTTATAACAAACCGCTGCGAAATAAAATAATAAAAATGAAACCAAACAGTCCCCTCGGCACTGGCTATGGACACGGCAATGGCACCTAACACCCTCTGAGTGAAGTAGTTCCTTCTCATCTCAGTTTTGAAAGAGCAGCCCCTTATTCTAAGACTATGCCCCCTAGTTCTAGTTTCACCCATCATCGGGAACATTCTCCCCGCATCCACCCGATCCAACCCCTTCACAATCTTATATGTTTCAATAAGATCGCCTCTCATTCTTCTGAACTCCAATGAGTAGAGTCCCAATCTACCCAACCTCTCCTCATATGTCCATCCCCTCATCCTCGGGATTAACCAAGTGAACCTTCTTTGTACTGACTCGAGAGCAAGTATGTCTTTTCTTAAGTAAACGGCTGAGCACACTGGATACAGCAAAGGCTATGGGCCCTGACAACATCCCGCTATCGTGCTGAAGACTTGTGCTCCAGAACTAGCCATGCCTCGAGCCAAGCTGTTCCAGTACAGCTACAACACTGGCATCTATCCGACAATGTGGAAAATTGCCCAGGTATGTCCTGTCCAGAAAAAGCAGGACAAATCCAAGCCAACCTCCCCATCAGTCTACTCTCAATCATCAGCAAAGTGATGGAAGGTGTCATCGACAGTGCTATCAAGCGGCACTTACTCACCGATAACCTGCTCACTGATGCTCAGTTTGGATTCCGCTAAGACCACTCGGCTGCCGACTTCATTACAGCCTTGGTCCAAACATGGACAAAGGAGCTGAATTCCAGAGGTGAGGTGACAGTGACTGCCCTTGACATCAAGGCAGCATTTGACCGAGTGTTGCATGAAGGAGCCCTAGTAAAACTGAAGTCAATGGGAATCGGGGGGAAAAACTCTCCACTGGCTGGAGTCATACCTAGCACAAAGGAAAATGGTTGTGGTGATTGAAGGTCAATCATCACCGCCCCAGGACATCAATGCAGGAGTTCTTCAGGGCAGTGTCCTAGGCCCAACCATCTTCAGCTGTTTCATCAATGACCTTCCCTCCAAGATAAGGTCAGAAATGGGGATGTTCGCTGATAGCTGCACAGTGTTCATTGCCATTTAAAACTCCTCAGATAATGAAGCAGTCCATGCCCGCATGCAACAAGACCTGGACGACGTTCAGGCTTGGGCTGATAAGTGGCAGGGTAACATTTGCGCTACAGAAGTGCCAGGCAATGACTATCTCCAACAAAAATGAGAAGTCGCACAACACCAGGTTATAGTCCAACAGATTTATTTAAAATTACAAGCTTTCGGAGCTGTCGCTCCTTCTTCAGGTAGGGTAGCTGTGAGAGAATCTCCCAGAATTCACAATATAAACACAGAAAAAATGTATTCAAATCTTTCCCTACATCAAAGACACACTAAGAGCACAGCCAAGACAATGAGATGTGTCCCAGGGGGTCCAACGTGTCAAAACACCTGCTGGCTGCATATCCTCTCCATTTGGGTTTGGTTCTTGTGTTAGTTTTTTTTTTAAAAAAGCTGGAAAGACCGGCCATGATGTCAAGTCACGTTCTGTATCGTGACATGAACCCGATATCGCGATTGAGGCCATCCTCATGAGTGCGGTACTTGGCTATCAGTTTCTGCTCTATGATTTTGCGCTGTCGTGTATCCCGAAGGCCGCCTTGGAGAACGCTTACCCGCAGATCCGAGGCTGAATGCCCCTGACTGCTGAAGTGTTCCCCGACTGGGAGGCAACCCTCCTGCCTGGCGATTGTTGCGTCTCCACATCATATCTCCAACAAGCGAAAGTCTAAACACCGCCCCTTGACATTCAATGGCATTACCATCACCGAATCCCCCACCATCAACATGTTGGGGGTCACCATTGACCAGGAACTTAACTGGACCAGCCACATAAATACTGTGGCAACAAGAGCAGGTCAGAGACTAGGTATTCTCTGGCGAGTGTCTCACCTCCTGACTCCCCAAAGCCTTTCTACCATCTACAAGGCAGAAGTAAGGAGTGTGATGGAATACTCTCCACTTGCCTGGATGAGTACCGCTCCAACAACACTCAAGAAGCTCGTCACCATCCAGGACAAAGCAGCCCGCTTGATTGGCACCCCCTCTACCACCTTAAACATCCACTCCCTCCACCACCGGCGTACCGTGGCTGCAGTGTGTACCATCTACAAGATGCACTGCAGCAATTTCCCAAGGCTTCTTCGGCAGCACCTCCCAAACCCGCGACCTCTTCCACCTAGAAGGACAAAGGCAGCAGACGCATGGGAACACCACCACCTCCAAGTCACACACCATCCTGACTTAGAAGTATATTGCCGATCCTTCATCGTCACTGGGTCAAAATCCTGGAACTCCTAACAGCACTGTGGGAGTACCTTCACCACACGGACTGCAGCGGTTCAAGAAGGCGGCTCACCACCACCTTCTCAAGGGCAATTAGGGATGGGCAATAAATGCTGGCCTTGCCAGCGACGCTCACATCCCATAAAAACAAATTAAAAAAAAATACTGTGGGGGCGATTTTCCCATTGTAGGTGGTTTGGAGGCGGGTTTCGGTTTGGGCGGGTTCCGAACCCGCCTTCACTATCATATGGGAAAAAGTTTGGATTTTCCTCTAATTGGCCAGTTAATTTCAGACATGTGGGTTCTCCTGGGTCAATTAGTCTTTTGGGACTAAAACTTGCCTCTGCTGACGTCACTTATCCAGCTTCATTTAAGGGCTGCTTGCTGCCTTGGCTCATTCCACCTGTTTTTGGTTGATGCTGCACCACTTCCAAACTTTCATCACAGAGAAGAATGGCCAGCTCCAAGGCAAGTGCCTCCCCGAGGTTCTTGGATGAGGCGCTGGGTATCCTGGTGACAGAATAGTTTTGCATCTCTCTCATTTACACTGCTTAAGTGACTAAAATGGCTGCTGGTGTACATTAATAGAATGCCACTTGATCACCTGCACTATTGCGTGTGCATGCCACACTTCCGTGAAATGTCTAACCCATGCCTTTACTCCCCCACAGGACCATCCACAGAGCACCCCCCCCCCCCCCACCACCACTGACGAGGAAGAGGCTGAGCTGGAAGACTCCTCAGAGGAACCTGCAACCTCTGGGACCTTCGGGACATAGAGTAGTGTTGTCACCGTGTGTATCACAGCTCACAGGTGAGCATCAGCAGGTGATGGAGACAGGGACAGCAGTGGAGAGTCCTGGGCAGAGGTCGCAGGACTCTCCTAGCTCTGCTCCGCTGCATGTGGACCCTGTGCCTCTGGGACCATCCAGAAGGAGAGCGGTGCTGGAACTCAAGGAGCAGGTGCATGAGTCTCTGGCAGATTTTGACTCCAGGGTCACTGTGCGTGTGGAGAGGATGGAGGAGTCCAACTCTAACATGAGCAGTGCCTTTGTGGAGGCAATGGCGCATGAACGCACCACCATGGAAAGGATGGCAACCTCCGTGGAAAGGATGGCTACCTCCGTGGTAACGATGACTACCTCTTTGGAAAGGGTGTCTATGGTTAGAGGAGAGGATGGCTACGGCCATGGAGGACCTAAGTCGCCAGAGTCTGGAAACCATGGTGAATGTTCAGAATAGACTGACATCTCTGGAGGAGCGATTGGCAGCTTTTGAGTCGAGAAACCAGAGCTTCATGGAAGTCCTTTTGAATAGGACTGCCAGTACAGATACGGGTCCCCATGGCCCCCCGAATGTGCAGCAAGGTGCTCTCAAGCCACTTGCAATCACTGAGGTGGTCCTGACCCATGAGAGGGAAGTTGGTGGCAGAGAACATGAATTGGGGGCTCCTCTTCAAGCGCTCACACTTCCATGCCACTGCGTAGCCCTCAGTCAGAGCCCCACCAGAGTCCTCACCCAACTGAGATGGGCATCTCAGCCCCTGAACAGACACAGGAGGAGCAGACATTTGGCGAGCCCTCAGAGGCTCGGAAACCCAGAGGATGCCTGCCAAAGGTGTCGAAGCAGGAGCAGCATGAAAGTGAGCAAGGGGCCTCCACTTCTGTTGAAGCCACAGGGGGAGCACCACGTAGGAGCACGCATAAGAGAAATATAAAGCACAATTAGTCACACAGGTAGGCACTTGGGTGATTGTTTCTGTTTATTGATGAAATGCCATCCCTTTGTGAATGTATTAAAATGAGGTGATGGCAAACTGTTGGCGTGATGACATCTGTTATTTCGGCTTAGGCAACTCCACATTGCGGGCTCCGCGACACTTGCATGGTCACGTTGGTGGTCAGAGTGAAAGGAGGCCAGAGAGTCATGTCCATTGTCTATCATGTGTTAAGAAGGAGCCAAGCACATGTGCCACAATGGGCAACCTATGCAAATCTGGCCAGGATTAGTGCATCCCTTGCATCACGGCCAGCAATGTGCTCGCGTGCTGCCGCTGCTGCTGGTAGATGCACCGCCACTCGGTCCTCCTCCTTCTCCTTCCCCTCCTCCTCCTCCTCCTCCTCATCCTCATCTGAGGAGGTTATGTACTGAGCCACTCGCTCATCAGGAAGCTGCAAGCCACGACGCTGTGCGATGTTGTGCAGTGCACAGCAGACCTCGACTATTCTAGAGACCCTGGCTGGTGAGTACTGCAGGGCTCTACCTGATCTGTCAAGGCATCAGAATCGCATCTTCAGCAAGCCAGTGGTTTGTTCGATGATGAACCTTGTCGAAATGTGGCTGGCATTGTAGCGCTCCTCAGCCTCATTAGCTGGCCTCCTGATCGACGTCATTAGCCACTTCTTCAGGGGGTAGCCCTTGTCAACAAGGAGCCATCCGTTAAGTTGGTTTGGCGGATTGAAAAGCGGAGGAACACTAGACTGCCGCAGGATGAACGAGTCATGGCAACTACCACAGAACTTGGCGCAAACATGCAAAAACTCATTCTTCTGGTTACACACCAGCTGTACATTGAGGGAGTGGAAGCCCTTGCAGTTGACAAATATAGCTGGGTTGTAATGGGGTGCCCTAAGGGCCACATGTGTGCAGTCTATGACGCTCTGAACCATTGGCAAGCCTGCCATATTTGCAAAGCCAACCGAACGCGCGGTTACACTTGCTTGATCCCTTGAGAAGTGGATGTAATTGTGCGCCTTTCCTAAAAGGGCATTGGTAACCTGCGTGATGCAACTGTGGACGGCCGACTGGGAGATGCCGCTGATGTCTGCTGATGATCCCTGGAAGGAGCCTGAGGCAAAAAAGTTGAGTGCGGTGGTGACTTTGACAGCCACTGGTAAGGGGTGTCCACCCGCTCCTCTGGGATCCAGGTGTTGGTGCAGCAGTGCGCAGATGTCCCCGACAACCTCTCGCAAAACTCTCAGCCTCCTTTGGCATTGCTGCTCACTCATGTTGAGGTAGCTCATCCTCTGTCTGTAAACGCTGAGAGGGGGTATCTCCTGCTGCGACGTGCTTCCATGCGCTGGCGCCTTCTGCCCTGAGCTCCATCAGGTGGGTGAGCAGGAGGTTGGGGCTCCTGCTGCTGTTGCTGCTGAGCTGCCTGGTTCTGCTGCTGCCGTGGCTGCTCCTCATCCAAACCTGAGGTCCATGAAGAAAGGAAATAAATGGTTCCCATGCTGCTGGCAGATACCTCCGTTGGGGAAGCGCTCAGTCCAAGTGGGGAGAGGGTATTCCAAGGAGGTCCCACAGTTGAGAGATAAAAGCTGCAGCACCTCCGACTTTGGTAGGTCTACTAAAAGTGCTGAAAGACCTGTGCAACAAAAGTTCTGCCACCTGCAACTGATCCCTGTTGAAATCACTGTTTTAATGGTGGAGCTGCAGCTGTGAGGAGGCCACCCACTTGTCAACCCGCCAGGATTAGCTGGCATGGTTTAGGAGGGCCGTGCAACATGCTGAAAATGTGGTGAAATAACAAAGGCCTGTCAAAATAGGATTATAGAGGCCCTTAACTACTTGTTAAGGGTCTTAACTACCCCGACTGATGGAGGCGGGACCGAATTGTACCCGTCAAACCTGCCTCCGGCAAAATTGCACGGAGGCGGGTTGGAGGCGGGTTCCGAACCCACACTCACTTTTTGCGATTTTCCTGCCTCCAAACCCGCCTTCTCGGGGCTGGGAAAATTGCCCCCTGTGATTGTCTAGTTACACATTAAATCAAGTCATCAACTGTAACAATTTCATTCTCATCACTCATTCCATTGGTTCAATTTGCTTTCAGTCCCTGAATATGACTAATTTAGTTTTTCAGTCTGAGACTTTAGGGTAAATTTCTGCAGAGGTTCTCTCACTTGTCCATTGTTAACTTCAATGGAAGAGCTGCAGAAATCCCAGAAACACATTGTAAGCACCACTTACACTCTCTGTCAGGGTTTCTGCACCTTTTCCGCTGAACTTGTATAAGATTGTAAATCCACCCCTTTACAATTACATTTAAAATCTGCTTAATTTTATGTATTACCTATACACACACATCTTCTATTTGTACCAGTTACTGATACAAAAGTCTATCGATTTGTGACTAAAGCACCAATAACTTCCCAATTAATGTACTTTTTTAATTATGTTCTTGATCATATTTGTAGATGGCGTCATATTACTTAATGATATCATTTAAACATTTCTTTGTCACTCATATATAACTTTTATTATATTATTGTAGAGTAAAGATTCAACACCCACTTTGTTAGATTAAACTTCAAATGTAATGTGGCCAGGGTCCCTTTAAAGATCCCGACTGAAAACATGTAATGAATGACGTCACCAGACCTGCTCCATCTAATTGGGCTGGGTAATGCGCTGGGCTGGCTCAATAGGCCCCATTAAGGTAAATTCATTTTCAACAGCACGATGGAGCCAGCACCAGACCCGCCAAGGTAAAGAAAATTCCGGCCTATATGTTGTTCTGCATTGTGAAACACCTTAGTATGTTTACTATGTAAAAGGCACACTGTAAATGCAAGTTTTTGTTAAACTTTGGATTCCAACAGCCCCAGCAGAATCCATGCTTCTTGGATTATCTGCTTTTAAGCTGTTACATATGTAATACTAAAATAAAATAGAATATCATGCAAAAATAAGTAACTTTCATTTGATATAGCAGCATTCACAATCTCAGAACATCACAAAGCACTTCACAGCCAATGGGATCCTTCTGAAGTGCAATCACTGTTGTAATATAAGGACAAATGTGAGAAGTCGCACAACACCAGGTTATAGTCCAACAGTTTTATTTGAAATCACAAGCTTTCGGAGCTGCTGCTCCTTCGTCAGGTGAAGTTCACCTGACGAAGGAGCAGCGCTCCGAAAGCTTGTGATTTCAAATAAAACTGTTGGACTATAACCTGGTGTTGTGCGACTTCTCACATTTGTCCACCCCAGTCCAACACCGGCATCTCCACATCACGTAATATAAGGAATCAGGGCAGCCAATTTTCGCACAGCAAGGTCCCACAAAGAGCAATGTGGTAAATGACCAGATAATCTGGTTTTAGTGAGGTTGGTTGAGGGATGAATATTGGTCAAGACACTGGGAGAACTCTCCTGTTGTTCTTTTAAAGGTGAAGGAAAATGGATCCTGGTCATTCATCTCATTGTTGGACCTTGCTGTGTGCAAATCGACCACCACGTTTCCCTGTATTACAACAGTGACTGCACTTCAAAAGTAGTTTGTTAGGACATCCTGAGGTTGTGAAAGGTGCTTTCTAAATGCATGTTTTTTATATTTTTATATCTTGCTGTAGACATGTATTTTTAAACAAACTATTAATTTTCTTTATCTTATATTTTCTCCTCGCTTTTTTATTAATTTCTCCTTTGGCTCTGCCTACTCCAGCTTCTGGCTCCATCTCATTGATTTGCAGTGCTTGGCCAAGTCATCAATACAGAACGCAGACATGATACATCTTCTAGGCAGATCTTTAATGTGCAAGTTATTTGAAACTATTACAAATGCAGTGCTGCAAAGAGACAGATGGGAAAGGGCAGCTTAGTTATGAGTTGTTTCAGGCCAAACTAAGAAGCTTAGATGCAAGAACATCATACAAACCTTCTGGTAATATGCAGTTTCCACTAACTGGTACAAGAAATGTTTTATAACCATTAGGCATGAAAAAACTCAGTCAGAATTTACTTCATTCGGAATTTCAAAATTTAACAATGCATTCTCGCCATTCATTAAAAAAAGGTAATTGATATGTGACAAGAAAATGAAATATTTAGCTGTGTTTAAATTGGCCGTCGTTGACATTATTAGCAAGCACTAATAAAGTACCAAAGTGGCACTTCACACATTTAAAAAATAATTATGTACTTTTCCAGAGATAAGGAGGTTGTCTGCAAATTTGTCATTGAATGCAATAATGAGAACTGCAGCCTTTCACAAAACACAGGGAACGGCACTGCTTATAACGCTAGCTATCCCTTCTCTAAAGTCATTTAATAAACAAAATTTAGATGAGTCATTAAGGCACAAGATGGAAGCTATAAAATGAACTCATTAAAAGTAAGGAGATAAAAAGAAAAACAAGGTATGGTGAGTGCTGATAAAACACATTCTAATTTACATGCAAATTTGAATAGAGAAAGACTAATGTGTAAATGAAATTAGGAAAATAAGTGGATTCTTCAGAGGAAATGGATTCTCATGAAAGACAGACAACGCTAATGAATATGAATTATTATTCATGAAAGATTTCGTTAGAATCAGGTTACTGATGTACCTACAGAAACACAGCAGGTCAAATAAGGTAAGTTATCAGTCCTGCAAAGGTGTTCAAACATAACAGTTGAAACCTTTTAGCTGAACATTTCATATATTGAATATATTTCATCATGCACAATGTCAGGAAATTCAAGGTTTATTGATAAATCTTATCCACTCAAAACCTATTAATGGAACGTAGACGGCATATAAATAGACTAGTTCAATTATTTCTTTGGTTTAATTAATAAATTAGAGTTGTTAATTATTAAGTTAATGTGAACAGCTCCATGCTGGCCATTGAAACTAACTTTTGTAATGAAGCTGTAATACATTTTTCCATGTGGAAAGAGCTCACTCTGACAAAACGGGTAACAATATAATTTAATACTGAAGCAACACAATTTGTATGTTAGTTCATTATTAAATTTATTAAGTTACATTGAATATTCCTTTCATTGACTTACCAAATATAAGCGATACAGAACACCCTCCAAATTAAATTTCAAGGACGATTTCCAACAGAGCAAGATTATGTTAATCCCCTGTGTCTGATAATCCTACCCCAGTAGTTTGTTATAAAAAGCTATTAAATACTGCTGCCTTAAATCCATTGGGTTATATAAATATAATCTATTGAACATATACATACATCCCAATTGTCAGTAAATATATTGAAAGAAAATACTTCTAATGGTAGGGAGGCAACACATACAAGTGACATGAGAGGACAGGTCAATCTATCTTTGAAGACATAGAAAAATGACTATGGATGCTAAGTATATGTTGTGGGGAGCAGAAGGGAGAGAAACATTACTTGTAATGCATCAGCAACATGCAAAATATTGCAAATCCTGAGGGGGATGTAATTTCTGAGAGCAGGGAAATGTGACTGGATCATCATCATTAGAAATAGCAGAGAAGGGCAGAAATATCAAAATATCTGCACATTGTGGTCTTGGTCTGTATTGAAACTTCCAAACTGAATACCGAGCACCCAACCATTCCTTATATCTGTGCAAAGACCCTCACTCAAGCATATGTTTAGTTATCAAAGTCCGATACATCTGAATATAACCGATGTTATTTTGCCATCAAAACTGTAATTGTTTCTGTCACTGTGTAAATCTGCAATATTCTTTGGCATATGTGGACAGTATTTCAAAATTTAAAACAATGCAATCATTAAGGGAGAGCCTTGTTGTAGCCTTCTTAGCAATGCGACATTGTAACAATAATAATTGGGGTAGATCTTGACTTTGTGTGATAGTGTAAAACGAGTGATAGCAAATTGGCAGCCTGCTTTACATCTCTCCCGAATTTAAATTTTCAAATGAAAATAAAAATCGGGAGAGGTGTAAAATGGACTGCTGTCACCCGTTTTAAACTATCACAAAGTCAAAATCTACCCCAGTGTGTTCTCAAATTCGCAACGCCCTTTGTTGATTAATATGGAATGTTGCAGCTTTGTGTATAGTACTCAAGCATTTAAAAAATATAAAGCCCTAAAGTAAAATGCTCACAGTTTTGGTTCACCCCCTTCTTAAGTACAGATTGTAAGTGTAAACGCACTGGCGGCAATGTTTCGACTTCACGCTGCTGGCAGGGAGCCTCATTCACCAAAAGCGCACAATAGAATTTATTTTATACAATGCACACAGGCTTTCCACCATTCAGTTGAAATGGTTGGAAAATCAAGTGCAGCACCCACCCAAATTTCTGATATGCACTCCTAGTGGTGGAGGCTCCTCACTGGCAGCAGAAAGTTGGAAAATTACTATTACTGTGCCCAAGTTCCCATGCCTACTTTGCCCATGTGTTTTGACAGTGGACCTTGGAAGTTTCAAGCAGCTCTGTAGCTTGAGCCACCTACCTCTTGCCATCAAGCTAAGTGAACATCTTAATAATGATATAATTAAATAGCACACTAATTCCTCATAGAGAATTTGTGTTGATCTCAAAATTTTGGCCAGTACCACTTATGCAGCTCGACAATCTCATTACTGCGCTGAGATGTGGCTATACTAAAATCTGGAAACAGAGCTCAACTCCCTTTTGCCCCTTAATAGTGAATAGAAGAAGCTTGTCTAGTGCCAGTTCATAATGAAGTCTGTCTCTAGGTGTCCCATTTATTCTTCCCTTTTCTCTTACTAATGAAAAACAAAATCCCGAATAAAAGAAACCATTTATTTTTTCTGCTCTTGTGAATTTTCTCATTACTACTTTCTAATCCTCTTTCTCCATCCCAAAGCTCTGTCACCCTGTGAGGTCCACAATGCAAATATTTGCTCATGTAACATCAAACAATTGCTGCTCCCACTGCTATATCAATGGTACAGTGCATAGATTTTAGACCCTACTCCTTATTTTAATGGTTAGTATTAACTAAAAACTAACGACACTTGTATTATTTTGTGTGTCTTTTGTGGATACATAAGACTAGAAATTGCTGTTGATGTGCTATTTAGGAGTTAATTGTGAGTTCCTGAAAGCTTTTGGGACTAACAAAGTCTGCTGATTGACTATTTTGCCATTTTCCATCTGTGCACTAAAATTTGGACTATATCTTGCACGCAGTAACCCAGCCACCGAACCAAAGAAAACATAGAAACATAGAAGATAGGAGCAGGAGTAGGCCATTCGGCCCCTTGAGCCTGTTCCGCCATTTAATGAGATCATGGCTGATCATCCAAATTCAGTACCCTGTCCCTGCTTTCTCCCCATATCCCTTGATCCCTTCAGCCTTAAGAAATATATCTAACTCCTTCTTGAATATATTTAATGAGTTGGCCTCAACTGCCTTCTGTGGTAGAGAATTCCACAGGTTCACCACTCTCTGGGTGAAGAAATTCCTCCTCATCTCAGTCCTAAATGGCTTACCCCTTATCCTTAGACTGTGACCCCTGGTTCTGGACTCCCCCGCCATCAGGAACATCCTTCCTGCATCTAGTCTGTCTAGTCCTGTTAGAATTTTCTAAGTTTCAATGAGATCCCCTCTCATTCTTCTAAACTCGAGCGAATATAAGCCTAATCGACCCAATCTCTCTTCATACGTCATTCCTGCCATCCCAGGTATCAGTCTGGTGAATCTTCGCTGCACTCCCTCCATGGCAAGAACATCCTTCCTCAGATAAGGCGACCAAAACTGCACACAATACTCAAGGTGTGGTCTCACCAAGGCCCTGTACAACTGCAGCAAGACATCCTTACTCCTGTACTCGAATCCTCTCGCTATGAAGGCCAACATACCATTTGCCTTCTTAACCGTCTGCTGCACCTGCATGCTTACCTTCAGCGACTGGTGCACAAGGACACCCAGGTCTCGTTGCACTTCCCCTTTTCCCAATCTATTACCGTTCAGATAATAATCTGTCTTCCTGTTTTTGCCACCAAAGTCGATAACCTCGCATTTATCCACATTATACTGCATCTGCCATGCATCTGCCCATTCAACCAACCTGTCCAAATCATACTGGAGTTTCTCTGCATCCTCCTCACAGCACACAGGCCCACCCAGCTTTGTGTCGTCTGCAAACTTGGAGATATTACATCTAGTTCCCTCGTCTAGATCATTAATATATATTGTGAATAACTGTGGTCCTAGCACTGATCCCTGCGGTACCCCACTAGTCACTGCCTGCCACTCGGAAAAAGACCCGTTTATTCCAACTCTTTGCTTCCTGTCTGCCAACCAGTTCTCTATCCAAGTCAGTACCTTACCCCCAATACCATGTGGTTTAACTTTGCATGCTAATCTCTTATGCGGGACCTTATCGAAAGCCTTCTGAAAGTCCAAATACACCACATCCACTGGTTCTCCCTTATCTATCCTACCAGTTACATCCTCAAAAAATTCCAGTAGATTAGTCAAGCATGATTTACCTTTTGTAAATCCATGTTGACTTTGTCCGATCCTCTCACTGTTTTCCATGTGCTCTGCTATTACATCTTCTATAATGGACTCCAGCATTTCCCCCACTACCGATGTCAGGCTTACCGGTCTATAATTCTCCGTTTTCTCTCTCCCACCTTTTTTAAATAGTGGTGCTACATTAGCTACCCTCCAATCCATGGGAACTATTCCAGAGTCTATAAAATTTTGGAAAATGAACAGCAATGCATCTACTATTTCTAGGGCCACTTCCTTAATTACCCTTGGATGTAGATTATCAGGCCCTGGGGATTTATCGGCCTTCAATCCCGTTAATTTCCCTAACACCATTTCCCTACAAATTCTGATTTCATTCAGTTCTTCCCTCTCATTAGACCAAATGTTCCCCGACATCTCTGTGTCCTCCTTTGTGAAGGCAGAACCAAAATATGTATTTAATTGGTCAGCCATTTCTTTGTTCCCCATTATAAATTCCCCTGATTCTGACTGCAAGGGACCTACGCTTGACTTCACCAATCTTTTTCTCTTCACATACCTATAGAAGCTTTTACAGTCAGTTTTTATGTTCCCTGCAAGCTTACTCTACAAAAAGCACTAATCCTCTTAATCAGCTATGGATCACAATTAGGAGGCATCTAAGCTTCTTCAATAGCAAAGAAAGATATTTACTGAGCAAAACTGCTGCACAATTATAAAGGTTTTAAAGGCCAAGTGCTGCACCTCCTACAGCAAGTAGTCAGGGAGCACAGGGACACAGTTTATGGTATTGGTGGTTCCCCCTTCCTCCCCATCCAGAAGTGTCTGATGCACCGGGCATGGGAGGAGGTTGTCAAAAAAAGGACTACACTATTAGCCACACATGATTGTCTCAATTGCCAAGGCCTTGGAACGTGCCACCCAAGGAGTTCTAGGGCCACAGGAATTTAATCAGGCTGCCCGTGAAATCCTATACTAAGTCAGCATACTTGCTCCTTCCACAAGGGAATCAAATAGGAAGAAGGTTTTTTAAAAAAAATGTTCTAAGGATGTGGGTAACACTGGCAAGGCTGCATTTGGTGCTCACCCCTAGTTACCTTCAGAAGGTGAAGGTAGGTCTCCTCCTTGAACTGCTGAAGTCCTTGTGGTGATGGTGCTCCCAAGATGGTGTTAGCAAGGGAATTCTGGGTTTTTGACTCAGTGACGATGAAGCACTGGTGATATATGTTCCAATGAGCCCCCAGGATGTTCATGGTGGTACTCTCGGTGATGGGGGTGCTGCTGAAGATCAGGGGAAACTATTAGGCTGGGATGTTGTCAAGGCCCACACCCTTCGCTGTGTCTAGTGATAGGAATCAAAGTACAAGTGCTAACTTGAACTGACATGCACATACTTCATAATTGAGGAAATAAATGCACTGTATTTGATTTAAACATTATGCTAATTATTTAGTTGTCATTGGTTATAATCTGGCAGGAGCTCAACATAAGATAGCAAGAGATGGTATTTGAAGAATTGAGCATGGAAACATTGGACAAGGTGATTTGCACATGGCTACTTTGCAATTGTAGTTTGCTCCTTTAAGCAGCTGTGACACTCCATTGAAGGCATCTGAATTTGTGCAGACATGTCAATCTGCCATGCTGCATTGTTGGTACCGCTGCTAATTCCTCACAGTGCAAACACCTAGAATGTGGAAAGAAACTTTGCAACAGCTTGCAAAGTTGTTTATGATTGTCCTCTCTGTAGTAAGTTTCTTTATATTTCTTAGCTTAAAAACAGGATTATCTTGGAGTCATAGGGGGAGAAATTCAGTATCGCCATATTTGGGGCGCAATTATCGGCCAGGCACAAAGATTAGTGCCTGGCGCTAATTATCGCCTCCGACTGCAAACTTGACTTTTTTCGCCCCTGGAGGTGATTGGAGCGCTAAATCAGGCGCTACACATCTGTCTTAAGGCGCAAAGGCCGAGGAGCGAGGCGCTAACTCAGAGCGCTGGCGAAGCTCATGTGATGTCAGTCAGCAATGGAATACAGACACAATGGCGCCGGCCAGTTCTTAAAGGGGAGGGTTGATCTTGCTTTCCATCCACATCCTTCTCATTGCAGCCTTGAATCTCGGCCTGGAGAGACCTGTACATCAAATCTGCTGGAAAGAACAATGGAGAGGACCAGGGAAAGAGCTCAGAGTGCAGCCCCCACAGTCTCTTCTAAATCGATACAAGGAAGGGCAAATCAAAATGAACATGCAAAGTGCTGCTCAGTACCCAAAACTCCTTCATACAACGTTGAATCTCACTAGAAGTCTCTCTCTTTCTCTCAGAATGCGTGGTTCAAAAATGTCACCAACAAAAAAAGGCAGGAAGCAGTCGCCTTTAAATAGCGCTCCCCCAGTCCCTTCCTGACTGCAAAACGCTCCCCTCAACCTGTCGTTGCTAGCAGCAGGCGGTAAGGCAGGGGGCGCCACTCAATATCCGCACCAGGGGCGCTACCGGGGCGTTGCACACTTGCCTGACGTCACGATCTGCCGGCGCAGGAGATCGTAGCGGTAGTGTTTAGCGCCGCCACAAAATGTCTAGTTAATTTTGCGAGCGGCGCAAACATCGTCGCGCCCGGACGCTAGTTGCTTTGCGCCCCATTAGCGCCCTCTTAAGGCGCTAACAGGAGGCGCAACCAACTGAATTTTTCCCCCATAGAGTCATAACGGCACAGAAGGAGGCCATTCGGCCCATCGAGTCCATACCGGCGCTCTGTAGAGCAATCCAGTCAGTCCCATTCCCCCGCTCTATCCCCGTGGTTTGGTACAACTGAATGGCTTACTCGGCCATTTCAGAGGGCAGTTAAGAGTCAACCACATTGCTGTGGGTCTGGAGTCACATATAGGCCAGACTGGGTAAAGGTGGCAGATTTCCTTCCCTAAAGGACATTATTGAACCAGCTGGGTTTTTATGATAATCCGATAGTTTCATGGTCACCATTATTGAAAAAGTTTTAAAAAGTTACCACTCTCAAAGTAGCTTCTGCAACTGTCTGCTAGGAAATTGGCCACTACGAAATATATCAGAAAGAAGCCAGTCAAGACAATCCTATTGATTTCATGTGTATCATTGGACTCGTAAGCAATTTAATCAGATTGGGATAACGCTGGTAGCACTTGCCAAACTCCATGGGCAGCTATTCTGGCTTTTGTGCATGTGTTAAGAAATTTGTTGTTCATTATTAGAGTGTCTTCTCAAGGGCGATACTATTGCCCCAATATTCTTCCCTTCCCCCCACTCCCCCATTAAAGTTCAGGACAGATGAAGTGCGTCAGAACTGTACTCCACCTTTCTGTGCTGCCATGGATTCAAATTTGTTGTGTCAGGCCATAAGTATGGCCAGTTGCACTGCCAGCACAGGCTTGCCACCTGGTAGGGTCTTGGACCAGGAATCGGGGTGGAATCAGGAGCACAACTGCAGTCCTTCCACCTCAATTTCCATTCTTTGTGTCCGATTTACAGTGGTTCTCCAAAACAATGGTGGTGGGCCCTGTACCGGAACCTATCCCCCTCAAACCCCTCAATCTGAGGGGGCCCAACAGCAAGGTCAAGTGGATAAATAGCTAAATGCCCAACCTTTCATGGCAGAACACAACGATTTTTGGTGCCTGGAGGTCTTCTGGCGACAAAATGTCCAAATGCAGGAATTTTAATTTTAGTCATATTAACACATTTAAAAAGGACAGAGATCTACCTGGTCATTTTTGAAAAAGCCTGTGGACTCTGCCACTTTTGCTTCTAGTTGAACTCGCAGACAGGGAAAAAACAGAAACAGCGCTCATTCAATTTCCCTATTATTTTGAAGGGGTTTTGAAAGATATTTTTTTTAAACTGAAATATCTAAATACGCCTGTAACATCTAAAAACTGTAAGCGTAATCAACAATTCATTGAGCTATTAAACAATATTATGAATGTGGGATTGTCAACTATTATCAGCCAATTGGTAAATGTTTCTCCTTAAATCTGTGTACAATGTGATTGAAGGACCGTTGCTGAAGACTGCTAGCTAACCTTTGTACATTTGGCTCGGAGGCAATCATTAGCACAGATTTTCTTTATTGCAGGACTAATGAACACATTTCGTACATCATTTGTAACCAGTAAGGTGATCTTTCGCCCCAAGTATATGTTGCTATAACAACTGTCCTTAGCATCCCTTTGTAGGTTATGTGGGCCATAATTTTAGAATCTGCATAATATTGCCAGATTTTTTTGTTCTATTAATTTGTTTCTAGCATGTTACCTTAAGCCCGCAGTGAGCTCACAATACTATTTTACATTTTGGAGTGGACTTAATTAAATTTAAAGACCTTAGACTTTCTGGTCATTTGCATCAGATGCACAGGCGCAGGAAAATTGGATGAGCACTCATGCTTTCTGCCAAATTCATTCTGCCTGTGAGTTTCTGGCCATCTGCATTTTGTGTGCTATAATACTGGTGCAAATTTCATCCACAGCCTTTTAAAAGTCCCAGAATTAATTCTTCCCAGCATCCAGATCGTAGAGCAGAATTATAGTGGGAACTGAGACAATTCCAGCGTGGGGAAGCCCTCATCCCAGCCCTGTCATGGGCCATGTTTGGGATGGGCCAACGTTCTGTCCATCCCAGGCCCTGTTGGAAATTTCTGATGCCTCCTCCTCTGGGTGGAGATCCACCATTTCCAGGTCTCGCCCAGATTTCCATCCTCACCAACCCTCTCGTGCCCAATTTCTGCACCCAGTATGCCAGTCAGCCTAAGGATTCTCAAGCCCAACATATCTTCTTAACTCTCTTGTACCTGTTAATAACATTCTGTATGTCCATAAACAGTACAATTACACTGGAAACAAGTTAAATACAATGTAGTCAATCCATTATAACAGAGCTATATTCATTGTGCAACTTAAAGCAGGACTTCTGCCCTGCCCATATGATAGTGCCGAGAACCCACCCCCATTTTCCTGGCTTGGTCCTTATTTCATACATTGAGCAGGTTTCCAGCCATATTCCTACTCCTGGGAGGGTGAGAAATACAGTTTGGCTGCAGAATTTAAAAGGCCAAAGATGCTTAAAGTGTCAGAAGCACTTGAATTGGAGGAATGGCGACAGGGAATGCGAGCAAAAATCACTTTGCAAGCAAGAATGCAAGAGCCCCCAGATTTTCTGATGAATTCGTGGAGGCTTAGCTCTTTGCCACCCCTGATCAGAAGCCTCATAAGAAGGTTGTGCAGGTAGTATGAAAGCTCACTGCTTGTTCTCAATGCTTGGCAGGATCCATAGAGAATGATATAAGTTGTGAGGCCCACCCGGAGAGTATCTGTCACCTTCTTGATGCAGTGATGCACTGCAGATAGACTTCTATGACTGAGGTCACCTGAGGCTGCCTGGAATTACTCAGTAGCCTACAAATTCTGGGATGTGGTCACTTTAACAAATGAAGGCCGTGGTGGGCTGCAGGTTTTTCAACAGCATTTAGTATAACTTTCCAATAGCATCCAGGGGAAACACAATGCATTGCATCCTGCAAAAATCAAAGTATTAAGACACTATGGAGTGGGTATTAACTTGTTGGAAACAAATGTCTGCTGTGATGTCACAGTCTGAGTTCTCAAGCTTCTTCCTTCTTCTCATCTTCCTCCTCTGCATAACAAAGGAATTCCTATCAGGAAATGTATTTCCCTACTCCAAAATTCAAAGTTGTCTGGTATTCACTGCAAATGGCAGAGGTTTCAGTGAAGCTCCATAGCCCAAGTGACCAGAAATCACTGAAAATAAATCTCCATCAAGATGCATCATTGGAGAACTTTATTGCCTCAGAGATCCCATTCTCGTATTCATACCATCACTTTTATAGTGGCATGTTTCCTATGATTGGGTTAGGGCCATAATGGATAGAAACTGTGGGGATAGTTTGGCCATGCCCACCTTCCTCCATGTACATGTGATGGGCTGGACTTAGGGTGGATGGTAAGGGGGACTGGTGGTTTTCTTTGGAGTAAAAGCTTTCACCCATTACTTGGAGCAGGTTTGTGGGCTTAAGGCACCCTACCCTATTTATCTCTTTTAACAAAAATGCAGCCCCTTCGCTCAAAATGGAAATCAAATTTAAGCTCAAACTGTTTAAGAACTTTTATATCCTTAGGGGGTGATTTTGCCAGCCCTGGAGAGGCGGATTTGGAGGCGGGACTGCTGGGAAAATGTCAGAATTTGGAGGTGGGTGCGTTGACGTCCTCTGCAACCGGCTTTCCCTTAATTGGCCTGCTGAACCCGCTGGACGGGCTTAACAAGGCCAATCAAGGGAAAATAGCGTGGGTTGGCCAGAAGTTGATGGAGGCGGGACCGAAACCCGACAGGTGGGAGTCCCGCCTCCAAAAGCTCCCCATTGGCAAAATCACCCCCTAGTTTCTGTTGAGCCAAATTCTGGAAAATATTACCTCGGCTGGAACAGCCTCACTGAAATGTAATATAAGATCTGTGCAAACTTTAGGAAGGACGGCTGCTGACTTGTGTGGAATTTGAGCATTGGATTATTTTTAAATTATTCAGTTTTGACATCATCCATCGGGTTCTAATTTAATGAGGAGGATATTGTGTTTTCAAGTTTAATCATTTCTTCTAAGAACATGGGCTGATAAAGACGTCTCTAAAGAACAAACAAACACAAGCCAATGCAGTTTGTATTGATGGTGACAATTTTCAACACCTTTCACAGAAGACAAACTTTGATTTCAGCAATTTCATATCAGAAGCAAAATGGATCCTTTGGAGTTTCATTTAAAATTGAACTATTAACAGCCCAGAGAAATCAATGTGTCACAGTGAAGACATTATACTGTATATCAGGACAAAACAGGCAGGCACATTAACTATAACTGTACAGATACCAGATTAATGGTTTGCTGTGGCTTTAGGACTGGAAGCGATGATGTTAGAAGTATGAATCACCTTGTGACAGCTGACCTAATGGAGCCATTTGTTGCAGTACAGTAAATGGAGATTTCAGAGGGACACCTATTAGACAGTAAATCATCTTTTCTTTCCAAGCTTGCACTCTGGATTTCCAAAAAAGATTTAATCAAAATGTGATTATCCTGCTTTTACCCCCATAACGTGGTTACTCTAAATCAAAGGGCCTGTCAGTCTGCTTTGATTTGCAAAAGGAAAGTAAAGACATTTGATGCTTCTAAATGTCGCAGAAGTGAATTTATCTGCAAAACCAGGTACATTAAAGTGGATATGTGATCATTGAATATTTCTGTTGAGCACAAATTGAAAAGTGAAGATTTTTTCAATCTTAGTTCCCTGCATTTTTCTTCTGAATGGAATACTTTTTTGCTTCCGAGCACTTTTCTATGATAGTGGTATAATCATTAATGATATATTTCTATCACTAACTACCAATAGAAGTTTCTTTTTAAAATATAATCTGTTCATTCCATATATACAATTCATTCAGATCCACGCTATTTAAAATAGTAATTTTCAGCAACATTTAGTGTGAGTTAATGGTTTAATGCAGACTGAATCAATGAGCTCCAGGAAAACCTGTGTAAAATGCACCCATTATTATCAAGCCTTTACACAGGTAAATAATCCATGAGACAGATAAAGGAGATCTTTTATTCTTTCACTAGTTCTCTCCATCAATTTTACTCCTTGTTTCTTTCTCCTCAAAGACAATGGCCCTGATATTTACTCGGGGGTGTCAAGAGAGCTGGCATGAGGGGGATTTCTGGACAGGTCTCCCGGACGTCCTGCTGACAACAGGATGTCTTTGAATTCTTTTCAGCATGTTTCCTGCCCATCAGCCAGCCTGATTGACAGACTGGCTGCCTGTCAGGCGGGAAAGCCTGTGGCACAAGGCCGCAGTTGGGAAGGAGGGGGAGATTGGGAGGGGCGGGGGAGAGATCGCAAGGGGGAGGGGGAAGATCGAGGTTGGGCTCTTCAGAAGCAAGTCGGAGGGGGAGATCATGGAGGTCGGCAGGGAGATGGGGAAGGTGGCGTTCGATTGCGGGGTCTGTAAAAGAGGTTTGCTTGTTGGGCCGGGGGAAACACTCCTGCTCCTCCTGGCCCACAAGCACTTACCTCATGGATCGGCCCTTCTCACCTCCTTTTACCTGCCAGGAGTCCCAAGCTTTAGGAAACTCGTCCGACATTAGTTAAAAATAAAAATCATGTTAAAATGGAGGCACGCAGTCTCCTTAACAGCTTTCAATGACTGACTCGTCTCCTGAGAGTGGATTGGTCGCCCGCCACCCATTCCACCTCCTTTAAAACCGGAAGTGGGCGGGTTGAAGGCGGGCTGGGGTCGGGTTTAAAACATTTTTACTTCTCACCAGTTAACAGCCTAACTATGCGTGAACATGTATCCAATAGCGATTATAACATAATCGAGTTCAACATAGCGTTTGAAAGGGAGAAACGTGAAACAGCTACTAAGATTTTCGATTTAGGTAAAGCCGACTTCAAAGGGATGAGACAGAGACTGTCCACAGTAAACTGGGCAAATCTGTTAATGGGTAAAACGACAGAAGATCAGTGGGAGATGTTCAAAAAAGAATTTAATGTGATGCAGAACCAGTTTATACCCCTGAGGGGCAAGAACTCTACTTGCCAAAAAAAAGCCATGGATGACTAAAGACATAAGGGACAGCATAAAACTAAAAGAAAAAGCATACAAAAATGCAAAAAATAGCACAGATCCTGGCGAATGGGAAAGATACAATGAACAGTAAAAGGTCACAAAACAGATAGTAGAGCTACAAGAAAGGAGTATGAAAAGAAACTTGCAAGGATATCAAAATCAACACAAAGAATATTTACAATTACATTAGGAAAAAGAGGGTGGTCAAGAGCAATGTTGGCCCCTTAAAAACTGAAAGCGGTGATATTGTCAATGATAATAAGGAAATAGCGGACATGCTGAATAATTACTTTGCATCAGTATTTACAGTATAAGAAGAGGATAACATGCCAGAAATCCCAAAGAAACTAATATTGAATTGGAGACAGGGACTCAATAAAATTAACGTAAGTAAAATAACAGTAATGAAGAAAATAATGGCACTAAAGAGTGACAAATCCCCAGGACCAGATGGTTTCCATCCCAGGGTTTTAAAGGAAGTAGGTGAGTACATTGCAGATGCCCTAACTATAATCTTCCAAAGTTCTCTAGATTCAGGAACCATCCCTTTAGATTGGAAAATTGCACATGTCATTCCGCTTTTTAAGAAAGGCTAGAGAGGGAAACCAGAGAATTATAGACCAGTTAGCCTAACATCTGTTGTCAGGAAATTGCTCGAGTCTATAATTAAGGATAGGGTGACTGAACACCGCGAAAATTTTCAATTGATCAGAGAGAGCCAGCAGGGATTTGTGAAAGGTAGGTCATGCTTCACAAACTTGAGTGAATTTTTTGACGAGGTGACTAAAGTAGTGGACAGGGGAATGTCTATGGATGTTATTTATATGGACTTCCAGAAGGCATTTGATGAAGTCCCACATAAGAGACTGTTAACTAAAGTAGAAGCCCATGGAGTTGAGGGCAAATTATTGACCTGGTTAGGAAATTGGCTGAGCGGCAGGAGACAGGCAGTAGGGATAATGGGATGCTACTCAAATTAGGCAGGATGTGACTAGTGGTGTCCCGCAGGGATCTGTGTTGGGGCCTCAACTATTCACAATATTTATTAACGACTTAGACGATCGCATAGAAAGTCATATATCCAAATTTGCCGATGACACAAAGATATGCAGCATTGTAAGCAGTGTAGATGAAAGCATAAAATTACAAAGGGATATTGAGAGATTAAGTGAATGGGCAAAACTGTGGCAAATGGATTTCAATAGAAGCAAATGTGAGGTCATCAACTTTGGACCTAAAAAGGATAGAACAGGGTACTTTCTAAATGGTGAAAAGCTAAAGGCCCAGAAATTCGTCCGAATACGGGAGAGTACGCACTGTGTACTCACCCATATTTGGTCCCGAAGTGCCGGTTTCCTGCATGCACTGCGCATGCGCGGGAAACCGGCACTTCCGATATTGCGAAGGGGGCGGTTCCTAAGTGAACCGCGTGCGCACTACAGGCTGTGCGCACGCAGCACACTTAGGTTTTTTTTCAGGTTTGAACGCGAAGGTAAGTGTTGAAGATTTTACACATGAAGAAAGGAGGCATAAGACCCCCTTTTAACAAGGTAAGTAGTTAATTAAGTATTATTTTAAATTTTTTTCAACAGGTTTATCTTTTTTAGAGACATTAAAGAAAGGTAAGTTTATTTTTATAACTTTTAAAAAGAATTTAAATTTTTTCAAAAATTTAAATTTTTGTTTAAAGTGGTTAATTTATTTAACTATAGTTATTTTATTAATGTGATGGTTTTTAAAAAAAAAATTAATTGAGGTTTAGCTGTTCTTTTGGGGGCAAGTTGTATTCATAGCTTTGACAGCTCTTCCTGTCAAAACTATGGCCCAAAAATTAGTCCCGCTACGCGAGAGTACGCACTGCGTACTCTTGCGTATTCTGTCTCCAATTGCCGGTTTTCTGCATTCACTGCGCATGCGCTGAAAACCGGCACTTGGTGAATGGAAAAGGGGGTGGTTCCTAGGTGAACCGCGTGCGCGCTACAGGCTGCGCGCACGCTGTGCACTTAGTGGTTTCAACGCGCAGGTAAGTACGGAAGATTCTAGACATAAAAAAAGGAGGAGTAAGACCCACTTTTAACAAGGTAAGTAGTGAATTAAGTATTATTTTGAATTTTTTTTAACAGGTATATCTTTTTTAGAGACTTTAAAGACAGGTAAGTTTATTTTTATAACTTTTTAAAAGATTTTAAATTTTTTCAAAAATTTAATTTTTTATTTAAAATGGTTAATTTATTTAACTATACTTATTTTATTAATGTGATGTTTTTTTTAAAAAATTTAATTGAGGTTTAGCGGTTCTTTTGGGGGGCTATAGTATTCATAACTTTCACAGCACTTATGTGAAAGTTATGAATGGAAGATGGTGTGCTGCCATTGGCTCTAACTGAGTCACGTGATCCCACAGCTCGCACGAATTAACTACGCCGGTGGGATACGCAAGCCCAGCACAGCAGCTGTCCAGAACATCAAGTTCGTGCGAGCTGGAACTGAAAAAGCCAACGTGGAGTGAGAGATCGCGGGGAGGCCTTACCCTCGCACGAAGGCTTCCTCACGAATTTTTGGGCCTATGAATGAAAGATGGTGTGCTGCCATTGGCTCTAACTGGCCCACGTGATCCCAGAGGTCGCATCGAACTAACTGCGCCTCTGGGACACGCACACACTGCGCGCCGGCACCAGGGAGAGGCCCAGGAACTGAAGTTCGCGTGGGCCAAAACCATAAAGGCAGGCGCGGAGTGCGATATCGCGGGGGATCCTTACCCCCGCGGCAACCATCGAAATCCAATTTCTGGGCCATTAGTACTGGAGGTCCAAAGAGACTTGGGGGTCCAGGACCATAGATCATTAAGATGTCATGAACAGGTACAGGAATTAATCAATAAGGCTAATGGAATGCTGACCTTTGTCTCTACAGGACTAGAATACAAGGGGGTAGAAGTTATGCTGCAGCTATACAAAACCCTAGTTAGACTACACCTGGAGTACTGTGAGCAGTTCTGGGCATCACACCTTAGGAAGGGTATATTGGCCTTGGAGGGAGTGCAGAATGATACCCGGACTTCAAGGGTTAAGTTACGAGGAGAGATTACACAAATTAGGTAGCAAAATACTGCGGATGCTGGAAATCCGAAATAACAACAGAAAACGCTGGAAAAACTCAGCAGGCCAGGCAACATCCGTGGAGAGAGAAAGAGAGTTAACGTTTCAGGTCGAAACCCTTCGTCGGACGAAGGGTTTCGACCTGAAACGTTAACTCTCTTTCTCTCTCCACGGATGTTGCCTGGCCTGCTGAGTTTTTCCAGCGTTTTCTGTTGTTATTTTACACAAATTAGGGTTGTATTCCCTGGAATTTAGAAGGTTAAGGGGTGATCTGATCGAAGTTTTCAAGATATTAAGGGGAACAGATAGGGTAGAGAGAAACTATTTCCGCTAATGATTCTAAACTTTAAAAAAATTTGGTTTTATGCTCCAAGAAGGAAGTGGAGCGTTAAATCAAGCACTCCACTTCATTCTCGGAGCACAATCGGCAGCAGGCTTCAGCAGCACTGCACACTGGGCCGTGCAGCTCTGCCGTGTTCCAAGGCTCCTTCCCTCCCTTAAAGGGAAGGGCCATCGCTGCAGGCTCTGTAATAGAAAAATTGCCTACCTGGACCACCAAGGCAGCCACGATCCAATGCGATCAGCCCGGCACTCAAGCAGAATGCTGGGCTGATCGATCGCGGGCAGGAACCGGCGAAAAAAAGCGGAACAACACAGGTAAATTTTTCTTTTATTCACCTTGGCCACCTCGCCTTTAATCATCGCCCCCGAAGCAGCCAGCCGACCGATGCATGCCTCCTGCAGCTGTCGGTGTTTTCGACCGGCGCTGCTGCAGGGGGCGGAATTCAATTTCGGGTCTGGAGCGCTACCGGGGCGATGCGCACGGCGATGACGTCACGATCTCTGGGTGAAAGAGACCGGGGCGCAATGCCGTAGTGCCTCTGCAAAACTCCCGCCGAATATGGGGTAAGTTGATGTCAGCGCTGTGCCCGGTCGCAAAGCCATTTGCACCCCGTTAGCGCCTCCTGGGCGCGCTAACAGTAGGCGCAAAGGCACCTAATTTCGCCCCCCAATTGTTAATTTTAAATCTGAGATTGATAGCTTTTTGTTAACCAAAGATATTAAGGGATATGGGCAAAAGACGGGTATATGGAGTTAGGTCGCAGATCAGCCATGATCTCAAGGAATGGTAGAACAGGCTCGAGGGGCTGAATGGCCGACTCATGTTTCTATGTTCACCCAACCCAAACCCACCCATTCATGGGAGATAAAATTACCCTCATTGATTCCTTGGTTCCATGGCTGATCTTTGGTAACTCATCCAAATAGTTATTATTCATTAGTGAGATTTGGAATTGAGTGTTGGCAGGCTGTTTGACTATTCAGGCCATCACCGGTAAGCCCTGATCCTGCCCTTACCTGTTGTCCACATATATGCACTTCCAGCAGGGATCATTGGATAGCAATTAGGAATGGGAACCCTGTCTGTTTTTCCCCTTCACCCAACCCAGATGGACTAACGCCAGTTTTAGTTTCCCGACTGCAAATCCATCAAGTATCTCACAGAACCAGGGATGGAACCTGTGTCCTTCCTGATCTCTATTGCTCATCTGTTCAGTGCATAAACTAGCATGAGCCATCAGGGGTCTAAAGAGATCATTTGAATTCTTCCCCATCATCATCATTGTCTTGCCTTGTTCATTATTTTAAAATCTCCACAGGAACGGCTCATCCTCTGGTCCCTTGCTGAATTGACTGTAATTCATGAGCTAAGATGGAGTGTTGGCAGCAAGTCAACTGTGGGGGGCATGACAGCTGATTCCAATCCTGTCCACACTCAACATCCACGCATCTATACTTTCTAATAAGATCACTGGATAATCAGTGACAGAAACCCTAGCTTTACGTTACAGTACATAGGATATACGGCACAGAAACAGGCCATTCGGCCCTACCAGTTCATGCCGGCATTTATGGTCCACTTGAGCCTCCTCCCGTCTTTCCTCATCTAAACATATCAGCATTACCCTCTATTCCCTTCTCCCTCATATGCTTGTCTACCCTCCCCTTAACTGCATCTTTAGGGGGAGAAATTCGGTGTCGCCCCGTTTGGGGCCCACATATCGGCTGGGTGTAAAGTTTAGCGCCTGGCGCTAATTATCGCCTCGGACTGCAAACTTGGCTTTTGTCGCTCCTGGAGGTGATTGGAGCGCTAAATCAGGTGCTGCACACCTGTCTTAAGGCGCAAAGGCCGAGGAGCGAGGCGCTAACTCGGAGCGCGGGCACAGCGCAGGTGATGTCAGTTAGCGATGGAACACAGACACACTGGCGCTGGCCAATTCTTAAAGGGGAGGGTCGATCTTGCTCTCCAGCCACACCCTGCTCATTGGAGCCTTGAATCTCAGCCTGGAGAGACCTGTGACTACATTTTCCAGCCAAGGACTATGGAGAGGGTGAGAGAACGAGCTCAGCGCTTCAGCGAGCAGGCCTTGGAGGCTCTGGTTGGTGCGGTGGAGCACAGAAGATCTATACTCTACCCTGAGAGTGGCAGGAGGCCTTTGCCGCGCGACTACAGAAGAGTGTGGAGGGAGGTAGCTCAGCACGTCTCCTCCAGGAGCATGGTGCCCAGGACCCATACTCAATGTTGCAAAAAGTTCAACGACCTCACTTGGGTCGTCAGGGTGAGTGGCTTTTTTTCAATACCTCTCCATCCCTCCATTTCAACCTCACTCTATGGCCAGAGGATCTTAAAACCCCAATGCCCAACACTCATCCAACACCTATGGCCCTCTCATGAAACACACACGCACATTCCACACCTTGCATACAGTCAGGGCTATTCAACTATGGAAGGCACATCAGGCAAGACCATGGCTGCATACATTAAGGGCTATTCAATTATGGGAGGCACATCAGGCAAGACCATGGCTGTATATTTACTCAGACGCTGTCCTTTTTCTTGCAGGCCAAGCTATCTCATAACAGGAGACAGCAGCAACGGACGGGTGGAGGGCGGCCTCAGCTGCAACCCCTCAGCGATCTTGAGGCGCGCGTCCACAGGATTGTGGCAAGCCGGGTGATCGGTCCCGTCGCCCCTGGAGACGCCGACCCCGTTCGGGACAGCAATGGTAAGGTCATCAGCTTTCATTCCTCTCTCATTCCACTTGTCCCTCACAACACCAGCCTTTGACACTTTCAATCCAATTTACTCAATCGCTCCACTCCTTCCTCCCATACTACCCCTCTATCCTGATGTTAAAGCCACTCTTGTACCTCCCTGCTTTCAGATGGTGATTCACCAGCTGAGGAGACGGGCCCTCAAGCTGCCAGTGGGAGCGAAGCCGCAGGCGAGGAGTAAGAGGAAGCGGGAGCATCAGCGTCACCCTCTCCCGAGGAAGCCTATGCCCACACTGGGAACATGCCTTCCACGGAGGGGAGCAGGGGGGAAGAGTCTGATGAGGGTGAAGCTCCAGGACCCAACGGGCTGCAGCAACGCGATGTGGCTAGGGAAGCTCGGGGGCCTTCTCTCCGAAGGGAGAGTAGGCCAGCAAGTCTTTCTGCACCGGACGCAGAGGAGGAGCGGTTAATCGCTGAAATGAACACCCAGGCGGTGGACATGCACACTGAGCTCATGGGTGCAGTGGGAAGGTTGCCTGAATGCACTGAATCACTGGCAAGGCGTGTGGAGCACTTCGCTGTAGCACAGGCGGATGCCACGCAAATGCTTAGTGCTGCAATTCAGTCACTGGCTGCCGTGGTCCAATCTCAGACTGGTGTCATGCAGACTCAGATTGAGGCCACGCAAGCACTGACTGCTGCCATTGTCGCTGGTTCGGACACATCTCTCACCGCGCTGCAGCAGGCCAGCAATCTGTGCTCCAGCAGATTGCTCCGGATGCTGAGGTGCTGCCCCGTGGGAGTGCCAGTGTGTTGGTCGAGCAGGGAGTTGCTGTCCTCTCTCAAGATGATAGCATTCCTGCTGCCACCAATGTCACTTCCTCATTGCACTTGCCACTGCCTGTAGGACAGACTGCTGCCGCCCATGCAGAATTGGTGCAGTCTGCAGCCGGGCCCTCCAAGCCCAGAGCTGGTCGAGGCCGTCCTTCAAGGGCATCTGTAGTCTCAGGTTCTGACAATCAGCAGCCTTCCACCAGCCTTGCTGCAGCCACTGGGGCCCCATTACGAAGGATCAGTAGGATGGAAAGGGGGGAAGTGCGCAAGTGAAGGAGATCACCCTCGAAGGGCAAAAAGTAGGAGGTGTGACGAAATGTTGGGAATTTTTTTATTAAAGGCCGAGGTTCGGTTCAAACTTTTGTTTACTGTTTTGGACATTATCTCCAGGTTGTGAGAACCAGTTATATTAATTAATGATTTTTGTGTTTGTTTCTATTAGTTTGTCATGAAGAAATGACACACACAGAGTTTATAAAATATAAAAGGTTTTCTATTCAAATTGTTCAGGTTTGACCTTTGGAATCATTGCTGCCTTGGCCAGCTTTGGGGTTACGGGTTGCTTTCATTCATGTTGTTCTCCATGCCAGAAGGCATTTCCTCAGTAGGGGCCTAGAAGCGGCTTGTTATCAGTCGTTGACGGACGGCCCTTGCAGTCTCAACATTGTGGGCCTCCCTCCCGCCTTGGTGCTGCTGCTGATCATCCTCCTCTTCTTCCTCCTCCTCCTCCTCCTCTTCCTCCTCCTTCTCCGGTGGTGCTCCAAGGCCTGGTGTCATTGGCTGGGTCCTGAGGATTGCCAGGTTATGAAGAATGCAGCACACAACTATGAAGAGGGAGACTCGCTCAGGCGAGTACTGCAGGGCTCCTCCTGAGTGGTCCAGACAGCGGAACCGTTGCTTGAGCACGCCGATCGTCTGCTCAATTATGCTCCTGGTGGCGAGATGGCTCTCATTGTACCGCAGCTCAGCAGGGGTGTTGGGGTTACGGAGCGATGTCATCAGCCAGGTGCAGAGTGGATAACCCTTGTCCCCGAGGAGCCAACCACTTGGCTGATGCGGTGCCTGAAAAAGTTCTGGCACACCAGTCTGGCGCAGGATGAAAGCATCATGGCTGCTGCCAGGATAGCGGGCATTGACAGCGAGTATCAGCTGTCTGTGGTCACAGACCAACTGGACTTTTAAGGAGTGGAACCGCTTGCGATATTGGAAAACCTCTGCATTCTCATGCAGTGCCCGCAATGCCACATGCGTGCAGTCAATGGCACCCTGCACCATGGGGAAGCCCACTATCCTCGCAAAGTCCAATGCCCATTCATGCTGTTTGGCCCGGGTCATCGGGAAAGAGATGTACTGGCGTCTCCTTTTATAGAGGGCAGTTGTGACCTGATGGATACAGCAATGGACAGCGAACTGGGAGATATTAGCACTGTCCCCAGTAGCTGCTTGAAAGGAGCCGGTGGAATAAAAATTCAGAGCCACTGTGACCTTCACTGCCACTGACAGAGACGTCCTGGTCCTCAGTTGAGGCTGCAGATCTGGCTGCAGCAGGTGGCAGAGCTCAGTGTCCACCTCCTTGCTGAAGCACAGCCTTCGCAAACACTGCTCCTCAGACAAATTAATGTAGGAGAATTGTTCCCGGAATACCCTGGGAGAGTAAGGCCTCCTGTGCAGAGGCCTGTTGGCCCTCCTCCGTCTGGCCATGATTGCCACTCTCTCTCTGCGTCTCTGTTGCTTCCGATTCTGCAGTTGCAGGACGATGCCCCGAATCAGTGCAGCCCCCAAAGTCTCTTGGCAATCGAAGTAATGAAGGTCAAATCCAAAAGTCCCTGCAAAGTGATGCTCAGTAGCCAAAACTACTTCACACAGCGTTGACTCTATGCAGAAGTCTCTCTATCTCTCTCTCAGAATCTCTCTCTCTGCCAGAATGAGTGGTGCAAAAATGTCTACCACAGAAAAAGCCAGGAAGAGGGTGCCTATAAATAGCAACCCCCCAGCCCCTCACCGATTGGGAAACGTTCCAGTCTCCCTGTCGTTGCTTGCGCCAGGCGGAAAGGAGGGGGGGCGCCACTCAATATCCAGTCCGGGGCGCCACCAGGGCTTTGCACGCTCGACTGATGTCACGATCTGCGGGCACAGGAGATCGGGGCGGTGAACTTTTGTGCTGCCGCAAAAACTCTAGTTAATTTTGCGAGCGGCGCAAATATCACCGCGCCCGGTCACTAGTTGCTTTGCGTCCCATTAGCGCCCTCTTAGGGCACTAACGAGAGGCGCAAACCAAGCAAATTTTCCCCCCACTACTATTCGCTTCAACCACTCCCTGTGGTAGCGTGTTCCACATTCTCACCACTCTTTGGGTAAAGAAGTTTCTTCTGAATTCCCTATTGGATTTCTTGGTGACTATTTTATATTGATGGCCTCTAGTTATGCTCTTCCCCCCAAATGGAAACACTCTCTCTGTATCCACTCTATCAAAACCTTTCATAATTTTAAAGACCTCTATTAGGTCACCCGTCAGCCTTCTTTTTTCAAGAGAAAAGAGATCCAGCCTGTTCCTCCCTTCCTGATATGTATACCCTCGCATTTCTGCTTTCATCCTTGTAAATCTTCACTGCACCCTCTCCAGTGCCTCTATATCCTTTTTATAATATGGTGACCGGTTCTGTAGGCAGTTCTCTAAGGCCTCGATTTTGCCGGCGCTCAGAGGGCGAGCTTGGAGGCGGGTCGGGAGTTAAATCCAAAATGAGTGACGGCGGGTTGCAAACCTGCCGCGAACCCGCCTCCACGCAACTTTCCAAAGTGTTGGGTCTGCGACTCCTGATCAGACCCGACACCAAGCGGCGGGAGAGGCACTTAAGGTAGTTAACAGCTTGTTAACAGCTGTTTCATGCTATTTTGACAGGGTTTTTCAATTTTGAAACATTTTCAGCGTGTTCCATGTCGTTCGACAAACACGCCAGCTGATTGTGTCGGGTGTTCCAACAAGCTGAATAGTTCACAGCTGCAACTGCAGCATAAAAGCTAACCTGCCACATCAGTTCAATTTCAAATGCCAGAACTTTCTGATTTCAGGATTGGGAAGACATATTTCAGGTGTATTGAGGTTGTAAGTGTGTGTTGTGAGATCTATATGCACTGTGACCTCCTTGGAATATACCCCCAACACAGGTTTACAGGCAGAGGATGAGCTTCCTCAACATGACTGAGCAGCAGTGCCAAAGGAGGCTGAGACTTTCGCGAGAGGTAGTTGCTGACATCTGCACAATGCTGCACCAAGACCTTCAGCCCAGAGGAGCAGGTGGACACTCCTTACCAGTGGCTGTCAAAGTCACCACCGCCCACAACCTCTTCGCGTCAGGGTCCGTCCAGGGATCATCTGCAGACATCAGCGACATCTCCCAGTCGGCCGCACACAGATACATAACGCAGGTTACCAAAGTCCTGTTTGCCAAGTCGGCCATTTACATCCACTTCTCAACGGATGAAGCAAGTATTACCGCGCGTGCGGTTGGGTTTGCCAATATGGCAGGCTTCCCAAGGATGCAGGGCGTCATCGACTGCACACATGTGACCATCAGGGCACCCCATCACAACCCAGCTGTATTTGTGAACTGCAAGGGCTTCCACTCCCTTAACATGCAGCTGGTGTGTAACCACAGGAAGAACATTATGCATGTTTGCGCCAAGTTCCCTGGCAGCTGCCATGTCTCATACATCCTGCAGCAGTCCACTGTCCCTCAGCTCTTCAATCCGCCAAACCAACTTTCCGGATGGCTACTTGGAGACAAGGGCTATCCCCTGAAGACGTGACTAATGACACCAATGAGGAGGCCATCAAACGAAGCTGAGGAGCGCTACAATGAGAGCCACATTTCCACCAGAAGCATCATAGAGCAAACCATCGGCTTGCTCAAAATGTGCTTCAGATGCCTGGACAGATCTGGTGGAGCCCGACAGTATGCACCAGCCAGGGCCTCCAGAATCATCATAGTCTGCTGTGCCCTGCACAACATCGCACTGCAGCGTGGCTTACCGCTGCCTGAGGAACAAGTGGCTCAGCGCACAGCCTCCTCCTCAGAAGAGGAGGAGGAGGAAGAGCCAAATGAGGCTGCAGATGAGGAACACCTGGCGGAGGCGGCTGTCCCAGTGCTACCAGCACGCAAGCTCATTGCTGGCCCTGAGGCAAGGGATGGACTAGTCCATGCTAGATTTGTGTAACTTTACGCAGCACATACATGTGGCTGGCACATGCACATGAGGCTTAGCAAGACCTCCATTCCACACCATACAGCATCTGTACAATGAACTGTGCATTCCTATCACTCTCCCCACCATCACTGCAGATGAAAGGCACCCTCACCCCTCACTGTGCCACTTCCATTTCTGAGCACACATAGGGCAACGCATTGAATCATTGACATCGCATTACATTAATACAATAGAAATAAAGATCACAAACGTAAATTGGTATAATATGAAAACACCCAAGTGAGTACCCTTGTGACTATTTGTGTTTTAGCTTTTCTTACGTGTGCTTCTACATGGTGCTTCCCCTGTGGCTTTAGCAGATGTAGAGGCAGCTTGCTCACTTCCCTGCTGCGCTTGATTAGACACCTTTGGCGATCGTCCTCTGGGTTTGGGAGCCTTGGAGGGCTCCGCCAAAGGCTGCTCCTCCTGCGGCTGTGCAGGGGCAGAGATGGCCATCTCTGTTGGGTGAGGTATCTGGGGCTCTGACCGAGGGCTCGGCTAAGAAAGCTCTATTCAGCCTGCGCCTCACAACCAACCTGATGACTCCCAGTGATTCAGAGACACAGAGTGTCCACAGCGCCTGGACTGCACTCAAGGCCTGCATAATCAGCACCTGTGAAGAGATGCTCGGTCACTCGACCAGGAAACACCAAGACTGGTTCGACGTGAATGACCAGGAGATCCAGGAGCTAATAAGTTGCAAGCGCAAGGCATTCCTGATATGGAAACAGCAACAGAACTCGAGCAAGAAAGCAGCTCTACAGATGCCTGAAGGCTAAGGTCCAGCAAAAAACTCATAACCTAAAGAACAGATGGTGGGTGGAGAAAGCGCAGGAGATCCAGCAGCTAGCCGACAACCACGACGTGCGTGGATTCTTTAGCGCAGTCAAGACCACCTACGGCCCAAGCACCCAAGGTCCTACCCCACTGTGGGCCAAGAACGGAGAGGTACTCATCAAGGACAGAGAGGCAGTCAGTGCCCGCTGGATGGAACACTTTGAGGATCTCCTTAACCGAGACTCTGTCTTCGACGCGAGTGTCCTCAACTCCATCCCGCAGCATGCTACCCGCCACCACCTCAGCACAACCCCAGCCCGGCATGAGGTTGAAAAGACCATCCGACAACTGAAGAACAACAAGGCCTCAGGAGCAGATGGAATCCCCGCCGATGCGCTAAAACATGGCGGAGAAGCACTATTGGCACAAATACATGAACTCATTTCTCTTATTTAGAAGGAGGAGAGCATGCCAGGGGATCTCAGAGACGCCATAATCGTGACCATCTTCAAGAAAGGTGACAAGTCCGATTGCAGTAATTACAGAGGAGTCTCCCTGCTGTCTGCCACAGGGAAAGTAATCGCAAGAATCCTCCTCAATCGCCTTCTCCCAGTGGCTGAAGAGCTCCTCCCAGAGTCGCAATGCGGATTCCGCCCACTAAGGGGCACAATGGACATGATCTTCACCGCACGTCAAGTACAAGAGAAATGCAGGGAACAGCACCAACCGCTGTACATGGCCTTCTTTGACCTCACAAAGGCCTTCGACATGGTCAACCGTGCCCTCAAAAGTTTGTCACCATCCTCCGCCTGCTTCACGATGACATGCAAGCCATGATCCTGACCGACGGATCCACCACAGACCCAATTCACGTACAGACCGCGGTCAAGCAAGGCTGTGTCATCGCACCAATGCTCTTCTCGATCTTCCTGGCTGCAATGCTCCATCTCACCCTCAGTAAGCTCCCCGCTGGAGTGGAGCTAATCTACAAAACAAACGGGAAACTGTTCAACCTCCGTCACCTCCAGTCCGATCCAAGGTCATCCCATCCTCTGTCATCGAATTACAGTATGCAGACGACGCTTGCGTCTGCGCACACTCGGAGGTTGAACTCCAAACCATCATCAACACCTTCACTGAAGCGTACGAGAGCATGGGCCTTACACTAAACATCTATAAGACAAAGGTCCTCCACCAACCTGCCCCCGTCACACAGTACTGCTCCCCGATTATCAAAATCCATGACGAGGCCTTGGACATCATGGACTTTCCATACCTCGGGAGCCTACTGTCAACAAGGGCAGACGTCGATGACAAAGTCCAACATCGCCTTCAGTGTGCCAGTGCAGCCTTCGGTCGCCTGAGGAAGAGAGTGTTTGAAGACCAGGACCTCAAACCCAGTACCAAGCTCATGTTCAACAGAGCAGTAGTGATACCCGCCCTCCTGTATGCTTCAGAGACATGGACCATGTACAGCAGGCACCTCAAAGCACTGGAGAGGTACCACCAACGCTGCCTCCACAAGATCCTGCAAATCCATTGGCAAGATAGGCGCACCAAAGTCAGTGTTCTTGCTCAGGCCAACATCCCCAGCATCGAAGCTTTGACCACGCTCGATCAGCTCCAATGGACAGGCCACATCGTCCGCATGCCCGATACGAGACTCCCAAAGCAAGCATTCTACTCGGAGCTCCGACACGACAAGAGTGCCCCAGGTTGGCAGAGGAAATGCTTCAAGGACACCCCCAAAGCTTCCTTGAAAAAGTGCAACATCCCCACCGACACCTGGGAATCCCTGGCCCAAGACCGCACAAAGTGGAGGAGAAGCATCCGGGAAGGTGCCGAACACCTCGAGTCTCTTCGCTGGGAGCAAGCGGAAGCCAAGCGCAAACAGCGGAAGGAGCACACGTCAACCCAAACACCCCACCCACCCGCCCCTTCAACCACCGTCTGCCCCACCTGTGACAGAGACTGTAGGACCCGCATTGGACTCATCAGTCACCTGAGAACTCATTTTTAGTGTGGAAGCAAGTCATCCTCAGTTCCCAGGGACTGCCTAAGAAGAAGATCAGTGGGGCCATGTGGACCCGTCTCTGTACTGACAGTCCTTATAATGGGGACGTCCATGTACCTCTGGTTCCTCTCCACGATAGATGCCCATCCATCCTCCATAGCTGACAATCTATCTAGAAGAGTCACCATGTTGGTTTGTTTCTGGCGATTTATGTCCTCCATGGAGGTTGCCATCCTTTCCATGGCAGCACCTACATTCGCCATTGCGTGTACCACGGCATTGTCCATGTTTGACATGGACTCCTCCATTCTCTGCACACTCGCAGTTACCATGGTTGCAAACCCTGTCAGAGCCTCCTGCACTTGTTCCTGAAGCTCCAGCACTCCTCTCTTTCTGGATGGCCCCAGAGGCACAGGGTCCACATGCAGCGGAGCAGAGCTAGGAGCATCCTGCGGCCTCCGACAAGGACTCTCCACTGCTGTCCCTGTCTCTACCACCTGCTCCTGCTCACTTGTGAGCTGTGACACACCAGGTGACAGAACTACTCTATCTTGCAAATGACTCACCGAGGTGTGCGTCTCTGCACTGGTGCTGGCTGCGCTCATTTATGCTGACGCTGTTCCCTCAGATGCTGGAGGTTCCTCTGAGGAGTCCTCCTGCTCTTCCTCCTGGACAGTGGGGAGGGGGGCTCTCGATGGTCCTGTAGGAGAGTAAAGGCATGAGTTAGACATGTGATATTTAGGTTGCAGACACATCCCATTGTGCAGTTGATCAGAACTCAATTTCTATGAACATCAGATCCCATATAAGTCACTCATGAATGCAAAATCAGAGGGTTGGAAATCAATTCTGTCACCAGCTTGCTGTACTACGCCTGTCTCTCTGTCCCCCACTTCCAGCTCCTCTGCACCTCCAACGATCTCCAGAGCTGCCTCCTCAGCATCGTTAGATGCGCCATGGATGGTGGGCCTCCTCCTGTCCTCCCCCTCTCCCTCATATTTTTGGGCTCTCTTTTCCTGCAATGAGGGACACAAGTGAAGTTTCAGAGAGATTGATGGAGTGAGTATAAAGAATGGATAACATAGATGCTTAGAGGGAGACAATGATGGAGTGAGATGCCAATGTCAAGGTCCCTCCCTGTGCGTTGTTAGTTGTTGTCATTGCATAACAGTGAGAGCGAGTGTGAGGGGTGCATAGTAAGATGGTGAAGTGATTCTGTACATAGAGAGAGAGGGATGGGTGAGGGTGCAAGGGATGTTAGGGTGAGTTGGGATGTGCAGGAGTAGGTTGCCAATGCAGAGTGATGGGGATGAGAGGAGATGGGGAGCAGATTGAAGGTAAGTGTGATGTTATACTCACTTTTGCTGAGCGCAGCAGATCATTGAACCTTTTCCGACACTGCACCCAGGTGCGTGTAAAGACCGACCTTGCACTGACCTCCTCAGCAATTTGCAGCCAGGCTGCCTTGGTGTGCTGAGGAGGCCTCCTCCTTCCATCTAAAGGGAAGAGGTCCTCCTTGCATCCTCTTCCTCCCTCCACAAGAGCATGGAGGGAGTCGTCATCAAACCGGGGAGCAGCCTTGGTCCGTTCGCTGCCATGCCTGCAGCAACCAGCACTCGGGAGCAGAAAAAGAAAGTCATAATCAAAGGGGACATGGCCCCCTTAAATATAGAGGCTCCCAGCGTGACATCAAGCGCGATCAGCCGACCCGCACCCACTGATTGGGCCGGGTAGCACGCACGGCGTCCTGAATGAGGGCAATCAGGGGAAAATCATTATTGCAGGGCGGCTGCAACCGGCAGCAGGACCGGAACCCGCAAAACAACGGACCCGCCACCATCCCGCCTCCAGGCGGAAAATTCAGCCCTAAGTGTAGTCTAACCAAGGTTCGATACAGGTTTAGCATAACTTCCCTACTTTACAATTCTATCCCTCTAGATATAAACCCTAGTGCTTGGTTTGCTTTTTTTATGACCTTGCTAACCTGTGTCACAACTTTTAGTGATTTGTGTATTTGTACTCCAAGATCTCTTTGTTTCTCTGCCCCACCTAGACTCGCACCCTCCAAGTAATACGTCACCTCCCTATTCATCCTACCAAAATGCAATACCTCACATTTATCTGTGTTGAACTTTATTTGCCAATAGCTGAGTGACTTCCAGCTCAAAGATGCCGAAGCCAATTAAAGTGCACTTACGAGCACCTTGTCAAAGATCAGCTAACTCAGTATAAACCAAGGATTGAACCTGGGAGCTAACTGTAGGGTTAGTCCCACAATGTGCAGTGCCTTTATTTATTGAGACATTTGGGGAATCAATAATTGTAGTCCTGTCATGAATCTGAAAAAAGTTTAAAGAAATCGATAGTGAAACATGGTACTTGATTCATTGGGGGTGAATTACAACTTCTGCCCACCGTTTAATGCCTGAAAAATGTAGGACTGGCAGAGGAAAATCGGGGGGGGTGAGGGAGGGAGGGGGAAGCCTTGCCCGCCCCTTTTACGCCCAAGGCTTGATGGATGCTTCAGTTGTTGGACCCTAGTTGCAATTTTGAAGTACATTTGTACCAGGCGGTGAGTGGCCTAACCAGTGGTCCTTAAAGCTCCACAAAAGGCCTCCAAACTTCTTTTTCTTTTATTATTGTGGGGCTAGGAGGAGAAGGAGTGTTCCTCTCGGCCCCACAAAAATAATCTGGGCTGCTGCCAAACTGGTGAGCCCCCCCCACCCCCCAGCCTTGTGATTGTAAATCCCCCCTCCCTGGGACTTACCTTGCTGCTGACCGGGCAGCCTCTGAGCCGCCCGATATTGCGCTGTCCCGTATCCGGCATGTATCAGGATGCCCCTTTGGTGACCACAGCTCACCAGTTCTATTTAAACGGCGATGGCCTCTATGCTCTCGACACAGGTGGGTAAACGGCATTTTCTACCAGTTGACACCCAACAATTAACATTTCCCGCTATGTCTGAAAGGAATAGTTAGGTTTTGGGATTTTTTCCTCCAGATATTCTCCCTGGCTTCAGCATCTCAGCCCATTCCTGTAGATGAGTCCTTGCTCCCTATGACCCACAGTGTGCCTTTACTTGCCCAATATCTAGGTAATTTGTAGCATGTCCTTGGATTGAACCAAAAATCCTTAACACTGCATTATCATGTGCCCTCAAGTGATCTTCCTTGGCTTCAGAAGACAGTAGACTAAGCATATCACTAGACTGTGGTACTTTTAAGCCAATCTGATTTATTAACAATAAATGGACAAGTGAACAGGAGCAAGCACATATTTTAAATTTACAGTAGTTATCGACTTAACTGTCTATCCTTGTAAGATAGAAAATAACAAACAGTTACGCCTGCTGTGCGAAATAAATATGGACAAAACATTCCTGAATGATACCCTTATGTGGCCTTTTGTTACAGCCTATCCACGGAGTCTCTCTAGCCTGTTTCACTGGCCTACCTCTCTTTGTCTTTGTCTTTGATGGCTTGAAATGGACGACTATATGTGAACAAGACAGGTTAAGAAAAACTATTCAGAAAATGAGCTGGACGAAGAAAATTTGAATATGTGTCTCTTAAACTCAAAAAGAGCTGACAAACAAACATATATACAAACAAGTCCTGCAAGATACTTATATTTGAACTGAATGGCTGGCTCCTCCCTCGAATATCTGCCCTTACATAACATTGATATATCACAACAAGCTGGACCGTTGTCTGTGAGTGAACCCCATTTTCAATCCTGTACGTACCATGCCAGAAAGAAAGAAACCAATACCGTGATACAAAATACTTAGGGGGAGAAATTCAGTATCGCCCCGTTTGGGGCGCAATTATCGGCCGGGCACAAAGTTTAGCGCCTGGCGCTAATTATCGCCTCCGACTGCAAACTTGGCTTCTATCGCCCCTGGAGGTGATTGGAGCACTAAATCAGGCACTACACACCTCTCTTAAGGCGCTAACGCCGAGGAACGAGGCGCTACCTCAGGGCTCTGGCGAAGCTCAGGTGATGTCAGTTAGCTATGGAACACAGACACACTGGCACCGGCCAGTTCTTAAAGGGGAGGGTCGATCTTGCTCTCCAGCCACACCCTGCTCATTGCAGCCTTGAATCTTGGCCTGGACAGACCTCAACTTGAATTCTGCTGCAAAGAACAATGGAGAGGCCCAGGGAACGAGCTCAGTGCTTCAGTGACCGGGCCTTGGTGGCTCTGGTTGGTGCAGTGGAGCGCCGAAGATCAGTACTCTACCCACAGAGTGGCAGGAGGCCATTGCCACGCGATTATAGAAGAGTGTGGAGGGAGGTGGTTCAGCACGTCTCCTCCAGGAGCATGGTGCCCAGGACCCACACACAATGTCGGAAGAAGTTCAACGACCTCACTCGGGTGGTCAGGGTGAGTGGCTGCTTTTCAATACCTCTACATCCCTCCATCTCAACCTCACTCTGTGTCCAGAGGTTTTAAAAACCCCAAATGCCCAACACTCATCCAAGACCTATGGTCATCTCATAAAACACACACGCACATTCCACACCTTGCATACATTATGGGCTATTCAACTATGGGAGGCACACCAGGCAAGTCCATGGCTGCATATTTACTCAGATGCCGTCCTTTTTCTTGCAGGCCAAGCTATGTCACAACAGGCGGCAGCAGCAACGGACGGGTGGAGGGCCGGCTGAGCTGCAGACCCTCAGCGATTTGGAGGCGCGCATGCACAGGATCGTTGCCAGCCAGGTGATAGGTGCTGTGGCCGCTGGAGAGGTCGACCCCCTTGGGGACAGCAATGGTATGTTCATCAGCTTTCTCTCCTTTCTCATTCCACTTGCCTCTCACAACACCAGCCTTTTACACTTTCAATCCAACTTACTAAATGTCTCCAGTCCTTGCTCCCTTACTGCCCCCCTGTCCTCAGGCTAAAGCTACACTTGTACCTCCCTGCTTTCAGGTAGTGAACCACCGGCTGAGCAGCCTGTTGCTCAACCAACCAGTGGGAGCGACGCCCCAGGCGAGGAGGAAGAGGAAGCCGGAGCCTCAGCGCTTGCGTCTCCCGAGGGAGCCCATGCCCACATTGGGACCACGTCTTCCCTGGTGGGGAGCAGGGGGGAAGGGTCTGATGAGGGTGAAGCTCTGGGACCCAGTGGGCTGCAGCAATGCCATGGGGGTAGGGAAGCTCAGGGGCTCCCAGAGGGAGAGTAGGCCAGCGAGTCCTGCTGTACTGGACGCAGAGGAGGAGCGCCTCATCGCGGAAATGAACACCCAGGCTTTGAACAAGCACACTCAGCTCATGGGTGCAATGGGAAGGGTGCCTGAAAGCATTGATGGACTGGCAAGGAGTGTGGAGCACTCTGCTGCAGCACAGGACGACGCAACGCAACGGCTTAGTGCTGCAATTCAGTCACTGGCTGCTGCCATCCAATCTCAGACTGCTCTCATGGAGTCTCAGATTGATGTAACGCAAGCACTGACTGCTGCCATCGTCACTGGTTCGGCCACATTGCCCCAGGGCTCTCACGGTGCCGCAGCAGGCCAGCAATCTGTGCTCCAGCAGATTGCTCCGGATGCTGAGGTACTGCCCCGGGGGAATGCCAGTGTGTCGGTCGAGCAGGAAGGTGCTGTCCTCTCTCAGGATGACAGCATTCCTGCTCCCACCACTGTCACTTCCCCATTGCACTTGCCACCGCCTGCAACACAGCCAGCCCAGACTGCTGCCGCCCATGCAGAGTTGGTGCAGTCTGCAGCTGGGCCCTCCAGGCCCAGAGCTGGTCGAGGGCGTCCTTCAAGGGCATCTGTAGTCTCAGCATCTGACATTCAGCAGCCTTCCACCAGCCTTGCTGCAGCCACTGGGGCCCCATTACGGAGGAGCAGTAGGTTGGGAAGGGGGGAATTGCGCAAGGGATGGAGATCACCCTCGAAGGGCAAACAGTAGGAGGTCTAAATAAATGGTGGGAATGTTTGTACTAAAGGTCGAGGTTCGTCTGATAACATTTGTTTAGTGTTTTGGCGTTTATCTCCAGCTTGTGAGAACCAGTTTTGTTGATTCATGATTTGTTGTGTTTGTTTCTATTAGTATGTCCTGAATAAATGACACACACAGAGTTTGTTAAATAAAAAAGTTGTTGTATTCAAAATATACAGGTTTGGCCTTTGGAATCATTGCAGCTTTGGCCGGCTATAGAGGTTGCGGGTTGCTTTCCATGATGTTGTTCTCCATGCCAGAAGCCATCTTCTGAGTAGGGGCCTAGAAGCGGCTTGTTATCAGCCGTTGACGGACGGCCCTTGCAGTGGCAACATTGTGGGCCTCCCTCCCACCTTGGTGCTGCTGCTGATCATCCTCCTCCTCCTCCTCCTCCTCCTCCTCCTCCTCCGGTGGTGCACCAATCCCTGGTGACATTGGCTGGGTCCTCAGGATTGCCAGGTTGTGAAGCATGCAGCATACAACTATGAAGAGGGAGACTCGCTCAGGAGAGTACTGCAGGGCTCCTCCTGAGTGGTCCAGACAGCGGAACCGTTGTTTGAGCACGCCGATCGTCTGCTCAATTATGTTCCTGGTGGCGATATGGCTCTCATTAAACCACTGCTCGGCAGGGGTGTTGGGGATACGGAGTGGTGTCATCAGCCAAGTGCAGAGTGAATAACCCTTGTCGCCAAGGAGCCAACCACTTGGCTGATGCGGTGCCTGGAAAAGGTCTGGCACACCAGTCTGGTGCAGGATGAAAGCATCGTGGCAGCTGCCAGGATAGCGGGCATTGACGGCAAGTACCAGCTGTCTGTGGTCACAGATGTGGAGATGCTGGTGTTGGACTGGGGTGGACAAATGTGAGAAGTCGCACAACACCAGGTTATAGTCCAAAACAGTTTTATTTGAAATCACAAGCTTTCGGAGCGCTGCTCCTACCTGACGAAGGAGCAGTGCTCCGAAAGCTTGTGATTTCAAATAAAACTGTTGGACTATAACCTGGTGTTGTGCGACTTCTCACATATGGTCACAGACCAATTGAACATTTAAGGAGTGGTAGCCCTTGCGGTTTCGAAAACCTCTGCATTTTCATGCGGTGCCCGCAATGCCACATGCGTGCAGTCAATGGCGCCCTGCACCACGGGGAAGCCCGCTATCCTCGCAGAGCCACATGCGCGTTCATGTTGTTTGGCCTGGGTCATGGGGAACGAGATGTACTGGTGTCTCCTTTTATACAGGGCATTTGTTACCACCCAGATACATCAATAGACCATGAACTGGGAGATATTGGCAATGTCCCCAGTAGCTGCTTGAAAGGAGCCGGTGGCATAAAAATTCAGAGCCACTGTCACCTTCACTGCCACCGACAGAGACGTCCTGGTCCTCAGTTGAGGCTGCACATCTGGTTGCAGCAGATGGCAGAGCTCAGTGACCACCTCCTTGCTGAAGCGCAGCCTGCGCAAACACTGACTCCTCAGACAAATGAATGTAGGAGAATTGTTCCCGGAATACCCTGGGAGGGTAAGGTCTCCTGTGCAGAGGTCTGTTGGCCCTATCCCCTCTGGCCATGTTGCCACTCTCTCTCTGCGTCTCTGATACCTCCGATTCTGCAGGTGTAGGACAACGCCTCGAATCAGTGCAGCCCCCAGAGTCTCTTCTAAATCGATACAAGTAAGGTCAAATCAATTAGAACCTGCAAAGTGCTGCTCAGTAGCCAAACTCCTTCACACAGCGTTGAATCTCTGCAGAAGTCTCTTTCTCTCTCTCTCAGACTCTCTCTCTCTCTCAGAATGTGTGGTGCAAAAATGTCTCCGACAAAAAAAGGCAGGAAGCGGCGCCTTTAATTAGCACTCCCCAGCCCCTTCCCGACTGCAAAACGTTCCCCTCTACCTGTCGTTGCTAGCGGCAGGCGGAAAGGAAGGGGGCACCACTCAATATCCGGTCCGGGGCGCTACCGGGGCGTTGCACGCTCGACTGACGTCACGATCTGTGGGCGCAGGAGATCGTGGTGGTAGTGTTTAGCGCCGCCGCAAAATCTCTGCTCAATTTCGCGAGCGGTGCAAACATCGCCACGCCCGGGCGCTAGTTGCTTTGCGCCCCATTAGCACCTTCTTTGGGCGCAAACGAGAGGCGCTAAGCAACTGAATTTTTCCCCCTTAATTTTTATCATGGTAACAAAAAGGTATACAAAACAACTGTTTAGAAAAATGCAACAAGGTGAATTGATTTTCACCTGTTACTTTCACCAACGTTTTACCTTGAACTTGAACCGGAACGGGACCAACATTCTTGCGGGGAGGTTTGCTAGTACTGTTGGGGGGGGTTTAAGCTAACTTGGCAGGGGGATGGGATACGGAGTGGAGCTATAGTAGGGGGTGATACACAGCCAAATATAGAGGAAAAAACAAGTCAGCCTGGAAGGCAGAGCAAATATGTAACGGCACAAAGGAGTATGGCAAGGCTGGATGGCATTTATTTTAATGCAAGGAGTCTTGCGAGTAAGGCAGATGAATTGCAGGTGTTGATGAACACATGGGAGTATGATATTGTTGCTATCACAGAGACATGGTTGAGGGAGGGGCAGGACTGGGAGCTCATATTCTGGGGTATAGAATCTTCAGGCGAGACAGAGGGGGCTGTAAAAGAGGAGGGGGTGTCGCAATATTAATCAAGGAGTCAATTACTGCTGTAAGGAGGGATGATATCTTAGCAGGTTCCTCTAATGAGGCCATATGGGTAGAACTTAAAAACGTAAAGGGGGCAAGCACTTTGCTGGGAGTGTACTATAAGCCCCAAACAGTCAGGGGGAGATAGAGGAACAGATATGTAGGCAAATCTCAGAGAAGTGTAGAAATAATAGGGCAATAATAGTAGGGGATTTCAACTTCCCCAGTATTAACTGGGATAGTCAGAGTGTGAAAGGCTTAGAGGGTGCGGAATTCTTTAAGTGCATCCAAGGGAGCTTTTTGAGCCAGCATGTAGAAAGTCCTACAAGAGAGGGGGTGGTACTGGACCTAATTCTAGGGAATGTAGCTGGGCAAGTGGCAGAAGCGTCAATAGGAGAGCATTTTGGTGACAGTGACCATAATTCGGTGAGATTTAAGGTAGTCATGGAAAAGGACAAAGATGGACTGGAAATAAAGGTTCTAAATTGGGGGAAGGCCGATTTTAATATGATAAGGTAGGATCTGGCCAAAGTGCACTGGGATCAGCTACTTGTAGGAAAATCCACATCAGAGCAGTGGGAGTCTTTCAGAAAGGAAATAGAGAGAGTACAACGCCAACATGTTCCTGTAAAGGTCAAGGGTGGGACCAACAAGCCCAGGGAACCCTGCATGTCAAGGGATATACAAGAATGGATTAGGAAAAAAAGGGAGGCTTTTGGCAGATACAAAGGACTAAAAACAGTGGACGCCCGAGAGGAGTATAGAAAGTGCAGGGGGGTACTTAAAAAAGAAATTAGGAGAGCGAAGAGGGGGCATGAAAAAACACTGGCGGGCAAAATAAAGGAAAATCCCAAGGTGTTTTATAAGTATATTAAGGGCAAGAGGATAACCAGGGAAAGAGTAGGGCCCATTAGGGACCAAAGTGGCAATCTGTGTGTAGAGCCGGAAGATGTAGGTGAGGTTTTAAATGAATATTTTGCATCTGTGTTCACTATGGAGAAGGACAATGTAGGCATAGAAATCAGGCAGGGGGATTGTGATATACTTGAACAAATTAGTATTGAGAGGGAGGAGGTACTAGCGGTTTTAGCAGGCTTAAAAGTGGATAAATCCCCAGGCTCAGACGAGATGTATCCCAGGCTGCTGTGTGAGGCAAGGGAGGAGATTGCAGGGGCTCTGACACAAATTTTCAGAACCTCTCTGGCCACAGGGGAGGTGCCAGAGGACTGGAGAACAGCTAACATAGTACTATTGTTCAAGAAGGGTAGTAGGGATAAACCAGGGAATTACAGGCCAGTGAGCCTAACATCAGTGGTAGGGAAATTATTGGAAAAAATTCTGAGGGATAGAATTAGGGGTAAAAATTCACTTGGTTGCGCCTCCCGTTAGCGCCTTAAGAGGGCGCTAATGGGGCGCAAAGCCGCTAACGCCCGTGCGCAGCGATGTTTGCGCCGCTCGAGAACTTAACTTGAGATTGTGCGGCGGCGCTAAAACTTACCGCTGCGACCACCTGCGCGCGCAGATTGTGACGTCATTCCATGGTGCAACGCACTTGGGGCGCCCCGTAGCGGAAATTGAGTGGCGCCCCCTGCCTTACCGCCTGGCGCTTCCAACGACCAGAAGACTGGAATGCTATCAATCGCTGTGGGGCTGGGGGGGGCGCTATTTAAAGGGGGCCTCAACCGGTCTTTTATTGTTGGTGGCATTTTTGAACTACGCATTCTGAGAGAGAGAGGGAGAGACTTCTGGAGAGATTCAACGTTGTGTGAAGGAGTTTTGGGTACTGAGCAGCACTTTGCAGGTTCATTTTGATTTGCCATTCCTTGTATCGATTTAGCAGAGAATGTGGGAGCTGCACTCTGAGCTCCTTGCCTGGTACTCTCCATTGTTCTTTCCTCCACTTAGAGAGGCAAGGATTAATCAAGAATAGTCAGCATGGCTTTGTCAGGGGGATTTCATGTCTAACCAATTTGATAGAATTTTTCGAGGAGGTGACTAGGTGTGTGGATGAGGGTAGTGCAGTTGATGTAGTCTACATGGACTTCAGTAAGGCTTTTGACAAAGTCCCACATGGGAGACTGGTCAAGAAGGTAAGAGCCCATGGGATCCAGGGCAATTTGGCACATTGGATCCAAAATTGGCTTAGTGGCAGGAGGCAGAGGGTGATGGTCGAAGGTTGTTTTTGTGACTGGAAGCCTGTGTCCAGTGGTGTACCGCAGGGATCGGTGCTGGGTCCTTTGCAGTTTGTAGTGTACATTAATGATTTAGATATGAATGTAAGAGGTATGATCAGTAAGTTTGCAGATGACAAGAAAATTGGTGGAGTGGTAAATAGCGAGGAGGGAAGCCTCAGGCTACAGGACGATATAGACGGGTTGGTTAGATGGGCAGAACAGTGGCAAATGGAAATTAATCCTGAAAAGTATGAGGTGATGCATTTTGGGAGGACTAACAAGGTAAGGGAATACACAATGAATGGTAGGACCCTAGGAAGGACAGAGGATCAGAGGGACCCCCCTTGGTGTGCATGTACATAGATCCCTGAAGGCAGCAGGACAGGTAGCTAAGGTGGTTAAAAAGGCATATGGGATACTTGCCTTCATTAGCCGAGGCAAAGAATATAAGAGCAGGGAGGTTATGATGGAGCTGTACAAAACGCTAGTTAGGCCACAGCTGGAATACTGTGTGCAGTTCTGGTCGCCACACTATAGGAAGGATGTGATTGCATTGGAGAAGGTGCAGAGGAGATTCACCAGGATGTTACCTGGGCTGGAGCGCTTCAGCTATGAAGAGAGATTGGACAGGCTGGGGTTGTTTTCCTTAGAGCAGAGAAGGCTGAGGGGGGACCTGATTGAGGTGTACAAAATTATGAGGGGCATAGATAGGGTAGATAGAAAGGAACTTTTCCCCTTAGTAGAGGGGTCAATAACCAGGGGGCATAGTTTCAAGGTAAGGGGCAGGAGGTTTAGAGAGGATTTGAGGAAAAACTTTTTCACCCAGAGGGTGGTTGGAATCTGGAACTCACTGCCTGAAAGGGTGCTAGAGGCAGGAACCCTCACAACATTCAAGAAGCATTTAGATGAGCACTTGAAACGCCATAGCATACAAGGCTACGGACCAAGTGCTGGAAAATGGGATTAGAATAGACAGGGCTTGATGGCCAGCGCGGACACGATGGACCAAAGGGTGTCTTTCTGTGCTGTATAACTCTATGGGCTCGATTTTTCAAGCCCCGTGGAGGTGAATTTGGAGGTGTGAGTGGTGGGAAAATTGCAGATTCGGGGGGCACGTACCCATCCCGCCCCCAACCCGCCTCCATGCCAATGTCCCAGGAGGTGGGTACCCGACCTGTGCTGGGAGCCGCCTCCCCGAGGCGGGAAGGGGATTAGTGCCAATTAACTGCCTGTTAACAGGTAGTTAACAGGCAGTTTTTTGGCTAATCCCTATTTTTAGCCCTGAAGTGTGGGCTGCCCGACGGCTTCAAACCACGCCAAGTTAGCGAGGCGGACCGTCGGTCTGCAGGGCTTGGAGGGGTCGAGAGGTCTGGTGTACAGGTGAGTGATGGGTGCATGACTGCAGAGGTAAGTGTGTTTGGTGTGTGTAAAGTGTTTTAATAAGTTTTACTTACCTTTACTTTCTCCTCCAGGCTTCCTCCCTTCAGGTCTCGGGAGTCCCTCAGCTCACCGGCACAGAATACAGAATGACCGCTGAGCTGTCAAAAGCTGCAGCCTCTGCTTTCTGGTCTGGACAGCTCTCTAACTCAGTCTGAGTAGAAGGACTCAAGTTAGAAGACAGATTGTCAGTGTTTGACAACTTCACAGAGCTGTCAAACGCTGATATTTCATCTGTCAAAAGCTCTTGACAGATGAAATGTCAGTCGCTGACGTCACCAGTATCCAGGTGTCCCTTAATTGGCCTGCTGAGCCCGCTGGGCGGGCTTAACAAGGTCAATTAAGGGAAAGTAGCGTGGGTTGGCCACAAATCGATGGAGGCGGGACTACAACCCAAAAAGTGAGAGTCCCGCCTCCATCACGTCCCCATTGACAAAATCCAGCCCTGTGACTCTAAGGGGGAAAAATTCAGTTGGTTGCACCTCCCGTTAGCACCTTAAGAGGGCGCTAATGGGGCGCAAAGCAACTAGCGCCCAGGCGCGGCGATGTTTGCGCCGCTCGTGAAATTAACTAGACATTTTGCGACGGTGCTAAACACTACCGCCACGATCTCCTGCGCCGGCAGATCGTGACGTCAGTCGAGTGCGCAACGTCCCGGTGGTGCCCCGGAGCGGATATTGAGTGGTTTCCCCTGCCTTACCGCCTGCCGCTAGCAATGACAGGTTGAGGGGAGCGTTTTGCAGTCAGGAAGGGACTGGGGGAGCGCTATTTAAAGGCGACCGCTTCCTGCCTTTTTTTGTTGGTGACATTTTTGAATAATGCATTCTGAGAGAGAGAGACTTCTGGAGAGATTCAACACTGTGTGAAGGAGTTTTGGGTACTGAGCAGCACTTTGCAGGTTCCTTTTAATTTGCCCTTCCTTGTATCGATTTAGAAGAGACTGTGGGGGCTGCACTCTGAGTTCTTTCCCTGGGCCTCTCCATTGTTCTTTCCAGCAGATTTGATGTACAGGTCTCTCCAGGCCGAGATTCAAGGCTGCAATGAGCAGGATGTGGATGGAAAGCAAGATCAACCCTCCCCTTTAAGAACTGGCCGGCGCCATTGTGTCTGTGTTCCATTGCTGACTGACATCACATGAGCTTCGCCAGCGCTCTGAGTTAGCGCCTCGCTCCTCGGCCTTTGCGCCTTAAGACAGATGTGTAGTGCCTGATTTAGCGCCCCAATCACCTCCAGGGGCGATAAAAGTCAAGTTTGCAGTCGGAGGCGATAATTAGCGCCAGGCGCTAATCTTTTCGCCCGGCTGATAATTGCGCCCCAAATGGGGCGATACTGAATTTCTCCCCCTATGACTCTATTGTACTCTTGTTCCAGGTCACAATATTATGAGTCGCAACACTGCTCACTAGATGAAAAATAGCAATCACATTATTGTACAAAAGACCTCCACCCGTAACATCCCAAAGTGCTTCACATCCAACAATTTACTTTTGAAGTGTAGTCACTCTTGATATGTAGGAAAACACAGCAGACAGTTTACACACAGTCTCACAAACAGTAAATGAGACAAATGACCAGTTCATCTGTGTTGATCAAGGCAAGAACATTGGCCAGGATACACGGAGAACTGTCTGTTCTTCTTTCAATGGTGCCAGAGATCTGTTATATCCGAGCAAATAGGCAGAGGAACCCTATTTAGTATCTCATCTGATAGACATCACCTCCAACTTCCCTCAATGCTGCACTGAAGTGCAAGCCTAGATGAAGTGCTCAAGTCCTGGTGTAATGACTTATAAGAACAATTCATTATGTTTTTAAAATAAAATTATTAATCTTTGTCCTTTATTTTCTGATCTCTATAGCTTGCACATAATTCTTCATTAGTTTGTAATAATTCTGAAAGGTTTCAGCTTTTCTGCTGTTAATGTGACAACCATTTTAAGTAGTAAATTCAGACTGATAAAAAGTTGTGTTTCAGAGGTTTGTGGCTTATTTTGGCTGCTTTTACTGTTTGTTATGATTTGTAGGTGGTTACTTCTAAATATATAACTGCCGTTCAGATAAGTATAGCATAACATGATTTAGCACGCTGTGTGACAGCACTGCAGCTAGAAACACTTCTCATTTGCCATTTTCAAGCACTTTTCACTGGTAGTATCATACCAGCTACCATATAGAATGGAAATTGGTGAATGTTTTTGCTTTGTGTACAGGTATGGAGGTATTTATTGTCCGAGCACTCCTGCTCCTCCTGGCTCCACATTCAGGTAAATTACTAACCTTCTTTGTTTGGTTTCCCTGAGTGCAGTTGGCAATGGCTGCCTCAGAGCAAACCAATCTTGGAGAGGGGTCCTCAAGCATGTGTTGGATCCCTTATTTGCATATGCAAAGGGCCTAACGTCTGCTTCAGGCATGTGTAAAGGTTGCCTTTTGCTTGTCCTTACCCAGTATGGCGGTTGGTGCACATCCTTCTGCCATTTTAGGGGGTTTTAACTTTCATATAGATTGGAATAAGCAGACTAGCACCTGTCAGAAAGGTAGTGAATTTCTTGAGTGTGTCTGGGATAGTTTTCTTCAACAATATATCCTAGAGGCAACAAGGGGGGCATACCATATTAGATTTAGTAATGAGTAATGAGCCAGATTTAGTTAACAGCCTAACTGAGCATGAACATTTATCCAATAGCGACCATAACATGATTGAGTTCAACATAACACTTGAAAGGGAGAAACGCAAAACAGCTACTAAGATTTTAGATTTGGGTAAGGCTGACTTCAAAGGGATGAGACAGAGACTGTTCACAGTAAACTGGACAAATCTGTTAATGGGTAAAACCACAGAAGATCAGTGGGAGATGTTCAAAAAAGAATTTAAGGTGATACAGAACCAGTTTATACCCTTGAGGGGGCAAGAACTCCACTTGCCAAAAAAAAATACAGCCATGGACGACTAAAGAGGTAAGGGACAGCATAAAACTAAAAGAAAAAGCATACAAAAACGCAAAAATTAGCACAGATCCTGGCGAATGGGTAAGATACAAGGAACAGCAAACGGTCACAAAACAGATAGTAAGAGCTACAAAAAGGGAGTATGAAAGGAAACTTGCAAGGGATATCAAAATCAACACAATTTTTTTTTACAATTATATTAGGAAAAAGAGGGTAGTCAGGAGCAACGTTGCCCCCTTAAAAACTGAACGGTTATATTATCAATGATAATAAGGAAATGGCGGACATGTTGAATAATTACTTCGTGTCAGTATTTACAGTAAAGGAAGAGGATAGCATGCCAGAAATCCCAAGGAAAATAAATCAGGGACAGGGACTCAATAAAGTTAATGTAAGTCAAATAACAGTAATGAAGAAAATAATGGCACTAAAGAGTGACAAATCCCCAGGGCCAGATGGTTTCCATCCCAAAGTTTTAAAGGAAGATGGTGAGTATATTGCAGATGCCCTAACTATAATCTTCCAAAGTTCTCTCAGTTCAGGAACTGTTCCTTTAGATTGGAAAATTGCGCATTTAAAATGGTGAGAGAGGGAAACCAGGCAATTATAGACCAGTTAGCCTAACATCTGTTGTCGGGAAATTGCTCGAGTCTATAATTAAGGATAACGTGACTGAACTGTAGGGGGTGGTGTTTTGTGTCAGCTTCGCCTCTGACTTCTGAGCAGTTCAATTCGCTCCCACTCCCTTGGTCCTAGACCTTGGACTTATTTGGGGGTTGTGACAAAAGGTGCAGCAGACAACTGAGTTTGGTGAAAAGAACTTCAATCTTTATTAAAAGGTAAAACGCAAATAATAACACTCTTAACACTCTAAAGGTGGAGAACACTTCGGTACAAGCAAGGGAAATGACAGTAGAACAATACTTCACCCCTCCCAACCCCAATTTACTAGCTAAGTTAGGCTTTGAAGGACCAGGGATAATGCTCACCAATCCTTTGACAGTTGGGCTAAATCGCGGTTTTGGGGTTCGCTGTTTATGGCGGTTAGTGTCTGCCGTACCCCGTACGCGGTAGAGGACTTCACCTGCGTATCTGGTCAGTCTTCGTGAGTCCGCTGATGCGATAGGATGTCGTTTTGGATTTATCTGGTGAGTACCCAATTTCTTTGGTTTAGCAGTAGGGTTTAGAGTCTTTGGGAAAATCTTACCCAGGGTTAAGTCAGGAGTAGATTGTAGAGTGGAAACTTTGCGGTTCTTTGGGGTTTTTCTTCCCTTGAGTTGGTCTTTGTTGGTCGCGGTGGCCTGCTATTACACGGTCAGTTGGGGGTAATATGCGGTTGTTGGTTTCTTGAGGCCTTTGATTTCCGCAATGGTTTTAGGCCTTGTCTAGTGTGTCGGTTGACCTCGTGGAGCCGTCGGTGACTTGTTGCTGCTTGTTACTCTGGATGACTGTGTTGGGACCGTTGTTGGAGGTCCGTCGAGGTGGTATCTTCACGAGCTGGACTCAGGTGTGTCTGAGTGGTGAGCGATGCTGACTCGCTTCCAGCTCGGCTTGTCTTCTTCCTTGTTTCTTCTTCTTCTGATGACCACACTGGACTGCTTAACGGGCCTTCAATTATACTGAATTGAAGTGGCCTTATCTACCCGCCAAATCTACTCAGTTCATTGTCTGGTTTTGGCGGGCTCGTTAATCGGTAACGACTTACTAGCGTGTTAACTGGTTTTTTAACAGGCCTTCAATCTCACCCATTGAACATGGCCTTATCTACCCGCCAAATCTGCTCAGTTCATTGTCTGATTTTGGCGGGCCTGTTACCAGTAACTGCTCTGTAAGTGTCAAATGGCTTTTGGGATGGCTTGCATCCTGCCGATCTCCTTGGTTGATCACTGGTGATTGATTTCGTGTTTGGATTTTCTAGGCTGGACTCGGTCTTTCTATAGAATGGGTCTGAGTGGGTTTTATTATGCATGTTTCTGATGGACCCTGAAATCGGTTTTGATGGGGCCTGTATTTTGGGTGGGACTGTCTTCTCCCAGGGTCTATTGTTCAAATGTTAATGTCTGCTGGGGCTTGAGTGAGGTCATCACAGTTCCCCAGACAGTGTAATTAACTGCAATAGCCAAACTGCTTTTACAGAGGTCGAACCCACCTCCTTGTCCCTTTACAGGCCCAGACATGTTTTTAAAATGCCAAAACTTGGTTTTTCGTCTTAAATTCCTTAGGTTAAGCCCAAATGCATTTTTATCACTCTGAGGTAGTTCCAAAGTCCCTTTTCCTTAGGTTTGGGGGGATCTGTAAATTTTGGAAACCTTACAGAACACCTCGAAAATTTTCAGTTGATCAGAGAGGGCCAGCATCGATTTGTGAAAGGTAGGTCATGCCTGACAAACCTGATTGAATTTTTTGAAGAGGTGACTAAAGTAGTGGACAGGGGAATGTCTATAGATGTTATTTATATGGACTTTCAGAAGGCATTTGATAAAGTCCCATATAAGAGACTGTAACTAAGGTAGAAGCCCATGGAATTGAGGAGAAATTATTGACCTGGTTAGGAAATTGGCTGAACGGCAGGAGACAGGTAGTAGGGATAATGGGTCGGTACTCAAATTGGCAGGAGGTGACTAGCGGTGTCCCGCAGGGATATGTGTTGGGGCCTCAACTATTCACAATATTTATTAATGACTTAGATGATCGCATAGAAAGTCATATATCCAAATTTGCCAATGACACAAAGATAGAAAATGGAAGCATAAAATTACATAGGGATATCGATAGATTAAGTGAATGGGCAAAACTGTGGCAAATGGATTTCAATGTAGGCAAATGCGAGGTCATCCACTTTGGACCTAAAAAGGATAAAACAGGGTACTTTCTAAATGGTGAAAGACTAAAAACAGTGGAGGTCTAAAGAGACTTGGGGGTCCAGGTACATAGATAATTAAAATGTCATGAACATGGACAGAAAATAATCAAAAAGGCTAATGGAATGCTGGCCTTTATATCTAGAGGACTAGAATACAAGGGGGTAGAAGTTATGCTGCAGCTATACAAAACTCTAGTTAGACCACACCTGGAGTAATGTGAGCAGTTCTGGGCAGCACACCTTAGGAAGGATATATTGGCCTTGGAGGGGGTGCAGCGTAGGTTTACCAGAATGATACCTGGACTTCAAGGATTAAGTTACAAGGATAGATTACACAAATTAGTGTTGTATTCCCTGGAATTTAGAAGGTTAAAGGGTAATCTGATCAAAGTATTCAAGATATTAAGGGGAACAGATAGGGTAGATAGAGAGAAACTATTTCCACTGGTTTGGGATTCTAGAACTAGGGGGCATAGTCTAAAAATTAGAGCCAGACCTTTCAGGAGTGAAATTAGGAAACACTTCTACACACAAAGGGTGGTAGAAGTTTGGAACTATCTTCCGCAAATGGCAATTGACACTAGATCAATTGTTAATTTTAAATCGGAGTTTGATAGCTTTCTGTTAATCAAAGATATTAAGGGATATGGGCCAAAGGTGGGTATATAGAGTTAGGTCACAGATCAGCCACGATCTCATTGAATGGCCGAGCAGGCTCGAGGGGCTGAATGGCCTACTCCTGTTCCTATGTTCCTACATTAGGTGTCCATGAAAAACGGGCGCTGCGCGATGCAATTTCTCGGCAAAACTTGGTTCTAAACCTATTTTTCACAAGCATTGCCAAATGACAGAAGTAAATTCTGCTTTAAAATTCATATTTGTCTGACTTAATGTTTGTAAATAAACAAGACTTAAGACCAAAGAAGTATATGCCTGGGAGGATATATTAAGAATTCAGTGCATGAGTTGCATTTATTTCTATTCATTACAGTTTTGGAAGTAAAAACCATTGTACAAGCATGGCACACAACTTTTAAACTGACTGTGCACCCTATTTTGAAATGCTATCATTATAAAGTGCTTGGCACTGCATGAAAATGATAATTCATCACATTAACAGTAAACAGAGCGGACGCCAACAACTTTCTTGTTTTATTTGAAGAAAAAAGATGAATCTGTTTTATATATTTCACTTAATATATAAAATAGGCCATATCTGTAATACATCCCATAATTTTACAATAAGATGCTTGGCTTTATAAATAGATGCATGGAGTACAAAAGCAAAGAAGTTATGCTAAACCATTTATAAAACACTGGTTAGGCCTCAGTTGGGGTATTGTAGCCAATTCTGGGCACCACACTTTAGGAAGGTTGTCAAGACCTTAGAGGTGGTGCAGAGGAGATTTACTAGAATGGCACCAGGGATGAAAGACAACAATTATGTGGAGAGGCTAGAGAAGCTGGGATTGTTCTCCTTAGAGCAGAGAAGGTTAAAAGGGAATTTAATTGCGGTGTTCAACATTATGAGCGGTTTTGATAAAGTTGATCGGGAGAAACATTTTTCACTGGCAGGAGGGTCAGTAACCAGGCAACACAGATTTGAGATAATTGGCAAAAAATCCAAGGGAGAATGTAGGAGAATTTTTTTTACTCAGCGAGTTGTTATGATCTGGAATGCACTGCCCGAGAGGGTGGTGGAAGCAGATTCAATAGTAACTTTCAAAAGGGGATTGGATATATATTTGAAAAGGAGAAATTAGCAGGACTATGGGGAACGAGCGGAGAAGTGGAACTAATTGGATAGTTCTTTCAATGAGCCAGCACAGGTACGATGGGCCGAATGGCCTCCTTCTGTGCTGTTTGATTCTATAATTCTATGAGTAGTGGATCTCCTGTGGCATTAGGGTGAATCATGGAGTATGCTGCTTTGTAATGTAGGGCCACAAGGCCCTTTGGCAACCTTCCCGCACTCTCCTAACAGAGCAAAAGGGGAGCGGTGACGAGTGGTGCAGGAGATCAGGGCTGAGATTTAGTCAGGCAGGCAAGTGCGATCTGGGAGGAATGTAATTGGTTGAAACATAACCAATCTGGAAGAAAAAAAAGTGACCCTACAAACACTACAATCACAAACCATTCAATTATAAATATAAGAAGGGACATAGATATGGCTGTCACAGTAGCTGGGGAAAAAAAATGTTATGCTGTTGCATATGCACCCATGTTGCATGAGAATGCTGCAACCATTCAGAAATCACGAGCAAATGATCATTAATTATACAATCTTCCATTTCCAAGGCAGTTTTGACAGATTTATGGAAAAAGCAAGCTCAAACATTATATAGAAAGAAGGAAAAAAAAAAGGCAAAACTCATTGGAGCAAAGTGCTAGTGAATGATTGACAATACGAAAAATAGTTGAGCAATTAGGATGAATTATATGGTGACCATCAAAACTCCATGAAAACAGATTACTCGTGTCACAACTATTCTGAAGCTATAGGAGCATCACACCTGCATGTATAATACACATGCTTATAATAAGACGGCTTTTTTTATAATCCATAGTCTGATGAATGCTCATCATATTGAAGGACTCTACATCAGGACTCTCCCAATTGCCTCCCCGCCCCCTCCAGACTTTCCTGAGGGCCTTGGCCAGCATCCCAGGCCGGACGGTTTTGCTGCCTGTGCCCCATGAATGGCTAGCTGCCTCTGGGGCCGTGAATGCTGCCCACAGCTTGCCGGTACTAACCTAATGAATGTAGCAGACCAATTTGCCGTGGTCTTGCCACTGGCCTCATTAGGCACGTGCAATGTGCGCTGCACTGGGATCGCATCCCAATTTGGGCACTATCCAAATTCTAGGCCAATAAATCTCTGAAGTTCCATGCTTTGTTTATTCTTCTGACTACTTGAACATTTCAATTTGTCTTGGTTTTTGTGCTTTGAAACAAAGTGGTTCAAAAGTAGCACATGGGTTTGGAGATTTTCCAGATTTGTAATAGGAGCACTCACAAAAAATGTGTTGCACCATTTGGAAATTGGTACCTATTCAAGAACAAAACTATCTTCTCAGTTGCATATGTTAAATCTGTACCGATGTACTGAAGATCTGACTCATAAATGTGCTTGTGGCTTGAAATGAGAATTTAGGGCTTTGAATGGTCAAAGTGAAATTGTTTCGGGTTTCTGATCGATCAATTGGATCAAAATGAAGTTAATTTCACTGAAGCCGTTCCAATTCCAAAGGCAACCTTAAAACTGAGTGCCAAATGTTTTTCTCTATTCACGACAGCACCAAATCTTTTTTTTTATTTTATTGAAGTGGCGGCTTACTGCCATAGAGGTGAAAAGTTTTTTAAGTGTGTAGTGAGTGCTGCTGGACACTTGCAAGGGCTCAGATGGTAAATGAAGGCATTTGAGAAGACAGAACATGCTGCAAATACTCAACAGGTCAGGCAACATCCATGGAGAGAAAAACAGAGTTCCCGTCTCAGGTCGAGATGCTGCCTGACCAACTGAGTATTTCCAGCATTTTATGCTGTCATTTCAGATTTAAACATTAGCTCGCAGAGGGAAGAGGAAGACACAGAAGAGGAGGAAGCCACAGAGGAGGAAGCCGCAGAGGAGGAAGCCAAAGAAGAGGAAGCCGAAGAGGAGGCAGCAGAAGAGGAGGAAGCAGATGGAAGGATGCATCCCAGACAGCCTCTTTGTGGCCGGGATATCCGAGATGGAATCATCTGCCTCTGGTCCCAGTGAACACAACCCCAATTCCCCTTTCAACATTAGTCCCACACCTTACCTTTCATCTGTTACTGACCATCACAACATCCTCTTGGCCATGATGCTGAAATAAAAGCCACCTTTCCAAACTTTCCAATCCACCTATATACGTCTATCCGTCCAATGCGACATCAAGAAATCAACTCATCACCCGTATGCATTCTCTTAGTGAGTGTCTTGTGTGTGCCTTTGCTTATCCTATTGATGTCACACAGTGCTACTCCAGTGGCTGCAGCATGGCTGGTGGAAGGCTGCTGCCTTTCAGTGGGGGACACTGCACATGGCATTCCTGGTTGACCTTGAGCAGCTGGTGGCTGGGAGTATCAAATCAATCTTCTTCTTCTTCTCTCTCCTTTCCCTCTTCTTGTCACCCACTGGCTGGGCAGGCTGCATTTCTTGGCTGTGTGAAATGAGGAAGGTGCAAGGGTGGAGTTGTGGTGATGGGAGGGTGGGAAAGCATGAGGTGCATGCCAGAAGGAGGATAACGTATGAGGATACCAGTATCTTTTATCCTTTCAGTCCTGCCACTGACCAAGAGCTCAGCTATGCCCCTGCCAAGAATGGCCTGCACCATCTCCTCCAAGGGGGTGAGGTGAGGCTAGGAATGGGAGATGTGCCTCGTGATTGGTGCAGATTGTTGGTTGGTGAGTGATTGGGGGAGGGGGTCGTGCATCGAGCAGTGCATGAGGCTAGTGGTGCAGTTGGTAGGAGATGGCTTTTGAAGATGCATTCACTGACCTTGACCAATGGTTTGAGGTCATGAAGCTTCTTTGGGCACTGGAGCCAGGTGGTGGGGGCGACACTGACAGCCTTGGTGAAGTACTCCCACATTGATTTTTCTGGAGGGCCTCCTGGCCCCTTTGGGTAGAGGGTCTCTCTTGCAGGGTTGACCCCTTGCACAAAGCTGGAGTGCTGCGTGCGAGACCCTAGGTGCCCCTTCCCTGGCTTGCTGAGCCATTTGTGTTAGTGCTGAGGCATTTTTCCCAATTTTTGAGATTCGGAAGGGAATTCAGCTTTAAGAGCTGAATATTCATATTTCGGACTTCTTTTTATTGTTAAATATTTTTTAAAGGCAGAAAGGGCTGAAAACTGCATTGCTTCACTTCATTTTAATTTGTATTGCTTCAGCGTGCATGGCCCCTTTAAGTCTCAGGCCTCTTCATTGTCCACAATTCCTTGCGAGCTCCACAGCCTCGCTTCCAGAGACTGTGGGAAGCTGCAACACCGCACCTGCACATAAACTTTGTCTCGTATGCCTCCAGCAACACTACCAGGACGCTGTTGCATGGAAGGTAAGCGCTGCACCAACTATCTACATCCCCTCCCCCAGATCAATTTTGCTCCATTAGCGTTGCGGTCATTTTCAGCGGCCATTAACTCCAGTTGCCGGTGACACTGGCAACTTTACTGGCTAAAACGAATTTCTCCACCTTAGAGTCTGCCTATTGTCTTTTATTATAATTCCTTTATAACCATTAAAATGCAATCTGTGGTTAGGATTATGGCTGCAGGCCATGTGACACATGGCCTTGCGTCTTGTTCCAGTATGAAGTCCTATTTACATTTTGAATGCCCCTCCTATCCAATGGAACCTACCAATTCACTTGGGCATCGGAGGTAAGAAGATTTCTTTGATTATGCATATTAAGGCATCTCAGATACAAACAAAATGCATTGGATGTTGTGTAGAAGTACGCAGCAGTTAACGTTGAGGCTTACAGTCTTAAGTGCGGGTCCTTTTTCTCCCCGCAAAAATAAGAAATATATATAATGGAATTGCTTGTATTTCTTTTTCAAGAATGCAGCTGATGATCTGATTTGTCTCCTGCACGCTTCTTAAAGTATAACTTTGAATATTCATCAACTACAATACACACAATCTGATCCACTGGAGCTGCCCAAGTAGCACTTAAAAGACATATTTTGCTTTACTACTAAATGTTAAACATTGAAAAGACTGAAGTCATTGTCTTTGGCCTTGGACACAAACTCCACACCCGTGCCACTGACTACGTAACCCCAGCTGGACACTGTCTCAGACTGCTCGCTATCTTGGTGTTCTATTCAACCCGAGCTGCGTTTGCAACTCCTTATCCTTTCCATCATGGAAACATCTGCTGCTGCTCCTTATTAATTGATTTTGGACTTGAATTCATAGGGGTCTTTAGCAGATCCTGGGATCTACATATATCTTTTACAATCACTACAAATAAAGGACATTTCTAGAAAACCATTTATATTGGTGGAAAACATGGTGGAAAGTTGCAAACAAAATTTTTTTTAAAAATTCATTCATGGGATGTAAGCATCGCTGGCAACGCCAGTATTTATTGTTCATCCCTAATTGCCCTCGAGAAGGTGGTGGTGAACTGCCTTCTTGAACCACTTCAGTCTGTGTGGTGAAGGTGCTCCCACAGTGTTGTTAGGTAGGGAGTTCCAGGATTTTGACCCAGCGACGATGAATAAACGGCGATATATTTCCAAGTCAGGATGGTGCGTGACTTGGAGGGGAACTTGCAGGTGGTGGTGTTCCCATCCGCCTGCTGCTCTCTGGCCAGAGAGAAAGAAATGTATTCATCTCTCTAGGAATACAGAGCCTCAGTTACCTACCTTATGCAAACGGAAAACTGGGAGATGTTGCAAATATCTCCTGCTCCAGCCTGGAAGGAGCCCAACGCAGAAAAGTTCATAGCCACGGTCACCTTCACAGCCATTGTCAATGTGATCCTCGCCCTGCTCTGAGGTTGCAGTTGTGACTGCAGCAGGTGGCAGATTTCAGTGAGGACATCCTTAGTGAGGCGCAGACGTCTGACACACTATTCCTCGCTGAGGTTCAGGTAGGAGTATTACTCCCTGAACACCCTGGGCGGATATGGCCTTCTGCTAAGAGTCTTTCTCCCCTTCCTCCTCCTCCTTCCTCTTCCAGCAGCTTCTCCTGCTCTTTGTCGCCTCTGCTCATTCTCCCTGTCATGCTGTAGGCCAAGTGGAATGCCTACTACCGCTCCCATGTTTTGGAGCAAGTGGTCTGTGCAGAATTCTTGGGGGGCGATTTTCTTACTGGAGGCGAGATGGAGGCGGGTTTCGGCTTGGGTGTGTCATAAACTCACCTCCACTGATAGTTTTCAAAAAATTGAGATTTTCCCATAATTGGCCACTTGATTTCAGAGGTGTGGGATCCCTTGTTCAATTAATGTTTTGGGACTGAAATGCGCCTCTGTTGACAGCACTTTTCCAGTCTGATTTTATGGCTTCTTGCTCCCTTGGCTCATTCCACAGCATTTCTGCTTCTCCAGCTCCACCTCCAACATCTTTTGAGATACGAATATCCAATTCCAAGGCTCTCAGATGAGACGCTGCAAATGTTGTTTGAGGGGGTGAGAACTAGCATGGAGGTCCTCTTCCACTCATCTTGGAGGAAGAGGCCTGCCAAAGAAACCAAGGCTGTGTGGGTGCAGCTGGCAAGGGATATAACCTCCAGATCTGAGTGTAGATTGGGAGACTGTTTCTGTGTATTGATGAAATGCCATCCCTGTTGGAAAGCATTAACATGATTTGATGCCAAAATGTTGGCGTTATGCCATCTGTTACTTAGCCTTAGGCAGATCCACATTGCGAGCAATGCCACACTTGCGTTGTCAGGTTGGTGGCCTGACTGAAAGGAGGCCAGAGAGTCATGTCCATTGTCAATGAAGTCCTGGCATGGAGCCAAGGACATGTGCCAACTTGGCCAACCTATACAAATCTGGCCATGATAAGTTAATCCCTGGCAGCCATGTGCTCGCGTGCTGCCACTGCCGTTGGTCAAAACACCGGTGCTCTGACCTCCTCCTGCTCCTCCTCCTCCTCCTGCTGCTCCTCCTCCTGCTCCTCCTCCTGCTGCTCCTCCTCCTCCAGATCATCCTTCTCCTCCTGAGCCTCCTCCTCCTCATCATCCTCATCCTCATCTGAGGTCCAAGGTTTAAGGAAATGAATGTTTCCCATTCTGCTTGCAGATGCCTCCTCTGGGGAAGCGCTCATTGTAAGCGGGGCGAGGTTCTTCCCAGGAGGTCCCACAGTTGATGGAGTCAAGCTGTAGAACCTCCGACTTCGGAAGGCCTTCTAAAAGTGCTCAGAGACCTTTTAAAGCCAAGGCCTGGCACCTGCAAGTAAGCCTTGCTGCAGTGAACGAGGTCTTGTTAGACCTGCAGCAGTGAGGAGGCCACCCACGAGTCAACTCGCCAGGTTTACCTGGCGTGGTTCAGAAGTTGCGTGAAGCACGCCGAAATGATGGTAAGTTCAAGAGGGCCTCTCAAAATAGGCTTAGAGAGGCCCATAACAAGCATTTGCAGTAGTTAATTAACGCTATGGCCAGCTGGAGGCGGGAGCGTTTCCCGACCGCCAAAACCGGCACCGGCAAAATCCCACGGAGGCGGGTTGGAGTCGGGTTGGAGTCGGGTTTCTGACCCGACCTCAGTAATTCGAGTTTTCCCGCCTTTCCCGACTCCAAACCCGCCTCCTCCAGCATCAGAAAATCGCCCCCTAGAAGTCAAGTCAAAGTCCTTCAGCACCTGCCACACCACTCCCTGTAGACTTTAACAACTTTAAAGAACTCTAGAGACCACCCAACACTTCTACTAACGCCTACAACAGCCAGTAGAAATCAATTAACAACTAATTTGTAAGTAGTTGATGATCCCTTTAAATAGCGCTGGTGGGGGATCCTTCCTGCTGCTGAACACATGTTAAGAGAGGGCAGCACTGACATCAAATCACTATTACATGCTGATTGACATCATGATCTGCCTACTCTGCGTACTTCTGGCGGATGCTCACTGCACCCAGGCTAACACCCTCAATAAGATGGAGTCCGGCGCGACTTGCACCAGAAGTATGCGCATGCACCATGGACGCCATTTTGGACCAAAAATGGGACTTGTAGCGCTGAAACAATGGCCGCTAAGGAACCGAATTTTGCAGCCTTTAAATTTTAAAATTTTAAAAACTTTAGGAACAATTTATTATCTGCAAGAATGAGATTCCTCAATTTCAGTTGTTCCCTTTCTGGGCTGGAGAGGTTGAGTGGCATCTCAAGAACATAAATCTCATAATTAAAAGGGTCCTTACACTGTTAAGTACAAGCCCTAACTTTTTGCAACGTGTTTAATTCGCAATTAATGCGCAAATGCACCAATTTTTTTAAATTCACGGGGAGGTTGTTGGCGAGCTGCCGTTTTTGCAAAGCTAACAGCGGAGCGGTACAAATTGTCCAGCAACAGATCCGTGGGTTATCTCTTCCACGCCACAAATTGACGGACGATTTTCACACTAATAACGGTGTGCATGTTAAACACGCCTTCATATTGCCAGCAAATTTGGCCCATTGTTTCTGTACAAGTTATTGAAGTATTTTGAAAAAGGATAGTTCTATCCTTCCAGCAATGTGTAGCAGCTAATTGCACAGAACGGTGTGTTATTCTTCACTATATAAATCAGAGCACTCGTTCACTATTGCTGAATTCCCATTTTAATAGACAGACAAAATCTGATAGGAGTACATAATTTATGTTGCCAATCTCCGTATGCCTCAAATGCAACAGATTCTGATCATTGATGGGGCCATCTAGAATTGTTATACTATTCCAGGAGTAAGAAAGTACCTTTCTAAACCTTACTGCAAAACCAAATGGAAATTGATTGCTTATCTGAAAAGATGTACATGCAACATTAAACCCCGTCCCTCTGTACTCAGGCGAAAACGATAAAGATTTTAGATGCTTCCTAAAATATCTATAGGAAATTAAAAACAGGTCCTTGGCGAAACTAACTGGGAGACAATTCTTCAGCATTACTGAACAAGCCTTTAATTGTCAACTGTATGAACAATTTGTCAAATACAATATTGCATATCAAAGATTATATTTATATTCAGAATAGCATGTACCTTGACAATCTCATTAGTATTATATTCCTAAATTGCAGTGAAACCTAGGCAGTCAGAATTTTGTCTAAAGTATTTGCCATTAGTTTAAAAATCATGCATTTTGTTACCGCTTCAATAAAGTTCTCTTGCAAGCTTAAAATGAGATTTGTTTTCTTTCATAACTATATACCTTATGTTACCGTGGTATATGAATGTAGCAGCCTTGGGAATGAACTGATGAAATCACATCTACAATGTAAACAGATCAGGTTTTATCTGTACATAGGAATAGTGAGTGCTAAGTGTCTGCAATGTTCTAGATACCAATATCCAGTTTAATTCAGCTTCTGCTGCATAATTTAATCTGCTTGCACCAAATAACTAAATGAAATAACTTAGTCTGAGAAGTGCTTTAAAAGATGTCACCACAAAGTGCACTGTGTCACAGAATGGTGGCATTTAGGTTTCTGTTGGCAGTTCCTTAGGTGGTCAATCCAGATGTCCGCTGGGCTGTCAATGCAGATCTCAAATGGAACCTCTTGGATGGATGAGATATTGAAGGACTCCTGATTAAAGACTGGGAGCAGCTAACTTGTTTAAATTCTCAGTTGGGGATCAGTGAGTAATTTAGGAAGAACCTAAGAAGGAGAATAGATTTTTTTTAAGTTGGAAATAATGAACTACCCCGATGACTGAACTAATAAGACTTGAGTAACTGAGCCATGCAGATCAGGAAGGTTTGAAGTTTGATCCCCTGTGCTTGCTGATCCCAGTTGGTATAGAGGGTGTTTTGATTAATCGGAGTTTCTGTGCCTTTGGGTGGGGAAAATCAGCTAGGATTCCCACTGCTGATGCTATTCAGTGACCCCCCCTACTGGAGTGCACGTGTGCACTTTGGGTAAGGACAGGATCAGCTATGGTATCATTTGTGGCCAATTGGCCTAAGGCATTCAGGCCCTGAAATTCCAATCGGGGGAAGGCAGAGGTAGGGCAGATCGATTACCCAGGGGCCAGAATTTGGAGTGGATCACGAATCTGCTGGGATTCTGCGCATGTTGCACTCATAGGAACATAGGAATTGCTGGATGAAAAAAGACCAAGGTCCATCTCGTTCACCTTCTACCATCCTGGTAGTCGCATGATACAGTGATAATGGAGTTATTGACTAATCATAGCAATCAATCATTATCAATTAGTCTACAACAGATAACAAATAACTGGTTTAGAATGGGATAACATCACCGATCCTCAATCCTGTTTCATTTTGCCTTAGATTCTGCCCACGTAATGGTTGCCTGTATTTAAACAGTGTTTCTGTCAGGACCTGATAATACAGTCAGAAGTAGTTTCTTAAAGGTGAAACTATTTAATTGGCATTCCTTTGTATATGCTCGATATGTTGGAGAAAAAGATGAAGGTGAGCAAGAGGCTGTCATGGAAACCAGAAAAATCAGACAGCATGAAAGCAGAACCAGACCCTCGCAGAGATACCCTGCCGGCAGAGTCTGCTGATCACAATATTCATTTTCCAGCGTAGCATTACAGTTATGTCTCCAGATGCCTCTTTTCACTAATGAAGCCCAGGAAGAGCTTTGCACCCTCCTACAGGATGAGCTGCAGAGAACATCAACAAGAAGGGCAGCACCACAGGAGAATGTAACAATTGGGCTTAATTCTTTAGCCACTGAATCATTCCAGGGAGCTACTGGCGACTTCAGTCACATTAGTCAATGAGCAGTGCGTTGCTGCATTAGGCAGGCTACACATACCTTGTGTGCCAGGGCACTTCAGTTCATCTCGTTTGACACAGGAGTTAGGCAGAGGAGTGAGCAGGCTATCATATTTGAGAGAATTGTAGGCTCTCCCAGAGGTGTTGGGGCAATCCACTATACGAGTGTACCCACATGTGACCCCACCTCTCTCTCCCCCCCCCCCCACCCTTGCCAAACCTCACAATTTCATTAATCTTACAACATTTCATTCTTTGAATGTGAAACTGGTGCGTGACCACAGGCACAGCTTCCTTCACGTTAATGCTAAGTCTGCAGTGACCTGCCATAATACCCGAGGGCAGTCTAGTCTCCCTGCTCTCTTTCACGATCAAGGGCAAGTCGCCGGTTGGCTACTTGGTGACATGGGTTACCCAATACTGCCCTGGCTCATGACTCCACTGCATCAGACCAGCAATGCAGCAGAGGTGAATTGCAATGAAGTTAATATCCAAGCTAGAATCAGGATAGAGCAAGCAATTGGTATGTTGAAAGGAAGATTCAGGCAACTTAATGGGTCAGGAAGTCCGTTATAATACAATGTCTAGAATAGTCATAGCCTAATATGTGCACCACAATTTTGCTCTGCAAAAAAGCATGCAGATTGACATCTCCAAAGATAATAGGGAGAGATATGATACAATGAAATAAAAACAGAAAATGCTGGAGATACTCAGCAGGTCAGGCAGCATCTGTGAAGAGAGAAACAGAGTTAACATTTCAGGTCGATGACCTTTCATCAGAACTGGAAAAAAGCAGGAAATGGAACAGATTGAAGTTGGTTTCAATTGTAACACATTCATCTGCTCTGAAAGAGCCCAGTGCAGTTGGGCCTCTAACTTCTCTGTCCTCTACTGCTTCAGACAAGTTAATGCCCAGTACCTCCATTGCCACCTCTTCATGATGGGTTAGAACACAAATATCTCCTGGTCCTCCAGGTGTTGCCTGATGTTCCTGTGCACTGAGAGCTGTTTTCTCCTGCATGAAGAGGAAATTATGTTACTGGTGTTTAACATTCTCCTGCTCACTGCGACACCGCATAGGGTAGTGCTGGAAGGCTTGTGGCTCACTTGTCTCTGTGGTTTTATTGTACTAATGAGTCGTGATATGTAACTGCCGTAGCACCAAACTTTGCTGCCGTTGTTAAATTATTTAACTTTTGCAATATTTGCAGGGGTGTCCTGCTGGTTAGAGGTGTCCTACATACTGCAAATGTCACTCCCTTCAAATAGCTCCTGCAACACAGTTTGCAGACTTTTTGGCACTAACCCTAAAAGGTGAATCCGTCCTGTGCCTTATTGAAGATAAGAGATGTTCCAACTCACTCTCAATAAAGTCAGCTGGTCTTCTTTTCTTCCTACAGTGCCGGCTTGTGTGGTGGGTGCTGACTCTCTGTACGCCTTCAAGAGGGAGCTGGACCAGTTCCTGACTGGGGCAGCGATCACATCATATAGACAGTAAGTGTCTTTATAGATAACACTTAGTCCACGTGATATCCTGGACTGGTTTTAATCGCCTGAGGGGGTTGGAGAGGAATTTTCCAGTGTATTTTTTCCCTTATTGGCCCTGGGATTTGCCTCTCCCAGGAGATTTCATGGCTATGGGAGGGTGTTTGGTGGTGGGGGGTGGGGTGTGTGGCCGAGATGTAATGACGTGTCAAGCCATGATGCTCCAGTCATCATGGTGCAGGATAGGCTTGATGGACCAATTGGTCTTTTCCGGCCCATCAATTTCGTATGTTATTTACCTTTAATTGCAGGCCGCCTTCAAATGATGAAACACATCATCTTCCAGGCCACCTTAGACATTTTAGGCTTATTGCTGGTGGGACTGATGGCCATGTCCTATCCAGAATCATGCTAATTAGCTGACCCCGGGATTTCTGTCAGGGTTGGTGTCTACGCATAAGGGTGAACTTGAGACCCACAACGCCGTACGTCCGGCAACAGTTAGCCGACATTGGGATTTCGGGCCTCACTGCCCAGATTCACACGTAAAGAATAGCCACTTAGATGGGGACAACTGATGACCCCAGAAATGTACCCGGCAAAGAGTTATCATATTCAGGACAGGAGGAGGGAAAGAAAGAAAAGTAGAGAAGAGACAATAAGAAAGACATGTTTAGAAAAGCTTTTATATAATTTTAGTAGGGTTATTTTGTCTAAAAATCATTCAAATCCCTGTTAACATTTATACTGAATATATTCTGAATAAACATTGAATACTTCCCAAAACACAACTTCGGACTATATCTCAGCTCTGAAATATACAATGAAAAATAGCAGATTATTACTGCAATTTTCTCCTTGTCATTTTAATTAACCCTTCACCAAGCCATTGGCTTTATTCCACAGCTCTCATTAGGCTAAGTGCTTTAATACTTGAGATGCTTTATATGTGAGGGATGGTTAATTATGGCAGCAACGCACGCACTCAGAACACTTCAAACACCCAGAGAAGTTCAGTGCTGACAGGTGTCAATTCGAAAGTCAGAAGGCCAGTTTTTCTGTGGCCTGATGTTTGTTCTATTTTTAACAAGGCAGGTGAGTCTGCCCAATCATGAATCCCATTATAAGAGTGGCTTATCATGCTTGCAGTTGGTGCTTTACAGGCAGGTCTTCAATAAACAACGTATGTTATCTCAACGTGATAATTAAATCCAGATGTAAGATCAAAATAATCAACATGAAGAGAAACTAAAAACATGACATGTAATTTACAATATTTTATCTGATTTATACAAATTGTTGGGTCTGCCTAATTAAATATAATTTTGCTTTTTACGCTTTTCAGCATCAAAATCTGTATCTCACATTTTGTAACTTTGTCTCAGAGTATGGAAAGTAACTGTTGTAAGAATGAGCCTTACGCGTGGTAAACTTAATGTAAGCTTTAATCAACTTAAAACGGTGCTGCATACAAAAGAGGTCTTACCCTATGCCTCTTCCAGAGCTGACTGATCAGTCCAGTATTTATCCTGGACTGATTACAGGAAGTGATGTCATACAGGAAGCTGAAAAGTGTTACCACATTCTCCCCCCCCAAAAGATTAGGAGGCCGGAATGCTCCCTCCATTTCGTAGCCGTTGGATGAGGGAGAGCCGCACCCGTTTGGGTTCTCGTAGCGGTAGAGGGCCCCTAGCCCGTTTACCCGCTGCGGGCCATGGACCAGAGTCCGAGTGCTCCAGCCCGCTCTGTGAGGGGTCAGAACGATCCTGACCGTGTACTGGTACCCGAATGGGTGTCGGGCAGGGCTGTGGCAGATCCGTTTCTGAGCGTACGGTACAGGGTTGATCGTGGCTGCGCGTGCGAGCCCCGACGGGCTCATAGTCAGTCTGCCCCAGGTCGGCACGCTGGAGTGAGGTACCAGCCGGCGTTAGATCCCGATCATGATGAGAGGCACCTGGCAAGCCCAGAGATGTGCCTGGTACAATATCATCCCCTGGTGTCCCTCTATGTTTCGGCGGGCAGGGAGCCAGATCCCGCAATGACACGGTAGATTCCCGACCGTCAGGATACCGAATATAGGCGTAGGTAGGGTTGACGTCAGTGAGCTCAACCTCATCTACCAGGGGGTCATTCTTAGACGCCCGGACATATCTTCGGAGTAGCACTGGTCCCGGTGTAGTCAGCCACGACGGGAGAGATGTCCCATAGGATGAGCGACGCTGAAATCGGAAGAACCGTTCATGAGGCGTCGTATTTGTGGCGGTCGAAAGGAGGGACCGTGTGGAGTGTAATGCGTCTGGAAGTACTGCTTCCCATTGCTGGTTGGGTAGGCCCCGAGATCTCAAAGCCAGACGTACCGCATTCCAGATGATAGCGTTAAAACGCTCGACTTGCCCATTCCCAACCGGATGATAAGGCGTCGTTTTGCTGGCAGCAATACCCCGTTCCGAGAGATAGGCCTTGAGTTCTCCCGACATAAAAGAAGGGCCCCGATCTGAATGAACATAGGATGCCATGCCACAGAAAGCAAATACCTGTTCAAGGCAGCTGATAACCGTGGTTGTCAGCATATTGGGGCAGGGAAAGGCAAACGGAAAACGAGAATACTCATCAACCATTGTTAATAGATAGGTGTTGCGAGTCGAAGAGGGCAACGGCCCCTTAAAATCGATGCTAAGCCTTTGCATTGGCTGGGTCGCATGTATGAGTATACCACCCGAGGGGCGGAAAAACCGAGGTTTCAATTCCGCACAGACTCTGCAGTCCGAGCACATCTTCTTTACATCCCCGGTAGAGAATGGGAGATTTCGGGACCGCACGAAGTGCAGCATGCGAGTAACGCCTGGATGACACAACCCATCATGGATGTCTACGAGCGTAGAGGGTGCCATGGCGGAGCAGAATGCTCGTGTGAGGGTATCCGGAGCCACATTCTCCTTGCCAGGTCGATAGTGGATGGTGTAACCAAAAGAGGCCAATTCCAGCCGCCAAAGCTGGATTTTATTATTTTTAATTTTGGTCCGTTTTCGATTATCGAGCATGAAGGCGACCGATCGCTGGTCCGTGATTAAGGTAAAGTGCTGGCGAGCCAGGAGATGACTCCACTTCCGTACTGCCTCTATGATGGCTGTAGCTTCTTTCTCGACTGGAGGATAATGTAGCTCAGCCCCTTGAAAAGTCCTGGACAAAAATGCCACCGGACGACCTTCCTGATTCAGAGTGGCTGAGATTGCCACCTCCGAGGCATCACACTCAACCACGAAAGGAAGACTCTCATCAATGGAGTGAAGAGCCGCTTTCTCCAACTGCTTTTTCAGGAGGTTAAAGGCTGCAACAGCCGTTGTGTCTAGTGGGAATGTGCTGGCCTTCAGTAGAGGTTGGATTCGGTCCGAGAAGTTAGGAATCCATTTCGCATAGTATGCAAACAGGCCGAGGGCCCGGCGCAAGGAGGCCGGATTCTTAGGTGGCGGGAGTTCTTGGAGTGGGCGAAGCCTTTCAGGGTCAGGTTTAATGATGCCATTGCCCACACAATAGCCAAGGATGTTGATAGTTGGTTGTGACTCAATGGATTTAGCCGCATTCAAAGTCAAATTACGGTGCTGGAGTGCATCCCAAAATCGTTGGAGATTGGCGTCATGTTCCTGCTGATTGCGACCTGCGACAGTAATATTGTCCAGATAAGGAAACGTATCCTTCAAGTCTTCCTGTTTGACCAGGTCATCCATTGCTCGCTGGAAGACAGCCACTCCATTAGTGACCCCAAAGGGGAGGCGACGAAATTGATACAGCCGCCCATTGGCTTCAAAGGCTGTATACTGCTTGTCTGAGACCTTCAAGGGTACCTGATGATAGGCGCTTTTCAGATCATAAGTCGAGAACACCGTGTACTCAGCCAATTTATTAACCATATCATCGATGCGCGGCAATGGGTATGCGTCCAAGTCCGTATACTGATTGATGGTCTGTGAATAGTCAATGCACAGCCGTTTCTTGTGAGGTTGTAGAGGGTTCTTAACAATAACGACCTGGGCGCGCCATGGCGACGAACAAGGCTCGATGATATTCTCTGCTAAAAGCCGAGAAATCTCAGCCGCAATAAAAGACTGGTCTTCCTGACTGAAACGGCGTGACTTTGTTATAATCGGTTTGCATCGAGGAGGGATACTGGCAAACAGTGAGGGTTCATCCAGTGAAGCTGCTGACAAGGCACAGAACGGTAATCGAGGTCGTATATTAGAAATAGTGAGTTCAGGTTTGGATCCGCCGAACTCAATGGTAAGCTTCTTATGCTGCTTTTGAAAATCCAGCCCTAAGATAAGATCACTACATAAGTCCTTGAGCACCGAAAGCCGGGTGGAGGGATACCTGTGACCTTTAAGCATTATTTCAACTACACAGAAGCCAGAAATTCTGGTATTAAGTGATGACTGAGCCATCGCAACTGCCTGGTCCGATGGAAAAACATGTAGCTTTAACTGTGCAACAGTCTGTTCCCTAATGAAACTATCAGTGCTACCTGAGTCAATTAAGGCATCTAAAGTATGTCCCTTAATTGATGCTTTTGTAGCTGCATGGAATAGATTCTGAGGACAAGCAGCTGTAATTGGTGTCGTTGCACAAAGAGTGGCTGAAATTCTAGGTGTGTTTCTTCGAGAAAAAACCCGAGAGGAAGCACGATAGTTTTTAGTTGGAACATCCTGATAGGCCCTTACTGGGGCAGTTCGGTAGGACTTAGTTTGATAAGCCCTCGTAGAGGCTCTTGATAGGCAAACCTTTACAAAATGACCCTTTTTGTTGCAATGACTGCAAAACGCATTGCGAGCAGGGCAGAATCTCCGAGGGTGAAACTCATCCCCACAAAAAAAAGCATTTCTTAGATTGCCAAGAGGCTGCCACAGTGGGGTCATCATCCTCTTCATCGGTGAAGTCATCAGATCGATCGTCAGGGATAAAGTCCTCCCTAATAGAGTTCACCTGTGGCCTCTTAAATTGCCTGACTGTAGTTAAGGCAGCAGACCGAGGTCTGGGCACTGTAAAAAGGTCTGCATTTCATTTTGCTAGATCTAGAGAGCAAGCCAGGTCATAAGCTCTCTGCAGCTCAAGTGTCTTACTTTCCAGTAGACGCTGGCGTATAAATGGGGAGGCAAGCCCGCAGATGAACGCATCACGGATCATTTCTTCGCGGTATAGCTCAGCTGAGGCTGCCCGAAAGTTACAGTCCATACTAAGTCTGCGAAGCTCTTGGAGGAATTTATCAATGGATTCCTCCGGCCCTTGTTGGGCTGTAGCTAGTAGATGTCTAGCATAGACCTCATTCGGTGTCTTAGTATATAGTCTCTTAAGCGTCTGAATTGCCTCCTCATAACTGTCCCAGTCTTCCACATATTGAAATACATTCGGGGTGACACAGTTGATGAGTATCCGCAACTTTGAGTTATCATCAGCTTTGCAATACTCAAGAAAGTTCTCAAACGTGCGATACCAGTGTTTCCACACCTTACCGGCTGCTGGGGTGTTTGGGTCCAAGTCAAGACGCGATGGTTTAAGGATGTTTTCCATGATGGGTGATTCCCTGGATCCTTAGCTCCGAGTTCGTCCAAAAAGTTTGAGTGCGAAGTTTTTCAAAAGTTGATTAAATTGTTGTAAGAATGAGCCTTACGCGTGGTAAACTTAATGTAAGCTTTAATCAACTTAAAACGGTGCTGCATACAAAAGAGGTCTTACCCTATGCCTCTTCCAGAGCTGACTGATCAGTCCAGTATTTATCCTGGACTGATTACAGGAAGTGATGTCATACAGGAAGCTGAAAAGTGTTACCACAGTAACTGTGCCAAAATAAGGGCAAGAGGCTGCAATTTATTCTTTACAGCTGGGAATTGTTGCTGTTTTTTATTATAACTAGTCATGTTGTGTCAGCCTAAACATTACAGAGGGCCTCTTTAAATGTAAAACTGACAGACTTTATTGCAACTGATTTTTAGGGAAGTCAATTCATTATACATAAAAGAATATATTTATTGATATATAAATGTGTTTCTTTATGAGTAAGGCTTATGCGATTCAGTGACTTACTAGCTCCAGACGTTCGGTTCTGCTGCTGAAATTGCCTCCCAACATGGACACGTAACAACATATGAAAAATTAATATCTCTGCCTCTCCAAACTGTAGCAGCAGAGGGTATGCTGCTCAAAGTCAAGCGTAGGTGATGACCATCAGTGGTACTGTGTGGTTCTGTTTAGTGCCCAGCAGTACACAGATGCTGCTGTTTCTTTACTATCTTTCAGTTGTGTGGGTCAGAGTTTCTCTGTTGACATTTAGATGATGAAAAACTATGTCTAAAAAGATCAATAGCTTCAGATTACACACTGTATTTGTAAGCTGGTGATCATGGCAAAAAATTAGGACAATAGTGCAAATGCTGCCATTTTAAATAAAGTGTGCTGTACAGAATTTATCAGCTGATCTGACGATAAAATAATTATCCTCCCTGGTGCCAGGGTCAAGGATGTCACTGAGCGGCTGCAGGACACTCTGAAGGGGGAGGGTGAACAGCCAGAGGTCGTTGTCCATATCGGTACCAACGACGTCAGCAGAGAGAGGGATGAGGTCCTGCAGGCAGAGTTTAAGGAGCTAGGAGAGAGATTCAAAAGCAGGACATCAAAGGTAATAATCTCCAGATATTCCCGGTGCCACGTGCTAGTGAGTACAGGAATAGGAGGATAGAACAGATGACTGTGTGGCTGGAGAGATCGTGCAGGAGGGAGGACTTTAGATTCCTGAGGCATTGGGACCATTTCTGGGGAAGATGGGACCTGTACAAGCCGGACGGGTCACACCTCAACAGAGCCGGGACCAATATTCTCGCGGGGAGGTTTGCGAGTGCTGTTGGGGAGGGTTTAAACTAGCTTGGCAGGGGGATTGGCACCAGCATATAGGAGTAGAAAAGCGGAATAAGGTGCATAAAAGAGTGAGTGTGTTGGATAGTACTAGAGAAGAAAGTAGTACTAGAGGCGGAAGTAGTACCATATTAGATAGAAACAGACTAAGAAAGACTACGAAAAATTCAAAAATGGGTTTAGAATGCATATACGTAAACGCACAAAGTGTGGTGAATAAGGTTAGTGAGCTACAAGCACAATTAACCATGTGGCAATATGATGTTGTGGCAATAACAGAAACATGACTTAATAACGGTGAGGACTGGGCACTTAATATTCAAGGGTACAAGGTGTTCAGAAAGGTTAGGGAAGAAAAAAAGGGAGGTGGGGTGGCAGTGCTGATTAAGGAAGACATTGTAGTTTTGGAAAGGGAAGATGTTCTTGAGGGGACAAGGACAGAATCCATTTGGTTAGAGTTGAGGAGCAAAAAGGGTATGATCACGCTATTGGGGGTATTCTATAGGTCTCCAAATAGTGAGAGGGAGGTAGAGGAGCAAATCTGAAGGGAAATCGCAGAGATATGCAAGAGTTATAGAGTGGTGATATTGGGTGACTTTAATTACCCAAATATCGATTGGGATAATGATAGGGTAAAGGGAAAGGAGGGAGAGGAATTTCTGAAATGTGTTCAGGAGAATTTCCTTGACCAGTATGTTCTTGGCTCAACTAGAAAGGAGGCATTGCTGGATCTGCTGCTGGGGAATGAGGTGGGCCAGGTCGACCAAGTGTCTGTGGGAGAACACTTGGGTACAAGTGATTATCGTATCATAAGATTTAGATTATCAATGGAGAGGAGCAAGGAACAATCTAGAGTGGAACTTCTAAACTTGAATAGGGCTAACTTCAATGGGATGTGAAAGGATCTAGCCAGGGTAAAATGGAACCAAAGACTGACAGGAAAAACTGTAACGGAACAATGGGAGGTCTTTAAGGAGGAGATGTTCCAAGTACAGGCTAGGTACATTCCAACAAGAGGGAAGGGTAAGAGAACCAAAGCAAGGGCTCCTTGGATGACGAGGGAGATAGAGAAGATGATGAAACAAAAAAAGAGGGTGTATGATGCATGTCAGGTGAATTCTTCAAGGGAGAACCTGACCAAATACAATAAGTTGAGAGAGGAAGTGACAATGAAAATAAGATTGGCAAAGAGAGAATATAGCCGCGATTTTGCCGGCACTCAGAGGGCGGGTTTGGAGGCGGGTCAGAGGTTAAAGTCATTTTGATTGACGGCGGGTTCTGAACCCGCTGTCATCCCGCCTCCACACAACCTTCCCAAGTGTCGGGTCCTCGATTTGCAAAGGGACCCGACACCTAGCGGCAGGAAAGGCAATTAATTGCCTATTAACAGGTACTTGTGAGCAATTTTCAGGGTCTTTTTTGATTTTCCAGCTTCTGGGTCGGGTTTTACGATGTCCGGACAATATGTCAGGTAAGTGTGGCGTGAACACCAGCGAGTTGCAGACTTCAGAGCAGCAAGTGCAGTGTAAAAGCTGCAGTTTTAAATCTAGTCATTTAGAAATCTCTACGCTTGGTGATTGAGTCATTTGGGGGGCAGATTCTGTTTTTATTCTGAAGTCTGTGTTGGACACTATAGATGCACTCTAACCAGCATTGCTGGATTTTAAAGGCGCACTTACCCTGAACGGTGCCACCTCAGGTTGTCACCACAACGATGCCAAACCTTGGTTCAACATAAATTTATTACCAACATCGCTATGAACAAAAACTTTTCAAATAATTATATCATACCACCCAAGTGAGAACCCCTGTGATAACTAACGTGACATCTTTGTCTTATGCGTGCTTCTACGTTGTGACACCCCTGTGGCTTCAGCAGATGTGGAGGCAGCCTGCTCACCTCCCTGCTGCTCCTTCTTAGACGCCTTTGGCGGCCGTCCTCTGGTTTTGGGAGCCTTCGAGGGCCAAAGTCCGCTCCTCCTGCGGCTGTGCAGGGGCAGACTCGGCCATTCCTATTGCCTCAGGCAGATGAGGCTCTGACCGAGGGTTCGGCAGTGGCAAGGGAGTGTGAGCGCTTGGAGCGGAGCCCCCACTTCCTTATGCTCGTACATCACCGTCCCTCTCATGTGTCACCCGCACTTCACATCTAGCAAGTTGCTGGAGAGCACCTTGCTGCACATCGGTGGGGCCATGTGGACCCGTCACTGTACTGACATTCCTCATGACAAGGACGTCCATGAACCTCTGGTTTCTCTCCTCAATAGATACCCATCTATCCTCCATGGATGACCATCCATTTAGAAGTGTTACCATGTTCTCCTGAGTCTGGCGATTTATGTGCTCCATGTAGGTTGCCATCCTTTCCATTGCAGCACCTATATTGCCCATAGCATTCACCATGGCATTGCTCATGTTTAGCATGGACTCCTCCATTCTCTGCACACTTGCAGTTACCGTGGAAAAAACCCACTCAGAGCCTCTTGCACTTGTTCCTGAAGCTCCAGCACGGCTCTCCTTCTGGATGGCCCCAGAGGCTCAACGTCTACATGCAGCTGAGCAGAGTTTGGAGAGCCCAGCGTCCTCCGACGAGGACTCTCCACTGCTGTCCCTGCCTCCAACATCTGCTCCTGCTCACCTGTGAGCTGTGATACACCAGATGACAACACTACTCTATCTCGCACATAACCCACCGAGGTGTGCGTCTCTGCGCTGGTGCTGGGTGCGCTGAGTTCTGGTGACGCTGCTTCCTCAGAGGCTGCTGGCTCCTCTGAGGAGTGCTCCTGTACAGTGGGGAGCGGGGCTCTCGATGGTCCTGTGGGGGAGTAAATGCATGAGTTAGACAAGTGAAATGTAGGTTGCAGATACATGCCATTGTGCAGATACTCAGAATTCATTCTCTATGAACATCATATCCCATTTTAGTCATTCATGATTGTTAAATCAGAGGGTTGGAAATCAATTCTCTCACCAGCTTACTGTTCTATACCCGTCTCTCCGTCCCCCACTGCCAACTCCTCTGCATCTCCAGCGATCTCCAGGGTTGCCTCCTTAGCAGTCGTAAGGTGAGCCAGGGATGGTGGTCCTCCTACTCTCCCTTTTATTGTGGGCTCTCTTCTCCTGTAGTGAGGGACACAAGTGGAGTTTGAGAGAGACTGATGGAGTGAGTGTTAAGAATGCATGACATAGATGTTTAGAGGCAGACTGTGAAGGAGTGAGGCGCACTAACCATCTTCCCTCCCTATGCATTTTAAGTTGTAGGCATTGCATAAGGGTGTGAGTGTTGCATATCAAGATGGGGATGTGATTCTGTACAGAGAAAGAGAGGGATGGGTGAGGGTGCAAGGGATGTTACAGTGAGCTGGGATGTGCAGGGGAAGGTTCCCAATGCAGATTGATGGGGATGATAAGAGATGGAAGGCAGATTGAAGGTAAGTGTGATGTTATACTCACTTTAGCTGATCTCAGCAGATCATTAAACCTTTTTCGACACTGAACCCATGTGCGTCTGCACACAGACCTCGAACTCACCTCCTCAGCAATTTGTAGCCAAGCTGCCTTGGTTTGCTGAGGTGCCTTCCTCCTTTGTTTCCAGGGAAGAGGAGCTCCTGACATCCTCTAACTCCCTTCACAAGAGCATGGAGGGAGCCCTCATTGAACCTGGGTGCAGCCTTAGTTTTTGGCGCCGCCTTTCCTGCAGCAGCTGGCACTTTTGACAGAAAAAAGCTAATGCTTCTGCAAAGGGGATATGGCCCCTTTAAATCTTTACTGAAACAACACGTCATCAGACGTGAGCATCTAACGCTCTGCAATCAAGTGCCTGGACGGACCCGCACGTCGGTCATAATGAGGCCAATCAACGTAAAATCTCATCTGCGGGGCGACAGCAACCGGCAGCGGGACCGGAACCCGCCGAACAGCCCGACTCCAACCCGCTGCCGAAGGTAAAATCGCGGCCTATGAGAGTAGAATGGCAGTTAACATAAAAGGGAACCCCTTCTACCGGCATGTAAATAGTAAGCGGGTATTAAGAGGCGGGACGGGGCTATTAGAGACAAAGAAGGTGATATATGCTTAGAGGTGCAGGGCAAGGCTAGAATACTCAATGGGGATACTTTGTATCGGTGTTTACGAAGGAGGTGGATGCTGACAAAATATCGGTAGAAGTGGAAAAGGTAGAAGCAATGGAAGGGGTGAAAATTGATAGACAGGATGTACTAGAAAGGCTCGGTATGCTTAGAGTGGGTAAGTTGCCTGGTCTAGATGGCTTGTATCCCAGGTTGCTAAGGGAATTGGGGGAGGAGATAGCGGAAGATCTTGCCATAATTTTCCAATCTTCCCGAGATGCGGGGGAGGTGCCTGAGGATTGGAAAGTGGCAAATGTGACACCATTGTTCAAGAAAGAGTGCAAGGACAATCCTAGTAACTACAGGCTGGTCAGTTTAACATCAGTGGTGGATAAAGTTTTAGAAACAATAATCAAGGAAAAAATTAACGGGCACTTGGAGAGGTTTAAGCTAATTAAGGAGAGCTAACATGGATTTGTAAAAGACAGATCATGTTTGATTAATCTAATTGAATTTTTTGATGAAGTAACAGGGAGAATTGATGAAGGGAATGCAACGGATGTTGTCTACATGGATTTTCGGAAGGCGTTTGACAAAGTGCCACATCGAAGGCTAGTTAACAAAATTGAGGCTCATGGAATAGGTGGGTCAGTGGCAGCTTGGATAAGGAATTGGCTTCAGGACAGAAAACAGAGACCTGTAGTAAATGGCTGTTTTTCAGACTGGAAGATGGTAGACAGTGGTGTTCCCCAAGGGTTAGTGCTGGGGCCACTGCTTTTTTTGATATATATATAAATGACCTGGATATTGGAATACAGAGTAGAATGTCTAAATTTGCCGATGACACCAAACTTGGGGGTATGGCAAACATTGAGGATGATACCAATCGACCGCAACAGGACATAGAAAGGCTAGCAGAATGGACAGACAAGTGGCAGATGGAATTTAACACAGAGAAGTGTGAGGTGATGCATTTTGGCAGAAGGAACAGGGAGAGGCAATATACACTTAATGGCACAGTTTTAAAGAGTGTGCAGGGAAAGAGGGACCTGGGAATTAATGTGCATAGGTCCCTGAAGGTGGCAGGACATATTGAGAGAGTGGTTAGCAAAGCATGTGGCATCTTGGGCTTCATAAATAGAGGTACGGAGTACAAAAGTAGAGAAGTTATGCTGAACCTTTATAAAGCGCTGGTTAGGCCACAACTGGAGTATTGCATCCAGTTCTGGTCACCACACTTTAGGAAGGATGTGAAGGCCCTTGAGAGGGTGCAGAGGATGGTTCTGGGGATGGGGGAATCTTAGCTACAAGGACAGGTTGGAGAAGCTGGATTTGTTTTCATTAGAGCAAAGGAGGTTGAGAGGTGATTTGATAGAGGTGTACAAGATTATAACGGGTTTGGATAGGCTAATCGGGGAAAGGCTGTTCCCACTAGTTGATGGTACAAGGACTAGGGGACTCAGATTTAAGGTTTTGGGCAAGAGATACAGAGGAGACGTGAGGAAAAACTTTTTTACGCAGCGAGTGGTGAGGACCTGGAACTCACTGCCGACGGAAGTAGTGGAAGCGGAGACACTCAATGTTTTCAAGGGGAGACTGGATAGGCACTTGAGGGAAATAAACGTGCAGGGCTACGGGGATAGAGTGGGGGAATGGGACTGACTGAATTGCTCCACAGAGAGCCGGCACAGACTTTTAGCGCCCTGAAAAAATTAGCACTCCCGCAGCCGAAATTTACCGGTAGCGCCCCAAGAGGGAAGCGGGGTGCTACTGGAAGTGCCCTGCCTCCCTCTTGGGGCGCTGCGATTGAATATCGCGGAGCTACGTGCCACAGTACTGTAGGCCTTCCTCCCCTTCTTAAAAGGGAGGGGCCGAGCGCAGCGAGACCCGGGGCCCAGCTTGGCCACCAGGGACCGGAGAGCCTGGCACTCGAGAAGTCACTCCGTGGGGTGGGGGCGGGGGGGGGGGCTGCAGAGGAGGCCGGGGACGGCAGAGGGGGCAGGTGCTGGCAGCTGGCCAGCAACAAAAATGGCCGCCCGGCACCTCCCCTTTAATTTGCACCGCCCCGGCCGCAGGTAGGCCCCCCTGACCCCATTGGCCATAGCGTCCAGCGGAAAGTCAGGGGGTGCTACCGAAGATCTCGGCCGGGGCACGAGCAGGGCGCTGTGCATGGCGATGACGTCAGCGCCGCGGGGCGCTAACAGTTACCGCCGTCGCTAACCTCCTGCTGAATTTCACGGGGGGCATTGGCGCCGCCGCGCCCAGCCGCTAGTTGCTTTGCGCCCCATTATCGCCCTCTTAGGGCGTTAACGGGAGCCGCAAAGCAACCAAATTTTTAAGCCTATGACTCTATGGGGGAGAAATTCTGTATCGCCCCATTTGGGGCGCAATTATCAGCCGGGCGCAAAGATTAGCACCTGGCGCTAATTATCGCCACCGACTGCAAACTTTACTTTTATCGCCCCTGGAGGTGATTGGAGTGCTAAATCAGGCGCTTCACACCTGTCTTAAGGCGCAAAGGCCGAGGAGCGAGGCGCTAACTCAGAGCGCTGGCGAAGCTCATGTGATGTCAGTCAGCAATGGAACACACACACAATGGCACGGGCCAGTCTTAAAGGGGAGGGTTGATCTTGCTTTCCATCCACATCCTGCTCATTGCAGCCTTGAATCTCGGCCTGGAGAGACCTGTACATCAAATCTGCTGGAAAGAACAATGGAGAGGCCCAGGGAAAGAGCTCAGAGTGCAGCCCCCACAGTCTCTTCTAAATCGATACAAGGAAGGGCATATCAAAATGAACCTGCAAAGTGCTGCTCAGTACCCAAAACTCCTTCACACAGTGTTGAATCTCTCCAGAAGTCTCTCTCTCTCTCTCTCTCTCTCAGAAAGCGTGGTTCAAAAATGTCACCAACAATAAAAGGCAGGAAGCGGTCGCCTTTAAATAGCGCTCCCCCAGTCCCTTCCTGACTGCAAAACGCTCCCCTCAACCTGTCGTTGCTAGCGGCAGGTGGTAAGGCAGGGGGCGCCACTCAATATCTGCACCGGGGCGATACCGGGGCGTTGCGCACTCGACTGACGTCATGATCTGCCAGCGCAGGAGATCGTGGCGGTAGTGTTTAGCGCCGCCGCAAAATGTCTAGTTAATTTCGCGAGCGGCGCAAACATCGCCGCGCCCGGGCGCTAGATGCTTTGCGCCCCATTAGCGCCCTCTTAAGGCGCTAACGGGAGGCGCAACCAACTGAATTTTTCCCCCTATGACTCACCATCCAAATTCTGGTTTAAAAAAACAAAACAAAATTATCACATGATTAGAAATCACATGCATAGAATTCAGACACCCTGGGGCCCTGAATTCCAGGGTCCTGATTACAAAACCACTGTCGGACTATGTTTTGACCATTCACTAATGTAACATGAAAATGGTACCTGACCCGGTTGTGTGAAAATCGGGTGTGAGATTTCATGCAATGTCAACAAGGAAATGCACAGAACAGACCAAGCAGCAAGGAGTTAAACTTACGGAAGCCTTTAAGGCTTAAAAGTCCCAAAAAGAAAAGAATGAAAAGAAAAGGTTATTGCCAGATTTGCTTGTAGATTTACCTGTAGCTTATGATCTGCATGACTGTTCCATCTAATACTACAGAACATTGATTGGGGCTCTAGTAATGGCATCAGAAGACCTCTTCATATTTAATACTGAAAGGGGTTGTTGGAAAGCGAACTTGATGTTCAATAATGTGAGCTCATGTACTTTAAAAGTAGCCGGCATGTGATGGATAGTGAAATATAAACTGAGTTCTTCAAGAAAAGAGGCCACCAAAAGCAACAAAGACTACTAATGTATGTACAAAATGGACAGTTTTGAAGTGAAGGCAGTGCAGGTCCCCAGTGGATATCCATCCTGAAAGCTTCGTACTGCAGTGATTCTGTTTAAGGTCTATCCCCAATTCAGCACTTACCTTTTCTCCCAGATGCAGTCAGCCAATCGAGCAAATGGTTACATAAGATTATGAAGGTGAGAAATCTAAATCACTGTAATGGGCTGACATCAGAGCCCATTCCATTCACCACTGAACAGAATTGATGGGCCTTCATTCCTCCAAAGTAGAAATACAGCAGTAGGAAATCTGATTATATAAATCGGAGAGCATTGGAAAATGAAGCTTGGATACCAGCATTTTTTTTTAATAAATTGTTTTCCTTTGGTTCAGGGAGTGCTTTTGTTTCACATATTTACATCTGCTAATTCAGTGAATGCATTGCAACAATAGTTAAGCATCTGTCCATAAAGCAGCTCGCCGAGTCTCTGCTACTCACATAAATCAGCTGTTTTCTATTAGAGTGTATCAGGAAGGAATCAGTGCTTGGACAAATGTTCCCTTTAAATGAATGTTCTCATTAATAGGATGCCTATTAGCTGGTGCATACTGTTAAAAAAAAAAAATCACCTGGCATTCATAATAACTAGCTGGCAATATCCCTTTGAGGATTTTAACTGTGACTGAGTCTAATAGATAATAATCAGTCTTAGTCAACACTAAGTGCATAAAGTGAAAATTTAGAACCTGTATGATGCCAGCATCATGCATTTTGTTTAATTGTCATAATAAGCACACAGATGTTGCGGCAGGAATGAGAGGGGGGGAAAAAATCAGATCAAAATATTTTTGTCACTTTGAATTTGTTGAGGGAAAATAATTCTGAAATGTTGCAATACAATCCTGACATCTTTGGCATAAATATCATCAAAATCAGAAGACAGCTGAAATGTAAGTGGCCAAAATACTCCTCTCATGAACAGCAAATCAAATACTGGTCACAATCTATCAATATGCACACAATGACCTGAATGCAAAATATGAAAGAGCTCAGCATTCTGTCAGTTTGAAAGTGAAAGGCTCAAGTTCGTATTTTTAACCCTCAACTGCCTTGGTGATTTTGCAGTAAGATTGGCTTAGGTTCAACAACGTATAGTAATTGGGTTCTGATGAGGTGTATGCATGTGAAACGTTAACTTATCTTTTTACAAATGACTACCGATTGCTGTGTATTTCCAGCATTTGCTGTTTGTATTCTTCAGCTTGGACCAACCTCAAAGCAACTTCACCACATCACTGCCATATTAGCACATGCAAGGGGCCTATCGTCTGTTTAAGGCGGCCACCAGATGCCGGACAAATAACCTGACCCAATATCGGGTCGGACATCTTTCGGGCATCTTTAGAGTGCATGAAGTTGCTCCCCAAAATTGATCCTCTTTGTGCCCATTTTACACCGTAAATCAGGTGCAGTGAGGTCCATTTTTCTACTCCGTGAGTCTATGCTCCCTTTTCATTAATTCACCAATTAGTGGAAACAGGGTCAGTTTGACTTTGCGCGATGGTGTAAAACGGATGATGGTGAAATTACCCCCAGTCTTTTACTGTGATCTTTGTGTTGCTGTGAAGCTAACTTTGAACATATTTAAACACTTAGATCCCCACCCCCATCCCAACCTTCTCTGTTTCAATGAAATAGGCCATTTATTTCAACCTTTTTTCAAAGCTATAACCTTTAATTTTAGTAAGTCTTTGCTGCACACTTTTCATGGCTCTAATATCCTTCCTATAATGGGATGACCAGAACTGTGCGCAGCTCTCCTACCTTTTCTCGTGAAGTTTCAAGTGGCTTTTTTCCGCCAACTTTATTTTTCCCCCCAGTTTTCTCCTCTCCTGCCCTGAAGGCCCTTGTTGGAGTCTGAATCCATGGACGCCACCAAGTGCTCACTCTTCATGGCGAAGCCTAGAACGTGAATGTTAGAAGTCTAATCAGCACACCCAAGTCTCATCCTTGCCTCAGCAAAGGCCAAATGGAAGCAGTTTTACCACAATCCTTATGTTTATGTGAGGCAAAAACTGTTTTGGAACAATACAGAATGCGCAGTGTAACTGCACTAAAAGTCATTTTGTTGCACTGCAAAACTTGGCAGTAATTTAGATAGGAATTAATCACTGGACTGTTGCTTCATGTATGATCAGTTCTTATTCTTGCAGATAGGTTTTCCGAGTATAATTATGGACAGTTCAATTTCTCTAACTATTTGACGGTATCTTGATTATAGTTTGTAGACTAGTGTGTTCTGCTAACAAAAGTAAGGGAACTAATACCAATAAGATAAATTATTTCTTACTGAAGCAGTGGGCGTGTGTCACTTATCGAGGCTGTTTGCTAAATCAGCTCTTATTCTGTAAAATTCAGATAATGCATTAAATTAATTAATTGTAGCCTGATGCATTTCTCTGATAGTCTTGGGACTTTTAAAAGCATGAACTATGAGAGTATTGAAGGGCACCCTATGGAGTTGAGAAAACCCAGTGATTATCTGTATCCTTGGATTCATGTTGGGAAACAGGTTTTCCATCTAAGGAAAAGCTGCTGTCCTCCTGGAACTCTCATTATGCACATTTGGAATTCAGACCATCTGGTCAGAGCAGTCAACTGGCTCAAAGAGAGGTCAGGCAGGTGAATTTCATTCACACTTGGTGTAGATACATGGGGGGGTGGAATTCAGTTGGTTGCGCCTCCCGTTAGCGCCTTAAGAGGGCGCTAATGGGGCGCAAAGCAACTAGCACCCGGGTGCAGCGATGTTTGCGCCACTCGCGAAATTAACTAGACATTTTGCGGCGGCGCTAAACTTTACCGCCACGATCTCCTGCGCACGCAGATCTTGACGTCATACGAGGGTGCAACGTCCTTGTGGCGCCCCAGAGCGGAAATTGAGTGGTGCCCCCATCCTTTCCGCCTGGCGCAACCAACGGCCGGAAGACTGGAACGCTCCCCAGTCGCTGTGGGGCTGGGGGGGCGCTATTTAAAGGGGGCCTCTTCCTGTCTTTCTCTGTGGTTGACATTTTTGCACCACTCGTTCTGAGACAGAGAGAGAGAGAGAGAGATTCGGAGAGAGAGAAAGAGAGACTTCTACATTGAGTCAATGCTGTGTGAGTTAGTTTTGGCTACTGATCATAACTTTGCAGGTACTTTGGTTTTTGACCTTCATAACTTTGATTGCCAAGAGACTTTGGGGGCTGCACTGATTGGGGGCGTCGTCCTGCACCACCAGAATTGGAGGACACAGAGACGCAGAGAGAGAGTGGCAATCATGGCCAGACGGAGGAGGGCCAACAGGCCTCAGTACAGGAGACCTTACTCTCCCAGGGTATATCGCTAACAATTCACATATATTAATATGTCTGAGGAGCAGTATTTGCGAAGGCTGCGCTTCAGCAAGGAGGTAGTCACTGAGCTCTGCCACCTGCTGCAGCCAGATCTGCAGCCTCAACTGAGGTCCAGGACGTCTCTGTCGGTGGCAGTGAAGATCACAGTGGCTCTGAACTTTTATGCCACTGGCTCATTTCAATCAGCTACTGGGGACATTGCCAATATCTCCCAGTTCGCGGTGCATTGCTGCATCCGTCAGGTCACAAATGCCCTCTTTAAAAGGAGACGAGAGTACATCTCTTTCCCCATGACCCCAGACAAGCAGCAAGAACGTGCAATGGGCTTTGCTAGGATAGCGGGCTTCCCCATGGTGCAGGGCGCCATTGACTGCATGCATGTGGCTTTGCGTGCTCCGCATGAGAATGCCAAGGATTTCCGCAACAGAAGGGGTTCCATTCCTTAAACGTTCAGTTGGGCTGTGACCACAGACAGCTGATACTCGCTGTCAATGCCCACTATCCTGGCAGCTGCCACAATGCATTCATCCTGCGCCAGACTACCGTGGCAGAACTTTTCCAGGCACCGCATCAGCCAGTTGGTTGGCTTCTCGGGGACAAGGGATATCCACTGAGCACCTGGCTGATGATACCGCTCCGTAACCCCAACATCCCTGCTGAGCTGCAGTACAACAAGAGCCATCAAGCTACCAGGAACATCGTTGAGCACACAATCGGCGTGCTCAAGCAACGGTTCCGCTGTCTAGACCAATCTGGAGGAGCCCTGCAGTACTCGCCTGAGCGAGTTTCCCACTTCGTAGTTGTGTGCTGCATGCTGCATAACCTGGCAATCCTCAGAACCCACCCAATGCCACCAGGCCTTGGAGCACCACCAGAGGAGGAGGAGGAAGAGGAGGAGGAAGAGGAGGAGGATGATCATCAGCAGCACCAAGGCGGGAGAGAGGCCCACAATGTAGAAACTGGAAGGGCCGTCCATCAACGACTGATAGCAAGCCGCTTCTAGGCCCCTGCTGAGGAAATGGCTTCTGCCATTGAGAACAACATGAATGAAACCAACCCGCATCCCCTAAGCCAGCCAAGGCAGCAATGATTCCAAAGACCAAACATATACATTTTGAATACAAAAACTTATTTATTTTACAAACTGTGTGTGTGTCATTTCCTCATGACAAACTAACAGAAAGAAACACAAAAACACAGTCATTAACATAACTGGTTCTCACAACCTGGAGATAATGTTCAAAACACTAAACAAAAGTTTGACCACGAACATCGGCCTTTAATAAAAAAATGACCAACATTTTGTCACACCTCCTACTTTTTGCCCTTCGAGGGTGATCTTCCCTTGCGCACTTCCCCCCTTCCCACCATACTGCTCCTCCGTAATGGGACCCCATTGGCTGCAGCAAGGCTGGTGGAAGGCCGCTGATTGTCAGAACCTGAGACTGCAGATGCCCTTGAAGGATGGCCTCGACCAGCTCTGGGCCTGGAGGGCCCGGCTGCAGACTGCACCAACTCTGCATGGGCGGCAGCAGTCTGTCCTACAGGCGGTGGCTAGTGCAGTGGAGAAGTGACAGTGGTGGCAGCAGGAATGCTGTCATCTTGAGAGAGGACAGCAACTCCCTGCTCGACCGACACACTGGCACTCCCACGGGGCAGCACTTCAGCATCCGGAGCAATCTGCTGGAACACAGATTGCTGGCCTGCTGCAGCGTGGTGAGAGCCCCGGGGAAATGTGTCCGAACCAGCGAGGATGGCAGCAGTCAGTGCTCGCGTGGCCTCAATCTGAGTCTGCATGAGAGCAGTCAGAGATGGGTTCATGGCAGCCATTGACTGAATTGCAGCACTAAACATTTGCGTAGCATCCGCCTGTGCTACAGCGAAGTGCTGCACACTCCTTGCCAGTGATTCAATGCATTCGAGCACCCTTCCCACTGCACCCATGAGCTCAGTGTGCATGTCCACCGCCTGGGTGTTCATTTCAGCGATGAGTCACTCCTCCTCTGCGTCCAGTGCAGTAGGACTCGCTGGCCTCCTCTCCCTCCGGGGAGAAGGCCCCTGAGCTTCCCTACCCCCATCGCGTTGCTGCAGCCCGCTGGGTCCTGGAGCTTCACCTTCATCAGACCCTTCCCCCCTGCTCACCTCCAGGGAAGGCGTGTTCCCAGTGTGGGCATGGGCTTCCTCGGGAGAGGGTGGTGCTGATGCTCCGCCTCCATCTTCCTCCTCGCCTGCAGCTTCACTCCCACTTGCAGCTTGAGGGCCCGTCTCCTCAGCTGGTGAATCACCATCTGAAAGCAGGGACTTACAAGAGTGGCTTTAGCGTGAGGACAGGGGGGCAGTAAGGGAGGAATGAGTGCAGCGATTTAGTAAGTTGGATTGAAAGTGTCAAAGGCTGGTGTTGTGAGGGACAAGTGGAAGGACAGAGGACAAAAAGGTGATGACCTTACCATTGCTGTCCAGAACAGGGTCGGCGTCATCAGTGACGATGGAACCGATCACCCGGCTTGCCACAATCCTGTGGACGCGCGCCTCAAGATCACTGAGGGGTTGCAGCTGAGGCCGCCCTCCACCCGTCCGTTGCTGCTGTCTCCTATTATGAGATAGCTTGGCCTGCAAGAAAAAGGACGGCGTCTGAGTAAATATACAGCCATGGTCTTGCCTGATGTGCCTCCCATAGGTGAATAGCCCTTACTGTATGCAGCCATGGTCTTGCCTGATGTGCCTCCCATAGGTGAATAGCCCTTACTGTATGCAAAGTGTGGAATGTGCGTGTGTGTTTCATGAGAGGGCCATAGGTGTTGGATGAGTGTTGGGCATTGGGGTTTTAAGACCCTCTGGCCATAGAGTGAGGTTGAGATGGAGGGATGGAGAGGTATTGAAAAAAAGCCACTCACCCTGACGACCCGAGTGAGGTCGTTGAACTTTTTCGACATTGTATATGGGTCCTGGGCACCATGCTCCTGGAGGAGATGCTCTGAGCCACCTCCCTCCACACTCTTCTGTACTCACGCGGCAAAGGCCTCCTGCCACTCTCAGGGAAGAGTATAGATCTTCTGCGCTCCACTGCGCCAACCAGAGCATCCAAGGCCCACTCGCTGAAGCGCTGAATTCGTTCTCTCACCCTCTCCATAGTCCTTGGCTGGAAGATGTAGGCACAGGTCTCTCCAGGCCTAGATTCAAGGCTCCAATGAGCAGGGTGTGGCTGGAGAGCAAGATCGACCCTCCCCTTTAAGAACTGTCCGGCGCCAGTGTGTCTGTGTTCCATCGCTAACTGACATCACCTGCGCTGCGCCCGCGCTCTGAGTTAGCGCCTCGCTCCTCGGCCTTTACGCCTTAAGACAGATGTGTAGCGCCTGATTTAGCGCTCCAATCACCTCCAGAGGCGATAAAAGTCAAGTTTGCAGTCAGAGGCGATAATTAGCGCCAGGCACTAAACTTTGCGCCCGGCCGATAATTGCGCCCCAAATGGGGCGATACCGAATTTCTCTCCCATGATCTTTCTGCTCATACGACTATTTATCGAGGCAGAAGAGGTTACATCTGCTGTAGAAACTTGGGCCCGGAAATTCGGGCGCGGCCATTTTTAGGTACGTGGATACATACCCTGTGCCTGAATGGTGAAACCCGAGGCGCCCCCAATAGTGAGCCTCAGGCTTCATTAGAATGGAGCCAACATGGTGCAACAGCCAACTCGCGGTGACCAGGATCGGGCTGCTGCTACGGTCTCAGCAGCCCTCAGGAAAATGAAGCCGGGGGTTGGGATCAGAGGCCGGGGAGGAAGGATTGTAAACTGGTTGTCAGAGGATCGAGGGTCAGGAGAGGAGGCCGGGGGTTGGGATCAGAGGCCGGAAGTGGGGTCATGATCGGCGGCAATCGGGAGGGCGGGGCGGGGGGTGGTGTTGGTTGGAGCGGCAAGCTTTCTTTAACTGTGGGGTCAGGAGGAGCACTCCTGCTCTGACCATGAAGGCAATCTTGCAATCTGCTTTCTAACTAAAATGAACCAGCCAACCATGATTGCCTGAGCATGAAGACATCATGGCCGCTGCCGGGGTAGGCTTTGGAATGCATGATGCTATGCTCCTGGTCTTACACAAGTTTCATGTTGAGGGAATGTATGTTCCTTACAGTTCATGTAGGCATTGGAGTTGTGGGTAGGTATCCATAGAGCCACTTGAGTTCCATCTCTGACTCCACTGGATTTGAGGGAATCCTGCCATGTGAAAGAAATTCACAGTGTGGTCATACTGTTGCTAATTGTCCATGGGGATGGAGATCATTTGGTTGGCTTTCACAAACAATGCATCAGTCACTCATACATGAACCTGTCTGGTGGTGGGGGGCAGGCTGGCAGATGTGTATGATTTCCCATGTAGTTGCCTTGAAGGGATCCTGACACATAGAAACTGCTCACTTTCACGGGCAGACTTTGCTGGAGCGTGGCTGCACATCTGTTTCAAGCTCGCAGCACAATTCTGTCAAGGCCTCTATCCGAGGCAGTGCTGCTCAGACATATTGAGGTATGATCACCTCAGTTGATCTATTCGATGGGGCGGGGGGGGTGGGGGGGCGGGTGGTTATAAGTGTGGTAAATACACCTGCAGTGCAATCTGAGATCCCAGTAAACTGTCCTTTGCTCCCCTTCTTCTTCCAGAAAACATAAATAAAGAGGGATTCCCATTGGGGATCTCGTGCAGGCACTTTCAAAGCGGAAAGCACTAGGTGCAAAGTTGCCCCAGCAACATTTCTGGAGGTCAAACAAATGAAAAGCTGCACAAAAACACTTTCTAAATTAAGCTGCTCAGACCTACCACACTGATGAGTGCGGCTTTAAGGGAAGCCTGTACTCCCTTTAGACTTTCCAAAATGATGGATGCCTATTTCCTATGGCTGAACATACTTTCAGTGCAAAAGTTGCATTTGTACCTTTAAAGAGTTAGGCCAGACTGGTATGCATCCCTTGTTGGAGCAGCAAGGTGCCTTTCTAACAATCCACTGCCCCTGTGGGGTGGGTGCCGGGAGTAGCACTGTGAAAGGTACAGGTGCCTACTACTATTATTTAAATGACCTCCATCCCTAGGATTAGAGACAGGGTAAGGGACTGGGCAGATGTGCTGGGGATGTCCTACCCCACAGCACTTCTGGCAGCAGTATAGCATTCTCCCAATTTCTAAGCTATGAAATCTTGTTTCATAGTAAAAACAGAATGCAGTCTTAATATGAATTATGTAAGTACACAGAGCTTAATTTATCCCAGCACTCCACAGCAAGACAAATACAACAGCTAATAAATGAAATGTGCTTATAATTCCTGTGAACAGCACTCACTTGCTTTGTTGGCTGCTTTGTCAGATAAAGGTACTCAACTGAACAATTCTTTGACAGTGCCTCTCAAACCCACAATCTCTTCCACCTAGAAGGACAAAGGCAGCAGATGCATGGAAACACCACCACCTGCAAGTTCCCCTCCAAGTCACACACCATCGTGACTTGGAAATATATCGCCGTTCCTTCATCCTCGCTGGGTCAAAATCCTGGAACTTCCTCCCTAACAGCACTGTGGGAGTACCTTCACCACATGGACTGCAGCGGCTCAAGAAGGTGGCTCACCACCACCTTCGCGACGCCCACATCACAGAAACAAATAAAAAGAAATACGAACAATCATAACTATAGGCACAAAGACATGTGGTTGGCTGGAGTGCTGATAAGGACTGTAAACATGCAGTGGCTGGGTTTGGGCAATGTGACACAATTTCAACTTACAGCACCTTCTAACCTTCCAATATGGCAGGCAGGACGCATACAAGCCATTAGTGCGCCACCCACCATATTGGTGTAGGAAGACGTACGAGGGTAGATGTGGAGAAAATGTTTCCACTTGTGGGGAGACCAAAACTAAAGCCATAAATATAAGATGGTCACTAATAAATCCAATAGGGAATTCAGGAGAAACTTCTTTAACCAGAGATTGGTTAGAATGTGGAACGTGCTACCACAAAGAATAGTTGAGGCAAATAGCATAGAAGCATTTAAGGGGAAGCTAGATAAACATGAAGGAGAAAGGAATAGAAGGATATGCTGATAGGGTTAGATGAAGAGGGGTGGGAGAAAGCTCATGTGGAGCATATATACTGGCATAGACCAGTTGGGTCGAATGGCCTGTTTCTGTGCTGTAGACTTGATGTAACTCGATATACTAGATATGCTGTGATAAGTGGCAGGTCATTTGAGTGTGGTATTTAAAACTGCTCTTTATAAGTAACAGAAAACAAGGTAAACAATATTTACGGAGCGGCAAGGAGTGAGCGGGGAAACGCGGTTGCGGGGAGGAAACTCAGAATGCTGGGAATGCGGAGGTCCTGCCAAATTTAACGGCAGGACCGCATTATTTTTCTTTTACTCCATTTCCTGCCCACAGCACTTCAGGCAGCAGAATAGCACTCTTCCAATTTCTGAGCTATTTCTGGGAAAGCCAGCGGTCGAAAGCCGCAGCTGGTGACCATTGGGAATGGTCCCCGACAACCGGGTAAAGGGATATTTACTAGTCCTAGCCCCTTTAGGGCTACCCCGGATCAGGCGTATTCCCCAGACGTTCACTTTCAACTGAAGTTTGAGGTAGCCGAATCCTAAAGACACTTAATTGGGTCTAAAGGTCCGGACTATCTCTCCCTAAAGGAAAGGAACAACCTGAAAATGTTACCGTCCTCCAGATAGCACTTTTAATAAGTTTAGCTAGACTGTAACGTTCCGGATATTATGTGGGTCCAGAAAACTCCCCCAGAATTCTGCAACTCCTCACCAAAGAGTGTACAGAGATTGAGTTTGCGAGTTTGATACAGAAGTCTTATGTGAGACAATTCTAAAAATATATAGATTTATTAAAGAATCGACATGTAATTTACAGTTGGTGAGTCATTCGCAGCATTAACAGTTCCAAAAAGGGAAAGCTTACAATTCTATTATCAGAGAACCTTACTCTCAAATCTTAACTTCACTACAGTTTTACAGTTCTTAGTTTTCTACAGGATATCCACCAAAATCAAATACCTTTGATCCCTGAGGTACAAAGAGTTGGAGACTTACAGAGCCGCTTCTGAAGCCGAGAATTGCTTTGCCCCTTTAAAGCGAGTCTACTATCCCATTTGAGAGTTTAATATTTATACCCTTTTCCGGTGGTATTTCCTTTAAGGTTTTCTGCTGATGTAAGCTAATTGGCCCAAAAATTAGTCTTGCTACGCGAGAGTACGCACTGTGTACTCTCGCGTATTCTGTCTCCAATTGCCGGTTTTCTGCATGCACTGCGCATGCGCTGAAAACCGGCACTTGGTGATTTCAAAAGGGGGCGGTTCCTAAGTGAACCGCATGCGCGCTACAGGCTGCGCGCACGCAGTGCACTTAGTGCTTTGAACGCGCAGGTAAGCATGGAAGATTTTGCACATAAAGAAAGGAGGCGTAAGACCCTCTTTTAACAAGGTAAGTAGTTAATTAAGCATTATTTTGAATTTTTTTCAACAGGTATATCTTTTTTAGAGACTTTAAAGAAAGGTAAGTTTATTTTTATAACTTTTTAAAAGATTTTAAATTTTTTCAAAAATTTAATTTTTTGTTTAAAGTGGTTAATTTATTTAACTATACTTATTTTATTAATGTGATGGTTTTTTTTAAATTTAATTGAGGTTTAGCTGTTCTTTTGGGGGGGTATAGATTCATAGCTTTCACAGCCCTTGCTCTGATAACTATGAATGAAAGATGGTGTGCTGCCATTGGCTGTAACTGAATCACGTGATCCCACAGCTCGCACGAATTAACTGCGTCTGTGGGATACGGAAGCACTGCACAGCTGCTGTCTAGAAACTCAAGTTCGTGCGAGCTCGGAATGAAAAGGCAGGCGCGCAGTGAGATATCGCGGGGAAGCCTTACCCCCGCACGAAGGCTCCGTCTTTAATTTCTGGGCCATTATATCTCGTCATTTTTCTGCTGACCCCTGCAATTCTTACAGTCACCTCAGCTGGTAGCATTACAGAATTATGTCTCTTCTCTAGGTGTTCTAGGTTTACCATAAAAAACGGTGTAATGGCAGGTGTGTTTTACTTGATGTCATTTTTACGAAGGCAGATGTTTCTTGCTTTTACGTGCTTCTTTATGAAGTGTAAATTAGAACACCTTGTACAGGGTGAACAATTGTTTCATTCCGAAATGTTCAGACTGTTGGGAGCCTTTAACCTTCTGTTTCAATAAGGTTATTGATTCAGTGTTAACAACTATCTTATCTCTATAGCCAGAATGCTTTCACAGCTTTTTCATAGTTAGGTTTCTAGATTTCCAGACCCAATTTGTCATGTTTTAATAAGGCCAGAATTCTTTCATAGAATGGTGTATTTTTCTGAATAAGTTATATGGCTTATTCCTTCACATGGGAAATATTGCGGGTTGGTGGGGGTGTTGGACTGGATATCGGAAGGGAGGGGGGACCAGGAGAGATCGCAGGGTTGGTGGGGGGGAGGGACCCCAACAGTGAGCTGCACTACTTGTGGTGGCCCACCTTCAATCCTCTCCCTCTCCCTTGCGTTTTACGCTCCCTTCTCCTGCAAGGGGCGAAAAAAAAGAACAGTGAGTGAGTCAAGGTGAGGTATTCACCCAATGGATGCAGTGCATTCGGTGAGGGTGACTATGAGACAGATGCATCACATTGCCAAAGGATTGGGGTGAGTAGCAACAGTGAATGGATAAATGGGGAGGTGATAAAATGCATACAAAGTGAAGGCTGAGTGCTACTGGAAGTTGAGTGGGTGTGAGGAGTGATGTGATGGAGTACACTTGGCAAGACAGAGTGAAGGGACGGGGAGCTTAAACCACAGGATGTAGTTGAATCAGCAAATATACTCACTTTTTCTGACCTGGTTAGGTCATCAAATTGCTCCTGTACTGCATCCAAGACAGGGGCACGAAGCTCCCGCTGCCCACCTCCTCAGCTAACTCCAACTATGCCTTCTTGGTGAGAGCTGCAGGTTTCTCCTTCCCCTTGCTGGGGAAAAGTATGTCGCTCCGGCTCCTGACTGCACTCAGCAGTAATTCCAGCGACGCATCATTGAATCTGGGTGCTGCCCTTGCTCTATGTGCAGCATCCATCGTAAACACCTCCTGGCTCCTCTAACTTCTATCTGTACATTGTCCCTTCAAATACAGCTGGGATCGCATCATGTGGGTGCGCAACATGCCCGCTACACAGCTTGGAAACGCAAAACCCGGAAGTCAAACTTTATTGCTTCAATTGAGTTGAGATCGCAGATTCCGATCCGCTGTCTTGACGTCAGGGTTTCACCCACGCAATTCCACCCGCCCCCCATCACTCCCCCACCCACATTCGGAAGCCGCCTTCAGATTAATATCAGGGCCAATGCTTCTGGTTAAAATCTGATGAGGTTTTCCATTCCTAAAATGTTAAAAAAAATTGTCCTTGTTTTTGTATCACAAACTTTCAGTATGGATTTGCAACAGTTCCTTCTGCGTGCTTGAGTGAGAAAGACTTGATGAATTGGGTCTGTTTCCAGTTGAATGGTAACATTAATCATCTGCCTTCATGGAGTAAAAATAAAATCTTAGGTAACGGCAGAAATGAAGCCAGTGTGAAACCACAGCAAATGTTGTGTTTGTGTTGGGATGTTACCTATAATACCACTTAGCTGAAGTTCAATATCACCAAACACACCATTCCCCATATGGATTGCCAAATATTGCATCATATTGATTTAAAATTACATCTCAAGAGTGAAAAAGAATGAGAGATAAATTAGTTAAAATGCTGCAAACAAAAAGAAGGCTGTATCTCTATTGTATCCTTTCTTGTCTCTATTTCATTGATACTATAATAGTTATTCCAACTCTGAACTTTCCTTTCTTGTTCCCCCGAACCTATCAATATGCCACCCTACATGTTCTTCCTCCTCCCCTCATCCTCACTATGTACAAATCAGGACTCGCTGCACTGTTTCCTACGTCAACTCATTCTGTTGAATTTCTTACCTCCATCAGGCTTTTTTTCTCCTTACTATCGACAAGCTTTTAAAACGCAGGTTTTCCATCATCTAACTAATACTACTTGATATGTCTCAATTTATCTCCTGCTCTGCTAACTTTGGAGGTCTCCTGTCTTTTGGGCTTTGGCCATTCACCTAGTTTTCTGAATTTAGTAAGTATGGTGATCATTTGGAAGACCCTGGCCTTTTAAATAACCAATAATCATTATTTTGCTTACCTAGGCTTATAATCACATATCAATGAAAATATAATTATCAAAAGCGTAGGATTTGAAAATAAATCTTCTCAGGGTGTGGGCAACGGTAGGAAGGCTGCGATTATTCTCCATTTGAAGGTGATGGTGGGTTTTCTTCTTCAACTTCTGCAGTCCTTGTGGTGAGGGTGCTCCCACATTGGTGTTAGGAAGAGACTATGTACGGGATAGTTTCTACTTTAAAACCATTGACAGCATTATGAATTTCTAGGTCAGGTACGACATGAGACAGATGCAATACAGACCTCCCTCCATGTTATACGATTAGTGAATCTCAATCTCCCACCTCAGCAGAACCTCCTGCAGCAACAAATATGTATGTTTTGCCTTGATTAAGAGTGCTTTCATGAAATGTCTGAGTGATGAAATTTAGAGTAATTTTGTGCACTGCTCTTATTCACCTACTGAATTTGAGAAGTTTGAGCAATACAAAAATAAAAGTGATTAAAATTAATTGAGCAAATTAACTTGCATTTGTTAGCTATAGAGTATCTTTCCAATAAAATTAACGATGGGGTAATTAAAGTGTGAACTAAATAAATGAAACTTGCACTTTTCTTCTGACAGAAGTGATATAATATATGTTCTATAGATCTGAAAGGGTTACTTCAACTTAAGACTATACAGCAGTTAGTTTTTATGCTTGGATGAACCTGCAAGTGGATTGTTCTAAAAAAATTTAACTTGCAGATTATGCTGGGGATGTGGATGACTTCTTCTCAGTGACATCTGCAACTGTACAATTGATAGCAAAAGAGGCCTATTTACACATGTAGACTGCAAACATTCCACTTTAACATTCAGCATCTTGACATTAATATCTAACAAGGGCAAAAGAGATTAAAATCAGAATAATAAACAGCCTAGGAAAAAGCCGTGCTCTGAGTGTTTTTTTATCTCAGCCCATTCCATATACTTATATGAAATTGGCCAATTGGTGAAACACTAAAGTGTATGTCAGGCGAGCAAGTGAAGTGAAAGATTGTGGAAAATAGTACATTTCCTGCTAGTCCAACCTGTCCATCAAGCATTAACTACCCGTAAAGGACAAATCGATATCAGGCCACTATGTGACAAGACTCTGATCTGTATAATCATCCAGAAGCCCACCAGCATCTGCAGTCAAAGATACAATACACTTATCGCTAAACGTCTGCATTGCCTTTAAAATCTGTCCAAAATATATGCATTCTCTACCCTCTCCTGAATACATTACTTTGATCCAGATGAGTATTTTTTGACAGTTTGAATTCTAGGTGTTAGACATGACAACAATATCTAAAACACTGCAAATGAATGTAGTTAGTGTCTCTTTCCTCCAATCTGGGCTGAATAAAATATTTATAACACTCCTGTACCTAACAATTGTGTGAACTAAAATCACACTATTTTCCCCACAACCTCTGTGTTTCCATTTTCAAGGGCAGTTGCCCTGAATGTTGTTCATCTCATGATGTTGCCCTTCTACTCTCACAAATCACCAACTTCCAGCAGTACAGTAATTACAAAATGATTATGCATTATTAAAAATGTAAACATACACAGAATAAATATAATATAAACCTACCTTACTTTCAAATACACCATCTAACATAATAAAGAAACATAGAAGTCTTTGCCTTTGATGGTCGCCTTCCTCTTACTCTGACACAAACCACAGACTCCCCTCACCAATGTGTTCCCCAGGATGTCTACTATACAACTATGGTTATACTTCTTCAATTGATAGAGTTGCGATCAAATCACCAAAGTACTCATATATCACTGTGCTTTACTTCGAAAGTCAATCAGCTCCCTCCAGCCAGGAAAAAAAAAGAAAATTCAAATGTTGATTTGAATTAACAGAGCACAAGTTTTTACATAGAATTACACAGAATATACATCATGGAAACAGGCCATTCAGCCCAACTAGTCTGTGCTGGTGTTTATACTCCACACAAGTCTCCCATTCCATCTACCTCATCTCAGCCTTTCAGCATGTCTTTCTATTCCCTTTTATCTCATGTACTCGTCTAGTTTCCTTTTGAAGGCATCTAAGCTATTTGCCTCAACCACTTCCTGTGGTAGCGAGTTCCACATTCCAACCACTCTCTAAATAAAGACATTTCTCCTTATTTCCCTGTTGAATTTATTAGTTTTTATGGCCCCCAGTTTTGGATTCTCCCACAAGTGGAAACATTATCTCCACATCTACCCTGTCCAACCCATTCATAATTTAAAGATCTCTAACAGGTCTCCTCTAAGTCTTCTCCTTTCTAAAGAAAAAATCCCCAACCTATTCAATCTTTCCCACTAGCTGTAATCTCTCAGTTCTGGCACCATCCTTGTAAATCTTTTTTGCACTTTCTCCAGTGCTTCTATGTCCTTTTTATAGTATGTACCAGAACTGTGCACAATACAAGTGCGGCCTGACCAGGGTCCTGTACAACTTTAACATAACCTCACTACTTTTGAATTTTATACCCCTAGAACTAAATCCCAGTGTTTTATAAACAGAATGGGCCATTTTCCATTAGCAGGAATGCCCAATACTGTTTGCCTATCAAAAGCATATTTCACAATATGCACAAGTATTAATATTGTTTTGCACATTGGTTAAAGATATGTCCAGTTTCACCCATTGTAATTGTGCTTTATAAAGCAATTTTTTTACAATCTATCTCCTGCCTAATGAATGCATTAATCAAGAATAGCCAAAAACTGTGCATGATTTTGTACACAAATCTTGATTTTGTACACAAATTGTTAATGTTAATAAGACCTGATGATGATGTAGAGGTAGGAGAAGAAATAAAAGTATATATGTGTTTGATTTAAAATATGTGATCTTAGCCTGACAAACACAGGTCTCCAAAGATTTGGGTTCGCCACAGAAACAATCCTCACTCTCTGTAAGGAACTGTTAACTATTTTCCAAGCAGATTCTGCAACGAGCACAACCTCATCTGTGGTAGTGAAGCGGACAGCTGTTCTCACCTGCTGCTGGGTCTTTCGCACCACTGCAGGTGATATGACAAACCTCAACCAGTCCACCATCTCTAATTGCATGAGTCGGATCACAGCTGCTTTGCTTAGGACAGCAAATTGCAAAGTCTTGTTTCCCAATATAACGCAGCAACAGAAAAAACTGTTAGAATTTCATTCTGCCGTCCTTACCCGGTTCTGGCCTATTTATGACTCCAGTCCCTCATCATTGTGGATTCCTCTTAACTGTCCTCTGAAGTGGCCTAGTAAGCCACTCAGTTGTATCAGACCACCGCCAGCGGTTCAAGAAGAAGGCCCACCTCCACCTTCTCAGGATATTGATAGTCTTCACTTTGAGTATTTTTTGAAAGTTGTCTTGTTGTGCAGATGTGAAGGTTGGGAAAAGGAGGGGAAGAGAAAGAGTTTGCTATTTTGCCTGCTTTTTGTTCTTTTTGCAATTGTCTTGCTTTCTCTTTTGCTTGGCTGTTTGTTTGCAATGTTCACTTCATATGTGCCTACTGGCTCCTCATGCTGGTAGGACACAAAATTGTTGTCTTGAATTCTTGTGCCACATTTGTTTATGCTGCAGAACCTTTTTCAAGAAGCAGTTCTGCAATTTTGCCTCCGGTACTGGTGCTGTGTAATCTGTCCCATTTATATTGTGTGATGGTTATCGCAGCAGCTTGAACAAAGTTGCTTTAATGTCATGGACTGCCTTCCCCAGTGGCTCAGGATGGTCCATACAGGCTCGTGAGTTTTTCTGTTGGCAGGAAAAGCTGTTCAGCTTGCTCACAGCCTGAAAGATGGCTGCCTCAGTGCTTTCACCTCCAATGGCAGGAACCACTCACAGGAACCATCTCTTTTGGGTCTCAGACTTTCTGACAGTAGATGGGCCACCTTGTCTACTTTCCCTTTTTCTATTAGGGACTTTTTTATTTGCTGCTTGCTTCTCTGATTTCAAATGAAAAGTATAAACTAGGTAACTTCAAACCACTTAGAACATAAGAACATAAGAAATAGGAGCAGGACCACTTGGCCCCTCGAGCCTGCTCCACCATTCAATAAGATCATGGCTGATCTTGGGCTCAAAGTCTGTTATAGGCAATCTCAGAATCCATAATTTGATACAAAATGTAGAAATGGACAGGTTATTGAGGGACAGCCAGCCTAGAAATGTTTGACAAATTTAATGGAGTTTTTTTGAAAAAGTGACTAACTAAAGGTAATGCACTAGATGTAATGTACATAGTTTTTAGAAGGCATTTGATAAGGTGCCTCACATGAGGCTTGTTGCAAAAATTCAGGGGTATGGTATATAAGCAAAGGTAGCAGGTAGAGTTTTGCTTGGGTTATAGAAGGGTTAAAAGTGAAAGTGATATATGCCAGCGCAGGTCCACTTTTGTTCAGATGGATTTAGATGATTAGGACTTTAAAAAAAACTATAGAAGGCCTCAAAGGGACACACGGTAGGTCTCAACTGGTATGAGTTCTGATGAAGTCTTTCAATGGTATAAAAGGAAGAATTTTTCAGCAAAGCCCAAGAACTGCTCCCAACTCTCCCCCTTGACATAGGGAAATGGGTGGAAGATCTGCCCATGACCCCCCCTCTCCCCCCCCCACAATGAACTAGGATTCAATGGTTCAGTCTAAACCAGGTTCCATCCCATATTCCAGGCCTCCCCCACCAACCACCCCAATCCCCCCAGACAGAAATTGGGCTTTCTCCCCTTTGCGCACCAGGAATTTACGTGCCCAATTCTTTGCTCAAATGGAGACCTACCAGATTGGGTCTCTTCTTCATTACTAAGCTGATCCATAACGCTAACTATGGGGAGGCACCCAGATCTGCTCTACTGAATGTAATCAGCCCGAGAGCTGATCTCCAGCTGTCTGGTCCTGGGAAAGCATACAACAGCACTTCTCCTCTGGACATCAAGGAAACTGAACACGTTCTTTTTTTGAGCACAGAATGGGGCAGGAGCTTGAATGAAAGTACTACTTCCACCCTCTTCCTCTTTAAATACTGCGTTAAATCCAGTGAGGTGCAGTTTTTAAAATGTCAAGGTGTGCAACTTTAAATTGATTGTAATGCACAGCTGTTTGAGGGAAGCACGACTCTCCTGCTTTTACACTAGGAGTGGGAGCCAGTCTCTGTAGGAGTGTTGGCTTCCACTGTTACTATGGAGACCCAGAGAGCAAATACGCAGGATCAGCTTCCAGCATTTACATTATAGGAAGCATTGCTCATCCCAACGGCAGAATCACATTTTTTTGGATCTATAATTTTGTGAGTTCCTGGCACCTGAATTTGTTTACACTATGGAGTGTAGCCAACAGAGAGAGAGAGAGACATGGGCATCTATAGTCGATTGCACATCTTAGTGTAAAAACCACCTTTGCACTCAGTAAAGGCCTAATTAACTGCTCCTAGCTCAGACACTTCACCATTGCTACCTTGGTTTGAGTGAATTATTGTCTTCCATATAGTTGAATGCAATCATTCTGTGCCATCCTTATAACCCACATCAATGTATTTGATGTGAGTGCAAGCAGAGATATGAAATGGTGGATTTTCATGGGAAGGAAAAGTAATTGATTAAATTAAAGTTATCTCCTGCAAAGAGGGATTTTTCCTTTATTTAAAATTTGCAGGATTGAACATTCTTAATAGTTTGCAAAATTCAGTTCTGATTTGTGTAAAATAGAATACATATAAATGATATTCTGCATAAACTGTAATTCTCACTGAATATTAACAGAATATTGTATATACAGATCAATAATAATCAGTAGCACACTGCAAATAAAACATTTTATTCCCCTGAGCAGTATTACTCGGCAATTCTGTACCACAGTCAATTCTAAAGACTGAGCAACTGTATTGTAAAGTAATAAAAAATCATGTACTTGCTATCTTTTATATAATGTAACTGGTAACTAGGAGACAATTCAAAGCTGTAACACTGTTTCTGGGTTCAGATAATGCTTAGAAACTGCTTATAACCTCTGCTTATGATGTCATCTCTCCCCCGGTAACCGTTCTATACAGTACTATCATTCCACAAATAGAAAGACTACATAATTCTTCAATATTTCTGAATTGCTATTGCAAATGATGGAAATGATGTTCAATGCACAATATCACTGTTCAAAATGACAATCACAAAACTCATTATAAACAGCATATTAAAAGCAAGAGAAACCACAGAATTGCTATCATTTCTGCTGCTAACAAACCCACAGATGTGTATCTTATTAACCCTGTGAGTGCAGAATCCACATAGTTTAGCGCATGCATGCATGCATTTCCAGTTACGTAACATTTGAATATCTTAAATACAACTAAAAAAAAACATTTGGAACCACAGAATATTTCTTAGTTGGTGGTATTCTGTGGATAGGCTAAAATAATCTAATCATAATTGCACTCATTTTTATAAAGTTTGCAAATGGTTTATCTGACAGTCTCTATATTCAGCAATATAAGAGTCATCATATCCAGTTAAACAGACTAATCACTTAGGCTAGTTGTTATGGATAAAAGTGAAGCCTTCTGAATAAGCCTTCATTGCAATGATGTTAACGAGGCTCATTCAACACGAGGTCAGTTGTCAACACTGGAAAAAGAAGAAACTCTGACTCATTGGCTAGCACCAGCACATTGGGTCTCAGTGCTACAGACCGTTTAACTCAATCCAACTTGGTGCTCAGGAATATGTATAAAAGCATGGTGATCTGCTAACATGACTGTTATCTGTTAAGTAACAAAATTTAAAAAGAAACACGTGTAGGTCTTGCTAATTTCCTTTCTAATTCATTTATTACTGGAACGGGAGACTCAATAGGGGTCATTTTGATTTTATGCGATAGTGTAAAATAGGTGATAGCAGATCGACAGTCCATTTTATGTGTTTTTTCCATTGGCTTTGCTAGAAATAAAAATTGGGAGAGATGTAATACGGGCTGCCGATTTGCTATCACCTGTTTTACATTATTGCACATAGTCAAGATTACCCCCAATGTCTTTGACTATCAATGTCATCCCTGCATATTGAGGATTAAGGCACTGTACAAAATTACGAACACAGACGTCAGGCAGAGAGCAGGAAAACATTTGAAAACAAAAAACTGCACTTGTTTGATCATGTGCCGAACAAACATCTGCTTAAGAGAAAGCCCATCTGGGAGCCTGAAGAAAAAATCCTGACAACAATACTGCAGCTGGCTCAGTGACTTCAACCGAGATTTGAAGAGCACCAACGTGACACTAGAGGAGGCAAGAGTACTGGCCATGGATCAAAAAGGGATGAATTACATTGGTGGAAACCCTATGTGTAGAAGCACATTAAAGAAATGATGACGTGGTGATTTATGACAGACCTCCATGCATACATGGAATGTAAAATATGTGACTTCATTTTTCAAAGCATGCACGCTATTTTCCGGTAATTTAGCTTATGAGGATATGTTACATGTGGAAACCAAAATTTTCTTAAGGAGCAGGAAGAAGCGCTTCCACCATCAATAGATCAGTGTCAGTAATGCATTGGTGTAAATATAAGCACTGCATGTGTTGACATAGATCTGTGCCAGTAACATTGGGTGATTGAGGTGGGGCATGATAGCTCCTGTATACAATTACTGTATTTGTAATTTTCTGCCTATTGCGTGATTCCACCCCCCCCCCCCCCCCCCCCCCACCCACACACCCCTCCTCTGATTTGGGTCTCTGCACATCCTCACCTACTGAGAGCTCGCTCGGAGAAACATGGTTGACTCACCATTCCGTTCTCTCTGTGGTGAAAGACCTCAGCTCTCAGAGATTTGTCAAGCCATAGGATACATCTCCTAGAACTGATGTCATACACCCACTGATGCCGCTTCACCCAAAACTCAAATAATCCAACAAATTGAAGAGCTAACTGTCTCTGCATCCAGGGCAATCAAAGCTTTTCTCTTTTAAGGCGTACAATCATTCTAATTCAATTTTTAGATTCTTTGGGTTACCTAATAGACTAATGGTGAATGTTTTTCTTTCCCATCAGATTACTACAGATTTGTGTGCCATGGTTTCCGGTCGCTCAAATTTTTTTTTGCTTCAGATATAAAAACATCATTAATTTATTGACCACTAGGTGGAGTGCTTCATAAGAATAGAGATTTCTACTTGGGTGGGAAAACTGTCAGTGTTCACTGCACCTTTGTAGCAGCTCACTTCCTGTCAGGTGATGATGAAGAGTCAATGGTAATATGCCACAAGAGTCTGTGGCTTCAATTATCCAGCTTTACTGATGGAGAGGAGCTAGCTACTGGCAGAAGTGAACCTTTATCAGAGGAGAATTCAGCAAAAACAGAATAAATAGGACTGTTGTTTTTGCAATGTCCTGTCTTGAAAAAGATTTTGAGAAAAAATGGTCCTGACAAGGTAGTTATCCTGTCCCCATTTTCTAAGTCAAAAGATATTGTGTTTGGGATAAAAATTACTTAAATTTATGACTTCTGAATGCTGATATCAGCAAATGTATGAGCCGGCCTTTAATTAGAATTTGACATTTATAAAACTGTGAAACTATGCGCTAAATATGTTTACATGATATTTAAGCCTTATGAGGAATGTAGCAGTATGAAGGCTGAAGTTATTTTAAGGGACAGTGTTGGAATCGTGCCACTCAGTGCATTAATAAAGTGCAGTGTGGAAATAAAGCACAGAGTGGAATGATTCCTGCAGTTTATTTATATATATCCAGGAAATCCTGGCAAATGTTCTTGTACAGCATTTAATAAATTGGTTGGAAAAATGTCAGATTTAAATGTATGTTTAGCCATGTTCTTTTGAATAAGTATGTTACAGGGCTATAATTCAGTTCAGGGATTCTGCTGATGTCCAAAATGATGAGAGTGAAGCTTAAGTATTTTGTGATTGACAGTTGGACCTGACTATTGAATCACACCTTTTAACTCTCAGCCACGTACTTATTTTATGCAAATATATAAAATAGTTTTCATTCATGTCAGTAAGGAAATTTGATGTGGTGACTTGCAGAACGGCCCCTTAGGGTTTGCTTTCATTACATCTTGAAAGGATTAGACAAAAGGGAATAAGAAATATCAGGTATGCAAAGTAGGCAACAGATGTCCACAACTAAATTCCTCTATGTTGGCACAGATTCTGATAGCCATATTTGACTGCACTTGGGATATACCTGGCATCCTCACAAAGGTAGCACAACCGTTACATTGGCCTGGATTTTTGCGGTAAAAATAACGATGAGGCACTCACTGTTATTAAACAGTAAATTGGACAGCAACTTCCAGCTCCTACAGAAGCTGCGCGACACCGGTATCTCGCTGAGAGACTTGCCATTGAAACGCATGGAAGGGCATGAAGTCGTGGTACTTACATGATAGATACCCACTAAACTCGCCAGAAAAAGCTAGGGCTTGTCGATTCCAGTGTAACGGCATGATAAGTCTTAATTATTGCCAAACACCCTCTCTGGCACTGAAAATTAACTTTTACAAGTGTGGGGTCTCATTATTTCAGCTTTTAATTATTGTTAGAGATTTAAAAAAACTTTTTTATGACTTTCTGTCCCTTTAGTCAGTCTCTCTCTCTCTCTCAATCCCATTTTTCTTTCCCTCGCTTTGTTTTTCTTTCTGTACATGATTTGACTGACTTAAATATTCTAACTGACACTTCCTGGTTCAGACTCTGCACTGCTCACTAGCGATTCTTCGATCTGATTGATTGAGGAGACACGCCGTTGCTTGCCCTGTTCACACAGGTCCCAGATCCCCTGTACAGGGCGCTACCCTGTTTTGGTTCTCTAATTACTGCAGGTTTGAGTGCAAAAGCCCACAGAAAGTCTTGTGGACAAATGTAAGTTCATTCGCAGCTGACCGCAAAATCCGGACCATAGAATTTACAGCACAGAAACAGACCATTCGACCCAACATGTCTATGCTGGTGTTTATGCTCCACATGAGCCTTCTCCTACTCTACTTCATCTAACCATATCAGCATATCCTTCTACTCTTTTCTCCCTTGTGTACTTACCTAGCTTCCCCTTAAATACTTCTATGTTATTTGCCCCAATGATGCCATGTGGTTGTGAGTTCCAGATTCTAACCACTCTCTGGGTGGTGATAGGAAATCACAAATATGTGCTAACCCTGATTTGAACAAATTATTTTCTCTCAACAATGTCCTTCAATGCTATCAACCCTCTTCCTGTGAACAGCATGTCTTTTATAAACACTGTGCTCGTAGTTCACCTTTTCTGTATTACACAAGGGCCCTTAGGCATCTAGAGGACTGGCATGAGCAATACTATGTCTAACAGACACCTTAAGTAAATTTAAAACAAAAGTAAGAAGTTTGCAAAGGAAATTAGTTACTGCAGAGGAAATGTTTCTGATTACATTGGCAAAGTTTACATCTAATACTGGATAATTAATCACAGTGAGTTCTTGGAAAAAGTAGCAAATTGAATGATTCAGGCCAGGATGATTCTTAGTTTTCTGGTATATGAGCTCAGAGGTGAAACATTTAAGCAGTCTTGTCTGCTACATCAACATGAATAGTTTGGTTTACTTCATGGTATTTATTTGTTGCTGAGAAGCCACAACCGTTGTCCTGAGGCAGGACTACATCTGCGGTGTTAGCAAGAACAGCATTGAAGCACTCATTTCCTCAGCCTGGTAGAGTTTGATTGACCCAAGAAATAATCCACTGAATTGCTTGTTGCCACTAAGTTGCTGGGTAAATTCAAGATTGAGGCTTACCTTCATATTACAATCTGTTGCCGCAAAATGTCATTGATCGTCAGCGATTGCAGCTTCGAAAGTATTGGAAGGATACTTTTCGAGTACCAGGTTTTGTATCAAACTTGTTCAGCCTAATACCTATAGAGCTACAGTGATGATAACATGGAGAAGCTTTTGGCTAGTAGCAAGTCATCTTGGCTTGAGAGCATGGGTGGTTGTAAATAGCCTATAAAGAAAAAAAGAAGACTTGTATTTATGTAGCGCTTTTCACAACATCAGGACGTTCCAAAGCACTTTACAGCCAATTAACTACTTTTGAAGTGTTGTCGCTGTTGTAGTGTGTAAAGGGCGTAAAGGAGAAAGTATAACGGCTCCATTTTTGCCTGTTGCACTGGAAGTGACCAATATTTGCCCATGCCTGATTTTCCAACTCGCCCTAAATTCTGAGCAATCACCTGCATGTTATTTGATTTGCGCGTATATTTTGTATTGAGCAGAATAAATTTTTGTGACCCAAAGCTTCTGGGGAACTAAAAAAGTCCCTGAATTTGAAACAAATGTGGTTACACTTCATGCCTTCAGCACTTGGCTGAATATTCATAAAACTGTGCTCGGGTTTGATGGTTTGCTATCGGCAACATATAGCTTGCCATGGGAGTAAACCAATTATTGCATTTGCCTCCAGATCATTATTTCTGTTCTCCATCCCTTTAGTGAAAGGACTAGGAAATAATAACTAGGCCCCAGGGGAGAATGCAGGCCACAAAAAATGGGAGCAGGGAGATGATGTAAGCAGCCTGCAGCCTGATTTTACTCTACTCATAAGGTGAAAGAGTGTCAGATTTGCCTACAGGAGAGACCTGCATGAAGGTGGGCCTTATCTATGCAAAGCTTTCAAATGCATTATTTTTAATTAAAGAGGGAACAAACAAACTCCGATCCTCATCGGGGTAGGAATTCAGCATGTGAGAATTTAATTTTTTTGAAAGAGATATTTAAAAAAATGCTTGACATGATTCACCTTAAAGGTGGTTTTATACATGAATCTATTCCTCCTGTGACCTGCACTGGATATGTGTATGTACCCTCAGGCTATCGATCAACATGCAATTTACTTATAAAATTTTTCCTACCAGCATCTGTGGTGGGGGGGAAAAAAGATAATGATATGCCTTTATAGAGGCAAAAACACTACAGTTTACACCCAACTTTATACGTATTTTGAGCTTTTGGCAGCAAGGAAAAATTAAGTGGAAAAATGCAACCTTGCGCAAGATTACATTTTTATGTGAAAGCATTTGACCCTTTGAGTCCTGAAAATTCATCTTTTAAAGTACACACCTTGGATATATTAGGTGCAATAATTATTTTGTGTGATAGAATTAAATACAGAGAACGGTGCTTATTTATGGTAATCTTGGAATAAATGCAAAAAAAAAACTGATGCTTGCTCTATTTTTGCATTTGTTAGATATTAATTTCATTGCAACAAACTTGCAGCACTCATCAAAGGATTGAGGTACTTACGCTACTGATGAAGTAATTACATATTTTTGACAGATGCAATGATTAACAGATTGGGAACAAACTGCAGCAGCTCGACTTTATTTGGTATCCAGGTTTCCTGTGCTAAAATTTTGCAAAGATGAGGAGTTCAGCTTTGGATTGTTTTATGAGTCACATTTCATGCAGCAAATACACTGAATCTACTCTAATGTAAATTTTAAACCGGAATGTGAATCACAATATACAAAGCAATTTTGCAAATAGTCAATTGTAGAAAGTAGCTTTTCCTACATTTTTATGAAGGGTTATTTAATTCCATGTCTGGCTTGTGCACTGAGCTTTGCATAGAAGTGAAAAATACTGAGTTTTTTTTTAAGGAGCTAACAATAGATTAATAGCATTTGTTTAGATCTTTGACAGAAGCCCAAGTCTTTGGCATAAGAACATTGTGCTTGAGCCAATAACTTCATTCTAGTAGACATGAACCCTTTGACACCAGCCCTTCAGTGAGTGAGAATGGTGGTACATTCCGTGAAGCAGCAATGATAGAGTATCAGCTGATGCATTCTCACTCTGACATACTGCCTCACTGTCTCTCCCTCACTTTGTAGGTGGAATAAGCCTTGCTGCTAACCCTTGGGCCGGGAGGTTTAAGCAGATGCTGAGCTGTGGATAAACTGTGAGCGGGAGAAACTGCATTTAGAGCTGGAGTACAGTGCTGACATATTATTCAGTTACTGAGCTGAGCAGAAAAGTAATGGCTTCAAATTTTAATGACATTGTCAAGCAGGGATATGTGAAGATTCGTAGCAGACGCTTAGGGGTGAGTATTTTTCTCAAATGCTTTGTTCTTTACGTTAAAGCATTTTCCTTGTGTCAATATTTACAATGAATAGAGTATATGTCATTAGTAATAAGTAGAGTTCGGGTACTAGCTGTTACTGTAGATTAGCAACAAGGGATTATATCCAGAGTTCATGATCATAAGCACTGTACTTGGCTGGCTTTTTGTTTCATTGAACAGCAACATTATCAGTAGGATTGTACATTATAGCAAGCTGCACATTCCTGAAGAGCTGTTTTTAATTAAGCTTGTAGAAAAGTTTATTTTATTTTTTTAAAAATCTAACATAAAAGGTTAATGATTTGAACACAGAAGGATGTCCCAAATAGAAAATGAACTTGGAAAGAAGTAACTAAGACAGATTAATTCTCTAAGAAAAATTAAATGAGAAGTGTTGAAAAAATACATTTCTAAAAATGTTTTTGAATCATTTGTTTGCAATCGGTTAAATTTGCTTTAAACCATGATTCACGTGATTTTACTTTCAAGGTGTGTGAAGGAGTAAGGTGCAATGAGTGAGAAGTTTCTTTTTCAAAATAAATATACTTCACCAGAACATAATCGTGAAATGGTGAAATAATGGTCCTGATTGTTTCCTTGGTTTTTCGAAACATGTTTCAATTTCACCACAGTGTGCATTGTTTAAAGTAACATCACTATCTGATTGTAGTCATGTATCAAATAGCAACACTACAGATAACCAAATGGGATGTGTCCTTTTATTAATCAACATATGTTAAATGATTATTTAAATAATGCTCTTATTCACATGTCTAGAAGTATTTACTACTATATTGTGTTGTCCTGTTGTGTGTATCACTGTCTGTCTGTAATACTGTTCAGTCGCTGCCATAATAGATAGAATCAAAGATAAGGTGAAAAAAAATTAAATCTTGCCAGCTATGTTAAGCAAATCTCAGATTGAATGTCATTGTTAACCAGACAAGATGATGCCTGAAAAGGTCAAAGTTGAGTACGGGTATAGAGTGGAGTTGAAGTATATAGCAAGTTAAATGAGAGTTGTCTTCTTGTAAAAAGCTGTCTTGGCAATTTTTGTTTTGCTTGACGAGGGAAAGATTGCAATTGTTCTGGATCATTTTCTTCATGACAGTGTCACAATACACAACATTTGCTGCAATTTACATCCTTGTGCTGGATGTCTTACATGATTGAAAGCAGGCGTGCCAAACACTTTACCAAGAATACAGTGCTCTTTTAATGTATGGCATGAACGTGGGAGAACCAGTACATGGAAGGTACACAGAAAAGACAGAGAGTGTGTAAGTGAATGTGAAGTGTGCAGGCAAGACACTAAAAAGATAGAGGTAAATGCTGTGGAAAGGTAGTACTGTATCTGTCCTTGAGATCAAGATAAAGAAAATGAAAGAGATACACAAACACAGACAGTCCCATGGGTTTAGTGTGGTCTAGTGCTAGTCTGTCTGCTTATTCAGTTACTACCATGTTCTATTAAATTAGATTTGCATCCTTATTAACTGTTAAGCGTGCAGAGAGCACAGAATTGTGGTCAGGTATTAACACCTTATTAAGGTTCTTTTAAATTTTATTACTGTCTTGCATTTTGCATTTTTTTAAATGACAGCTGAAGTAATAGCTTACATAATTAAGACTAAAGTAGCATCTGTCCTGGATGCCATCAATATTTCTAGTTTTTTTTTAAAATATAAAATAACGGTAACCTAAATGTTAAAGGTTTGTCATTTTCTGGCATTTGTGGCTAGTAAAAGGCAGTGATTTGTGCTTCAGCTAAATTAGAAGTTCAAATAGGTCCATACTTGGCACAATTGTAAAACTGAAATTTAAAATGTTATTAATCAATCTCATTAACAAAAATTGCACTACACGTAAGCAGAGGAACAATTTTCCAGTGCTGGTCATTTCTGCACACATGTGGCACTATTTTTGAAGTTGCAGCCAAAGTTTGCATCTGATTTCCCTGGCAGTCTAGTGGGGAGATAACGGTCTACCTCTAGCTTACTTTTGTATGAATGGATCGATGTTTCTAAAGTTTTCCAATGGTATAGAAAGGGGTGAGTCTATAATCCTTGCAGTGTCATGGATTAAACGTGCATCCATATTGTTGCTGATCTAGTGGGAAAGGATATGAGTCCCAAGTTCCTTCGTGGGTTAATGAAGATGAATCCTCCAAAGTTCCTAGTGATGTTGGAATGATACGTCCAAGTCCCTTAGTAGCTGTTTTAGTAGGCAGCACTTGTTGATTTCCTAGTAGTCTAATTTGTAGGATCTATGTCCATAATTTTGATACATCTGGCGAGGTTGATCTGAGTCTTATGGCAGTCCACCGGGGAGAGAGTTCTACATCAAAGTTCCTTGGTGGCTTCGTAAGAAATGGGGATCGCTGCTTGTTTTTCCTAATAGCCTAATGAAGAATGTGTTTGAACCCCCAGGAATCTGGTACTGATTGGAGGGGAATTCATTTCAAAAACTTCTGTAGGCTGTTAATCCTGCACACTTAACTTTTCTGTAGAAAATTAGAAGTACCATGAATGTTTTGTACGGACTCAAAAATTGCTGATATGACAAAGTATTGGTGTACGTATGCAGTGTAGGTGTAAACATCACACCTCTCAGGAATACCTCAAAGTAGTTCACAGACAATCCATTTTAAGTGCACTGACTGTTGCAATGTAGGTAAACATTGTAGTTAATAGGGTGTTCAGGGGTGATGTCAGGAAGCATTTCTTAACACAAAGTATAGTGGCAATCTGGAAAACTCTCCCAAAAAAAATGGTTGAGACTAGATCAATTGAAAATTTCAAAATTGAGATTGATAGACTTTTGTTGGGCAAGGGTATTGAGGGTTAATGAACCAAGGCGGGTAGACGGAGTTAAGATACGGATCGACCATGAGCTCATTGAATGGTGGAACAGGCTCGAGGAGATGAATGACCTACTCCTGTTCCTATATGAGAACAGCAAGATCCCTCAAACATAATTAAATTAATAAGTTAATCTGTTTTTTTTGGTGGTGGTGTTGGTTGCAGGAGAAATGTTGGCCAGGAAACCCTCTTTGAATAGTGTGATGAGATGTTTTACATCCCGCTGAACAGGTAGAGGAGGCCTCAGTCTTGCATCTCCTTTGAAGGCCACCTGTGACAATGAGGCATTCCCTCAGTATTACACTGAAGTGTCAGATTGGATTACTCGCTCAAGTCTGGGAGCAGATTTGAACCCGCAAACCTCTGACCTTGAGGTGACCGTGCCAGCAATTGAGCCAATTTAGAAAGCACAGTAAGTTATGTAGATGGAAGCAAGAGGTTACAAAGTGACATGGACAGATTAAGTGAGTGGGAAAAACTGTAGCAGATGGAGTTCAATGTAGAAGTGTGAGGTCATCCACTTTGGATCCACAAAGAAAAATGGAATATTTTCTTAATGGTTATGAGATTAGGAACCACTGCGGAGCAAAGGGATTTGGGTATCCAGGTATCCAGATCACTAAAAGCGAGTGCACAGGTGCAAAAAGTAAACAAAGAGGCGAATGAAATGTTGGCCTTTATCTCAAGAAGGCTAGAATACAAGGGGCAAGAAGTTAGGCTTCAGTTGTACAGAGCCTTGGTCAGACCTCATCTAGAGTACTGCATTCCGTTTTGGGCAGCTCCCCTCAGGAAAGATATATTGGCCTTGAAGGGGGGGGTACAGCACCGATTCGCCAGATTGATACCGGGGCTTAAAGGGTTAAATTATGAGGACCGTTTGCATACATTCCTTTGACTTTAGAAGGTTGAGGGGTAATATAGTTGAGGTGTTTAAGAGGGATTCAGGAGAGTAGATACAGAGAACCTATTTCCTTTGGTGGGGAAATCGACAACAAAGGGACACCATCAAAAATTAGGACTACGCCATTCAGAGGTGAAATCAGGAAGCACTTTTTCACACACACACAACCTGGAAAACACTCTTCCAAAAGTCTGTGGCTGCTGGATCAATTGAAATTTTCAATACTGAGATCGATAGATTTTTGTTAGGTAAAGTATCGAGGGATATGGATCAAAGGAGGGTAAAGGGAGTTGAGATACAGATCAGCCATGATCGAATTGAATGGCGGAACATGCTCATGGGGTTGAATGGGTCTACTCCAGCTCCTATGTTGCAAGCTATATTTAGTTTAATCAGTAAAATGAAAAATAGGGTCAAGCTATCCAAACCTGTACTCGGCTCTATTTTGTAAGTTTAGATTCTTTAGAAGTAATCAGAACTAGCATGATTTTGACCATTTTGAATTAGCGATTCATATTTGGCTCTCATCCCTAGTTTTCATTGGAATACATAAATAAATAATGCACATCTCCAAAACAGGTGCACATAGAACCTTTGCCTTGGTTTGTTCCATCAAATACTGTCAACCACTGATAGCTAAGAACATCTGTCTCTGGAGAACACAGTGCACTCCACAAGACTGCATAGCTGTAAATGTTTTGAAGTATGTGTCAATCAAGTTAATAAAGGTAATCAAAGAAAACAAAGGCAACCTTTGGCAACATGCTAAGAATCTCAGTGCGATCTGAAACAAATGTTTTGCAGTTAATTAGGAATTTTTAAAAAGAAAATATTTTAATGAGCCAAACTAAACAAGCACCCTAAAATTACATTTACTGTCAACAAAATCTGAGTTCTAACAACATAGAACTCTATAATAAACAGAGACCATAATATTTCAAGGGCTGATTTTACCCCCCACCCGGAGGGAATGGTGTGGGCGGGGAGGTTAAAGTCATGTCTGTGCCACCCTGCACCCTTCCCGCCCCCCCACCATTTTAACTGACCCCTATCACTAATCAACCCTGGCGAGAGCATGATAGGATGACTGCTGGGAGACAAAGGATACCTTCTGCGGGCCTTGGCTGATGACACCCCTGTGCAGCCCTCCCATGCTGATGAGCGGCAAAGTTACAATTGGAACCAGGGCACAACTGCAATCCTTACGAAGCCCATGATAGGACTGCTCAAGCAGAGGTTTGGATGTTTGGACCAGTCGGGTTGGGGGGGGGTGGTGCAGGGGTAGTAGAATGTCCCTTATTGTTGTAGTCTGCTGCATATTGCACAACATTGCATTGCAGACAAGCCTGCATTTGGAGGAGGAAAAACAGCAGCAGCAGCCATCAGATGAGGAAGACCTGGGGGAAGGAGAGCTCTATCAGCGCCTTGAAGCCAGAGATGTCAGGGATCAGCTCCTAGCTCAGCGATTCCATTGAGATTCTCGCATCTTGCCCTGAGAACTTAGAAAAAGCCCCTCTGTATGACAGTCCTTGTCACATTCTTTACCACTCCCTTCAACCTGCATTGAAGGACATTCAAACCATTCAGATAACTTCTATATCAATGCCATCCTGACCATGCAGATTGAGAAGCTGCTATTAAACCACATTGCAGACCAAAGTGCCAAATGTGATAAAGGTGACTAATTGAATGTCATGCATAATAAATGGCTTCCATTTATTTCTCACCCAGATGATCAACCCTCTGAGGATACAGCATCAGGTGCTCCACTCCTCCCAGGCACCAGCTCTGACATTGGCACTCTGCATGGGTTAGATAGCAAGCTAGACTGGTCTGCACGTGGTGAAACGCCCCGCAGCAGTGGGCAATAGCAGCAACTGGTGGCAGAGACAGCACAGGGAGAGACCTTGGTGGAGGGCAAGGCCTTGTCCAAGCTCTGCTGATAGACATGAGGAGTTCCAGGGGCCAGCCATTAGAAGTAAACTGCTGGCCTCATACTGACAGCTGTACAAGGTATTGGAAGGCGTGCCAAGGAGTTTCACCACTGGCTGAGAGTGTGGAGGAGTCTGCATCTAGCCTCTGGTGTCGTCTCACATGGCAGCACCACTCTGCTGTCTACCCTGGATAATGAGGTAAGCTGCAGCAGAGCCCCCGCAGTAGGAGTCCATGCTAGCACAATTTGCAGCTTTGGTGGAAGCTTAAACAGTTGCAAACTCTGGGCTCCACAATGGAAAGAATAGTGGATGGAATGGATAGCGGCTTTGAAGGGGCCGGTCATCTTCTGCAGTCTGCTCTCTGGCAGGTTACTGGATGCGGTGAGCCCAGACCTAAGGGAGTGGCAGTGGGAAGGGAGCAGTACATGCTAGTCTCTCTCAGGATGTCAGCATGTCTGCACATTTGTCACCCCCAACCCCGATCCAATACTTTCCATGGTGCTAGCAAGTCAGCTGGGCCAGACTGCTCCAGTCACAGCCAAATTGCGGCAGGGGCGTCGGAGACTTGAGCATCTCAGGTCCACACATGAGGAGCAGCAGCCTTCCATCAGCTCTACTCAGGCCACTAAGGCAGCACCTGTAGGGGCAGCAGAATTAGGAAACCTTCTTTCAAGGTTAATGAGGCCCGGGAGTTAAAATAGCCCAAGTCTCATGACGACAATGTCATTGGCTTTACCGCCCACATGATGCACACACGACGCACACACGATACCCACCCCAAGGTAAAATGTGGCCTTCAGTTTGAGTGGTAGGTCGAATCCTCAACACAGTTTACTCAAACCCCTCTCGCCATTGTTTCAGCAGAGATGTTAACCCAATTAAAATACGCAGGTGAATCTAATATCCCACAGTGTAATTTCCTTCTTTCAAATACAATATTGGTAATTAGAAATGAGAATTTGGGTTAATTCAGACTTTAGATTCTTTCCATCTTCCAAAATTTGGATGAGCTGAATACATAATCTCCAAAGCACCATCTTTCTTTTTGGACTATTAGGGAGAAACTTCTGAATGTGTTAGATATACAAAAGAACACCTCGATTCTTAATAGAAAGTTGGACTCTGTCATTAGTGAAGATCTATGAAGGAGTGCACAACTACCATATTACTGCCAATGGTCTAATAACAAAGATCTATGAAATATGAAGTGTAAAACATCTACCATATCACTGCCTGTATGGCATCATCCATAGCAGCTAACAAGTATGACAACTACTCCATTTGCAAATGTACTGTGAAATTGTCCTGAGGACAGGACCACTCAAACCTCTGATGGAGAATTTGGAATTTTCTGAAAAAATCTAAATCAACCAATTAGAATTGATCAGAGTTTAAACTGATGGTTTGGAAGTCATCAGTATTAGCAGCAAATCAATGGTTTTGGCATCTTGAGGGCACAATGTATTGGTGCTCCAATATGTAGTGCTGGGTTATGAGCTGGCATGCAATTTTCCCAAACTCTCCCATGCTTTAAAGAAAGACTCCTTTTAATGGAAATGGTCGCAGGTTACCTGCCAGTCTTCTCTGGCAAAGGAATGCTCTGGTACAGAATATAGGGGCATAAAGTTTTTACATTCTCTCAGCTTCGCTCCATGGGCAACACGGTGGCATAGTGGTTAGCACTGGTGCCTCACAGCGCCAGGGACCCGGGTTCGAATCTGACCTCGGGTGACTGTCTGTGTGGAGTTTGCACATTCTCCCCGTGTCTGCGTGGGTTTCCTCCGCGTGCTCCGGTTTCCTCCAACAGTCCAAAAATGTGCGGGTTAGGTTGATTTGGCTATGATAAATTGACCCTTAGTGTTAGGGGGGGATTAAATATGTGGGGTTATGGGGATAGGATGGGATATGTTAGGGGGAATTAAATACGTGGGGTTACGGGGGTAGGGTGGGATATGTGTACTGTGGGGATTAAAGCAGGGACAGGGTACTGGACTTGGATGATCAGCCATGATCGTATTGAATGGTGGAGCAGGCTCGACGGGCTGAATGGCCTACTCCTGCTCCTAGATTCTATGTTTCTATGTAGCACCCTTGCCTCTGAGTCAGAAGATTATGGGGGCAAAATTGGGCTCTGTAGCGACAATTTTTTGGGCACTGCGAGGCTTCTTAAACTACCAAAATGGTGTCTGTGATGCCCGTGCACACTTCTGAAGGGACATGCTCCGGACGCCATATTTATAAAGGGCTTACCACGCGCATTCCTAATAACCGTCGGCAGCTTGCAGAACAGGCAGATCATGACATCAATCAGCGTGTAACGCTGATTTGATGCCAGTGCTGCCATTTTGGAGCTCCACGCTCCAGCCTACGCCCTCTCTTAACCTCAAACAGCTAAACACGTGTTCAATGGCATGAAGGACTCCACCCCCATTCTACACATTTTGGGTGCTTTTCCATACTTGTTTAAAGTTTCAGTAGTCTACAGGGAGTGGTCTGGCTGGTACTGAAGTACTTTTTTGGGGACTTAAAGGCTTGTGCACAAACCAGTTGCTTCCGGACATGGGTGGCCTAGTAGAGCTTCCTCTTGGTATTGAGCATGACTGGAGGAATGAGCAGAGGCCACGCAGAGCAGGACACGCTGCTAGAAGAGGGAGGAGTGGAGAAGTGCTCTCATCAGGAGGCCATATCTTTGGGGGATGATCTGTTGGAGAACAGATTGCTGGAGTGCTGTGACACCCTGGAAGCCCTTTTGCACACTGGTATCCAGAGTCATGATGTCAGCAGTCTGAGCTTCCACTGCAGTACTCTGACATTGGATGTCTGCTGCTTGTGCTGCAATGGAAGCTGAGACATCATCCATCAGACGCTGCATTATGGTTGGCTCCACAGGTGTGTTGATGGAGTTGGCAACCCGTTCCATGCTGGAAAGGATGGGCTCCAAGCTCTGCACAAAGCCCTATGCCAAGTTGGTGCTGGACTCCTCCATGCTCCTTTGAAATCGAACGCAGGCTTTCTGGCAGGCTTCCCAGTGCACCAAGTATTTGGGTGTGTAGCCTGGCCCATCGAAGTCATCATCTGAGTCCTCTGCAACAGAACCAGTGTACGACCTTGCTCTACGGCGAGCTGGCACCTGTGCTATCCTTTCCCCCAGCCCTGGTTCCAGTGCACTTGTGTCCGATGTCTCACCAAGTCCAGATCCCGCCTTCATCTTATCCTCCAATTTACGCTCAGTGTCAGTATCTGAGCTGGTGGCTACAACTGAAATCAAGTGATGGTGTGTCTTCATCTTCACTTTCTTTTGGCTCTTCCTCCACTGGCTGGGCAGCTTCCAGTTCTTGAGTATCTGAAATTAAAAAAGGACAAGGGTTGGGTTGTGGTGAGGGGAGAGGAGAAAGTATGAAGTGCATGCTTACACCATCTGCAGCTTGTAAGTCAGAAGAGATTGAGGGATGAGGGAGAAGTGGGATGAAAGCAGGAGGATTAGGTATGCAGATATCCTCATCTTAAATGTTTTCAGCCCCGCTGGTGGTCATGGTCTCAGCAATGGGCCTTCCCATAATGGCCAGCACTGTCTACTCCATGGGGGTTAAAACATGCAGGTGCTATATAAATGCAAGTCTTTCTTTCTTAACTGTTCAGGTGGATGTAAAAGATCGTTTGGACTTTTTTCAGAGAAGAGCAGACGGTTTCAGGTGTGTTCGGGCCAACATTCATTCCTTGTTCAACATTAATCCCTCAAATAACTAAAACAGATTAACTAATCATTTAACTCATTGCTGTTTGTGGGGACCCTACTGCGAACAAATTGGCTGCTAGTTTTGCCTACAAAACAGTGACTGCACTTTAAAAGTAATTTATTAGCTATGAAGTGCTTTGAGATGTGAATGGTGCTATACTAGTTCTTTCTGTTCTTCTCGGTACTGGTTTCCAATATCAATAATTCCATCTTGGAGAATCACTGGACTATTTATGCATGCCTCCTAGTAGCCAGTCAAAAAGTGCCAATACCCAATGCCTGGGAGTAGATCTCCAGCCTGATCTCTCCCTGAGGAAGTTAGTTGGTACTGGGAGTCTTTGGCTGCGAATTTAATAGCGCTTGGGGCGGGTTTGAAGGCGGGTCCACTGTCAAAATAGCAAAGATTGACAGCAGGTAGGAAACCCGCTGTCAACCCGCCTCCACACGAGTCTCCCAGGTGTCGGGTCTGTCAGCGGAGAACTGACCCGACACCAAGCGGCGGGGGATACAATTCAGATTGTTAAATGGCTTGTTAAGAGCCAATTTAAGACTATTTTGAGGCTTACTTCTAATTTTACGTTCTCCCTCACGGGTTACCCACTGCTCGGGGAACACGCCAGCTCAACCTGGCATGTTTTGAGTCTGCTCTGATGTTTCTGAAAAGCTGACAGCTGCAGAAGTGGTGTAAGGGATGCCATGTTGCAGATGGTCAGTTTCAGAGCACAGAAACTGTTGGTTACTGCATTTGTAAGACATATAGAGATTTCTTTAGCTTACAAGTTTTTAGATCCAACTGTATGTCCAGTGCCACCTCTCTCACCATTGACAGATTGTTTCTGTCATCTCCCCTGCAGCTGCCATCTATTGCAGCAACATTGGAGCCATTGAAACAATCAGACCTTGGTCCTCTGAATCCTTCCACAATCAGCCCCAACACCAACATCATCACCAACCTTCTCCGCCATCACCTGATGCTGCACAGGACACAGGGCATCAGCCCCTGATGAAATTGCTGCCTGGGAGGCCAGTGATGGCATCACCATGGCCAGATTTACTTCACTTGACACTGTAAACCCTGGCTGCCACATGATGCGCCAGGTTGACACCATCCCACACCAGCACCGTGAAGCATCCCTTTAATGTCCAAGCCATTCCATGCACACACATCACTATAGCGGGGAGGGGACGAGAAAGTTATGACTGAACAATCACTGGAACTCACTAAGACACTTCTCAAGGTGCGCTCAGATCTGTCCAATAAGGGGCACTTTTGAAAAAATAGATTACACTGTATGACAACATATTACCAGAAACTTCACATGGACATTGGCTAAACCTCTCAAGTGCCTACCCTTGTGTGTTGTTAGTTGGTATGCTTGCAGTAGGATGAGGGTGAGTATGAGGGGTGGCTAGTGAGATGGGGAAGTGATACTGTAGATAGAGGGGGTTGGGTGGAGGTGCAAGGTAAGTTGGTGTGAGTAAGGATGAGCAGGAGAAAGGTATGGAAGGCAGAGTGATGGGGATGTGTTGAGTGGCACAGCAGGGTGAGTTTGAGTGTGGCTTTGCAGTAATGTTTCGTGATCCACTGAGATCATTGAAAGGTTGGCGCCACTGCAGCCAGGGACCCCTGCCGACATCCCTGCTTTTGCCCTCCTGTGCAATGTGCAAGCATATGGAGGGAGTCATTGGAGAGCCTGGGTGCAAGCGTCCATCTCCGTGCAGTGCTCGTCAGTGTTTGCAGCACTTCAGTGCTGTCAAACACTGACAGCACAACTGTCAAACTCAATGTGGCCGTGGTCCCTTTAAGGAAACCGGCTGCTGACGCGTCATCAAATGATGTCATCAGACCCGCTTCCTGTTAATTGGCCGGGAAGCCCACAGGGCGGGCTTAACAAGGCCAATAATGGGAAAATCACATCTACAGAGTGGCTGCAGCTGGGAGCGGGACCAGATCCAAGAAACCTGCCACCATCCCGCCTCCTCCATTAAATTTGCAGCCTAAGTGTTTGGGGAAAAAATGAAATAGAAAAAAAGACTATTATTTTAGTAAATACTATAAAACGCAGCCCAATATAAATGGTCGGTGGGTCCATAAATTACAAGTGATTTCCCAGATAAACTTTGTGATGTTTCAATGTTACTTCCATTGATTGTGCTTGAGTAAAAGCAGAATAATAAATGCAGTGGTTGAAGGTACATTGGCTGTTCGATGATAGTAGTCCTGTGAGGCTGTGGACTATCTCTTAACTGGATTGATAATGCACATTCTGAATTGAAAAGTCATTATCACAGTTAGCTTCTGTTGCAGTGATTGTTATGGACAGAACTACTTTTGTAAAAAAAAATTCCATAGGTGATTCTCACACTAGATGGTCATAAAAAGATCATTGTTGGGTGAAATCCATCAGGTAAAAGGTGAAAATGGTCACTCTTTTTCCCATGTTATTCAAGCTGCATGGCACAATTGTTAGATGAGCAAGGATATACAGAAGCTTTGGTGTGTTGAATGTTGTGTTGCATTTTAGTTCAGCTAGAATGATGGTTTTCGACAAGGGGAAATGGTAACATGGCGTTTAGACAATCATAATATGATTAAGCAGAGTCAACATGGTTTCATGAAAGGGAAATTGCGTTTAACAAATTTATTAGAGTTTTTTGAGGATGTAACTAGCAGGGTAGATAAAGGTGAACTAGTGGATGTAGTATATTTGGGTTTCCAAAAGGCATTCGGGTGCCACATAAAAGGTTGTTATGCAAGATAAGTGCTCATGGGGTTGGGGGTAATATATTAGAATGGATAGAGGATTGGTTAACTGACAGAAAACAGAGAGTAGGTATAAACGGGTCATTTTCAGGTTGGTGGGGTGCCGCAAGGATCGGTGCTTGGGCCTCAACTATTTACTATTTATATTAATGACTAGATGAAGGGACCGAGTGTAATGTAGTCAAGTTTGCTGCTGATACAAGCTAGATGGGAAAGTAAGCAGTGAGGAGGAAAAGAGCCTGCAATGGGATATAGACAGGTTAAGTGAGTGGGCAGTAAGTTGGCAGATGGAGTATAATGTGGGGAAATATGAGGTTAATCACTTTGATAGGAAGGATAGAAAAACAGTTTTTTTTTTTTAAATGGTGAGAAGCTATTAAATGTTGGTGTTCAGAGAGATTTAGGTGTCCTCGTACAAGAAACATACCGTTAGCATGCAGGTACAGTAAGCAATTAAAAAGGCAAATGGCATGTTGGCCTTTATTGCAAGGGGGTTGGAGTACAAGAGTGTTGGAGTACAAGAGTAAGGAAGTCTTGCTACAATTGTACAGGGCTTGGGGGAGACCACACCTGGAGTACTGTGCACAGTTTTGGCCTCCTTATCTAAAGAAGGATATACTTGTGTTAGAAGTGGTGCAACAAAGGTTCACTAGTTTGATTCCTGGGACGAGAGGGTGTCCTATGAGGATAGATTGAGTAGATTGGGCCTATACTCTCTGGCGCTTAGAAGACTGAGAGGTGATATAAGATTCTGAGAGGGATTGACGGTGTAGGGGGTGGTGTGTGGGGGGTCAGCCTCACCTCTGACTCAGTGAGCAGTTCGAATCACTCCCCCGCCCCTGGTTCTAGACCTTGGACTTATTTGGGGGTTGTGAACAAAGGTGCAGTATACAACAGGTTTTGATGAAAGAACTTTGACTTTTATTCGAGGACGTAAAACACAACACAAACACTCTTATCACTCTAAAGGTGGGGAACACTCGGTACAAGCGAGGGAAATAACATTAGAAGAATACTTCACCCCTCCCAATCCCACTTCACTAGCTAGGTTGTACTCTGGAGAACCAGGGATAATGCTCACCAAACGAATCCTTGACAGTTTAGAGTTAGGGTTCAGAGTCTTTTGAGTAAAAGGTTTCGTAAGGCCCTTGTTGCCGCGAGGTGTCCGATGGTCACTGAGGCAGTCGCTCTGGTTTCTTCTTGCGTGTTGGTCTGCTTGTGAAGTTGTTGCCGTTCTTTGTTGAACTTCTTGCTGTAACTCTACCTCTGTTTAAACTGTCTTCTTCCGAGCTATGGAACTGCCTTCTTGCAGAACTGTGGAAACTGCCTTCTGCCTGCTTCTGTAACTGCAGCCCTGACTTCTGTTCAACACAGGCTTTTCGATATTGAACTGCAGAACTGCCTTCTGTTGAACTTGAACTCTAACTGGAGAACTTCAACTGTTGTAACTGCTTGATGGGCCTTCAATTATATTAAATTGAAGTGGCCTTGTCAAAACCAAATCAAATCCTGGTCATTGTAAGACCTTGTTAACAGTAACGACTTTACTAAGTGTCAAATGGCTTGCGTCTTGTCGATCTCTTTGGTTGATTACAGGTGATTGGTGGGGTAATGGGTGTACTGGATGTTTTATTGTTTTCAGGCTTCTAGCATCCTGTTTAGGCCTGGGGATATTCAAAAGGGGTCTTGGCTTATTCATATTTGGATGTGTATGTGAGGTTTTGGGTGAGGCTCTTCCTCCCTGGTTGAATTGCAGTGCAAACATTCTCCAGACAGCTTGACTGGGCCCCAATACCCAAAAGCTGTCCACTGCCTCGCCACACCCCTCTGCAGCCTGTCTTGTCTCTGTGAAAGGTGTTTTTCCCAATAGTAAATATCCAAAGTCATTTTCCTCAGGGGTTTTCTTCCCTGATCCTTAAGAATGTCCAAAACAGAGGTTTTTACCTCAAATCACTTCACTTAGGTCCCATCATCCCAAATTTGTATGAAAAATCCAAAAATCACCCCTTTTAGGGTTCTGTTCGAGTTTCTGGGGGATTTTGCGAAGCCAACAACGGTGAATGCTGAGAGGTTGTTTCCCCTGGCTGGAGAGTCTACAACTAGGGGCATAGTCTCAGGATAAGGTATTGGCCATTTAAGACTGAGATGAGGAATTTCTTCACTCAGAGGGTTGTGAATCTTTGGAATTCTCTACTCCAAAGAGCTGTGGATGCTGAATCGTTGAGTATATTCAAGGCTGAGATAGATAAATTTTTGGACTGTAAGGGAAGCAAGGGATATGGGGATCGGGCGGGAAAATGAAGTTGAGGTCGAAGATCAGCCATGATCTTATTGAATGGTGGAGCAGGTTCGAGGGACCGTATGGCCTACTACTGCTCCTAATTCGTATGTTCTTCTCTTCTTATGAAATTTCAATTGATATGGCAGCATGGGGAAAGTTTAAGTTTGAGACTAAAAGAGGGAGAGCAGAATTAATGAAATCATTAGAATGTAAGCAGAAGGCTTAGCTGAAAATCTAAAGCAGTCCACTTTTCAGTACGAGTAAGCTTCACTGTGAGGAAATAATGTCAAAGGACAAAGGGAAAGAAACAGGCAGCAAGGGAGTGTGTCAAAGCATAGAGTTCTGTGGATGACCAGGGAGAGTAAAACTAAACTGAAACTTAAACGGGAGGCATATGATAAAGTTAGGGCTAATGATACTCAAGGTAATAAGTAATATAGAAAGTGTAGTAGGGCGGTGAAAAGTTAGATTAGTAGGGCTAAAAGGGAATATGAAAAAATAGGAGATAATATAAAAGGAAATAGTAGGGACTTTTATAAGCATATAAAAAGTAAGAGAATAGTTAAAGTGAGGCTAGAACCACTCAGGGATGGAGGAAGGAGTTATATTGTGTAGGATAAAGGTACGATGGAGATATCAAATATTTTGCATCAGTTTTTTACATTTGATGGTAGAATTAAGAACATCTACAGGCAAAAGGGGTTAAGGGTTACGGAGAGAAGGCGGGGACGGGATACTGAATTGGAGGATCAGCCATGATCTCATTAAATGGCGGAGCAGGCTTGAAGGGCCGGATGGCCTACTCCTGCTCCTATCTTCTATGTATCTATGTATAAGTATATTAGAGAGGATATGAACAACTGATTGAACTAACTGTAAAAAAGGAATCGAATCTGAAAAAAGTGATCAGAACTCGAGGTGGATCAGTCACTGAGCCCTAATGGCATGCATCCTAGGCTGTTGAAAAAACTCAGATAGCAGAGACTCTGGTCTCAATGTGTCAATCCTCCTTAAATATGCAACCTGTGCCATTGGTTTGGAGAGTAGTTGATGTAACATCCTTGTGCAAGAAGGGATAGAAGGATAAACTGGGAAATTATAGACCTGTTGGTCGAAGACCAGCTGCAGACAAATTCTTAGAATTCATAGGTTGAGGTAAACTTAATGAGCTTTTAGAAAAATATAAGTTAATCAAGGTCAGTCAGCCTGCATGTGTTAAAAGCATGTCATGCTTCATAAATTTAATATAGTTCTTTGAAGAAGTGTCCTGTTGTGTAGGTAAAGTAAATGTAGTGTATATGGATTTGTAGAAGCCATTTGATAACGAGATGCTTGTTAGAAAAAATAATGTGTATGATGCAAGAGGAAATGTAGCAGCAAGAATAGAAAGTTGTTTGGACAAGAAACAAAGAATTAGGGTCAATTGGTATTGCTTGGACTGGCGAAGGATCAGAAGTGGTATATATCGGGGTCAGTGCTGGGTGTACTTTTGCTCTCAGGCAATATATAGATGATTTGCACTTGGGTATAGGGAACACAATCTCAAACTTCGAAACAAAAGTGGACGACAACAACAACTTGTATTTATATAGCGCCTTTAACGTAGTAAAATGTCCCAAGGTGTTTCACAGGAGTATTATAAGACAAAAAATTTGACACCGAGCCACATAAGAAGAAATTAGGGCATGTGACCAAAAGCTTGGTCAAAGAGGTAGATTTTAAGGAGCGTCTTAAAGGAGGAAAGAGAGGTGGAGGGGTTTAGGCAGGGAATTCCAGAGCTTAGGGCCTAGGCAACAGAAGGCACAGCTACCAATGGTTGAGCGATTATAATCAGGGATGCTCAAGAGGGCAGAATTAGAGGAGCGCAGATATCTCGGGGGTAGGAGGGAGTGTTGTGGGGCTGAAGGAGATTACAGAGATGGGGAGGGGCGAGGCAATAGAGGACAGTAAAAGAATTCAAGAAGACTCGGGCAGTTCTGCAGAATAGGCAGACAGGTGGCAGATGCAATTTAATGTGGAGAAGTGTGAGGTAATACATTTTGGGAGAAAAACAAGGAATGGGAGTTTATATTTAATGCCAAATAATCATGTCCTCCTTCTGTCTGAGGATGGATGAATAGGGGCTGATTGTAGTTGTAGAAATGAGAGTTTGAGATTGTGTGTAATGGCTTTAAATTACATCCATTTAAGAAAAAGTTACTCCTGAGCCCTGGGCTTGGTAGCACTGTTCTTTTAGTTATCTGCATTGATGTGCATGCATGTTCCTCAAGATGAAGAATACTAGTCCTGGAAAGTGGAATCCTTTAAATGTTTGCACCCTGACAGGTTCAAGTAGTGCAGCTGAGTTTTAGGTGTAACATGGACCAGGCCGCTTGCACCCCAACTTACCCACAGACAATGAAAATCTCTTCCATATCTTTATCACATCAAGGCTTAATTTCTCCAATGATTTCTTTGTTAGTATCCAAAGCTCCATTCAACATAAGCTCCAACTCATCAGAAACTCTGCTGCTTGTATCCTATCTCACACGAAGTCCTATACAACTATCACTCCTGTACTCGTCAACCTCCATTACTGCATATAGCCGAGGTGTGATAAACGGCAGTTGGAAAGATTAACTGTAATCATCTGGCAGTATTCTCTGACTATATATGCTGTGACTATATGCATCTCTTCACTTCACCTGACGAAGGAGCAGCGCTCCGAAAGCTTGTGATTTCAAATAAAGCTGTTGGACTATAACCTGGTGTTGTGCGACTTCTCACATTTGTCCACCCCAGTCCAACACCGGCATCTCCACATCATGGAAATAATTCTTGTCACTGAGCCAGAAGGTTGTGGGTTAAAGCCGCATTATAGGACTTCAGTACATAATCTAGGCTGACACTTCAGTGCAGTACTGAGGGAGTGCTGCATTGTTGCAGGTGATGTATTTTGGATGAGACATTAAAACAAAGCCTCATCTAGTCAGATGGATGTACAAAATCCCATGGAACTATTTGAAGAAGAGTCGGGAGCTCTCACGGTGTCTTGGCCAATGCTACTAATAAAAATATCAAATGCCACGTTTGCCTACGTAACAACAGTGACTGCACTTCAAAAGTAATTCATTGTTGTGAAGCATTTTGGGGACGGCCAGAGGATGGGATAAGGTATTATATTATATCAATATAAGATAGTCACCAAGAAATCAAGTAGGGAATTCAGAAGAAACTTCTTTACCCTGAGAATGTGGAACTCGCTACCACAAAGAGTAGTTGAGGCGAATAGTATCGATGCATTTAAGGGCCAGCTAGATAAGCACATGAGAAGGGAATAGAGGATTATGCTGATAGTTAGATGAGGAAGGATGGGAGGAGGCTCGAGAGGAGCATAAACGCTGGCTTGGACTAGTTGTGGTGTATATTCTATGTAATTAATGCAAGTTTATTTGTTCTTTACTGTGCATCTCTCCCCCCTCCAAGGCTTCATTGTTGGCAGGGCTGTCAACCACTGCAGCTTCATAACTCTCTTCCTAAACATCTCTTCCTTTCTTCCAACTTCCAAAGCCTTCTTAAAATGTGCCTTACAACTGTTGTTTTGCTCACCATCTGTAGCATTTCTCCCACTTGCTTCTTGATCTCTGCCAATCCCCTTGCAAAGCACTTCAGAATGTTATGTTATGTGAAAGATACTTAAATGCAAGTCGTTAATGCACCATGTTGTACATTATTCTGATAATGCAACGAGAAGCCTTTTTCTGTGCCTGCGTGACATTTGAAATGGTCTGTTTACGAGCAACTTGAAGAGTAATCTTGCAAGATTGAAACAAACTGGGGCCAATTCAATAGCATGCAATGTGACTGTATTCATTGCATTTGATGCAGTTATATTTAAAAAGCTTCATAGATATGATGTTGATAAAATCTGAAATTATTCCAAAGGATCATAATTAGAAAATTACATTGACCTCCATGACTACTATCACGTCTGATGCTCCAGAAATAGTCCAGTAGAGTTTCTATATTGGAAGATTATTTTGCAAGACGATACATGACCTTTAATTTCCCCATATGATTTGTCCTCTGGCATCTGAGTAAGAGTGTTAAATTGTCTGTTCATGTCAATTACTGTAATAACAAATTCAGAGCAGCGTGCAGTGTGGACTGATGAGGCACACTCATTTCATTTGAAACTCTGAGCAGCCATCAGCAAAAATGGACCTTCATTTCCTCTCCCTGGGCTGAATTTGACCCTAGATGTTAGAGGTGAAAGGACAATGCCACAGAGCAGTGTAGTAACCTATGTCACTGATTGCCACGCCTTGTCTCTTTAGATTAATCATTCCTGTCATCCGTACTTATTTTATTCTTTCAGATTATTTGGACCTCCCCCTTTGGAATATTGTGAATGCATGAGACGTAATCCTGTGACATTATGTCAATTACATTTAGATCCATTAAAAACCCTGTTCAGATCATAGCACAATATGTAAGGCTTAAATCAATATGGTAATTACTGTGGTGTGTGATAGATGGAACTGACAGAATTGGGGCTTCTCTTGGTCCCATAAGATAAAACTGTGTTCGCCATTCAAATTATTGAATCTTTAAAAATGTCACTCTGGATTTTAATTGACAGCTATTCTATTTCATGTCCTTTGCAATTAACTCTAATAGACTCTTTACAGATTTTGAAACAGATTTATCTTCATATGCTCTATTTGATCAAGGGTATGTCATGTTGTTTAACAGCTGCAGTTATTGTGGAGCCAATCCAAGGATTTGGCAATACAATTTGAAAGCAGCAGACTATGTGTGGGTGCTTGTCCTGTCATCACTCCTATGCATACGCCTTGATTAAACCACAGTATTATTACTGTGTCAGTGTATTGACCAATATGTATATGTGTGTATGAAGTATTAGGATGTGATTGTTGTATGAGGATTCACTAAATACTAGAATCTTGTGCTGATTATCAGAGACAAATGCACTGCTACCTGATTAGTTTTCATATACTGTACTATGTTACAAAAAACTTGCATGGGTTGCACACATACATTATATTAAACATCTTGCATAGATTGTGTGCCCTACTGTAACCTGCAAAATAAACATTTCCAATTGGAATTCCAGTGTTAAAGTGTCAGCATTTACCCTGTAAGTATTACCTGTCCTACTGCTGGGTAGCATTCTAATGGGGATTCCCATGCAAATGACAACAGTGCCTGTAATGATTACCTGTTATGTCAGTAGATGGTATATTATTTCCTCCTCATAAGCCACTCACACTGCTTTCATATTAAAAAAATCCTTTTTTTTTCTTAATTGAAATTTATAATGTCCAATTGGTTTTGAATCTAAAAAATTCAACAAATTGCATATTTCAAAATACTATTTGCCCATTGAATTGACTCTTGTGTCTTTCACTACATTCATTAAAGTGTTTACTGCAAGGCTTTAGTCTATCTCAAAAACCTCTTTCTTAATTGATATTTTTACATCACAACAATTACCAGAACTTTCAATCACATCTATGCATTCTGAGCATGTACACGTTGCCAAACTTTCCAGCGTGTCAACAGGCATTGAAGAATAGAAGGGTGGTGTTCCCTCATCCTGAACATAGAGAGCAATTGGCTAATAGTTGGGAATGTGATGAGAGGGAGCTACTTGAAGGAAGTAAAGGGACTGGGGAAGGCTCAGGGAGGAGGCTGATGGATGAGAATATTGCATGCAGTTGAGGCCTGATTGGTTCAAAGGCACTAATGGCATTATGGGTCCCACTCTCCTGTGCTCCCTCCCCAAATGGCTGTTAGCCCCCAATATTAGCATATCCCAAACGCCCCCAGTATATCCATCTCTGGCTCCCCTAATACTCCAAAGCCCCCCTTCTCAAGTCACCAGACTTTCATCCCATTCCCAGAGATAACCCCCCACCCTGTGGTCAAACAACCCTAGTCTGCATACCCAGTGCTCCTTGATCCAAGAACTGCTCCAATGCTCCCAGAACTTGAGACATCCCTCCCCCTCTCAGATCCTAGTGATTCCAGATCCAAGGACCTGGCCCAGTTGTTCCTAGAGCCTCCTTATCCAGTGTTCCTGGAGCTTTGAGACTCCCATGCAGTGCTGCCTGACACTAGGCCCCCCTTGAACTACTACTAGAGCCTGAGATTCCACCCCAGTACTTCCATTTCCTGGGCCCCCTCCCAGTGGCCCCCCTCCCAGTGCCCCCCCACCCCTCCCGCCGCACGGTCACCCGAATGCTGATAAAGCCTCTGTCCCTAAATGGCAGAACACCCCTGTTCTCATGAAACCGCAAAGTTACCATGATCCATACTGCAGGTGTAATTGTGTGTCTATAAACTTTTGAGTGTTCCTATTTGTGTAACACTTCTCATCACCATTGTCACAGTTAAGTGTCACACCTAGTTGTAGCTTTTAAGCTGGTAAGATTGTATACTTACCATTATACTTGCCTTTCAGCTGAAAGCGAAGCACACTTATTGCTCAGAGATTAGCACTTTTAACTATCAGTTAGAACCCAGGACAGCAGGACGGTGAACATAAGAACATAAGAACATAAGAACATAAGAAATAGGAGCAGGAGTAGGCCAATCGGCGAAATGTGGTGAAACAAATGTCTTAAATATTGTCCTCTGAAGGGAGGAGCGGTAGTGTGGATAAAGGCAGTTTCTGGGCCTACACATTCTTTATTTGATTCTTCCCTATGTTATTCATTTCCTGCTTCAGTGTAAAATTTGCATTTCTTATATTGATTTTGGTGAGTGCAACTTCAAATTCAGTGTTGAAATATGGCTATTTTTAAGCTGGAGATTTTCGCTTATCAGGAATTAAACAAAGATTTTTTTTTAGTCGTTTATGGGATGTAGGCGTCGCTGGCAATACCAGCATTTATTGCCCTTGAGAAGGTGGTGGTGAGCCGCCGCCTTGAACCGCTGCAGTCTGTGTGGTGAAGGTGCTCCCATAGTGCTACCTTTCATAAAACCTACCTCTTTGACCAAGCTTTTGGTCATCTGTCCTAATTTCTTATGTGGCTCGGTGTCAATTTTTTGTCTTGTATCACTCCTGTGAAGCGCCTTGGGACATTTTACTATGTTAAAGGCACTATTTAAATACAAGTTGTTGTTGTAATTGCTGGTAGGGAGGGAGTTCCAGGATTTTGACCCAGTGACGATGAAGGATCGGCGATATATTTCCAAGTCAGGATGGTGTGTGAGTTGGAGGGGAACTTGGAGGTGGTGGTGTTCCCATGCGCCTGTTGCCCTTGTCAGTCTAGGTGGTAGAGGTCGCGGGTTTGATTGCCTGAACTTATTTCATTGAGAGGCATCAGAATTTCATTCCAACCGTCTGGCCTCAATTTTAAGCCAGGTCTTGGAGGTGCAATGTCTATCACACTGCACTATCCAGTCATTTGACGAAGAATTACTGCTCATGAAAGTTTCTGATTTCTTACCTATGTAATGAAATGTAGGAGCCTTGAAACACACCGCCAAATGGTGCTGCTGTAAATTGCAGTTCAGTTATTACTACTACAACAACAACTTGCATTTACATAGAACTTTTAACATTAAAAAAACACCACCCAAGGCACTTCACAAGCATAAGGGAAAAATAATTGCTGAGCCAAAGTAATAAATATTACGTAGGGTGACCAAAAGCTTGGTTAAAGTGTTGGGTTTTAAGGAGGGTCTTAAAGGAGGAGAGCGGGTGCGGAGTGGGGGGAGGGGGGTGGGTGGTTGGCAGTGGATGGGTTGAGGGAGGGAGTGTGGGGCTTAGGTAGCTGGAGGTACAGCTGCCAAAAGCGGGGTGGGATTGCACAAGAGGCCAGAGTAGAGGAGCAGTGAATTCTACTGTAATGCTTCTGCTGCAATCCAAAAGTAAACAACTATGCACATTTGAAGTCCTGTGACGTTAACTAGCAACGAGTGCGCCCAACGGTATCTCTGTTGGAGGTGTTTGAAATGCCTCTGGAATCCATACAAATAATTCCGAAAAAATTCCTGTCAGCCCTGCCACGATAATTAAGTTGTTGTCATCATTCTTCCAAGCATTACATTGATCCGGAAGAATGTTTTATATTTTCTTCTGATACACTTTGGTTTTTATCTTCAGAATTATAAATTATAAATCCAGTCAATTCATTTGAGTACATGCAGCTGCTTCGGTTGCTGGTCCTGAGAACAAAGTCCAATTGGGAATTAGAGAAAGCTCCATCTGATGTTTTCCAAAACATATGTACATTTGCAGCATTTAAAAAAACAAATCAACACAATGAATATTGGAACAAGATTGAAGAAGCAAATAGGAGTATCAATACTGTAAAATCTAAATATTCTACTTTAAAAAAAAAATGTATGAATGCCAAACCTAACAGCTATATGTGATTTAATTTTTCATGGGTTGTCGGAGTGTAGGGTAAAGTAGGACGGTGGGGTGGGGGGGCGTGGATGCTGGGGTTGTTCTAGATCTGAAGGGCGCTGGGCTAGATTTAGGAGCCTGTGAACAGACTGCTAATACATGTTCTGTAACATCTCAGCACAGCCCTGCATTATTTACTGCTGACAGCACAACACAATGAGCAAATCAGTTGTGATCTGAAATGTTAATTGAACGGTTTTTGTTGTTATACATGTTGATGTATCTGTTGTGTATTTCCAGCATTATCTGTTTTTACTTCAATTTTCCAGCATTTGTAATTTTCTCTTTGCCCCTTTTAATGGGCAAAATTTGGGGCCTGGTATCAAACTGCAACTTCTTTGGGGGAGAAATTCAGTATCGCCCCATTTGGGGCGCAATTATCGGCAGGGCGCAAAGTTTAGCGCCTGGTGCTAATTATTGCCTCCGACTGCAAACTTGGCCTCTATCGCCCCTGGAGGTGATTTGAGCGCTAAATCAGCCGCTACACACCTCTCAAGGCGCTAATGCCGAGGAGCGAGGTGTTCCCTCAGAGCGCTGGCGAAGCTCATGTGATGTCAGTAAGCAATGGAACACAGACACAGTGGCGTCGGCCAGCTCTTAAAGGGGAGGGTCGATCTTGCTCTCCAGCCACACCCTGCTCATTGCAGCTTTGAATCTCGGCCTGGAGAGACCTGTACATCAATTCTGCTGGAAAGAATAATGGAAAGTCCCAGGGAAAGAGCTCAGAGTGCCGCCCCCAAGTCTCTTCTAAATCGATGCAATGAAGGTCAAATCAAAATGAACCTGCAAAGTGCTGCTCAGTACCCAAAACTCCTTCACACAGCATTGACTCTCTCCAGAAGTCAGTCTCTCTCTCTCAGAATGCGTGGTGCAAAAATGTCGCCAACAATAAAAGGCAGGAAGCGTCCGCCTTTAAATAGCGCTCCCCCAGTCCCTTCCCGACTGCAAAATGTTCCCCTCTACCTGTCATCGCTAGTGGCAGGCAGAAAGGCAGGGGGCGCCACTCAATATCTGGTCCGGGGCGTTGCACGCTTGACTGACATCACGATCTGCAGGCGCAGGAGATCGTGGCGGTAGTATTTAGCACCGCCGCAAAATGTCTGGTCAATTTTGCAAGCGGCGCAAACATCGCCGCGCCCGGGCGCTAACGGGAGGCGCTAATCAACCAAATTTTTCCACCTTTGTGTATCCATGGAACTCTACTTCAGGAATGAAATGGAGGGGGCATAATTTCCCTGAGTGTGAAGCTCAAAAATAAACATACTGTTACAAAATTGGGGGAGTTTCTGATGATATTTTGGGGTGAATACTTACTGGATTGTTCTTTCGAGTGTGGGGCTTAGGTAGCTGGAGGCACAGCTGCCAATAGCTGAGCAAAGAGCTGGCGCAGACTCGGTGGGCCGAATGGCCTCCTGTGCTGTACTATTCTATGGTTCTATTCTATGGAATCTTCACTTTTCCCATCGGGCTAAAAACTGCTGGTATCGGATTGGCTGCCCATTTTACACCCCACCCCATTTATGTTTTCATTGACTTTGCAACAGATGGGTATGCTCTTCTCGCTGTGTAAATCTAAATACAACTTCTTTCTCTAAAGCATAATTGATTTATATAGAATTTAGTAAAATTGTTTTTCACTTTTATAAGAGAAGAATATATAACCCAGCATGGTTTGGCAGTCTTTGTCTTCCTTTGTGTTTTTGCTATTCAAATGTGCAGGTGGGGGAATCTATTTGGGGCTGGGGTTCATCAGTTAATGAGTTAATTGATGTCAGGCTGAGAACTGGTGTTTTCACTGCAAATCACAAAACAGAACTTGACAATTATCAAACACATTTCTGCCCTTTACAAGATATACTCTCTTGGGGCTGAAATTACTACGCTAATGCATGCCCTAAATTTGCATCAGTGTGTAGTAATTTGATGCGGTACCGGAGCAATTCTTAACCACACTTCCAAAATTCCTAAATCAGATTAACTCACATTAATGTGAAACCCTGCATTAACATATCATTTTGACTCGTTAAGCACCATTTAAAAGCAACTGTGCATATTTGCACAACATTGTCTTCTGGTCCGTATCACATTAATAACACGTGCTACAAAGGTGATATTAAACTAGTACAAAGGCTGAAATTTTCCCGCTGCCGTGCGTGTGGGTCGGCAGTAAAAGTTCCAGAAAATGGGAGCACCTCGGGAACGCGCCATCATCCCGCCTCCTCGCGCCTTTAACTCGGGCGCATTTCCCAGCGCGCCATAGAACCGAACGGCAGAGACGGACGACCTAATTAATCTCATTAACTCCTTTGTTGTGAGACCCTTAACAGGCATTTTAACCAGACCTTTTGAATTTCGCTGGAGGACACGGGAATCACGCAGCTTAGGAACCATGTCTGTCAACCTGAGGCAGAAGCTCAGTGGCCATTGAGCGAGGTTATTAATGCACAGCATGGAAATGCCAATAAATACTCCCACATTACACCTCATTACTTGCCTAAGGGAAAGGCTCTTGCTGACTCCATTTTGAGCACAGATTTAGGTGTCTAGCGTTTGCAAGTCTTTTCTGCAACCTTGGAAGCCACTCTCACTACATTGCTAGTAACAGATTGGTCCTCTGACCTCCACTTGACCTGCCATCTACTACATGAGCATGAGTGCCGCTTATACTGTCTCACCTTGGTCCTCACAATCGGACCAGGATGAGCCTCAACACCAGCAGCAGCAACAACACCACCAACAACCTTCTCAACAACCTGATGCTCCACAGGTCAGAGGGCTCCAGCGCAGGGCTCCACCGCGCCGGAGGCGAAACCCCCAACACAGGGTATACAGGCAGAGGATGAGTTTCCTCAACATGATGGAGCAGCAGTGCTTCAGGAGGCTAAGGCTATCACGCCAGGTCGTCGCAGACATTTGCAGCTTGCTGGAGGAAGACCTGCAGCCCAGAGGACCTGGTGGATACTCCTTGCCAGCGGGTGTCAAAGTCACCAGCGCCCTCAACTTTTTCGCCTGAGGCTCCTTCCAGGGATCTGCAGCAGACGTTTGCAGGATCTCGCAGTCGGCCGCCCACAGATGCATCACACAGGCCACCGTCGCCATATTTAACAAGTCAGCTAATTATATAAACTTTGCCACTGATTAAGCCAATGTTACTGAGCGTGCGCTCAGCTTTGTCACTCTGGCTGGCTTCCTATGGATGCAGGGCATCATCGACTGCACACATGTGGCCATCAGATAACCCCATCATCACCCAGGTGTGTTTGTGAACCACAAGGGCTTCCACTCCCTCAATGTTCAGCTCATCTCCAACCATAGGAAGATCATCATGCATGTGTGCGCCATCGCGATCCGAGGAAGCATCTGGGGCTCTGACTGAGGAGGCGGACAAGTGGGAGCACTTTTAGAGGAGCCCCCACTTCCATGTCCCCTCTCACCATCAAGTGGCGCTTTAGATGCTCCATGTGGCCATCCTTTCCATGGAAGAGCCTATCGTTGCCGTCGCCTGCGATATGGTGGTGCTCATGTTGGAGATGGACTCATCCATTCTCTGCACATTTGCAGACATCGAGGCTGAAAAACCTGCCAGAGCCTCCTGCATTTCTTGCTGCCCCTCCAGGATCACCCTCTGTCTCGATGGCCCCCGAGGCTCAGCATCTGCATGCAGCTCAGCAGAGCTTGAGGTGTCGTGCACCCTCCGACAAGGAGTCTCCACTGCTGTCCCTGTCAACACCATCTGTTCTTGCTCACTTGTGAAGTGTGAGACACCAGGTGACAACACTACTCTATCCCTCACAGGACCCACCGAGGTGTGCGTATCTGCGCTGATGCTGGGTGCGCTTGGGTCTGGTGACAGTGCCCCCTCAGCAGCTGAAGGCTCCTCTGAGGAGTTGTCTTCCTCCTCCAGCTGGACAGTGGGAGGGGAGGGGCTCTTGATGGAACTGTGGGAGAGTAAAGAGATGATTTAGAAATGTTATATTATGAATGGTTAACGATACCATTTGCATATGATGAACATTCACTGGCTCCTGCCATCAGTTACCATATGAGTGACTGCCATGTGGCTGTATGAGATGTAATTCTGTCACCAGGTTGCTGGAGTGACCCCTCTCTCCGTCTCCCACCACCAACAGCTCTACAACTCTTGAGACCTCCAGGGCCACCTCCTCTGCTGCAGTTAAAGTGCTGAAAGATTGAGGGCCACCTCCGCTTCACTCCCTCTCCCTGTTGTTGTGCTCTCTCTTCTGCAAGGAGGGAAAGAAGAGAAGTTTCAGTGAGAGTGATGGCATAAGTGTAAGGATTGTGTGGCTTACATCTGTAGAGGGTGACTGAGGGAGTGTGGTGCCAAAGCCAAATGGCCTCCTCCTGTGGTGTTAGTTGGTATGATTGCATTAGGATGAGGGTGAGTGTGAGGGGTGGTTAGTCAGAGGGCGATGTGAGTATGTACGTAGAGAGGGATGGGAGGACATGCAAGGTAAGTTGGTGTGAGTAATGATGTGCAGGAGTAGGCTTGGGAAGGCAGAGTGATGGGGATGTGGTGGCAGGTACAGCAGGATGAAGGCGAGTGTGGTTTTGCACTCACCTTTCCTGATCTCATCAGATTATTGAAGTGCTTCCGACACTGCACCCAGGTCTGCCTTAAAACATCGCTGCTCACCTCCTCAGCAATTTGGAGCCAGGCTCTCTCTGTCTCTTCTGCCCATCAGCAGGGAGTCAGCACGCAGGGAGGAGGGTGAACAGCCAGAGGTCGAGGTCCATATCGGTCTTAGCGACACCGGTAGAAAGAGGGCTGAGGTCCTGCAAGCAGATTTTAGGGAGCTAGGAAAGAGATTAAAAAGCAGGACCTCAAAGGTAGTAATGTCCGGATTACTCCCGGTGCCACGAGCTAGTAAGTATAGAAATAGTAGGATAGAGCAGATGAATGCCTGGCTGGAGAGATGGTGCTGGAGACAGGGCTTTAGATTCCTGGGATGTTGGGATTGGCTCTGGGGGAGGTGGGACCTATACATGCCGAACGGGTTGCACCTTAACAGAGCTGGGACCAATGTCCTCGTTGGGGGGGGGTTTGCAAGTGTTGTTGGGGAAGGTTTAAACTAATTTGGCAGGGGGATGGGCACCAGGATGTAGTATTAGAAAGGAGAAACAAAGTGCACAAAAGATTGGGAGAGACTGATAGCACTAGAATAAGAAATAGTATGCTATTAGGTGGGGTCAGACTAAGAGAGAATACAAGATGGTCCAAGTTAGGTTTACAGTGCATGTATGTGAATGCATGAAGTGTGGTAAATAAGGTTGGTGATCAGCAGGTGCAAATAGCCACATGGGAATATGATGTTGTGGTGATAAGAGACCTGGCTCAAAAATGGACAGGATTGGGCACTAAATTTTCCTGGATATAAGGTGTTCAGGAAAAATAGGGAAGGAAAGAACGGAGGTGGGGTGGCAGTATGGATTAAGGAGAATATTACAGTTCTGGAGAGAGAGGATGTCCTGGAGGGGTCATGACAGAATCTATTTAGTTAGAGTTGAGAAACAATAGAGGAGCCATTACACTACTAGGTGTATTCTATAGGCCACCAACTAGTGGGAAGGATATGGAGGAGCAAATTTGCAGAGAAATTACAGAGAGATGCAAGAACTATAGAGTAGTGATAATGGGTGACTTCAACTATCCTAATATAGACTGGGATAGTAATAGTGGTAAAGGGCAGAATGGGGGAAAAATTTAGTGTGTTCAGGAGAACTTTCTTGATCAGTATGTTTCTGGCCCAACAAGGAAGGAGGCATTGCTGGGTCTGGTTCTGGGGAATGAGGTGGGTCAAGTGGAGCAAGTGCCAGTAGGGGAACATTTAGGGAACAGTGATCATAGTATCTTAAGGTTTAGGTTATCTTTGGAAAAGGACAGGGAGCAATCTAGAGTAAAAATACTTAATTGGAGGAAGGCCAATTTCAGTGGGTTGAGAATGGATCTGGCCTGGGTAAATTGGAATCAAAGATTGGCAGGCAAAACTGTAATCGAACAATGGGCTGCTTTTAAAGAGGAAATAGTTCGGGTACAATCGAGGTACATTCCCATGAGAGGGAAAGGTAGGGTAACCAAAGTTCAAGCTCCCTGGATGATGAAAGAGAGAGAGAGTAAGATGAAGCAGAAAAAGGGGGTGTATGACAGATGTCAGGTTGAGAATACAAGTGAGAACCAGGCTGAATTTGGAAAGTTCAGAGGGGAAGTGAAAAAGGAAATAAGAGGGGCAAAGAGAGAGTATGAGAATAGATTGGCAGCTAACATAAAAGAGAATTCAAAAATCTTCTATAGGCATCTAAATAGTAAACCGGTAGGGACCAAAATGGAGATCTATGCATAGAGGCAGAGGGCATGGCTGAGGTACTAAATGAGTACTTTGCATCTGTCTTTACCAAGGAAGAAGATGCTGCCAAAGTCATAGTGAAAGAGGAGGTAGTTGAGATACTGAATGGGATAAAAATTGATAGAGGAGGTACTAGAAAAGCTGGCTATATTTAAAGTAGGTAAGTCACTAGGACTGGATAGGATGCATCCTAGGATGCTGAGGGAAGTAAAGGTGGAAATTGCAGAGATACTGGCCATAATCTTCCAATCCTCCTTAGATACTGGGGTGGTGCCAGAGGACTGGAGAATTGCGAATGTTACACCCTTATTCAAAAAAGGGTGTAAGGATAAACCCAGCAATTACAGGCCAGTCAGTTTAACCTCGGTAGTGGGGAAGCTTTTAGAAACGATAATCTGGGACAAAATCAACAGTCACTTGGACAAGTGTGGATTAATTAAGGGAAGCCAGTATGGATTTGTTAAAGGCAAATCATGTTTAACTAACTTGATTGAGTTTTTTGATGAGGTAACAGAGAGGGTTGATGAGGGCAATGCGGTTGATGTGGTGTACATGGACTTCCAAAAGGTGTTTGATAAAGAGCCAGCAAAGTTGAAGCCCATGGAATAAAAGGGACAGTGGCAGCATGGATACGAAATTAGCTAAGTGACAGGAAACAGAGAGTAGTGGTGAACGGTTGTTTATCGGACTGGAGTAAGGTATACAGTGGTGTTCCCCAGGGGTTGGTACTTGGACCCGTGTCCAAGTCTGTCACTGACCTCATCTCCTCTGGAGATCTTCCCCCCCCCCACGGCCGCCAACCTCATAGTTCCCCAACCCCGCACAGCCCGCTTCTACCTCCTTCCCAAGATCCACAAACAGGACTGCCCCGGTAGACCCATCGTTTCAGCCTGTTCTTGCCCCACGGAACTTATCTCTTCCTATCTCGACTCTATTTTTTCTCCCCTTGTCCAGTCTCTTCCCACCTACATCCGCGACTCTTCCGATGCCCTCCGCAATTTTAACAGTTTCCAGTTTCCCGGCCCCAACCGTCTCCTCTTCACTATGGATGTACAATCCCTCTACACCTCCATTCCCCACCAGGATGGCCTGAGGGCACTCCGCTTCTTCCTTGAACAGAGGCCCAACCAGTCCCCATCCACCACCACCCTCCTCCGCCTGGCTGAACTTGTTCTCACATTGAACAACTTCTCCTTTGACTCTACCCATTTCCTCCAAATTAAAGGTGTTGCTATGGGTACCCGCATGGGTCCTAGCTATGCCTGCCTTTTCGTGGGATATGTGGAACACTCTTTGTTCCAGTCCTACTCGGGTCCCCTCCCTCACCTCTTTTTCCGGTACATTGATGACTGTATCGGTGCCGTCTCCTGCTCTCGCCCTGAACTAGAACATTTCATTCACTATGCTTCCAATTTCCACCCTTCCCTCACCTTCACATGGTCCATCTCCGACTCTTCCCTTCCCTTCCTCGACTTCTCCATCTCCATCTCTGGGGATAGGTTATTGACTAACATTCACTACAAGCCCACCGACTCCCACAGCTACCTGGACTACACTTCCTCCCACCGCGCCTCCTGTAAGGACTCTATTCCATTCTCCCAGTTTCTCCGTCTCCGCCGCATCTGCTCTGATGATGCCACCTTCCATACCAGTGCTTCCGACATGTCTTCCTTTTTCCTCAACCGAGGATTCCCCTCCACCGTGGTCGACACGGCCCTCGACCGTGTCCGTTCTATCTCCCGCACATCTGCCCTCACCCCTGCCCCTCCCTCCCGGAACCACGATAGGGTTCCCCTTGTCCTCACCTTTTACCCCACCAGCCTCCACATTCAACGGATCATCCTCCGCCATTTCCGCCACCTCCAGCGTGATCCCACCACCAAACACATCTTCCCCTCACCTCCCCTTTCAGCATTCCGTAGGGACCGCTCCCTCCGCGACACCCTAGTCCACTCCTCTACCACCCCCAGCAACCCTTCCCCTTCGCCCGGCACCTTCCCGTGCACGCGCAGGAGATGCAACACATGCCCTTATACCTCCCCTCTTCCCACTGTCCAGGGCCCCAAACACCCCTTCCAGGTGAAACAGCGATTTACTTGTACTTCCTGCAATTTAGTATACTGTATTCGCTGCTCACGATGTGGACTCCTCTACATTGGGGAGACCAAACGCAGATTGGGTGACCGCTTTGCGGAACACCTCCGTTCAGTCCGTAAGGGGGACCCCGAGCTCTCGGTGGCTTGTCACTTTAATTCACCGCTTCACTCCCACTCTGACCTCACCGTCCTCGGCCTATTACACTGTTCCACGGAAGCTCAGCGTAAGCTCGAGGAACAGCACCTCATCTTTCGTTTAGGCACGCTACAGCCTTCTGGACTCCATATCGAGTTCAACAATTTTAGATCATAACCTCAGCTCCAATCACATTTATATTTTATTTTATCCACCCTTTTATTTGTCCCCCCCCCCACCTTTTTTTTTTCCTCCTAGAAGCTGGCAGCTGTCCTTCATTCTGCCAGTGGATTTCACACTTCATTCAGCCTTAATCTGTCACATTAACACCACCTCTAGCCTTGCATATCTCTTAATGTCTCTTAATGTCTCTTCATCTCCCCCTTTGTTCCTTTATCCCCTCCCCCTTTTCCCAGCTTTACCCTGGCCTCAAATCTATTTGATTTCCGGCTCTTCCCAGTTCTGATGAAAGGTCATCGACCTGAAACGTTAACTCTCTTTCTCTCTCCACGGATGCTGCCTGGCCTGCTGAGTTTTTCCAGCATTTTCTGTTGTTATTTCGGATTTCCAGCATCCGCAGTATTTTGCTATCGCGTTGGTACTTGGACCACTGCTTTATTGATATATATTAATGACTTAGACTTTGGTGTACAGGGCACAATTTCAAAATTTGCAGATAACAAAAAACTTGGAAGTATAGTAAACAATGAGGAGGATAGTGATAGACTTCAAGAGGATATAGACAGGCTGGTGGAATGGGCGGACACGTGGCAGATGAAATTTAATGCAGTAAAGTGCAAAGTGATACATTTTGGTAGGAAGAACGAGGACAGGCAATAAACTAAAGGGTATAATTCTAAAGTGGGTGCATGAACAGAGAGACCTGGGGGTATATGTGTACAAATCATTGAAGGTGGCATGGCAGGTTGAGAAAGCAGTTAAAAAAGCATACAGGATCCTGGGTTTCATAAATAGAGGTCATGATGCGGAGATGCCAGTGTTGGACTGGGGTAGACAAAATTGAGAGGTCGCACAACACCAGGTTATAGTCCAACAGTTTTATTTTAAATCACAAGCTTTCGGAGTTACAACTCCTTCGTCGGGTGAAGTGAGGAGATACAGAATCGTCAAAGCATATATAGATAGAGAACAATGCATGTGTAACTTACAATTGCAGACAACTAAATTCAATCATCCTGACTGTTTATCTGCCGAGGTGTGATAAAGTTAATCAGGTCAGCCAGGAAGGTACCACATCAAAGACATAGCAAGATACAACTGAGACAATGAGGTGGAGTCGCATGGGGTCTAACGTGTCAAAAGCTGCCGTCTGTATGTAAAACGATTAACTTTAAAATTTTTACTTTTTTACTGGGAATCACATCTGTGAACAAGCCAACGACGACTCGAGTCCGGATCACGTCATGTATCGTGACATAAACCCAAGATCCCGGTTGAGACCGTCTTCATGAGTGCGGAACTTGGCTATCAGTTTCTGCTCGATGATTTTGCGTTGTCGTGTTTTCCTAAGGCCGCCTTGGAGAACGCTTACCCGCAGATCCGAGGCTGAATGTCCTTGACTGCTGAAGTGTTCCCCGACTGGGAGGTAACAATCCTGCCTGGCGATTGTTGTGCGGTGCTCGTTCATACGTTGTCTCAGTGTCTGCATGGTCTCGCCGATGTACCATGCCGCGGTGCATTCTTTCCTGCAACGTATGAGGTAGACAACGTTGGCCGAGTCAAATGAGTATGTACCATGTACCTGGTGGGTAGTGTCCTCACGTGTGATGATGGTATCTGTGTTGATGATCTGGCATGTCTTGCAGAGTTTGCGGTGGCAGGGTTGTGTGGTGTCGTGGTCGCTGAAAACTGGGTAATTTGCTGCGAACGATGGTACTTCTGAGGTTAGGCGGCTGTTTGAAGGCAAGTAGTGGAGGCGTGGGGATGGCCTTAGCGAGTTGTTTGTCGTCATCGATGACATGTTGAAGGCAGCGAAGAACATGGCGTAGTTTCTCCGCTCCGGGGAAGTACTGGACGACGTAGGGTACCCTGTTGGTTGTGTCCCGTGTTTGCCTTCTGAGGAGGTCTATGCGATTTTTCGCTGTGGCCCGTCGGAACTGTCGATCGATGAGTCGAGCGTCATATCCCGTTCTTACGAGGGCGTTTTTCAGCGTCCGTAGGTGTCCATCGCGTTCCTCCTCATCTGAGCAGATCCTGTGTATTCGCAGGGCTTGTCCATAGTGGATGGCTTCTTTAACGTGGTTAGGGTGGAAGCTGGAGAAGTGGAGCATCGTGAGGTTGTCCGTGGGCTTGCGGTAGAGTGAAGTGCTGAGGTGTCCGTCTTTGATGGAGATTCATGTGTCCAGGAATGAAACCGATTCTGAGGAGTAGTCCATGGTGAGTTTGATGGTGGGATGGAACTTGTTTATGTTATCGTGTAGTCTTTTCAGTGATCCTTCGCCATGGGTCCAAAGGAAGAAAATGTCGTCGATGTATCTGGTGTACAGCGTTGGCTGGAGGTCCTGTGCAGTGAAGAAGTCTTGCTCGAACTTGTGCATAAAGATGTTGGCGTATTGGGGTGCGAATTTGGTCCCCATGGCTGTTCCGTGTGTTTGGGTAAAAAAATGGTTGTCGAAGGTGAAGACATTGTGGTCAAGGATGAAGCGGATGAGTTGTAGGATGGCGTCTGGAGATTGGCTGTTGTTGGTGTTGAGTACTGAGGCTGTCGCAGCGATGCCGTCATCATGGGGGATCTGGTGTAGAGTGCCGATACGTCCATCGTGGCGAGGAGTGTTCCTGGTTCAACTGGTCCGTGGGTGCTGAGTTTCTGTAAGAAGTCTGTAGTGCCGCGACAGAAGCTGGGGGTTCCCTGTACGATGGGTTTCAGAATGCCCTCGACTTATCCAGAAAGGTTCTCACACAGGGTTCCATTGCCTGATACGATAGGACGTCCGGGTGTGTTGGCTTTGTGTATCTTTGGGAGGCAGTAGAAGTCTCCCACGCGGGGAGTACGTGGGATGAGAGCGCGTAGGATGTTTTGAAGGTCTGGATCGAAGGTCTTGATCAGTCTATTGAGTTGGCGGGTGTGTTCTTTGGTCGGATCTGCGGGTAGCTGTCTGTAGTGTTCCTGGTTGTCCAGTTGTCGGTATGCTTCTTTACAATAGTCCATTCTGTTCTGTATGATGATGGCTCCTCCTTTGTCCGCTGGTTTGATGACGATGTTGCGGTTGGTCTTGAGAGCGTGGATGGCATTGCGTTGTGCTCGGGTGACATTCTGGACTGTCTTGTGAGTGCGGCTGATGAATCTGGCGTTGATGCATCTCCTGACAGCTTGAGCATACATGTCAAGCTTGGGGCAGCGACCCTCCGGAGGGGTCCAGTTTGACTCTTTTTTCTTCGGTTGCTGCACTGCGAGTCCCTCTGTCTGCTGTTCTGAATCATTGATTGTCTCATTGGGTTTGTTGCTGACATCTTGGGATTTGTGGAAGTATTCCCGGAGCCTCATTCTCCTGATGAATTCCTCCGTGTCTGCCGCGAGACCGATGGGGTCCATTTTGGTGGTTGGGCAGAACTTGAGCCCTAGGGCGAGAACTTCGATTTCGTCTGGTTGAAGGGTATGGTCGGACAAATTGACGATGGACTTTCCTGTGGTTGCAGCCGTGGTACCGGGCGAGGCTTGGTTGCTGCTGGTGGTGATGCCGAGTTTCTCAAGCTTCCTGTTCTTGATGCGCATGTAGGCAGCGTAGTTCCATTGCCTCGTCTGTTTGGCGGTGTCTCATAACTGGTCTGCTGTGTCCTGAGCACAGGCTGAGAGCATGGACTCTATCTTGGTTTCGAGGTTGTGGCGTTTGCTGTAGAGCTGGTGTACGAGATGGTTGAGGAGTGTGCGAGAGGTACGACGGCAGAGTCTCTCAGCGTAGTCTGTGTTGTATGTCGACTTGAGTGGGTTCGTGATCTGTAGTCCTTTCGGGATCTTGTCTGCTTTCTTGCATCTCTGTAGATACTTGATGTCGGTGTCGATATGCGCGATCTTCTTGGCGATTCTCTCCACTTTGAGCCGGCAGTTTGTGGTGTCGATAGTGGTCATGATGCGGAGATGCCGGTGTTGGACTGGGGTGGACAAAATTGAGAGGTCGCACAACCAGGTTATAGTCCAACACGTTAGACCCCATGCGACTCCACCTCATTGTCTCAGTTTTATCTTGCTATGTCTTTGATGTGGTACCTTCCTGGCTGACCTGATTAACTTTATCACACCTCGGCAGATAAACAGTCAGGATGATTGAATTTAGTTGTCTGCAATTGTAAGTTACACATGCATTGTTCTCTATCTATATATGCTTTGACGATTCTGTATCTCCTCACTTCACCCGACGAAGGAGTTGTAACTCCGAAAGCTTGTGATTTAAAATAAAACTGTTGGACTATAACCTGGTGTTGTGCGACCTCTCAATTTCATAAATAGAGGCATAGAGTACAAAAGCAAGGAAGTTATGAACCTTTATAAAACCCTAGTTCAGCAACTGGAGTATTGTGTCCAATTCTGGGCACCGCACTTTAGAAAGGATGTGAAGGCCTTAGAGAGGGTGCAGAAAAGTTTTACAAGAATTGTTCCAGGGATGATGGACTTCAGTTATGTGGATAGACTAGAGAAGCTGGGGTTGTTCTCCTTAGAGCAGAGGTTGAGAGGAGATTTGATAGAGGTGTTCAAAATCATGAGGGGTCTGGACAGAGTAGATCGAGAGAAACTGTTCCCATTGGTGGAAGGGTCGAGAGCCAGAGGACACAGATTTAAGGTGACTGGCAGAAGAACCAAAGGCGACATGAGGAAATACTTTTTTACGCAGCGAGTGGTTATGATCTGGAATGCACTGCCTGAGAGGTTGGTGGAGGCAGATTCAATCATGGCTTTCAAAAGGGAATTGGATAAGTACCTGAAGGAAAAAAATTTGCAGGGCTACGGGGAAAGGGCGGGGGAGTGGGACTAGCTGAAGTGCTCTTGCAGAGAGCCAGCACGGGCTCGAGGGGCCGAATGGCGGCCTCCTGTGCTGTAACCATCCTATGATTCTACAAGAATATGTAGGGAGTCATCGGAAAAGCGGGCTGCAGCCCTCTGTCTTTGGGCAGTCGTTTTTCTATTTCTGTGCAACAAGACACTCCTCTCGAATCCTCCCTCCACACTCCTACATGAGCCTTCAAATGCGATGTGGCCAAGGCTGCTTTAAATATCCCTGCTGGAAATGAGTCCTTGATGGCGTCATCAGACCCGCACCATTTAATAGGGCCTGGAAATGCGCATGTCTGCCTTAATAGGGGCCATTACCTGAAAGTGGCTCTGAGGAGCAGGCTCATCAATACATTGCGGTACCGACCCGCTGTACGGACCCGACCTGACTCGGAAAGGAAAATTCCGGCCAAAGAGTTGGCAGTTTGGCAACATAGGAGGACATTTTCAAGAGGAACTTGTCTCAGTCCACACAGTAGTATGGGTGCATAAGCACATTTTATTTTGCTGGATATGTTTGAGGAGGGAGACAGGCCACGAGAAGAAAGGGAGGTCAGAAACCATAGGAGATTTACCAGCACTACTAGGCAGCATATCTACCACTAGCAACAGCAATGATGACCAGAGCAGCATTGAGTGAAAGAGCTTCATTGAGGAAGCCATAAATGACTTGTGCTATATGTTGCAACCAAGGAACAATATACACACTACACAACCAGTAGAGGATAAAGGAACTCAACTTTTTTTTTAGCTATAGGCTCCTTCCAGGCATCAAGAGACTTCACAAAGATATGTAAAGGGGAGGATGCTTACTTAGCTCATCCTGCCATAGAAACCTACAATCTTCCTATCACTGTACGTAACTGCCTCTTGAATGAGTCCATGGGTTTTTGCTTCCACAATCTTACCTGGAGGACCATTCCAGGTATTGCTCACTTTTTGTGCAAATAAGTGCTGGCTGATATCATTCATTGTGTAACAGCCATTTATGTGGAACTTTATCAAAAGCATTCTGGAACCCTAGGTATATTATATCACGGAGTTTCCAACGTCGACTTGCAATGTCACTTCCTCTAAAAATGAAGAAAGTTTGTGAGGCAGGATCTGCCTCGTTTGAAACCAGGCTGTTACTTAGTAGGTTATTTGCATATTTGTACTCTTAAACCATTTTTTTAATGATCAGTTCTTTTATTTTCCGGTTACCAATATTACACCTAATGGTTCTGTAGTTATCCAGTTTGTCTTGGTAATAATCATTTTGCAGTTTGCCTGTTTACGCATGCTGGTCAATGCTCTGAATTGATTCCAGCCACAGCACGAGAGGTTTTCTTTTGAAAGATATGGCATTCCCAGGGTGCAGAATGCCATTAACTGAACTCATGGGACCATGGGTTTTATGGCCTTCTACACAGTAAATGTAACGTACCTTGTCTATGGAATGTTTGTGAGAGTGTTTGTTAGCTGGCTGAGTGCACTGTAGTTGTCAACTGTATTTGTGAACAATTGCCATCAACATTTCCTCGTGTGTTGACTTCCTGCCCTTTGGGCATTGGTGGCGTCCCCTTCACTCTATTGAGAGCACTTTACCCTCCCCTCACCCCATTTACTATGATCTTCATATCTTTGTGTCTTTTATTTTTCCACAGCACCATTGCCCAACAAGATAGTGTTCATTATGGTTACATAAGGAAAGAGATAACTTGCATTTATATAGCACCTTCCGTGACCTCAGGATGTCCTGAAGTGCTTTATAGCCAAGTACTTTTGAAGTATAGTCACTATTGTAATGTAGGAAATGTGGCAGCCAATTTGCAGACACTGAGGTCCCACAAGCAGCAATGACCAGGTAATCTGTTCTAGTGATGTTGGTTGAGGGATAAATATTGGCCAGCATACCAGGGAGAACTCCCCTGCTCCTCTTCAAAATGGTGCCATGGGATCTTTTACATCCACCTAAGAGGGCAGACGGAGCTTTGGTTTAATGACTCATTCAAAAGATGGCACCTCTGACAGTGCAGCACTCCCTCAGTACTGTACTGGTGTATCCACCTGAATGATGTGCTCAATTTTCTGGAGGGATCTTGAACCCACATCATTTTGACTTGAAGACGAGAGTGCTACCATTGAGCCATGGCTGACACATAGCTGTTTGACTTGTTGAACAGTATTTTTGCAGATGCTTTCAGCTTTTAGTGCACCTAAGCTTCTCGGAAGCTGACAGAGTGATGTCAATTCTGTGAAAGTGTTAAAGAAGGGAAAAAATGTAATTTACCATTTGCTGTGTGCTAACAGTGGTTTCTTAGTCCCTTGGTATTTTTTAAGAAACAAAATTAAAACACTGCTGCAGCTGTTGGGCTGATAACCTTTTGCCATACACTTGGATAATTTTGCACGGCTCTGCTCCCTGTATAATGCCTCCCTAGGTGCGAGTGTGGGTCAGAGATAAGACTATAGCAGAATAAAGCCAATCCTGTAACCCACGCACCTGTCTAGTGAGACTCAGTGAAGCCTTGCAAAATTACCAATTTGATCTGCAAGTTGCCCATGTCTCAGACTGAATTAAGATATCCAACAGCAGAGGAAGCTCTGTTCTATTACGCTTTGTCATCTGAATACACTTAAAAGCTAGGTGGTGAAATTCCATCCAATAACTGAAGTTCGGGCTATTGTATGTAAGATCAGAGCGTAGATTGGTTTATGGATCTTTACTCTGCTCGTAGCAGAATCCAAGTTAAAAGATTGATGTTGAATAATCTAACCTACTTAAAAAAAAAAACAATTGTGACATAATTACATATTTGATTCTGTCAGCTCCGTAGAATCAGCTGGTATATGGTACTGTGTTTGTAAGATGTGAATAATCATGAAGTTTTGTTAAATTATGTTTTATTTATAGTTTTTGTTTAAACTAAAATATAGGCCCGTAATTTGCGGTCAGGGGAGAAGCAAAGGCGTTCGCCATTTGCCCCGAAGTAAGCTTCCCACAAAAATCTTGCGATCTCTGGCGAGAGGTTCGGCTTTTCCAATGTTCAGTTGAAATCAGTGCAAGTTAATGGGGAGTCCCTAACGCGAGCTGCTGTGATGTCAACAAGCTGTCTCAGCAGCCAATCACAATGCAGAGTTTACACAGACCGGGAACCAGGAAGTGAATAAGCTCCTTTGATATTAACTTTTAAAAAATATAGAGAGCAAAACAAAAATTGGGGATCTCACATGGGGAAAAAGTAAATTTGAAATAAATATGATCAAACATTAAATTAAAAAAAAACATTTTTTAAAGTTTCTTAAAAATTGTAATTTTTATTAAAATGGATAAATTTGACAATCCACACAATTAAAATTAGTTTTTAAGGGGGATAAAGTTTGTTCAGCAGTCAGTATGCTGTGAAAACCCCAGTTACACCTAATCCAAAAGGGTCTAACTTTTAATGGGGTATTTAACAGCGATATTACTGCGGAAAAGCCAAAGTTTCCATCAGTTTCTCTGATTTCACAGATTACACTGATTGTCGGTTAGTGGGGGTGGGCAAAGCACAGCCAGTTTCAGAGCAGTGACTGACTGACCGCAACGTCAGGATTTCCGCATTGGGATGCGCATGCGCTACATCCTGAAGTTGTGGTCAGTTTCAAAGGGGTAATAACAGCGAACGCTGTTCGTTCACTGTTATTACTCACCGCAAATTCCGGCCCATAAAGTCATGCCCTCCAAAAATCTTAAAACGCATGCAGAACAATGCAGTTAACAATGTGATATCGTCAAAGTTTATGTGGTTTCAGAGACAGCATCTACTGCTGTGGGAACTGAGTCTTTCCTGAGGACTGCTAAAGAAACAATAATAACCCCATAGTCCATTCACTGCATCAAACCTCACTCTTGCTCTCTTTTTTATTCCGTCAAGAACATTTTCTACCTTTTGTGACATTCCGTGAGGGAAACGGATACAATCCAATTGAACTTTTGGCCAATTGTTATGTAAAAAAAGTTTCAAAATTCACCAGTGCCTTGCTATCTGGTGCAAGTATGACCAGGCCAGAGTAATTTCTACAGGCCGATATTCTCTGATGAATTACAAGTCCCAGCTGCATTGTTACTAGTTTAATGAATATTGCAGCACATTCCACCACAGGGCACAACGGTATAAGTAGGGACGGAAAGACGGTGTTGCATTCTTCAGTTCTACAAACCTATTTTATTTGTTTCAACCCAAGTGGCCACTCTTCACTTCTGGGACTTGACAGGGATTGTCAACAAACGCTTCAACCTTGGAGGACATTGTCATGGCTGAAGCTAACACTGCTCTCGCCTGACCAGCACGAAGTGTGCACTTTGCACCAGTTTCGTTCAATAGCAATCAGAAGCGGTAAGCCTGGATGGTTTCCTCTAGCATCCCTGGCTCAGAGGGCTACTAAGGCCAATTGTAACAGCTTGGCAGAGATCAGCTAACTCAGCAGAGGTTGGAAATGAAACCTGGGACCTTCTGGTATACAAGGCAAAGTGCCACATTCGGTGGTGCTATCATCCACAGGGTTTGGGAGAGCTGGCAAATGTATTTTGCTCACAGTGTTCAATCATAGCAGCAAATTAAATGTGCATTGTTCAATTTTGTACTGCGGCATGGAACTGCTTTAACCAATGTAGTGACATTACGGCAGAATTCCTGGAGTCGGCTGCTCCTAGAAACTAGCATAACAAATGGTCCTAAGCAGTTTCTTTATCATTCTGAGGAGGAAGACTGGCAGTGGATTACTACTGTCACTGGGAAGGTAACCGCAGCACTGGGGGAAAGAGGACACTGAAACCTCGGAGGGTAGTGGTGGTACCTAAGGGAAGAAAGTGGGGATGACTTGCAAGGGGTCAACTTGGGGTCAGTAGCCCTTGGGAGAGATGTGTTGAAAACCGATTTGGCTGAGGGGGAATGGACCAGAATCCGATAGTCTGGTTCCATTTAGGACCAGCTCTTTTTTTAAGTTTAGTGATGGTATCAAGTAAAAGCAACTTTTAGAAAAAAATGTCTCAGAAATCAGAGCTTGCTTTAAGGCAGAGTCACAACTAAGGATTAGTGTTGCCTTAAATCCTACAAAATCTATGCCTGAGCTCTACATTAAGCTGGGAACTTTATCTTTTGAAGAAAACATGTACAAAAATAATGAAACCAGCATTTTATTGGGAACATTGCAGAAACTAGGCAGGAACATAATTACAGAAATTAGGCAGTAACATTAAAACTGTATTATTTTATTAAGTGATGCTTTTTTAATTGATTGCGCTGGCTCACTCATACCACTTTCAGATTAGTTATTTGATCTTTAAATAATTGGTTTATAATGTTGTAATTTTAATTCACATATGCTAAATACTTCCTGGAGGCTGATTGCACACTCTGTACAAACTAGCATATTGTGAGAATGCTAATGCACACCATTAAGGAGTAACAGCTCAAGACAGACACAAAATGGCATTCAAAACTATACCATTTACAAATAAGTAGATTGTGGTGCTTGTATCGTGCAGCTTAACTGTTGATTTTATTTTTTGCTTGTAGGTTATATTAACATGAACTTGTTTAGCCACCAGCGGACCACAAGGTCCTCATTAATCGCTGTCACTGTCTGCATTCTAGATGCACTGACAGATGTGTCTGCTGGTAATATTTCGAGCAAGATCTTGATTGCCTTGAATTTATAACAATGTTCTCAACTTCTCTCTGACACCATGAAGCTTCCTTTGCAAGATTCCCAGAGATTATCAGGTTGAGCCATAATCATTAATAGTTGTAAAAAAAAAAATGTGATTTGAGGTTAGAAAAACCTAACTGGTGGTGTTCTTTGTGAAAAAGATAAATCCTAAACAAATGCCAACGTCAGTCCACAATGATGCATTTTTTTTTTTACAGAATACATCCTATCCTTTCTTATTTGAAACGTGTCATAATTTTGGTAGCTTTTAAAAAGAAAAATGTTCTCTGGATGTGCAGGGCAGTATTTATTGTCCATCCCTAGTTTTCCTGAGGACATTAATAGTCAACCACACAGTGTGTGGGACGAGAGTCACGTAGACCAGAACGGGTAGGGGTGGCAGGTTCCCTTCCCTGAAGGACATCAGTGAACCAGCTTTCATGGACATTTTTTTTTCCTCCTGATGTCATCCCACAAATGACCAGATTTATTGATTTCAATTTCACAACTGCCATGGTGAGATTTAAACTCGCAACCTCTAGGCTGCCTTACCCTGACTCATTTTTAATGATCCTTCATCTGTGGAGATGTGTACTGAAGCCATGTTAAGAATTACAAATGATGCCCTGAGTCCAACTATTTCCTATTGCTAGCTTCTGATAGTTTGACCTAAAGGTGTCCGAACTCATCAGAGAGGAGAAGTTAATTTGAATGATGGCTCACTTTTTTAATGGGCACTGAAACATTTGAATCAGTATTTTTTTAAAAAAAGAAGGGATACATTTCTGGAGTTGTAATGAAAATTGTATAACATACATGGCAAGAATTACATTTTAGGTGATGCGATGATGGATTTAAATAAAAATACTGCAAACAAATGAGCACCAACAGAATCATATGGAGGACATCACAAATTGTAAATCAGTATTTTTATAATAAAATATTGGTTGCACTATATCTTTTGACAAGGGCTGGTAGCAGCCTTGCATCATCTTGCTTAAGATTCTCACATTTCACGTGCTTAAGGCACTCTGATCCACCAACTCGATGTATAACCATCTGCATTAGTTTTTAGATACAGTGCTCGGCAAAATGTTCTAAGAAGCCAAGCTTTCCACGGCAGAGAAAAAACGGACCCTTTTACCTCCCTTGCTCTGCAGCAGCCATGCCCTCTTGATTCTGAGTGGTTGTAAGGCGTGGTATTGAACTACCATAAGCCCTTGGACGGTGTGGGGGAAGAATCTGGAAGCACATTTTGTTGCCCTGCCAGCCACTAATATTTACAGAGCTATGACGGCATAGAAAAATACCTCCTTGATTGAATTTCTATTTAGTGCTTATTGTAATAATGAATCCACATCACTTGACCGTGTCCGTTCTTTCTCCCGCACTTCTGCCCTCACCCCTGCCCCTCCCTTCCGGAACCACGATAGAGTTCCCCTTGTCCTCACCTTTCACCCCACCAGCCTCCACATTCAACGGATCATCCTCCGCCACCTCCAACGTGATCCCACCACCAAACGTATCTTCCCCTCACCTCCCCTTTCAGCATTCCGCAGGGACCGCTCCCTCCGAGACACCCTAGTCCACTCCTCTATCACCCCCAGCACCCCTTCCCCCTCGCCCGGCACCTTCCCGTGCAAGCGCAGGAGATGCAACACCTGCCCTTATACCTCCTCCCTTCCCACTTTCCAGGGCCCCAAACACCCCTTCCAGGTGAAACAGCGATTTACTTGTACTTCTTGCAATTTAGTATACTGTATTCGCTGCTCACGATGCGGTCTCCTCTACATTGGGGAGACCAAACGCAGATTGGGTGACTGCTTTGTGGAACACCTCCGTTCAGTCCGTAACGGTGACCCCGAGCTTCCGGTCGCCTGTCATTTTAATTCTCCGCTCCACTCCCACTCAGACCTCACCGTCCTCGGCCTCTTGCATTGTTCCACGGAAGCTCAGCGTAAGCTCGAGGAACAGCACCTCATCTTCCGATTAGGCACTTTATAGCCTTCCGGACTCAATATCGAGTTCAACAATTTTAGATCAATACCTCTGCCCCTACCATATATATATATTTTATCCACACTTTTGGTTTGTGCCTTTTCCCCTTTTTTTTTCTCTCTCCCACATGGCGGCTGTCTTTCATTCTGCCAGCGCATTTCACACTTCTTGAGCCATCTTTTGTCTCTTAACCTATCCAATTACCATCTCGTCTCGCCTTGAGTATCTCTTAACGCCTCTTTACTTCTCACAGACCTCCCCTTTTGTTCTTTCATTCCCTCCCCCAGCCTCCAAACCTGCTTTTTCATCTGTTTCATTTCCTGCTTTTTTTTCTCCGTTCTGACGAAGGGTCTTCGACCTGAAACGTTAACTCTGTTTCTCTCTCCACGGATGTTGCCTGGCCTGCTGAGTTTTTCCAGCGCTTTCTGTTGTTATTTCATTCGAATATAGTTTTATATAATAGTGTACGTGCAAAATGTATATTTACATTGCAGTTCACAGTGAATTGAAAAGGAAACTTAAAATATCAGCTAAATCCTGGAATATCACTTTATGCTTCATTTATTTTATGGAGCAATGTTGACCAAAGAAAGATATTACAGACAAATCTTCCTGTTTCATAAGAACATAAGAATTAGGAGCAGGAGTAGGCCATACGACCCATCGAGCCTGATTCAATACGATCATAGCTGATCTTTGACCTCAACTCCACTTTCCCACCTGATCCCCCATATTCCTCGATTCTGCTAGAGTCCATTCCTTCTGACAGTATACTTACTGAGCACAGCTATATTACATCAATATAACCTGACAAAGACTGACTAGATAACAGTGATCTATTGGTTGTTAAGTGTTTTGGGACGTCTTTCTTCGTACCCGGCCATACAGAGCAGGAAGGTGCCAAGTACGATCCCCTGTCTGTGGCAGGTGTTCGACAATTGATCTCATTGCCTCAGCGAAGGGAAAAAAATCAGCTGGGAGTTCCTGTCCCTGATTGTTATCCAGTGATCCCTGTTGCAAAGTGCAAGAGTGAATGACGGGTGAGGATCGGTTAGAACTTTGATGCCCTCCTAAGTTGAATAGCCTCCTCACATGCACTGTCTAAGCGTGCAAATGATGGAATGGCCTCTTGGGCAAAGTAACGGAGGGCTCTTTACCTCTTTGGGACTGTCTCCCAGTGTGAGTCAGAGAAAGGAGAGGAGAGAATTGAGTGGCGTGGGGGAGGTTGGGGAAATCCAAAAATAAATAGCTGAATAATACCACAGGACAATCAAGTTAATCTGTCGAGAGGTATTGCTCCTAATAGATGACCCAAAGTTTTTGTTATTATGGTTGAATCTTGATAAGTGCCTAATTTGTTACCTGTAAAATATTATCTTCATCTCAGGATTTCTCTAAACTCTGGAAAACAGCCAATATCTAAGTCTTTGTACTGCAGCCTGTTTCATTGTGTATTCAGTTGAGCTGTAAAGAGGAGGTGCCAGGGTCAGACACTTGCCCATAAGAGAAAGAGGGAAGATTTCAATGGGATGGGGTTGATCTGTGCCGCTTTCACACAGCACAGGTTGTAGAGGCTGGGTGAATGGGGAGACAGTGTGCTCGCAGACCTGCGCGCGCTCATTCTGGGAATGACGTGGACTTCAGAAAGACCTATAAAAGGCGAAAATAACTAAAAATATAAGTTGAGAGTATAAAATAATTAAAGATAGTAGTTGAACCAAATAAAAATGTTTTAAAGCAGGTTTATTCGTAGATCATTTTGTTGAGTTGCTACCTTTATCTGGAGTCAACTATACTAGAAATATAAACTGAGCATTGGTGCAGAAGCAATTTTTATGTCCCAGTGTTGCTGGTTGTCTCTTTGTTTGTCATAGAATATTTCCAGTGCATGACTAGGACATTTCAAGTGATAATGGAGATTGCATCAATTAAAAAAAAAAATTGTTTGATTAAGGGATTGATTGTCCATATTTAAAAGTAACTGGTTACTTAATAACTTTGCTAATGTTAATTGATTAGAAATGTCAATTGACTCTGAAGGCCTACTGATTAAAGCACTAAGCCATACAGGGCAGAAGGTCCCAGGTCCTCGTCTACTGATTTGGCTGGTGGCAATCGGGACAGTGGTGGGGCTGCTTCAACTGGCTTCATTGTCCATGAGATGGGGAGGGAAAAATCAGACCGGGGTCCCGCTCCTTTTCTCTATCCTGTGGCCTCTTCTGGAATGTGTGTGTGTGTGTGAGCATGGGCTGACATCAGGATTGGGCATGGCTGTGATGCATGAATACATGAAGAACAACCACTTGAGTGAGTTTTTTGGAGGACTGTCTTGCCTCATCAGTGCTGTCAGCAGTGAGGAGAAAAAAATGTGGTGATTGGAAATCAACTCTCTAATATTCCAGTCATAACTATTTACAACTGAGATGGGAAAGGTTGGCTGATTAATGGCAATTATTCAGGAACTAAGTACTGATTTAATAATGGCTGATATGCTGGACTATCCCACATACTCACCTGAGACTTTGTCATTGGAAAAATTAACAACCTGTTTCTTTCACAGAATTTCTTTGTGTGATTTTGTTTCTGGCCATTGAACCTTTTCTAATAGCTAAGGAACATACGCACAGGCCATCTCTCGTGGCCTCGCTACGCCCATCGTGCCAATGGCAGATAAGGCCATCTCCGACCACTTCCTCATATCGCTCTCCACCCACAACCCTACTTCCTTCTGGGTCTGTCCCGGGGGGAAAAAAAAAACTCTCCCAACTCTCTTACAACTGCACTTTTATGAAATCCCAACTGTCCAGCCTTTAGCCCTTCATTCACCATGACATTTCTGCAGCTACCAATCTGCTCAACCACACCCTCACCACCACTTTTGATGCCTTAGTTCCTATTAAAACAATTATTCACTCACCCTGGCCATTCCCCCTGGTACAGCCCTCACATTCGCTCCTTTAAGTCTAAGGGATGCAGACTTGAACGGATATGGTGGACAACTGGTTTAGCTATTCACCGCCAGACCTGGCTGGACCACATGAAACATTATCGGGCTCTCATCTGCCAAAATTGGTCACTATTCAAGAATCATTCTGAAATGCAAAGATAAACCCCGGCTTCTATTGTCTACTGATAACTGTCTTCTTAAACCCCTTTTCCCTGTCTCCTCCACACTCACTTCCGACAATAAGTATGAGGAGCTCATGGACTTCTTTGCCTCGAAGATTGAGACCATCTGTTCAGCTGCCTCTGCCACTTCCTTTCCTCCCCCTAGCCCACCAGGCCAAACTTCCTCTAAGGTTCCCCCCCCACGGCCCTAGTCCTGAACTCGTATCTTTCACCAGTTTCTCTCCAATCTCTCCGCACTCATCTTGTCCATGAGACTCACTTCCTGCTCCCTCGACCCTATTCCCACTAAAATGTTGACCACCTAACTTCCTTTTCTGGCTCCCATGTTAGCTGATATTGTTAACGGTTCTCTCTCTTCTCAGGTCTTGTCCCCCCTCCCTCAAATCTGCCGTCATCACCCCCTCCTCAAAAGACCAACCCTTGACTTCTCTAGCCTTGCAAACTACTGCTCCATCTCCAACCTCACTTTCCTCCCCAAAGTCCTTGAACGTGTTGTCGCCTCCCAAGCCCATGCCCATCTTTCCCGCAACTCCATGTTTGAATCCCTCCAATCAGGTTTCCACCCTACCACAGTACCGAAATGACATCCCTTGTGACTGACAAAGGTAAACTATCCCCCCCTCATCCTCTTGACTTGTCTGCAGCCTTTGACACGGTTGACCACTGCATCCTCCTCCAACGCTTCTCCACCATCGTGCAGCTGGGTGGGACTGCACTCGCCTGGTTTCATTCTTATCTATCTAATCGTAGCCAGAGAATCACCTGCAATGGCTTCTCTTCTCACTCCCACATTGTTACCTCTGGTGTCCCCCAAGGATCTAGCCTTGGCCCCCTCCTAATTCTCATCTACATGCTGCCTCTTGGTGACATCATCCGAAAACATAGCTTCAGTTTCCACATGTACGCTGACGACCCTCAGCTCCACCTCACTACCACTTCTCTCGACCCCTCCACAGTCTCTAAATTGTCAGACTGCTTGTCCGACATACAGTTCCGGATGAGCAGAAATTTTCTCCAATTAAATATTGGGAAGACCGAAGCCATTGTTTCCGGTTCCCGACACAAACTCCGTTCCCTAGCCACCGACTCCATTCCTCTCCCTAACATCTGTCTGAGGCTGAACCACACTGTTCGCAACCTTGGTGTCATATGAGCTTCCGACCACATATCCGCGGCATAATTAAGAACGCCTATTTCCACCTCCTGTAACATCGCCCGTCTCCGCCCTTGTCTCAGCTCATCCTTTGCTGAAACCCTCATCCATGCCTTTGTTACCTCTAGACTTGACTATTCCAGCACACTCCTGGCTGGCCTCCCACATTCTACCCTACGTAAACTTGAGGTCATCCAAAACTCGGCTGTCCGTGTCCTAACTTGCACCAAGTCCCGTTCACCCATCACCCCTGTGCTCGCTGACCTACATTGGCTCCTGGTTAAGCAATGCCTCGATTTCAAAATCCCCATCCTTGTTTTCAAATCTCTCCATGGCCTCGCCCTCCCTATCTCTGTAATCTCCTCCATCCCCACAAACAACCCTCCTCTCCCCCCCCCCCCCCCCCCCCACCCCCCAACCCTCGAGATATCTGCGCTCCTCTAATTCTGCCCTCTTTAGCATCCCTGATTATAATGGCTCATGCATTGGTGGCTGTGCCTTCTGTTACCTAGGCCCTAAGCTCTGAAATTCCCTGCCTAAACCTCTCCGCCCCTCTACCTGTCTTTCCTTCTTTAAGACGCTCCTTAAAACCTACCTCTTTGACCAAGCTTTTGGCCACCTGCTCTAATTTCTCTTTATGTGGCTCGGTATCAAATTTTTTGTCTTATAATACTCCTGTGAAGCGCCTTGGGACGTTTTACTATGTTAAAGGCGCTATATAAATTCAAGTTGTTGTTGTCGTAAGGCAAGAACTGCCTGTATGTGTAGGTACAGCTGAAGGGTGGGAAGTCGTAGGGCAGGAGCAAATTGCAGAGTCAGTCGATCGAGACTGGAGGAATTTAAAAATGCGGATGGGCATTTTGAAAGTTAGCAAAGACAGAGGCGATAGGTGTGAGACTTACAACAAGATAGGATATGAATTGGTGTTTATGTAGCGTGGGGCTCAGGAGGCAATCAAGGGAGAACTTTGGAAAATTTAGCTATTATTTTAATGTTGAGCTGAAGGAAGCATTTGACGTTGCTGAGGGAAGTGCACAGATTACAAATAGGAGAGGGCCAAGGATGGAGCCTTGACATAGGAGAAGTCATTAGAAAAATGTAACTGACTACTTTGGGACAGGTAGGCATGGCACCATAAGAACATAAGAAATAGGAGTAGGCCATTCGGCCCTTCGAGCCTGCTCCGCCATTCAATGAGATCATGGCTGATCTTCTGCCTCAACTCCGGCCCTATCGCCATATCCCTTGATGCCCTTACTAGTCAGAAATCTATCGACTTCTGTTTTGAATATAAACAATGACTGAGCCTCCACAGCCCTCTGGGGTAGAGAATTCCAAAGATTCACCATCCTCTGTGTAAAGAAATTTCTTCTCATCTCAGTCCTGAATGGCCTACTCTTTATCTTGAGGCTGTTGCCCCTGGTTCTAGACTCTCCAGCCAAGGGAAACATTCTCCTAGCATCCACCCTATCAAGCCCTGTAATAATTTTGTATGCTTCAATGAGATCCCCTTTCTTTCTTCTGAATTCAAGAGAATACAGGCCTAGTTTACTCAATCTCTTCTCATATGACAGTCCCGCCATCCCAGGAATCAAGCTTGTGAACCTTTGCTGCACTCCCTCTATGGCATGTATATCCTTCCTTAGGTAAGGAGACCAAAATTGTACACAGTACTCCAGGTGTGGTCTCACCAAGGCCCTATATAATTGGAGTAGGACTTCTTTACTCCTGTACTCAAATCCACTTGCAATGAAGGCCAGCATACCATTTGACTTCCTAATGGCTTGCTGCACCTGCACATTCACTTTCAGTGACTCATGTACAAGGACACCCAGGTCCCTTTGAGCATCTGCATTCCCCAATCTTTCACCATTTAGGAAATACTCTGCCTTTCTGTTTTTTTTCTGCCAAAGTGGATAACTTCACATTTATCCACATTATATTCCATCTGCCATGTTCTCGCCCACTCACTGAGCCTGGCGAGATCCCCTTGAAGCCTCTTCACATCCTCTTCGCAACTGACACTGCCATCTAGCTTTGTATCATCAGCAAATTTGGAAATGTTACATTTAGTCCCCTCATCCAAATCATTGATATAGATTGTGAATAGCTGGGGCCCAAGCACCGATCCTTGCGGTACCCCACTAGTCACAGCCTGCCATCCTGAAAAAGACCCGTTTATCCCTACTCTTTGTTTTCTGTCTGTTAACCAATTCTCAATCCATGCTAGTATATTACCCCCAATTCCATGTGCCCTAATTTTGTTCACCAACCTCTTGTGTGGGACCTTATCGAAGGCCTTCTGAAAATCGAAATACACCACATCTACCGGTTCCCCTTTGTCTACTCCACTAGTTTCATCCTCAAAGAACTCCAATAGGTTTGTCAAACAGGATTTCCCTTTCATAAATCCATGTTGACTCTGCCCAATCTTACTATTAGTTTCTAAGTGCCCAGTTATTGCATCCTTTATAATAGATTCCAGCATTTTCCCAACTACTGATGTGAGGCTAACCGGTCTGTAGTTCCCCGTTTTCTCTCTCCCTCCTTTCTTAAATAGTGGGGTTACATTTGCTATCCTCCAATCTGCAGGAACCGTTCCAGAATCTATAGAATTTTGGAAGATGACAACCAATGTGTCCACTATCCCAATGGCCACCTCTTTCAAAACCCTAGGATGTAGGTCATCCAGTCCATGATAGGGTTGTGTCACAAAGGTGGTGTGTGGAGGAGAGGTGGTAGAGGAAGAAAGCAATCAACTGTGTTAAAAGCTGCTGAGAGCTTTGAGGAGTGATGGCTTGCAACTGTTGTATTTACTTGGGATGTTATTTGTGGCGTTAACAAGGGAGGCCTCAGTGCTGTGATAAAGCAGAAAGCAGAACCGAGGGATTTGAAAAGGAAATGGTGGGAGAGGTATGTGTGGAGTTGGATGATGACGATGCATATTAGAACTTGGAGAGGAAGAGGAAATTAGAAATAGCACAATAGTTAAGAGAGAACAGAGGGCTTGAGAATGGGTTCATCACATGATGAATATGGCTCAAAAGGGGTAATACTTTCATGCAAACTTGCAACACACTATTGGACTAAAATAAGATTTCCAATTTAATTTTTAAATGGTCAGAATATTGGGTACCGTGTGTGGGGGAATTTACCACTAGGAGTGCAAAGTTGGAATATTTAAGAAACTCCATATCCTATACATTACCAAGATTGCTTACTTCTACCTCTAATATTTCTCACCTTTGCTCCTACCTCAACGCACTGCTTCTGAGACTTCAATCCATGTTTTCATTACCTCATGACTTGTTTTCCAGAGCTCCCCCTACACAACTTCCAACTCATCTAAAACTCATCCTGTCCCGTTTACTCATTACGACTGCAGATCTCCACTGGCTCTTTGTTCCCAACTCAGTGACTTCAAGATCCTGGTCCTTGTTTACAGATCCCTGCATGGCCTTGCTCCACCCTATCTCGACAATCTCCTGCAGCACTATGTTCCAGCTGTGGCTTTTAGTCATCAGACTCTGGCCTTGGGTGTATCCCCCTCTCTCCTTGTCAGTGACAGAACTTTTAGCCGCTTCAGCCCTACTTTCTGGAAGTGGGGGGAGACTAGAACAAGGGGGCATAACTTCAAAATTAGTGCTAGGCTGTTCAAGAAGCACTTCTTCACACAAAGCGTAGTGAAATCTGGAACTCTCTCTGTTGAGGCTAGGTCAATTAAACATTTCAAAACTGAGATTTTTATTAGGAAAGGGTGTTAAGGATTACGGAACCAAGGCAGATAGATGGAGTTGTAAGATACAGATCAGCAATGATCTAATTGAATGGCAAAACAGGTTCGAGGGGCTGAATGGCCTACTCTTCTTCCTATGTTTCCAAGTGACTTTCGAAATTCTCCATCTTGCTATATCTCGTCTGCCCTTAAAATCCTTCTCAAAATGTATTTTTTGATTGTGCTTTCATTTTTTTCTCTCCTAACTATTCTACTCCCACTTGGTGTCCGCACTGTCCTCTGTAAAGTGTTTTTGCACATTTGAACACACTGTATAAATGCAAGTTGTATGCAGCAAGATTTCAGACGTTGAAAAAAGAAGGGAATTGGATACATACTTGAAATAGAAAAAATTTCAGGGCTATGGGGAAAGCGAGGGGGAGTGGGATTAATTGGATCGCTGTTCCAAAGTGCCAGCACTGGCATGATGGGCCGAGTGGCCTCTTTCTGTGCTGTATCATTCTATGATTTCTGTAGTTAGACAAAAGATCTCTAATGAGATATATAAACATTTTTGATTGCCATTGTAAAACACAGGAAAATATCATAAATGTGCTTCTGATAATGACTAGTATTTTCACCTCAATCTCTACTTGTTACGGATAGTAGTCACCTCCCACGTACTGTGTGGGTAGCCAAAGGTTAACTGATGCGTTGGAAATTACTTTAAACCTTGGAATAAAATCTTGAAACAATATTCTCACTTCCATCTGTTTAAAATGTATGATTACATCGGCTGTTCCAGCAATTTTCATCCAGCAGAAATTGTAAACTGCCAGATGAATTGATCAATAAAAAGAAAAGCAATCACAGTTTATTAAGTAATGGAGAGAAATAGCTGTCTGGCTGCCCAGATGTATTAGTGAACAATAGCTTGTTGCCTTATACCAACACTTGCAAACTGACATGTCAGTTGGGCATAAGATTTGCACTTAATGCTCCTTCGGTATTATTCAGTTAGAGGTTTAGCGGACAGAAAAAAGAGAAAAGAACATCTGATTCTACTCAGACCACACATTAGTTTTGTATAGTGCAGTCTAGATTTGATTAGTAGAAGGGAACTTATTTTATTGACCGAAGGGGCACAAACTGCCCGAGATACCTGGTGCATCATGGGTAACCTAGCCATTCCTTCTGAAGCTTATCTCACAGCTAAATTAATCTTCATTCCCAACCCCTACTTCCTGGTGCATCAGAGACTATGCTTACGCTGTACATTCTGTGCAGTGCCAGTGCTGTCCTCTAAATCTTTACATGTACTAGTATTACAATGTACAACTTTTTAGAGAGAGCCTGGTGAATTTGCAGAATGCATCAGCAAGGTGAAAATCTTTGTGACCTTTATATTTACAATGTGTGGTTCATCTTTATCAAAGGTTGGAACCTTCTAGAAAATTTAACGCTCGCTTTTCTAAGCTCTGGTCTTTCTCTTTTGTGTCTCTGCCAGCTAATTACAATATTTAAAATAACCTTCCTTTTATTGTGGGCCTTTTTAGTGCCTGCAAACTGTTCCATATAACCATCAATCACACTGGCTGGTGGCAGAAACAGCAGGGGAATTGCAAAATAACAATAAAATGTGGAGTAAAATGTCAAATGTTATTAGTCTATCATTCCTTTTCTGAAGGACTCTAATAATCCAAATAATACTTGGAGGATTATGTTGCTGTTTGGAGCTGGAATGCCACGGAGACTAGCTCTTACTTTCAAAAGCTTTGTTGTAAAGTTGCTGCACAGTTCTGACTGTTTTGTAAAATATTTTCACAACATAAAGTACTTTTTTGTTATAATGCGTCAGCTTGGCTCAGTTGGTAGCAAGCACTCTCAGCTCTGTCACAGGCCTGCGGGGTCAAGCCCCATTCCAGGACCTCTTCTAGGCTGACATATCAGAACAGTAGAGCTAGTGACATATCGGAACAAATGTCAGTTGTGGCTCAGCGGGTAGCACACTCGCCTCTGAGTCAGAAGGTTGTGGGTTCAAGTCTCACTGCAGGGACTTGAGCACATAAAGCTAGACTGACACTCCAGTGCAGTGCTGAGGGAGTGCTGCACTGTCAGAGGTGCCGTCTTTTGGATGAGACGTTAAACCAAGTCTGCGCTCTCAGGTGGATGTGAAAGTTCCCATGGCGCTATTTCAAAGAAGAGCGAGGGAGTTATCCCCGGTGTCCTGGCCAATATTTATCCCTCAACCCACATAACAAAAAACAATTATCTGCTCATTATCACATTATCGCTGTTTGTGGGACCTTGCTGTGTGCAAATTGGCTGCCGCGTTTCCTACATTGCAACAGTGACTCCACTTCAAAAGTACTTCCTTGGCTTTGAGACGTCCAGTGGTCGTGTAAGGCGCTATATAAATGCAAGTCTTTCTTTTTCTTTTCTTTCAGTTCTGAGATACTGCTGCATTGTTGGAGATGTTTTTTGGATAAGATATTAAACTGAGGGCCCACCTGCCCAGTCAGGCGGATATAAAGATCCCATGTGACTATTCAAAGAAGAATAAGGAATATTAGTGTCTTGAACCAAAGTTCATCCTCAATCATTACCACCATAAATAGTTTAACTAATCATTCATTTCATTTTCTAGTTTTGGAATATGGTGCACAAAACTGGTTGTTGCATTTCCTCACAAGTGAATACACTTCAAAAGTAGTTTATTAGCTGTGACGTGCTTTGGGACACGCTAAGGTGCAAAATAACTGCAAGTTCATTCCTTTTATAAGAATACTTTTTATCTGCACTTCAAAAACTTTTAACACTTGGTAAAAATTATGCACAGGACAGGAATTGCATGGAAATGCCACTGAATCTTGCAGAAAAGTCATGGCACAAAATAAAAGTTTATGCAAGAAAAGTAATTCTATAATTTGGAAAGCAGAAATGGTACTAAACTGCTGTGAACAAAGGAGAGACCCATGGCGGAGTCGTAGGGAAAAGAACAGCTGCTGACTCTTATCCGCCTTTCAGCGCAGCACTAAAGGTGAGCTGAAAGCTGGAAATAGTAAAACAGAATAAGGTGCTGGGGATCTAAAATAAGAGGAAATGGCGAAACAATCGAGAGTAGAAAAAAAAGGCACATCCAGATCTAAATCCAAATCTCCAGTGCTGTTTTTCCAGACATCCTAAAGAGTCTGACACACATGGCCTCTCTGACAGGAATAATTTCACACTTTTTATTTATTTGCATGTTTTGTTGATTTTTCACCCTCAAGCTTTAGAAAATCTCATAAGATGCTCATAAATTTATCTCCATGACTAGACTGAATTTTACATCATCTCTAAGGAGCTCAATAATGAATGACGGTCCTACTTTGTAATGCAGAACAAATGTGGACCTCATGGACTGTCACATAGATGCTCTCCTAGTATACTACACCCACCAGAATTTAATAGTGTGCTTCTACTGTGCTACATCTATCAGTCTTTCTGTGTATCATTGCATCAATAACATTTCTGAATTGCTTGATAAATAGTTGCCCATATTTATTATATTCCATGACTACCCTTCAACTTCAAATACTTAAAAAAAAAAAAATTAGGACGTCCCATTAGAAAGAAACTCCTTTGACTACTATCATTTAACCTCACCGAGGAGAGCTCACATCCAATGCTGTCTCTCAAGCTACTCCAACTGTGCTGCAACCAGCATCCATCAGATTTAAATCGGATATAACTGGCAGAGCATAAGCATTTAAATATCTACTTCCAAAGAACTTATTTCACTGTTTGATCTTGTGTGTTTTATGAGCTCAAGAAATGAGAGAGAGAGATGGGATTCAGCTCACTATCAATAAGTTGCAGAGGCAATAAAATGAGAAAAATGTTTTTGGAAAATTTTTAATTTACATGTTAGCGTGCTTTTTGCTAGTGAAGCTTGACAGTACTTTCATTTTGTGACCTTGTTCATTTGTATATTAAAATATCGGCGAGTCTTAATATCTCACCTACATGGGTGAAATTCAATAAAGTGTTTAACAGAATTAAACATAAAGTTGAGTTCATATTTCAGAGGTCTGACTATAGTAGCAGATAAACCGAAACCGATTGGGCCCGGTAATGGTTTTCACCTGCGGTGCTGATACTGATGCTTTTTATGGTAATGGGATGTGCGTGCTGTAAATGTGATTGAAGTAATTTGTGTCGGCACAAATAACTTCCTAAACGTCGCCTATCTTTTTAGCACCAGGCCAGGAAATTAGCTGAATGGTACTTGAAATAAAGCATGCTGGGTAACTACTGGTAAGGTCAGCACAAGTCATAACTTGCCAGTTTGGATTGGTGTTTTGTGTGGTGTAAATTAGAAATTCCACCACAAATATTTTAAATGTTTCTTTCCTCCCCCCAATTTTATTTTATGTATAGAAATTCACAAAATGATGGAGGAACAGCACTTTGTATCTTGATGGCTCCTGTGGGTATTACAGTCTGGCAACTGAATGACGCAATACCATTCTGCAACCTGCTCGCTTGCTTGCTTGCATTTAAGCAAATCATGAAAATTGGACTGTTCCAGTTTTATTGTTTTCCTGGATTGCAGGCTTAAAGCCCCAAGCCCAGGTCATTTATGATATCCGCTTGACGACGATCAGATAGGACATTATTAGGATAAGACCTCAGCAGAGGGTTTAAAGGACCCTCTGCTGATCCTCATCATCCTTTCTCTACTCCTATTCTTCAGTTGCACAACAGTGGATTTACTATAAGCCAATGCAGACAGTGCCAAGTTTTGCTGCTAAAGTGAGATTGTTTCTGCATATCATTCCAATTACTAGCCTGGCCAAGAACTGATATATTGTATCAGATGTGTGCCTGGCAGATTCAAATGCCAGGCACCCATGGGATTTAGGCTATGCTCTAGGAAAATGTCAAGATTTTTCAGGATGGTCTAATAATACTGTTGTACCAGCTTTCCAGTTTAAGCACTAAAAGTAACCTTTTATATATTATTTATATATTATGTATTATTTATGTGTATGTGTGTGTATGTATGTGTGTGTATATACATACATACATACATACGTGTGTGTGTGTGTATACAGATGCATATGGATGGCAATAGCTTTTACATAGAAACATAGAATCATAGACGATAGGAGCAGGAGTAGGCCATTCGGCCCCTCGAGCCTGCTCCGCCATTCGATGATATCATGGCTGATCATCCAAACTCAGTACCCTGTCCCTGCCTTCTCCCCATATCCCTTGATACCTTTAGCCTTAAGAAATATATCTAACTCCTTCTTGAATATATTTACTGACTTGGCCTCAACTGCCTTCTGTGGTAGAGAATTCCACAGGTTCACCACTCTCTGGGTGAAGAAATTCCTCCTCATCTCTGTCCTAAATGGCTTACCCCATATCTTTAGACTGTGACCCCTGGTTCTGGACTCACCCGCCATCGGGAACATCCTTCCTGCGTCCAGTCTGTCTAGCCCTGTTAGAATTTTATAAGTTTCAATGAGATATCCTCTCATTCTTCTAAACTCCAGCGAATATAAGCCCAATCGTCCCAATCTCTCTTCATACATCATTCCTGCCATCCCAGGTATCAGTCTGGTGAATCTTCGCTGCACTCCCTTCATGGCAAGAACATCCTTCCTCAGATAAGGTAACCAAAACTGCACACAATGCTCAAGGTGTGGTCTCACCAAGGCCCTGTACAGCTGCAGCAAGACATCCTTGTTCCTGTACTCAAACCCTCTCGCTACGAAGGCCAACATACCATTTGCCGCCTTAACCGCCTGCTGTACCTGCATGCTTACCTTCAGCGACTGGTGCACAAGGACACCCAGGTCTTGTTGCACTTCCCCTTTTTATTATTCTTGTTATGCAAATCAAGTTATAAACAACCTTAATATGATAGCAAAATACTGCGGATGCTGGAAATCCGAAATAACAACAGAAAACGCTGGAAAAACTCAGCAGGCCAGGCAACATCCGTGGAGAGAGAAACAGAGTTAACGTTTCAGGTCGAAACCCTTCGTCGGAACTGAGAGAAAAGCAAGAAATTAAACAGATAAAAATGCTGGGGGGAGGAATAAAAGAACAAAAGCCTTGGTCTATGGTAAGTAGAGACATTAAGAGATGCTCAAGGCAAGACGAGATGGTAATGGGACAGGTTAAGAAACAAAAGCTGAGGTGTGAAATGCTGGCAGAATGAGACAGCTGCCGTAGGGGGAGTGAGAGAAAGAGAACAAAAAGGAAAAAGGCACGGACCAAAAGGGGTGGAAAAAATGTATATATTTTCCACCCCTTTTGGTCCGTGCCTTTTTCCTTTTTTTTCTCTTTCTCTCACTCCCCCTACAGCAGCTGTCTCATTCTGCCAGCATTTCACACCTCAGCTTTTGTTTCTTAACCTGTCCCATTACCATCTCGTCTTGCCTTGAGCATCTCTTAATGTCTCTACTTACCATAGACCAACCCTTTTGTTCTTTTATTCCTCCCCCCAGCATTTTTATCTGTTTAATTTCTTGCTTTTCTCTCAGTTCCGACGAAGGGTTTCGACCTGAAACGTTAACTCTGTTTCTCTCTCCACGGATGTTGCCTGGCCTGCTGAGTTTTTCCAGTGTTTTCTGTTGTTATTATAAACAACCTTTCTGTCTGTCCAGATCTATAGTGTACAATCGACTTTTACAAACTGATGTCTAATCATTTCGTAGCAATTATACCAGTCTTTTAACCATTTCAGATATATTGATGGCCCATTTGCATCATTGCTAAATAGAAATAGTACCATGATGGGCAGTTCTAATAAATCTTAAACATGATGATGATCATTAAATTGGATTTTAGTCTCCTCCCATTCGCAAAGACAAGCAATTTCAGCATTGCACCACTGGCTAACGATTAAAGGTGAGCATTGCTACTGAATTCCTACTCTATCTTTACCATCGCCTTATGATAAAAGATCATCAACCTGAAACGTTAACTGTGTTTCTCTCTCCACGGATGCTGCCTGACCTGCACCGTGTCAACTTTATAAGTCACTGACATTCAAACCAACTAAAAGGATGTGCATGTAATTCAGCCATAGTGTCAGCCAAACCAAAAGTTCTGACGAAAGGTCATCGACCTGAAACATTAACTCTCTTTCTCTCTCCACAGATGCTGCCTGAACTGCTGAGTATTTCCAGCATTTTCAGTTTTTATTTCAGATTCCCAGCATCCGCATTATTTTGCTTTTGTTTTCCCATCACCTAACATTGGCCTGTAATTTCCAATAGGAGGTTTCCCGCGCGCGGAGGCCTCCTATCTGGAAAAAATCTACGCACTTACCTGAGGGCTCCCGAGGTCCGGACACTTCCGATGCTGGGCCTCTCCACAGTCAAAATGCACAGGGCTCACATATCCCAGGGGCACATGCGGTTCGCAAGCGTCCCTGGGATCACGTGGGCCAGGTGAGCCAATGAAAGAAGGGAACCTCCCTTCATACTTTTGACAGATAGACCTGTCAAAAGTATGAATGGGGATCACTGAAAAAAGACACTACAACATTAAATAAATTTTTAAAAACCATCACGTTTTTAAAATGAGTTAAAATTGCATTAAATTACATATTTTAAACAAAAATGTAATTTCTTGAAAAAAATAATTAAAGTTTTTTACGGGGCTAAAAATAAACTTACCTTTTTTAAAAGTATTTTAAAATTATAAATGAGTGGGAGAATTTTTTAAAAAACTTTTTAAACTCTTACACCTGGTAAAAGCAGGCGTAAGGCCTGCTTTTACCAGTATAAGATTTTTAAGTGATTTCTGTGGGCGGAGGTTCTGCAGAAAGCGGAACTATCCGCCCGCAGAGGCCCTTCTCCAGGGTAGGCGTGCGATCTGTTAAGAGGATTCTTGACAGATTGGAAATGCCGGTTTTCAGCGCATGCGCTTCGCATGCCTGAAACCGGCATTTCCGATGTCCCTACGGGTGTGTACGCACCCGTGGCCATCGGAAAATACGGGCCAATATCTTGATAGTGTAGCCACCTCCCCTCTACTTTGTATTTTGTGGTCATGATGCGGAGATGCCGGTGTTGGACTGGGGTGGACAAAAATGAGAAGTCGCACAACACCAGGTTATAGTCCAACAGATTTATTTAAAATTACAAGCTTTCGGAGCTGTCGCCCCTTCGTCAGGTAAAGCCTGACGAAGGGGCGACAGCTCCGAAAGCTTGTAATTTTAAATAAATCTGTTGGACTATAACCTGGTGTTGTGCGACTTCTCATTTTTGTATTTTGTGGTACAGGGAGCATAATGGCCCCTGGCCAGAATTGATTCTTCCATTTACATATCACTTGTACCATTTCTGAACCCCTTTTATTACCATTTGTACCATTACTGAATTTGTTAGTTTTTTTAAACTGTAGTCCTGGGTTATTGGAATGGCCCCTTTTAAGTACCAGTAAGCTCTATGAACATACTTCTTGGCATTCCAGTATTGGAATGCTAATGTTGGTTTACATATCCATCTGACTATTCATAAATCAACTTTGACCCACTAAGAGAATCAAGTTTTTCCACAAAGTTGCACTGGATCTCTGCTGGGGACAATAACTGCTAATAAAATTCTACCCAATGTCCTTATTGAGCCTTACAAGTAAACAAGTATTTCAACACATTTGATGTGAATGACCTATTGTAACTCTACAATTCTTAATACAATCAAAATGCCCAATGTTTTCCATTATTATGTCAGATCTCTCGATCTCAGCCAGAACACTAGCCAGGCAGAACATTACACAGTTGTAATTTTACCACCAAATTACCACTGAGTGGAAAATTTCACATTGGCAACAGCATTTGCTCAACTGTGTTTAATTATACAGCAATTATTCTTGGTTTTAAAACCTGGGTTTAACACAAAGGTAAACACTTACATTTAGTGTAAACCGATCAATTTGTAGATTTTATTTTTCAGTGAAGGGTGTTTTCAAGTATATGTGCCGCAAACAAAAGGTGAAAGAAGGCACTGGTCTACTTAACAGTGACAGTAGGAAGTTGGAATGTGGGGACGAGTTATTGCAATTTCATATCCGTTTTTTCCCAGAAAAGAGAAAGAAGGTTGCGTATACTAGATCTCAATTTTCCAGGGACAGCACAGGAGCCGGGCAGTATGCAAGTAATAAAAAATTTGGTTCTAAATATAGATAAGTACCTAATCAAGACAACTTGCCCTCACGAGTCTTAAAGGAGCTGGAGTTTGAAATTAGTTCAGTTTCAATTGACATTTTGGTAAGTTTGCTGAATTAGGGATTGGAAAGTGGGTAACATTGGTTCAAGAGACATACCTTAAAATTATAGCCTAGTAATTTTAATATTTGTTGTAGGAAAAGGTTTTCAAACGGCATTGGAAGATTTGGTGGTGAACTTCAGAAAAGCAAAACCATTTAAAGGATAGCCAGCAGGGATTCAGGAAAGGGAGATCATGTTTAACTAACTCGCTGGAGCTTTTCAAAGTCATTACTGATATATTGGACAGGGAAAATACAGTTGATATTATGTACTCGGATTTTCAGAACGGTTTCTACAAGGTTTCACCTCAATGCTTTAATATATTTGGTAATGAATCTTGGAATAGGAGGTAAAGCATGGCACTGGATAGAAATTACTTTAAAATATGAAAGAGAATAGAGTTAAATAGGAACCATACAGGCTGGAAAAAGGTTACAAAGAGGGCAGCCCAGGAGTGGGTCTATTGCTATTTCTAATATAAATGAATGACTTGGATGATAAATATAATCCCCAATTTTGCAAATAATACCAAAATAAGAGGCAGGGAAAATAATGAGGAACAATGTATTCAACTCTACAGGCAATCATGCTCAGCACAACTATGTAATTTGATTGTAAATAGTCAAATATCCATCCAAACAATTCAGAAAAAATATGTATCCTGTTGATTAAGATTATAATTGAGTTATTTACATACACTTTGGGGTTCTATGCTGCTGTAATGGATATCTACTCATCCCATCTATGTAGCTTGTGTAAGAATTTTGATAAATTCTTTAATTCAATCTACGAGTAGGAGGGAAACTGAGAGAAAATGGTGATTAAAATTAAGACCAGATACAGGATGCTCTGCATGCATATTTTACAGTTTTCTCATCTAGGATTCACCTAGATGCTATGGGAATCTATACTGAAATGAGCCAGATAATAAATATTAATGAAAATCGGGGAAGAACCGGAGATCAGCAAGGAAGTAAAAAAACATTTGTAAAGATGCTGTACTCCCATATTTATGACACATTGCGTCAAAGCTTCATTATTTTAATACATTGTTCCTCCAGCATATTAGAAAGTTTCACAATGTAATTCCGGGGCACGGGATGGATAATTTCCTAATTCATGAACATATTTCAACCTGATATTCCCTGCTAATAATGCAATATGTGCTTCAACTGGAGCAAAATGTCATTTGGAGTACATGTTGGTGCCTGTTTAAAATATCCAAGATGAAGCAGGAACTTGGGTCTACCATTGTTTAAGTGCACTAGTTGGTTTGCATATGGACCGTGATCACTGCCACTAGCCTTCATAATTATAATGCTCTTGGATGTTTGTACCACTTTGTGAACAAGACAATTGATTTTGGGGTACATTAGGTCAGAAATAGTGTGCTTAAAGTTCAACTAACTCATAGAATTCAATACTATCATAAATAGGCCTTTTATCACTAACGAGGTCTTCTGATATATTGGCCCTGATATTTACAGGGAGGGTGCGGGCAAGGACAAGGACGTGGAGGTCCTGCTGAACTTAACAGCAGGACAACGTTACCATTTTTTAGATCCGTTTCTCGCCTAGCGGACAGCCTGGTGGCAGACTGGAGGAAAAACCAGCAGCAGGAGCTGCAGCCGGGGACCCATTGGGATGGTCCCTGACAATCGGGGCTGGGGGGGAGAAGCCTGCGATCAGGGGTGGGGTGGGGGGCGGAGAGGCCGCGCTCGGGGCTGGGGGGGTGGGGGGGGGGAATATTTGCTGTTGTAAAAAATGCAGTGTGCGTGGTGTGATGGGGACGCACTCCCTGTATTTAATGCTTTAATCTCCACCCCTCCCCCAACTCTTGTGATGGTTCTCCCACGATGGTGTTGGATAGTGCATTACAGTATATTGACCCAACAATGATACAAGGAACAATAACATATGTCCAGGTTGGATGATGTGTAACTTTGAGGGGAACCTGGCATAGATGGTGTTCCCATAATCTTGCTCCTCGGCCTTCCTGGTGGCAGAGGGCACTTGCTGAGAAGTAATGTGGAATTAAACTTGGTGAGTTGCTGCAGTACATCCAGTGGCTAGTGTATACTGTAGCGACAGTGTGCTGGTGATAGATATTGGGCCGGAAGTTGCGGTCGGAGGCGTACCTCCGGGGTCCGCCTCCGACCCGAATTAAAAAACAAAAAATCCGCACTTACCTGCTGGCTCCTGGGCTTCGGAGACCTGTGCAAAGCCCCAGGGACGCAGGCGGTTCAATAGCGTCCCTGGGATCACGTGGGCCAGGTCCTCCTATCAGAAAGGACGATTCCTCAACATGATTATGGGGATTCCATTTACGAACTGAATCCCCATAAGCAAATCCCCAAATAATTAAATTTTACACAATTGGAATGAAATAAGTGTTCCCATTTTCAAATTTAATTAAAAGTTCCTTTAATGAAGCATTTACAATAAAAAATTAAATTTTTTGAAAAATAATTTTAAACATTTTAATCAGGGCCAAAATTTACATGAACTAATTTTAAATGTTTGTGTAGGATTAATTTTTAATTTAACATTTATATTATGCTGGTGAAAGCAGACCCTATGCCTGCTTTTACCAGGTGTAAGGGTTTTGTGGGCATTTGCTGTGCAGTAGTTGGGCAAATAGCCCACTCTGCGCCAGTGAAAGTGATTTTTGGGTCGGTGCAGTAGATCTGTCAAGGCGAACCTTGACAAATCGTAAGTTCCGGGTTTTCACGCAAGCACAGCTTACGACAGCGTGCGCTGTGCGTACGCCATCATGGGGAACGGAAAATCCGAGCCATTGAGTCTAGTGGCTGACTGTTCTGTTCTGCATGATCATCTTCAGTGTTGCAGCTGCTCCCATCCATGCGAGTAGTGACTTTTCAATCATGCCTTGTATTGTATTGCATTGTATACCTTGTACATTCAGCCTTGTATATGGTGGAGAGGCTTTGAAGGGTCTTGAGGTGACTCAGTCATTGCAGAATATCCAGCCTCTGCTCTGTTGTTACAGCCATGGTGTTGATATAAGAACATAAGAAATAGGAGCAGGAGTCGGCCATTCAGCCCCTCGAGCCTATTCCGGCATTCAATAAGATCATGGCTGATCTTCTACCTCAACTCCACTTTCCTGCACTATCCCCATTCCCTTGATTCCCTTAATATCCAAAAATCTATCGATCTCTATCTTAAATATACTCAATGACTGAGCCTCCACAGCCCTCTGGGGTAGAGAATACCAAAGATTCACCACCCTCTGAGTGAAGAAATTTCTCTTCATCTCAGTCCTAGATGGCCGACCCCTTATTCTGAGACTGTGACCCCTGGTTCTAGACTCCCCAGCCAGGGGAAACATCCTCCCTGTATCTATCCTGTCAAGCCCTGTAAGAATTTTGTATGTTTCAATGAGATCACCTCTCATTCTTCTAAACTCTAGAGAACATAGGCCTAGTCTACTCAATCTCTCCTCATAGGACAATCCCCCCATCCCAGGAATCAGTCTGGTGAATCTACGTTGCACTCCCTCTATGGCAAGTAGATCCTTTCTTCGGTAAGGAGACCAAAACTGTACACAATACTCCAGGTGTGGTCTCACCAGGGCCCTGTATAATTGCAGTAAGACATCTTTACTCTTGTACTCAAATCCTCTTGTAATAAAGGCCAACATATCAATTGCTTGCTGTACCTGCATGTTAACTTTTAGTGATCCGTGTACAAGTACACCTAGGTCTCTCTGAACGCCAACATTTCCCAATCTCTCTCCATTTAAAAAATACTCTGTTTTTCTATTTTTCCTTCCAAAGTGGATAACTTCACATTTCTCCACATTATATTCCATTTACCATGTTCTTGCCCACTCACTTAGCCTGTCTATATCCCCTTGAAGCCTCTTTGCATCCTCCTCACAACTTACATTCCCAGCTAGCTTTGTATCATCAGCAAACTTGGATATATTACATTTGGTCCCCTCATCCAAATCATTGATATAGATTGTGAATAGCTGAGACCCAAGCACTGATCCTTGCAGTACCCCACTAGTTACAGCCTGCCAACCCAAAAATGACCCGTTTATTCCTACTCTCTGTTTTCTGTCCGTTAACCAATCCTCAATCCATGCAAGTATATTAACCTCAATCCCATGAGCTCTAATTTTGTTTAATAACCTCTTGTGTGGCACCTTATAGAATGCCTTCTGAAAATTCAAATACACCACATCCATTGGTTTCCCCTTATTCTGCTAGTTACAACCTCAAAAAAATTCTAACCGATTCGTCAAACACGATTTCCCTTTCATAAATCCGTGTTGACTCTGCCCAATCCTATTATTATTTTCCAAGTGCCCTGTTACCACATCCTTAATAGATTTTATCATTTTCCCTACTACTGATGTCAGGCTAACTGGTCTGTAGTTCCCCGTTTTCTCTCTCCCTCCTTTCTTAAATAGTAGGGTTACATTTGCTACCTTCCAATCCGTGGGAACCATTCTAGAATCTGTGAAATTTTGGAAGATGACAACCAATGCATCCACTATGTCTATAGCCACCTTTCTTAAACCCGAGGATGTAGGCCATCAGGTCATGGGGATTTATTGGCTTTCAATCCCATTAATTTCTCCAGTGCTACTTTTTTTACAAATACTAATTTCTTTCAGTTCCTCATTCTTGCTAGACCCTTGGTTCTCCACTATTTCCGGGAAGTTTTTTGCATCTCTGTGAAGACAGACACAAAGGCCGCGATTTCGCTGACCTAGGCGGTTCCGGGGCGGCCGGGGTTGGTAGCGCGGTCCCAGCCCGCTGCCTGCTCCAGCCCACTCACTCCAAGTGATTTTACGTTAACAGGGCTTGTTAAACCCGCCCAGCTAGGTTCCCGGCCAATTAAAAGGAAGCGGGTTTGATGACGTCATTTGATGATGCCTCATCAGCCAGTTATCTTAAAGGGGCCATGTCCAAATTGATTTTGACTGTTCTGCTGTCAGTATTCTACAGCATTGAGGTGCTGCAAACACTGATGAGCACTGCACAAAGGAGCACGGCTGTACCCAGGCTCTCCCATGTCTCCCTCCATATGCTTATGGAGGAAGTCACAGCACACAGGGTGGTTTTCTTCCCTTCCAATGGGCAGAAGACACCGCCCCAGGTGACCAACACAGCCTGATTGCACATTGCACAGGAGGGCACAAGCAGGGATGTTGTCAGGAGGACCAGGCTGCAGTGGCGCAAACCTTTCAATGATCTCAATGGCCAAGCCACACTGAACCTTATCCTGCTGTGCCACTCATCACATCCCCATCACCCTGCCTTCCCTACCCTACTCCTGCACATCTTTACTCACACCAGTTTAATTTGCACCTCCACCCATCCCTCTCTATCTACATTATCACTTCCCCATTTCACTAGCCACCCCTCACACTCACCCTCACCCCACTGGAAGCATACCAACTAACAACACACAAGGGTAGGCACTTAGGTGGTTTAGCCAATGTTCCTGGTAATGTGCTGTCAAACATTTAAATCTTTATTTTCAACACTTTGCGTTCTTGGACAGATTTGTGTGCACCTTTGGAAGTGACTTAGTGAGTTGCAGTGAATGGTGAGACATAATGGTACCCCCCCCCCCCCCCCACATTGGTGATGAATGTGAATGGAATGGCTTGGTCATTGTAGGGATGCTTTACGGTGTTGGTGTGGGATTGTGCCAACCTGACGCATCACGTGGCAGCCAGGGTGTACAGCGTCAAGTGAAGTAAATCTGGCCATGGTGAGGGCATCCCGGGCAGCAATGTGTTCGGGTGCTGATGTCCTGTGCAGCATCAGTTGATTGTGGAGCAGGTTGGTGTTGCTGCTGGTGTGCCCAGTGTTGCTGGTGTTGGGGCTGACCGTGGTGGGATTCTGAGGACCAAGGTAAGATTTTTTCAAGGGCACTGATGCTGATGGAATAGATGGCAGGTGAGGTTGAGATGACAGAAGTGATCTGTCAGTGGTGAGAGAGGTTGTTCCAATGAGGTGACACTGGATAGAGAGTTTGTTCCAAACACTTGCTAGCTGCATAAAGCTCAATCTGTCTTCCAAATGCAGTAAGCAAGAGCTTCCAACCTTGGAAAGTGAAGACCTATGAAATGGGAGCTTTAAGAGATCATTTGCAGCTGTCAAGTTAGTAAATCATCCCATGCTGACACAACACCCGACCTCCTTGCCTGACGTGATCCCCGAGCAGCGGGGAAGCCGTTGGCGAACTCTAAAAATATAAAGATAAGCTTAAAATAAGAGTTAATTGCCTTGTAACAATTCATTTAATGATCTAAATTGTCTCCCTCGCTGCTTGGTGTCAGGTTTGTTCAATGCTGACATACCCAACACCTGGGAGACTTGCGTGGAGGTGGCTTGACCGGGTTCCTGACCCGCTGTCAATCTTTTCTATTTTGACAGCTGACCCGCCTCCGATCCCACCCTCTCAGCACCGGTAAAATTCCGGCCAAAATATTTGTTTAATTTCTCTGCCATTTCTTTATTCCCCATTATAATTTCTCCTGTCTCAGCCCTTAAAGGACTCACGTTTACTTTCGCTAATTTTTACTTTTTTACATACCTATAGAAGCTTTTACAGTCAGTTTTTATGTCTCTCACTAGTTTGCTCTCATATTCTATTTTCCCTTTATCAATTTCTTGGTCCTCCTTTGCTGAATTCTAAAATCCTCCCAATCCTCAGGCTTACTACTCTTTATGGCTTGCCCTGTAAAGCTTCTAGCCGATATTGACTCCCAGGATGTTGATGGTAGTGTCTTTGAAGAACAGTTGGATCTTTCCTTGTTGAAAATGGCCATTGCCGGGCAGTTATGTGGCACAAATATTACCTGCCATTTTTAACCCAAGCCTGGATATTGTCCAGGTCCTGCTCTAAGCTGGTATGGGCTGGTTCTTTATCGGCAGAGCTGTGAGTGAAGCTTAACAGTGTCGAATTGACAATGACCAGCCCCATTTCTGACCTTAATAGAGGGAGGGCCATTGATGCAGTAGCTGAAAATGGTTGGGCTGTGGATGCTAACCTGAAAAACTCCTGCAGCAATGTTCTAGGGCATGTGTTTCTATGGCTGTGATAGTTGGCCCCAAACAACTTGGCTGTCTGAGGAAGGGAAAATGTACAAGCGTTTTTTTATGCACAATGCAATTAACTGAGCTGGACTGTTTATTGCTATTGCTTAATCATTTCAAAAAACTTGTATTTTAAGTAACGAGTGGTCTTGGAAAAGTACCTTAGGGTGACAAAATATGACCTTGATATTGATTAGACAGTTGTCATTCTTATGGATCTGGGATTAATTTATGCTTAGTGTTGAATAAATGTTACAACCTATTCATATTGGTCAATTGATACCATAGTAGCAATCAAATAGTTTATTTATCTGTGTCATTCTGCAGAAAGTATCCCATGTACAGCTTATTGATGACATAATGGGTGCCAACAGCATAATCCTTAACTCTGGCCCTGTTGGAGTTCCCATCAAAATTAAATGGGAAGAAAGTAGGGATGGATTGAGCCTATACTTTACTTCCTCTAAAGTAATTTCTAGGGACAGTGAAGTCATGACAACACATCATTGTTCACTTACTGACAAGTTTACTTGGTTTGCAATCAACGTGCCACCATTTTAATAGTGCCCCGTGCTATGTATAAAGTATGTGGTGTTGAACTATCCACAGGAGAACTTCCAAGACATGGAATATCCATGCATTTTCTACTAAGATGTATACTGAGGGTTAACATAATGTAATTAAATAATTTGAAACTAACTGCAAGTATATTAAAATGGAGTGCGCTTGATGCTTGACAATGCCTCTCATCTCTCTCCTGTAAGTCTTTAATAAGGAATTTTGTTCAAACTTGAAGGAAAATAATGTCTTATTTTACATCCATTATAAAATTAAAATAAACTCATACTTTTACATGAATAAGGATAAAGCTGGTAGCTTATGGAGACAACAGGGAAACAGTACAGAAAGGACAAGTGTGGTGACAAATCCTAGGAGATGGCAGAGTCAGAAAATTATGGGCATTGATTCAGCAAATAGAGCAGAGCTGGAAAGTCAAAGAAAAAGTGGGCCAGAAAAAATGGACAAATGGAAATTCCTGTGAAATAATAAGAACATAAGAAATAGGATCCAGGAGTAGGCTATTTGGCCCCTCAAGCCTGCTCCGCCATTCAATAAGATCATGGCTGATCAGATCTTGGCCTCAACTCTACTTTCCTGCCTGTTCCCCCATAGCTCAAATATCTGTTTAACTCAGCCTTGAATATATTCAATGACTCAGCCTCCACAGCTCTCTGGGGTAGAGAATTCCAAAGATTCATGACCCTCAGAGAAGAAATTCATTCTCCTCTCCATCTTAAATGGGCGACCCCTTATCCTGAAACTATGCCCCCTAGTTCTAGATACCCCCACTAGGGGAAACATCCTCTCAACATCTACCCTGTGAAACCCCCTCAGAATCTTATATGTTTCAATAAGATCTCCTCTCATTCTTCTAAACTCCAATGAGTATAGGCCCAACCTGCTCAACCTTTCCTCATAAGACAACCCTTTCATCTCCGGAATCAACCTAGTGAACCTTCTCTGAACTGCCTCCAATGCAAGTATATCCCTCCTTAAATAAGGTGACCAAAACTGTACGCAGTACTCCAGGTGTGGTCTCACCAATGCCCTGTACAGTTGTAGCAAGACTTCCCTACTTTTATATTCCATCCCCCCAGCAATAAAGGCCAACATTCCATTTGCCTTTCTAATTACTTGCTGTACCTGCATGCTAATTTTGTGTTTCAAGTATGAGGACACCCAGATCCTTCTGTATCGTAGCATTCTGTAGTCTCTCTCCATTTAAATAATATTTTGCTTTTCTATTCTTCCTACCAAAGTGGATAACCTCACATTTTCCCACATTATATTCCATCTGCCACATTTTTGCACATTCACTTAACCTATCTATATCCTGTTGCGGACTCTTTGGGCTGGATTTTACCAGCCCTGAGGAGGCGGGTTTGGAGGCAGGACTGTTGGGAAAATCAAAAAGAATGGGAATGGGTCCTGAACCCACTCCCAACCCGCCTCCAATGAATCTTCCCGGGAGTCGGGTCCCTGATTTGCGCTCCTAGCGGCGGGAAGAGGATTATAGCCACTTAACTGCCAGTTAACAGGCAGTTAAGAGGCTTTTTCCCATTTTGCGACTTCTGCGGGCTTCCCGATGTCTAGGAACCCCACCAGGGTAAGTGAAGCATGCTGTGGGTCTGTTATGTTTGTGTATAGATGACAGCTGCAGAAGTGGTGTGAAGGATCCAATGGGACACTGGTGAGTATCAGAGGTAAGGAAATGCTGGGAAAATAATTTTTAATGTGTTTAGATTTTTCTGTAGGTGACAAGCTTTGAAGTGTTTGTGTGGCCTCACCTCATTGGGAGAAGTGACAGATCGCTTCTGTACCCTCACCTGCAGCTGCCATCTGTTTTATCCTAAGGAGCGAGTCATTGGAGGGCCTGGATGCAAGTGCTCACCTTTGTACAGTGATTGTCAGTGTTTAACAGCACCTCAATGCTGTCAAACACTGTCAAATCATCAGTCAAAAATAGATGGTTCATGACCCTTTAAGAAAACCAGCAGATGAAGTGCCATCAACTGATGTCATCTGACACTGGCTTTCCCTTAATTGGCCAGCAAGCCCGCAGGGCGGGCTTAACAAGGCCAATCGGGAAAATAGCGTCTGTGCGGTGGTCGTCGCTGGGGGCGGGACTAGACCCCGGGAGGCAGCAGTCCCGCCCCCAACTCGTCTCGGTAAGTAAAATCCAGCCCTTTGTGTCCTCACAACTTGCTTTCCCACCTATCTTTGTATCGTTAGCAAATTTGGCTACAGTACACGCCGTCGCTTCATCCAAGTCATTAATATAGATTGTAAATAGTTGAGGCCCCAGCACTAATCCCTGTGCCACCCCACTAGTTACAGTTTGCCAACCTGAAAATGACCCATTTATCCCAACTCTCTGTTTTCTGTTAGTTAGCCAATCCTCTATCCATTACCTCTAACACCGTGAGCTCTTATTTTGTGCAGTAACCTTTTATGTGGCACCTTATCCAATGCCTTTTGGAAATCCAAATACACTACATCTACTGGTTCCCCTTGATCCACCCTGCTCATTACATCATCAAAGAACTCTCATGCATTTGTCAAACATGATTTCCCTTTCATACAATCAAGCAGAGTCACCATGGTTTTATTATGATTTTCTAAATGTCCTGCTACTACTTCCTTAATAATGGATTCCAGCATTTTCCCAATGACCGATGTTAGGCTAACCGGCCTTAAGTTTCCTGCTTTCTGTCTCCCTCCTTTCTTGAATAGGGGCATTACATTTATGGTTATCCAATTCGCCGGGACCTTTCCAGAATCTAGGGAATTTGGGAAGATCACAAACAAAGCATCCACTATCTCTGCAGCCACCACTTTTAAGACCTTAGGATACAAACCATCAGGTCTAGGGAACTTTCAGCCTTTAGTCCCATTAGTTTGCCTAGTACATTTTCTCTAGTGATAATGATTGTTTTAAGATCCTCCCTCCCTTTTGCCCCTTGATTATCTACTATTATTGTGATGTTTTTAGTGTCTTCTACCGTGAAGAAAGATACAAAATATTTGTTCAAAGTCTCTCCCATTTCCTTGTGTCCCATTATTAATTCCCCAGTCTCATCCTGTAAGGGACACACGTTTACTTTAGCTACTCTCTTCCCTTTTATATACTTGTAGAAGCTCTTGCTGTCTATTTTTACATTTCTTGCTAGTTTACTCTCATAAGCTATTTTCTCCCTCTTGATGATTTTTTTTAGTCATCCTTTACTGGTTTCTAAAAATGTCCCAATCTTCTGGCCTACCACTAATCTATGGAACATTGTATGCGTTTTCTTTCAATTTAATACCATCCTTAACTTCCTTAGTTAGCCACAGATGGTTCATCCTTCTCGTAGAGTCTTTCTTTCTTGCTGGAATATATCTTTGTTGAGAGTTATGAAATATCTCCTTAAATGTCTGCCACTGCTTATCTACCATTTTACCATTTAATCTATTTCCCAGTCCACTTTAGCCAGCTCTATCTTCATACCTTTGTAATTGCCTTTATTTAAATTTAAGACACTAGTTTCAGACCCAAGTTTCTCACCCTCTTCACAATCATGTTATGATCACTCTTCCCCAGAGAATCTTTTACTATGAGATCATTAATTAACCCAGTCTCATTACACATTACCAGATCTAAAATAGCTTGTTCCCTGGTTGGTTCCACAACATATTGTTCTAATAAACCGTCCCGAATACAGTCTGTGAACTCGTCCTCAAGTCTACCATTGCCAATTTGATTTGTCCAATCGATATGAAGATTAAAATCACCCATGATTATTGTAGTACCTTTCTTACAAGCCCCCATTATTTCTTGATTTATACTTTGTCCTACATGTAGCTACTGTTAGGGGACCTATAGACTACTCCCACCAGTGACTTCTTTCCTTTACTATTTCTTATCTCCACCCAAACTGATTCTACATCTTGATCTTCTGAGCCAAGATCATTTCTCACTACTGTACTGATCTCATCCTTTATTAACAGAGCTGTCCCACCTCCTTTTCCTTTCTGCCTATCCTTCCAAAATGTCAAATAGCCCTGAATATTCAGCTCTTGGCCTTGGTCACCTTGCAACCATGTTTCTGTAATGGCTATCAGATCATACCCATTTATTTCTATTTGTACCATCAATTTATCTATCTTGTTACAGATGCTGCATGCATTCAGATAAAAAGCCTTCAATTTTTTCTGTTTAACATTTTTCCCTACTCTGGCCCTATTTGCTGGTACACTCTTATGTTTGTACGCTCTGTCCCTTCCTGTCACATCTGGTTATCATTACCCCTATCGCTACCCTGCACTATTGCCATGGCCTTTCTCTATAACTTTCTAAATTTTCCCTCACCTGACCCCTCTCCCCCACTATTTAGTTTAAAGCCCTATCTACAGTCCTAGTTATTCGATTGGCCAGGATAATGGTCCCAGCATGGTTCAAGTGAAGCCTGTCCCAACGGAACAGCTCCCTCTTTCCCCAGTACTGGTGCCAGTGCCCCATGAATCGAAACCCATTTCTCCCAAACCAATCTTTGAGCCATGCATTCAACTCTCTGATCTTATTGAACCTATGCCAATTTGCTCATGCCTCAGGTAGTAATTCAGAGATTATTACCTTTGTGGTTCTGCTTTTCAATTTAGCCCCTAGCTGCTCGTCTCCCTCAGCAGACCATCTTTCTTAGTCTTACCTGTGTCATTGGTACCTACGTGGACCACGACAACTGGATCCTCCCCTTCCCACTCTCAAGTTCCTCTCCAGCCCGGAGGAGATGTCCTTTACCCTGGCAGGCAACACAGCCTTCGGCACTCACGCTCTCGGCTGCAGAGAACTGTATCTATCTCTCTAACTATACTGTCCTCTAGCACTACTACATTCCTTTTTACTCCCCCAACTTGAATGGTCTCCTGTACCACAGTGCTGTGGTCAGTTTGCTCATCCTCCCTGCAGTCCCTGCTCTCGTCCACACAGGCTGCAAGAACCTCGTACCTGTTGGACAAGTGCAAGGGCTGAGCCTTCTCCAATGCTACCATCTGGATCCCCATACCTGCCTCACTCACAGTCACACCCTCCAGTCCATGACCACGGACCAAATTTGAAGTATTTAATCTAAGGGGTGTGACTGCTTCCTGGATCAAAATGTCCAGGTAACTCCCCCTCCCTGATGCATTGCAGTGTCTGAAGCTCGGACTCCAGCTCATCAACTCTTAGCCAAAGTTCCTTGAGCTGCAGACACTTACTGCAGATGTGGTTGCTGTGGATCACACTGCGGTCTACCAGCTCCCACATGCTACAGCTGCACCACATCACCTGCCCTGCCATCTCTATTGTATTTTGTATTTTATTTAGTTAATTTTTTTTAAGTTTTGAAATATCACTCAATTAGCTATGTATAGTTTTTAATCTATAATCACGGCTCTTAACCTAAATCTATGCCCTAGTTAAGAGAAAAAGAGAGATACTCACCAACCAATCACTTACCTGCTTTCCTGTGACGTCACACTTTGATTTTTTTCCCCACCCTCACCGGTCCATCCGCTCCCACTCCCACTCCCACTCCCAGCTAGCCGCTCCTCCCCTGGTTCCACTCTCATCGCTAAAGAAATTAATGAGAATATTAAAGAGACAAGAAGTGCTAATAAGCCAGAGAAACATATGGGAAAAGAGAAAAACAGGAACAGAAAGAGAAGACATATCAATGAGAAACAAATGGAAGGCTGGATAGAGAAAGAAGCAAAGCAAGTTTTAAAAGGCAGACAAAAAGTTTTATTAATTTAGATGACTAAATAGAAACTCCATATGGGGTGAAACTTTCCTCTGTGATATGTGCAACAAAATTGTAAACCTATTTATAAAGAACGTGTGCGTTTGTGATTGAAAATTTTTCTCTCTGTGGTTCTGGTAAAGGAAGTAAATCATTGGCTTTATCTCATAAGGATTTTGTTAAAATTTGTAATTGATGGGTTGTTCCAAGTCTAGTTGAGGAGTACTGATTTTGCTATCCTGTTGGCGCTCTTGAAAATTCATCAACCGCATGGTCAGTTTTGCTTTGGTGTCAGTCTCAAATCACTGCTCACTCCCAGCACTGGTTTACCTGTGGTAAGCTTATGTGTCTTCAAGTTTGCCCAACAAATAACTTTAAAGCTACATGACCCTATCATTTTATTGTATAATTTAACGCAAACTTATCTTTACTTATTAAAATTACAGTTTCAAATCTAATTTGAATACATTTTTGTATTTACAGTACTCACTTGTATTCCAAGCCCATTGAGATAAAGGCCAACATTTCTTTTGCCTTTTTGATTACCTTTTGTACCTGTGCACTAGCTTTGAGTGATCTGTGCATATGGACATCCAAAACACTTTGCTCCTTGTCTCTCATCTTTAAGAAGATATTCTGATTTATCTTTCTCTGATCCAAAATGGATGACCTCATATTGAACTCCATCTGTCATAGTTTTGCCCACTCACTTAGTCTATGTCCCTTTGTAATTTCCTGCTCACATCTACACAACTTACTGTGCCTCCTAACTTAGTACCAGCTGTAAACTAGGATAGAGAATGCTCTATTCCTACATCCGAGTTATATCTCACCATAAGGTTTTTATATATGGTGAGAATCTGAGGCCCCAGTATAGATCCCTGGGGAATACCACTTGTCACATGCCACCAATTAGAGAACATTCCATTTATTCTTACTCTCTGTTTCCTACCCCAAACCAATTACCAACCCATGTCAGAAGGTTACCTCCAATTCTGTTATGCAGAACCGAATCAAATGTTTTCTGGAAGCTCATACAGACAACATCGATGAACACTCCCCTACCCACCATGCTAGAGACCTCCTCGAAAAATTCAACTAGACTAGTCAGACATGACCTAAGATGCTGACTCATTCTTCGGCTTGGTTTCATGGGTGCTGGTAGATCTCCTGTACCATGCCAAAGTGGCCATTTTCATGCATGAGTCTTGGCAATTAATATTGGCAGGCTATTTAACCACAAGTTGCATCACAGCTAAGTTCAGTCCTGTCCTTGCCTAAAGCCACACGAGCACACTTCGGTAGAGGGCACTGGAGATTGATCAGCGCGAGAACGCTGGCTGATTATTTTTTTGTCCTCGGAACAACCCAGCATTTATATATTACCTTAGAAATATCCCAAAGCACTTCACTTACAATGAATTACTTTTTGCAGCCTCTATTATGTAGGCGCAAACAATAGGCAATTTGCTCGCAGCAAGATCCCACAAACAACATTTAAATGAATGACCATTGTTGAATTGGTTGAAGAAGGAGTGAGGATTCCTAAACTTAAATTTGAATGTTGATATTAGGGGAAAAAAACATGCTACCATCATTCTTAACATTAAATTGTAATGGAGCTCTCTGCATGTGCATTTACACCTTAAAATATGGCATGGCAATGAGTGGACTTCTTTGTTGTAAAGCTGGTTGTTCATCCAAAGTACAGACTGCATTTGTGTTGATTAGTTCTCTGCTCAGTCCTTTAAGTAATGCAACAAAGTGAACTAATGATGGCAAGATCTGAGCCTTGACCTGTAAATATAAACCTAGTACGGCATTTGTCTGAAGGAAATGGTCTGAACTAATTCAATTCCTTTCATTTTGTGAGCTTTTACAACATGGGAGGTCTAAAGAAACTGTCTTTAGTACTATTCTCTGACAGATCATTTCTCCTGGTTTTAGAGACTTCAGCGGCACTCTATTTGAAGACTTGTTGGGTGGGTATCACAGTGTGATCAGGGGCAGATTAAGGGCCAGTGCCCAGGGTCCCCAGCCAAATATTGGGCCCCCGGTAAAACACGCCATAATGCAGAAATTCTGCATACAGCCACTGGATTAGTTTCATTTAAGCGTAGTATGTTGAAATGATTTGCTTTAGTAATGCAGCGTGTAAACATTCTATGGGCCTATTTCTCTTCATGCATTTTACCACATGTTTGTGTTTTAATGGATTTTGGTTGGGTTATGCGGGTGAGCAGGAAGTCCAAATGTTCTCGGTGCATGTGGCCACTAGAATTCTTAATCCAGCTCTGGAAGAGACCTTGCATCCTACCACTCAGTGGCACAGTGCATTGAAACACTATTGTTCTAAAGCAGTGTGCTGCCTTTGGAGGAACTGTTCTTGCATGGAAAATAGCTAGGTACAAAATTGGACTCGTGTCCTCGTGTACATATTTGATTACTTTAATGCCGTTCCACTCAGCTTGGTATACTTTCTCTACAGTGTTTCCATGGTCTGTAGCAGTCAGTAAATACAGTATAAAGATTGCTATGCTTGGTGCTGAGCACCTGATGTTGAGAATACAAATACGGAGAAGGAATCTGGTGTTAACTTTAGTGCTCAAGGCAGAGACCTACCTAGTGACAGTGGGATTGACTACAGTAATAAACTCACTGTATTTATTTTTGCGCTGACATTTAACTTATGGAGTGATAAGACCGGAGGAATTTAGTCACTGGGGACATGGCCAACCTAGCAGTGCTACTGGGCAAACTGTACCTTTCTCAAAGAATGTAGACTTTGTAGCTGGAATTCTTCAATGCTTTTTAGTTTTGAAAAATTGCATTTATTATTTTCTGCTGTTCTGTTAACTTCACAATTGCAAATCTGACAAGTCGCTAAGAAAATTTTGAGTCAAAATGGGTATTCTGCAGGTTTTATCGTGGCTTGTAGGACACCAGAATTTTTATTTAAGTTTCTATCCATCATCTCAAAGTGAAGTAAAATTTAAAATAACCATTCTTGAATTAATCCCCCTCCATTTTCTAATTTTTTTCCCAAATAATTGTCGAGCATCCTCATTGGAAAAGGCTTTCTGACTTATGAATGTGTTCATGACTACTATCAGGATTGCTCTAATGCTGGCCAATTGGAGGACCACTTTTAGTCGTGCAAGATGATTTAACATCAGTTTTCTCTTAAATGGAACCATTTTCTGTCGGGGGGTTTCTCCAGCTAGTGGTCTGGTTGAAGGCTGAAGAAATTCATTATGATTGAAGCTGGCAAATTTCAATGGCTGATTCTCTTGGAGCACAAACCTGCAGTCTGTGGATAATGAAGGACCCTCACACTCCCCGCACCCTAGGCCCTCACCCTCACCCTCACTCTCACTCACACTCACCATCTCTCTCTCCCCCCTCCTTTCTCCCTCAAATAGCTCAAATACTGATCCTATAGTTAACAAACTTAAAAATCGCTAAACTATTTAACTGACTAAACCTATACAACATCTCAAAACAGAAAGGAAACAATGCCTACTGAACACACTACCTTGACAAATCTGTAGCGTTGATTCTTTGTTGTGGTGCCTTTTTTTATTTGACCTCGGGATGTGGACAATGCTGCCAAGGGCATAAAGAATCAACTCTGTCGTGTGAACTGGAGTCATGTGCAGGTCAGACCAAGTACAGATGACAGGTTCTCTTTCCTGAACCTGCTGGGGTTTTATGACAATCCGGCAGCTTTCACGGTCATTTTTATTTGTTTGGCTGGCCCACAAATGACCAGATTTATTGAATTCTTTTGCTGCTCCAGTTCCATCTCGGAGCAGCATCTTCCCTCCTTTTGTACTGATGATCGCTTCCATCATCCTTGATCATGATTTTTATGGCAATGGGCTCCTCCTTGCCTATTCTTCATACCAGCTGACAGGTTCAGTTTTCTTTCAATAGCAACAAAATGTTCAGATAAATGACTTTCCAAACTATGTGAATCAGGAGAAGTAACCTTGCCTTCCGCCAATCTATTTCAGACCAAAATAACATTTTTTAAATCAAATAGCATGTATTTCTCATTGGACATCATGTGTATTTAGCTTTGATGTAAAAATGGAAAATGCTGGAAATGCACAGCAGATCTGTCAGTTTGTGTAAAAAAAAAAAGAGACGGGTTACTGTTTTGTGTGTATACCCTTCATCAGAATTGTAAGCTAGAAGATAAGTGAGCATTTCAACAAGACTGAAACCAGACAAAAAGGGGTCAGAGAGCAGATGATAGATACTCATGGGCCCAGATTTTGCTGTCAAAATATTGGTGAGGCTAATGGCGCTCGCCGTTATTTATTTATGTGCAAATGGTACAGCAAATTCAGGCGAGGGGTAGATGCGTGGCTTAACTCAAATATCCAAAAGTTTCTGTCTGAGTTGCGCTGCTCCGCCATTAGCTTCTCACAAACTCGCTGTCTGCCTCACCTTTGAAATGCATTGAACAGCGTGAAGTTGCTGCATTTGTGCGATAGATATGAACTAAGCTCGCCACAGAAAGTTAAGTCTTGTCCATTTCAGTCTAAGTACCCTTTTAACGATATGATGAGGGTTAATTTCTGCCAAGCACCTGTCTGGCATTGAAAATTAACCATTACAAGTGTGGAGTCTCATTCCTTCAGGTTTTAATTGTTGGAGATTTTTAAAATGTTAATTTTTTTTTTCCTTTTTTCCTTTCTGTCTCTCTTTTTCTCTCTCTCAATCCAATCTTTTCCTCTCTATTTCTCTTTCTGTACCTGATGCGACATTGAATTCACTCACTCTAATTTACACTTCCTTCTCAATCTTTGTACTGTTAATTTCACAATGCTTCAATCTGATTGGTTAAGGACATAAACATAAGAAATAGGAGCAGGAGTAGGCCATTCGGCCCCTCGAGCTTGCTCTGCTATTCAATAAGATCGTGGCTGATCTGATCTTGGCCTCAACATTGGCTACTTTTAGTGTCCTGAAAAAGTTAGCGCCCCCGCGCCGGAAATTGAATGGTAGTGCCCCAAGCAGGAGGAGGGGCGCTACCGGAAGCGCGCTCTCTCCCTCTTGGGGCACTACCATTCAATATCGAGGCAGTACGTGCAACTGCATAATGGATTCCAACGTTTTGCCAAAGACAGATGTTAGGCTAACTGGCCTATAGTTTCCTTCTTTCTGTCTCCCTCCTTTCTTGAATAGGGGCATTACATTTGCTGTTTTCCAATCCACTGGGACCTTTCCAGAATATATACATACATTATCTCTGCAGCCACTTCTTTTAAGATCCTAGGATGCAGGCCATCATGTCCACAGGGCTTGTCGGCCTTTAGTCCCATTAGTTTAACTAGTAATTTTAGAAACGTAGGGGGAAAAATTCAGTTGGTTGCGCCTCCCGTTAGCACCTTAAGAGGGCGCTAATGGGGCGCAAAGCATCTGGCGCCCAGGCACGGCGAAGTTTGCGCCGCTCGCGAAATTAACTAGACATTTTGCGGCGGCGCTAAACACTACCGCCACGATCTCCTGCGCCGGCAGATCATGACGTCACTCGAGTGCGCAACGCCCCGGTATCGCCCCGGAGCGGATATTGAGTGGCGCCCCCTGCCTTACCGCCTGACGCTAGCAACGACAGGTTGAGGGGAGCATTTTGCAGTCATGAAGGGAAAGGGGGAGCGCTATTTAAAGGTGACCGCTTCCTGCCTTTTATTGTTGATGCCATTTTTGAACTAGGCATTCTGAGAGAGAGAGAGAGAGAGAGAGAGAGGGAGAGACTTCTGGAGAGATTCAACGTTGTGTGAAGGAGTTTTGGGTACTGAGCAGCACTTTGCAGGTTCATTTTGATTTGCCATTCCTTGTATCGATTTAGCAGAGATTGTGGGGGCTGCATTCTGAGCTCTTGGCCTGGTACTCTCCATTGTTCTTTCCAGCACATTTGATGTGCAGGTCTCTCCAGGCCGAGATTCAAGGCTGCAATGAGCAGGATGTGGATGGAAAGCAAGATTAACCATCCCCTTTAAGAACTGGCCCGTGCCATTGTGTGTGTGTTCCATTGCTGACTGACATTACATGAGCTTCGCCAGCGCTCTGAGGTAGCGCCTCGCTCCTCGGCCTTTGCGCCTTAAGACAGGTGTGAAGCGCCTGATATAGCGCTGCAATCACCTCCAGGGGCGATAAAAGTCAAGTTTGCAGTCGGTGGCGATAATTAGCGCCAGGCGCTAATCTTTGCGCCCGGCCGATAATTGCGCCCCAAATGGGGCGATACTGAATTTCTCCCCCATAGAAATATAGAAGCAGGAGCAGGCCATTCAGCCCCTCGAGCCTGCTCCGCCATTCAATGAGATCATGGCTGATCCAAATTCAGTACCCTGTCCCTGCCTTCTCTCCATATCCCTTGATCCCTTTAGCTTTAAGAAATATATCTAACTCCTTCTTGAATATATTTAATGAATTGGCCTCAACTGCCTTCTGTGGGAGAGAATTCCACAGGTTCATAACTCTCTGGGTGAAGAAATTCCTCCTCATCTCTGTCCTAAATGGCTTACCCCTTATCCTTAGACTGTGACCCCTGGTTCTGGACTCCCCGGCCATCGGGAACATCCTTCCTGCATCTAGTCTGTCTAGTCCTGTTAGAATTTTATAAGTTTCAATGAGATCCCCTCTCATTATTCTAAACTCCAGCGACACGGTGGCATAGTGGTTAGCACTGGTGCCTCACAGCGCCAGAGACCCGGGTTCGAATCTGACCTCGGGTGACTGTCTGTCTGTGTGGAGTTTGCACATTCTCCCCGTGTCTGCGTGGGTTTCCTCCGGGTGCTCCGGTTTCCTCCCACAGTCCAAAAATGTGCGGGTTAGGTTGATTTGGCTATGATAAATTGACCCTTCGTGTTAGGGGGGATTAAATATGTAGGGTTATGGGGATAGGATGGGATATGTTAGGGGGAATTAAATACGTGGGGTTACGGGGGTAGGGTGGGATATGTGTACTGTGGGGATTAAAGCAGGGACAGGGTACTGGATTTGGATGATCAGCCATGATCGTATTGAATGGTGGAGCAGGCTCGACGGGCCGAATGGCCTACTCCTGCTCCTAGATTCTATGTTTCTATGTTTTCTATGTATAAGCCCAATCGAACCAATCTCTCCTCATATGTCATTTCTGCCATCCCAGGTATCAGCTGGTGAATTTTCACTGCACCCCCTCCATGGCAAGAACATCCTTCCTCAGATAAGGTGACCAAAACTGCACACAATACTCAAGGTGTGGTCTCACCAAGGCCCTGTACAACTGCAGCAAGACATCCTTGTTCCTGTACTCGAACCCTCTCGCTACGAAGGCCAACATACCATTTGCCTTCTTAACCGCCTGCTGCACCTGCATGCTTACCTTCAGCGACTGGTGCACAAGGACACCCAGGTCTCATTGCACTGCCCCTTCTCCCAATCTATTGCCATTCAGATAATAATCTGCCTTCCTGTTTTTGACACCAAAGTGGATAACCTCGCATTTATCCACATTATAGTGCATCTGCTATGCTTCTGCCCAATCACCCAACCTGTCCAAATCATACTGGAGTTTCTCGGCATCCTCCTCACGGCACACACTCCCATCCAGCTTTGTGTCATCTGCAAACTTGGAGATATTACATCCAATTCCCTTGTCTAGATCATTAATATATATTGTGAATAGCTGGGGTCCTAGGACCGATCCCTGCGGTACCCCACTAGTCACTGCCTGCCACTCGGAAAAAGACCCGTTTATCCCAACTCTTTGCTTTCTGTCTGCCAACCAGTTCTCTATCCAAGTCAATACCTCGCCCCCAATCCCATGTGCCTTAACTTTACACGCTAATCTCTTGTGTGGGACCTTATCGAAAGCCTTCTGGAAGTCCAAATATACCACATCCACTGGTTCTCCCTTATCTATTTTACCAGTTACATCCTCAAAAAATTCCAGTAGATTAGTCAAGCACGATTTACTTTTTGTAAATCCATGTTGACTTTGTCTGATCCTGTCACTGTTTTCCAAATGCTCTGCTATTACATCTTTTATAATGGACTCTAGCATTTTCCCCACTACCGATGTCAGGCTTACTGGTCTATAATTCCCCGTTTTCTCTCTCCCACCTTTTTTCAATAGTGGGGTAACATTAGCTACCCTCCAATCCATGGGTACTGTTCGAGTCTATCGAATTTTGGAAGATGACCAGCAATGCATCTACTATTTCTAGGGCCACTTCCTTAAGTACCCTAGGATGTAGATTATCAGGCCCTGGGGATTTATCGGCCTTCAATCCCGTCAATTTCCCTAACACCATTTCCCTACAAATACTGATTTCTTTCAGTTCCTCCCTCTCATTAGACCCTATGTTCCCCGACATCTCTGGGAGGTTATTTGTGTCCTCCTTTGTGAAGACAGAACCAAAGTATGTATTTAATTGGTCTGCCATTTCTTTGTTCCCCATTATAAATTCCCCTGATTCTGACTGCAAGGGACCTACGCTTGACTTCACCAATCTTTTTCTCTTCACATATCTATAAAAGCTTTTACAGTCAGTTTTTATGTTCCCTGCAAGCTTACTCTCATACTCTATTTCCCCCCTTCTTAATTAATCCCTTTGTCATTCTTTGCTGAATTGTATACTGCTCCCAATCCTCAGGTTTTCTGCTTTTTCTGGCCAATTTATATGTCCTCTCCTTGGATCTTATGCTATCCCCAATTTCCTTTGTTAGCCACGGTTGAGTCACCTTTTTGGTTTTGTTTTTTATGCCAAACTGGGATGAACAAATTCTGTAGTTCATTCATGCAATCTTTTCATGTTTGCCATTGCCTATCCACCGTCAACCCTTTGAGTGACATTCCCCAATCAATCCTACCCAACTCGCGCCTCATACCATCGTAGTTTCCTTTATTTAAATTCAGACCCTAGTCTCTGAGTCAACTACTTCACTCTCCATCTTAATGAAGAATTCGATCATATTATGATCGCTCTGACCCAAGGGGCCTCGCACAACAAGATTGCTAATTGATCCTTTCTCATTACATAATACCTAGTCTAAAATGGCCTGATCTCTAGTGATGGTGATTGTTTTAAGTTCTTCCCTCCCTTTTGCCCCTTGATTTTTCATTATTATTGGGATGCTTTTAGTGTCTTCTACTGTGAAGACAGATACAAAATATTTGTTCCAAGTCTCAGCCATTTCCTTGTTTCCCATTATTAATTCCCCAGTCTCATCCTCTAAGGGACCAATGTTTACTTTAGCTACTCGTCTTCCTTTTTATATACTTGTAGAAGCTCTTAATGTCTTTTTTTAATATTTCTTGCTAGTTTACTCTCATAATCTATTTTCTCCCTCTTTATTTTTTTTTAGTCATCCTTTGCAAGTTTCTAAAAATTTCCCAATCTTCTGGCCTGCCACTAATCTTCGCAACATTGTATGCCTTTTCTTTCAATTTGATACCATCCTTAACTTCCTTAGTGAGCCACGGATGGTTCATCCTTCTCGTAGAGTCTTTCTTTCTCACTGGAATATATCATTGTTGAGATACACAGTTGCTTTCCCTGTTCACTCAGGTCCCAGATGCCCTGTTTCCCTCACTGCGATATTATCAGCTCACACTTTCAGCATCTTGCCATGCAAAAAAAAATAAAAACCTAAACATGCAAGGACAAGTCTAACTAATGTTAGATGCCCTGTTACAGCAAATTATGACCCACGATCTTTTTAATGGAGTGCAGTTGATTGTATGTACATCATATCCAATGGGCCATTACTTTATGACCTTCATTGATTGCTGTTCTGCGTGATCCACTGCAGTTCTTCTTTAAGCCATCAACAACTAGATTTAACCTTTTATCAACAACAACAACAACTTGTATTTATATAGCGCCTTTAACGTAGTAAAACATCCCAAGGTGCTGCACAGGAGTATTTTAAGACAAAAAATTTGGCACCGATCCACATAAGGATAAATTAGGGCAGGTGACCAAAAGCTTGGTCAAAGAGATACGTTTTAAGGAGTGTCTTAAAGGAGGAAAGAGAGGTAGTGAGGTGGATAGGTTTAGGCAGGGAATTCCAGAGCTTAGGGCCTAGGCAACAGAAGGCACGGCCACCAAAGGTTGTGCGATTATAATCAGGGATGCTCAAGAGGGCAGAGTTAGAGGAGCGCAGATATCTCGGGGGTGGGGGGGGGTGGGGGTGGTTGTGGGCTGAAGGAGATTAGAGATAGGAAGGGGCGAGGCCATGGAGGGATTTGAAAACTAGGATGAGAATTTTGAAATCGAGGCACTGCTTAACCGGGAGCCAATGTAGGTCAGCGAGCACAGGGGTGATGGGCGAATGGGACTTGGTGCGAGTTAGGACATGGGCAGCCGAGTTTTGGATGACCTCAATTTTACGTAGGGTGGAATGTGGGAGGCCAGCCAGGAGTGCATTGGAATAGTCAAGTCTAGAGGTAACAAAGGCATGGATGAGGGTTTCAGCAGCGGATGAGCTGAGGCAAATGTGGAGACGGGCGATGTTACGGAGGTGGAAGTAGATGGTCTTTGTTATGCTGCAGATATGTGGTCGGAAGCTCATTTCATAGTCAAATATGACACCAAGGTTGCGAACAGTGTGGTTCAGCCTCAACAGATGTTGGGGAGAGGGATGGAGTCAGTGGCTAGGGAACGGAGTTTGTGGCGGGGACCGAAAACAATGGTTTTGGTCTTCCCAATATTTAATTGGAGAAAATTTTTGCTCATCTAGAACTGTATGTCGGACAAGCAGTCTGACAATTTAGAAACCGTGGAGGGGTCAAGAGAAGTAGTGGTGAGGTAGAGCTGGGTGTTGTCAGCGTACATGTGGAAACTGACGCTATGTTTTCGGATGATGTCGCCAAGGGGCAACATGTAGATGCGAAATAGGAGGGGGCCGAGGATTGATTCTTGGGGGACACCAGAGGTAACAATGCGGGAGTGGGAAGAGAAGCCGTTGCAGGTGATTATCTGGTTACGATTAGATAGATAAGAATGGAACCAGGCGAGTGCAGTCCCACCCAGCTAGATGATGGTGGAGAGGCGTTGGAGAAGGATGGAGACAAGTCAAGAAGGACAAGGAGTTTAAATGGTGAAACACTGGGTGGTACATTGGGTTCGATACTGGGTGGTACAATGGGTGAATGACTAGGGGTACATTGGGTGAATAACTAGGTGGTACAATGGGTGAAACACTGGGTGGTGGTACAACAACAACTTGCATTTATATAGCACCTTTCACGCAGTAAAACATCCCAAAGTGCTTCACAGGAGCATTATCAAACAAAATTTGACACCGAGCAGCATAAGATGATAGAGGTAGGTTTCAAGGAACGTCTTAAAGGAGGAAAGAGAGGTAGAGAGGCGGAGAGTCTTAGGGAAGGAATTCCAGAATTAGGGCTTAAGCAGCTGAAGGCACAGCCGCCAATGATGATTAAAATCGGGGATGCGCAAGAGGCCATTTTGGAGGAGCACAGATATCTCGGAGGGTTGTAGGGCTGGAGACGATTACAGTGTTAGGGAGGGATGAGGTCGTGGAGGGATTTGAAAACAAGGATGAAAACAAGAATGGGTTAAACACTACGTGGTAGGATGGGTTAAACAGTGGGTTGTACAATGGGTTAGACACTGGGTCATAGAATGGATTAAAAATTGGGTGGTACATTGACTTTTCACCTGGATTCAAATTTAGCCCAGACTGATGAGATGTCTTCTGGTTGTAAGGGTTCTATGTGAAATGAACTTGGACAGTCTCATTTCAGTGCCTAGTGGGCATGGGCCCACAGCACAAAACTGTTTCTAATTCAGCACTAATTAACCATCTCGGCCAAGAGAGCGAAAAGGATGGCTGGTGTGGGAGATGGGAAAAATGTCACACTAGTGTAGTAAGGTGTGGTCTTCAGAAGTTGCAGCTGAGGCATGTCATTGGGAAGTAGAGGGGACTTTACTTTTAAACTTGCTGTGCTATACCTAACTTGGGAGTCCTTGATGCTGACACCGGTTGCTGAAGAGTTCCATTCCCACACTAATAGCCCTCACCTTGAGGAACACTTTTTTCAACAGTTTGCTTAATTTATCTGCTCTACTTATCTAATCCCTATTCTCCTATGAAACATGTATATTTCAATCTTTTTAGAGTTGCTTTCCTGCCCAATCACTGAGGATCAATAAGTAACGAAAAAGAGTGATTTGTCCTGTGTGCAGCACATAACATCTCCCAAGAGGTGAACTCTTGACTAACCCGACAATGTTAGTCTACTGATTAGAATCCAATTTATACAAATTGCTCACTTCATTAGTGTTAGTACGTTAGGTGGTAAGTGGCACACTGGGGTGAAGTAGAGATTTTCTAATTAGTCCATTCAGTTACTGCTACTTGCAGTTGCAAACAGGGTAGGAACCCAGGGTGTTTATTGTAGCTCTCCCCTTCAGCGAGAAAGTGCTGGAAATGATCACGCTGCTTCTATGGTGTTTGTGTTTCCTCAAGGAAATATTGTATCTGCAAGGTTTTATTCCTAATATTCTACATAAAGTAACTGAATATTATTTCTGGCAAGTCTACTTTTTTGCAAGAAATTAATAAACACTGGTTTCTTAGAAGTATGTAGCCTTACAAACATACGTGAGGTGTGAAAATGGAGTTTGTTTACTCGCATATTAGTTTATTATTCTGTTGGACCTCTGCAGAAAGCAATGCAAATTCCTCAGCAGGCTAGTCCCACAGAAGTTTGAGTTGCTACTTGCTGCCTGTGTGAGTGCCCGTCCTTGCGTACTTGGCCCTTGAGCCAACACTGTCATTTGAAAATGTACCACAGTAATTAATGCCCACTGGTTGGTGACTGTGAATCCATCCAAGATAATTTACAACAAAAGTCAGCATTAATAAATCAGATTACCTGGTCATTATCTCATCGCTGTTTGTGGGACCTTGCTGTGTGCAGATTGGCTGCAGTGTTTCCTACATTAAAACAGAGATTACCCTTCAAAAGTATTTTGTTGGATGTCCTGAGGCTGTGAAAGGTGCTTTCGAAATGCATGCTCTTTCACTAACTTCAGCTAAAACTGATTTTCAGCCTGAAAGCACATTTAATATAAATTTAAAATGTATTATTAATGAAGCAGAGCATTTCCCAAGCTTCCTTCCTTGGGAGGGGAAGTCAAATAAATATCTTCTATCAGACAGGCAACAACGGTAAATATTTACATTTTCTCCTTTCTCTAATACTCCGCCAACAAAAGAAAAGCACCACAGTAAACAAAGTAGCTCTGTCGCTGTCGGCTATGTGCATCACACAGAGACGTGGCACTAGCCAGCGTCTCCAGTGACAATATAAACACTTGCCAGAGGAGCTGGCTATATTTTGGATCCAGCTGGCCTGCGTTGTAACTTCCCTAGCTAATGTGGCTTTCGGGCAAAAAGTTGCAAATATATGACTTTGAAACAAATGCCCTCGCATGTGCATGGTGCTTTAGAAACTGCCTTGCAAAAATAAGCACTTTCTGAAGTAGCTTTGCAATCTAGATGCATTCACGGTGTTCATTGTTTCATTCTGCTCAGTCTAATATAAACACTTGGATGATTAGATCCAGTGTTGTATTTAAGTTCGAATAACCTTTTTACTCAGGATCTTTGCTGCATTTTCTGATCAGAGCAATGAGCCGACTTTGCTTTTCAAAGCAAGAATGTAACATTTAAGGAAGCTATTTCCAAGAGAACAATTCACATTGGCCCAGAAATTAAACATGGATGGTTCCCGCGGGGGTAAGGATTCCCCGCGATATCGCACTCCGCGCCTACCTTTTTGCTCCGGGCCCCCACGAACTTTAGTTTCAAACGCTCTCTCTGTTGGAACCGTGCAGTGCTTGCGTGATCCAGAGGCGCAATTAGTTCGTGCGAGCTCTGGGATCACGTGATTTAGTTAGAGCCAATGGCAGCACACCATCTTTCATTAATAGTTTTGACGGCAAGAGCTGTCAAAGCTATGAATAATACAAACCCCCAAAAGAACAGCTAAACCTCAATTAAATTAAAAAAAAAAGCCATCACATTAATAAAATAAGTATAGTTAAATAAATTAACCACTTTAAAAAAAAATTAAATTTTTGAAAAAATTTAGAATCTTTTTAAAAGTTATAAAAATAAACTTACCTTTCTTTAAAGTCTCTAAAAAAGATAAACCTGTTGAAAAAATTTAAAATAATACTTAATTAACTACTTACCTTGTTAAAAGGGGGTCCTACGCCTGCTTTCTTTGTGTAAAATCTTCACCACTTACCTGCGCGTTCAAAGCTGGAAAAAAAACTAAGTGCACTGCGTGCGCGCAGCCTGTAGTGGGCACGCGGTTCACTTAGGAACCGCCCCCTTTTCAATTCACGAAGTGCCGGTTTACCGCGCATGCGCAGTGCATGCAGGAAACCGGCAATTCGGGATCTAATACGCGAGAGTACACAGTGCGTACCCTCGCGTATTAGGTTTAATTTTCGGGCCATAGTACTCCTACAACTGCTTAATATTTAAAGCCTTTTAGTAAAGAATCACTATTACATTTCAGACGTCGTTTTATCTTTTATACTGAGAGCGCTATAATGTCAGGTATTCAGTTATACCTTTAAATTGCGTATCAGATATCAGAATCTGACTCCATGGTACATTAAAGTATGAGGAGTGGAAACCCCCAGCGGCTGGGATTTAATAATTATTTTGCAGGTCGTGGCATTGCTCTGGTCTCAGTTTGAATGTACTGCAGGATGTCAGATGAACGCCTGATGCTTCAGCTCAGTGACAAAGTATACTGAAACTGATCTGTTTTCTATGTATAATTCAGAGGTTGTCAACATTTCAAGAGCTGAAAAAAAAATTGTATCTGCTAAAGAGCGGTAAATACTCGGCGCCCTTTTATGTTATAGCTTGGGTCCTGGGAGAAAGTGAGTCTCCACTACTGTTGGATCAGGTCAGATCATTTATGTTCAGGACTGCTGCCGTTTGTACATGAACCACACATTTGCAGTTAGTGGTACTACATTATGGTGAAAATGCCTTAACTTTTAAATACTACAGAGGTATAAATGACATTTTGTGGTTGAATGCAGTTGTGACCGCATTCTAGCCATCAATTCTTTTAATTGAAAGTTATTAGTTTTCAAAAATTACAATAATCCCTGCAACAATAAGAATTAGTAACACAAAATTCAATCATTTCTGTGAAATAATGAAACACCATTACTAGTACTGATACAAATAGCTCAGAAGGTTGTGGGCTCAAGTCCCACTCCAGAGGCTTGAGCCCAAAAATTCTACACTGACACTCCAGTGCAGTACTGAGGGAGTGCTGCACTGTCGGAGGTGCCGTCTTTCGGATGAGACATTAAACCGAGGTCCCGTCTGCTCTCAGGTAGATGTAAAAGATCCCATGGCACCATTTCGAAGAAGAGCAGGGAAGTTATCCCCGGTGTCCTGGCCAGTATTTATCCCTCAATCAACATAACAAAAACAGATTATCTGTTCATTATCACATTGCTGTTTGTGGGAGCTTGCTGTGCGCAAATTGGCTGCCGTGTTTCCTACATTACAACAGTGACTACACTTCAAAAAGTACTTCATTGGTTGTAAAGTGCTTTGGGACATCCGGTGGTCGTGAAAGGCGCTATATAAATGCAAGACTTTCTTTCTTTTAGCATTACTGTAACTACAATAAAAATCCACTTGCATTGCACAAGCTACAGTTCGGTGGAGGAGCCAATGCGAATAATGAAATATTTCTTACAATTATTTTGAAATCTGGTTTGCACTCAGTAGTGCATGAATGTAGCAATTCTGAAATGTGTCAGAACAGATTTGTTCTTTGATTTTTACATGCTAAAGAGTAGAAAAGAGATTCACACACATAGCTGGAACTGAATTTAGAAATCAGACAAAGGGCAGTCCTCTTGATGTCTGGATGCTTCTCTTACTGCACGACCCTTCACAATTCAAGCACATCCTCTTTTTAAAAATAGGCTTTCATCTGTCATCTTCAGTTCAATCATTTCCTGCTGAGAAATTGCTTTATTGGCAACCAGCTTTCAGCAATCTGCCCCAGTATTGAGTTGGTCGATCAGAAGTCTAACCCGAAGCAGCTTCTGCTCCAAATCTTCAGCTTGTTGAACAAAGTTATCTTGAAGACCCGTGAGAAGAATTGTAGCCCCGTGGATCTTCTGCTATATTACCATTCTCACAAAGAACACCAGCTTACGCCTCTGCAGCTGTGTCTGGAGCAGCTTAAGCTTGCTGATACAGGCAGATGCACTTTGTATAAGTTTAAGTAACAACTTCACCATTCCTTGCAGTTCCAGATGTAATTTGTACAGATGCAGTAATATGTCCACTGCAAATGTGAACTTCAAACGCCGCTGAGAGACCCATCCATTCAGGATATACTTTGCTCTTTTCTTCTGCGAATATTTTTTTACAGAATTAAGCAGTTCAAAAAAGCAAGCTATCACTTTTCATCTGAAAAACCAATGTACTGCACTAACTGAACTGAGATTTTCATCAATGAGTTCTCACGTCAGAATTTTGAATTGCTTGTTGATGTGGGTGGGTTTGAATGCAGTTCAGAATTCTCAGAACAATCTTCATGCTGTGCTTCAGATTCAGGTGCTTTGACATTAGCTGCTCCCTATTAAATGGATGGAGAAGCTTAGAAACTCGTGTGGGAACAGTAGGGTAGTTATTATGGTTCTGCAGTACCAACTTTGAGGTTGTCAGTTCGGTAGCATAGTGGTAATGTCGCTGGCCTAGTCATCCAGAGGCCTGGACTAATGATCCAGAGACGTGAGTTCAAATCCCACAACGGCAGCTGGGGAATTTAAATTCAGTTAATTAAATAAATAGATAGTATCAGTAATGGTAACCATGAAACTATCGGATTGTCATAAAAACCCATCTGGTTCACTAATGTCCTTTAGGGAAAGATATCTGCCGTCCTTACCTGGACTGGCCTATATGTGACTCCAGACCCACAGCAATGTGGTTGACTCTTAACTGCCCTCTGAAATGGCCTAGCAAGCTACTCAGTTGTAACCGCTCCAAAACACAATAAGAATAAAACTGACAGACCACCCGGCAATGTCCTCGGCACACCCAGCCCAGTCGACCCTGCAATGTCCTTCTCACCAACATCTGGGGACTTGTGCCAAAATTGGGAGAGCTGTCCCACAGACTAGTCAAGCAACAGCCTGACATAGTCATACTCAAAGAATCATACCTTTCAGCCAATGTCCCAAACTCCTCCATCACCTGTCCCACCGGCAGGACAGACCCACCAGGGTGGCGGCACAGTGGTGTACAGTCGGGAAGGAGTGGCCCTGGGAGTCCTCAACATTGACTCCGGACCCGAAAAGTCTCATGGCTTCAGGTCAAGCATGGGCACGGAAACCTCCTGCTGATTACCATCTACCACCCTCCCTCAGCTGATGAATCTGTACTCCTCCATGGTGAACACCACTTGGAAGAAGCACTGAGAGTAGCTGGGTGGGGGACTTCAATGTCCATCAAGAGTGGCTCGGTAGCACCACTACTGACCGAGCTGGCCGAGTCCTGAAGGACATAGCTGCCAGTCTGGGCCTGTGACAGGTGGTGAGTGAACCAATACGAGGGAAAAATCGACTTGACACAGATGCATCTGTCCATGACAGTATTGGCAGCAGTGACCACTGCACAGTCATTGTGGAGACGAAGTCCCCTCTTCACACTGAGGACACCCTCCATCGTGTTGTGTGGCACTACCACCGTGATAAATGGGATAGATTCAGAACAGATCTAGCAGCTCAAAACTGGGCATCCATGAGGCGCTGTGGGCCATCAGCAGCAACAGAATTGTATTCCACCACAATCTGTAACCTCATGGTCTGGCATATCCCTCACTCTACCATTACCACCAAGCCAGGGGACCAACCCTGGTTCAATAAGGAGTGTAGAAGAGCATGCCAGGAGCAGCACCAGGCGTAACTAAAAATGAGGTGCCAACCTGGGGAAGCTGCAACACAGGACTACATGCATGCTAAAAAAGCAGAAGCAGCATGCTGTAGAAAGAGCTAAGTGATCCCACAATCAATGGATCAGATCAAAGCTCTGCAATCCTGCCACATCCAGTCGTGAATGGTGGTGGACCATTAAACAACTAACGGGAGGAAGAGGCTCCACGAATATCCCCATCCTCAATGATGGTGGAGCCCAGCACATGAGTGCAAAAGACGAGGCTGAAGCATTTGCAACCATCTTCAGCCAGAAGTGCCGAGTGGATGATCCATATCAGCCTACTCCTGAGGTCCCCACCATCACAGAAGCCAGTCTTCAGCCAATTCGATTCACTCCACGTGATATCAAGAAACAGCTGAGTGCACTGGATACAGCAAAAGGCTATGGGCTCTGACAACATCCCAGCGGTTGTGCTGAAGACATGTGCTCCAGAACTAGCTGCACCTCTAGCCAGGCTGTTCCAGTACAGTTACAACACTGGCATCTATCCGACAATGTGGAAAACTGCCCAGGTTATGTCCGGTCCACAAAAAGCAGGGCGATAATTGGCTGGATTGGATTTGTCCTATCCGTCTACTCTCAATCATCAGCAAAGTGATGGAAGGAGTCATCAATAGTGCTGTCAAGCGGCACTTACTCACCAATAACATGCTCACTGATGCCCAGTTTGGGTTCCGCCAAGACCACTCGGCTCCCGACCTCATTACAGCCTTGGTCTAAGCATGCACAAAGGAGCTGAATTCCAGAGGTAAGGTGAGAGTGACTGCCCTTGCCATCAAGGCAGCATTTGACCGAGTGTGGCTTCAAGGAGCCCTAGTAAAACTGAAGTCAATGGGAATCTGGGGGAAAACTCTCCACTGGCTGGAGTCATACTTAGCACAAAGGAAGATGGTTGTGGTGGTTGAGGGTCAATCATCACAGCCCCAGGACATCGCTGCAGGAGTTCCTCACGGCAGTGGCCTAGGCCCAACCATCTTCAGCTGCTTCATCAATGACCTTCCCTCCAATATAAGGGCAGAAATGGGAATGTTCGCTGATGACTGCACAGTGTTCAGCACCATTCACAACTCCTCAGATAATGAAGCAGTCCATGCCCACAGGCAACAAGACCTGGACGACGTTCAGGCTTAGGCTGATAAGTGGCAGGTAAAATTCGCGCCACAGAAGTGCCAGGCAATGACTATCTCCAACAAGCGAGTATCTAACCACCGCCCATTGATAGTCAACGGCATTACTATCGCTGATTCCCCCACCATCAACATCCTGGGGGTCACCATTAACCAGAAACTTAATTGGACCAGCCACATAAATACTGTGGCAACAAGAGCAGGTCAGAGACTAGGTATTCTGCGGCATGTGTCTCAACTCCTGACTCCCCAAAGCCTTTCTACCATCCACAAGGCACAAGTAAGGAGTTTGTTGGAATACTCTCCACTTGCCTAGATGAGTGCAGCTCCAACAACACTCAAGAAGCTTGATGCCATCCAGGACAAAGCAGCCCGCTTGATTGGCACCCCATCCACCATCTTAAACATTCATTCCCTCCACCACTGGTGTACCGTGGCTGCAGTGTGTACCATGTACAAGATGCACTGCAGCACCTCCCAAACCCGCAACCTCTACCACCTAGAAGGACAAGGGCAGCAGGCGCATGGGAACACCACCACCTCCAAGTTCCCCTCCAAGTCACACACCATCCTGACTTGGAAGTATATCGCCGATCCTTCATCGTCGCTGGGTCAAAATCCTGGAACTCCCTCCCTAACAGCACTGTGGGAATACCTTCACCACACGGACTGCAGCGGCTCACCACCACCTTCTCAAAGGCAATTAGGGATGGGCAATAAATGCTGGCCTTGCCAGTGACGCCCACATCCCATAAACTAATTTTTAAAAGAAACCTTTCATGATGAGTTTTGAAATTGAATTCAACAGATCTAGTAATTTGTGGACTGGCACCAGAAAAGTTCCTTGAAATCAACTGGATTGTCAATAAAACCCCACCAGTTGATTAATATCGTTCAGGGAAGGGGTCCTGCCCAGTCTGGCCTACGTATGGCTCCAGTCCTTCTCTACTCTTAAATATTTCACTGACCAGTGTGATACAGTTGAGCAAAGTGGTGTATGGCATGTATGGAACTCTGCTCTCCATGAATTACGAGCAGTGAGAGTGAGTGACCTAACCATGACACCCTGCTGACACAGCTCAGAAATGTTCCTCACACTGCATTGCTTGCTGTGAACTAACTTGTGCAAAAGTTGCATCCCAAAGCTTCTGAAAATCAAAACAATGGATCACTTTAAGAAACATACTTTTTGAAAACACTTTCTTAAAAGCTGGTACAGGCAACTTGAGAATAAATCCCACCAAACGAGTTTGATTCATGCAGCAATTTAAATGAGTTTTTATTTTCAGCTCCAGTGCACCAAAAACTGATTATGAACCTCTTGTCCTGTAGCCAGCCCCATAAATCATCCATTAATTACCAACAGTCACGCAACAAAAACCCAAATGAATGCTAATAGTCTATTCTTAAACGCAGTGAATTAGATAATGCACTAAATTTGATTGAACTGTAATGACTCTTCCACTGATCTTTAATTTCCCTCTTCTCTCCTTTCCTCCCTGCGCTGATTCCTTCCTGAGGTACAGTTTCATAGGCGCCTAAAGACACCTGATACTTCACACTGTATTTTGGAGCCCAGATAGTGATTTGACCAGAAGGCATCTTTACTTCGTCTTCAGTTGGAGAATGGGGAGCCAGTTTTATTCTATTTTGGTAATACTTTTACTGCCAGTGGTGGGTGTCATGGTGGGCACAGATGGCCAGCAGAATCCTGCAATCAAACTGCAGGATGTGAACTGAAGCCTTATTGTACCATGTGTGCTAAATAATGGTGGTATCAGATTTCTTTCACTTAACGTGACTAGAAAATAGCACACCCTGTGTATATTGTAACACCATCTCCATTCTAAGAGTATTTGATCTTACAGGGTAGATATTATTAATTCTCAACGCAGAGCTTTGCCCCATGAGAAGTGCATATTCAGGATGCAAGTCAGTGGGCCCCACAGAATTTCTATCCAATCATTTTAATGAACCCCCACAACCAATTCATGATATGAGCTTCCTTCTGTCAAATCCACCCTTGCAGCCAACTTTTAAAATGCACCTAATTATATGATACTAAATTCTTATCTCCCAGACATGGCTGTAAATTGTGCAGTCTACTAGTACAAGGATTTATTTGAAAGAAATAACATTCTTTTTTGAATATTCATATGAAAGAAGCATGCTTTTACAATTTGAGTTTTATTATAAATGGTTTTATAACTCGCAATGACGTGGCTAAGTTATGACTAGGACCCCCTCCTACTTTTCATCTACATGCTGCCCCTCGGCGACATCATCCGAAACCACAATGTCAGGTTCCACATGCACGCTGACGATGCCCAGCTCTACCTCATCGCCACCTCTCTCGATCCCTCCACTGTCTCTAGTTTGCCACACTGCTTATCCAACATCCAATACTGTCTTAGCAGAAATTTCCTCCAATTAAATAATGGGAAGACCAAAGCCATTGCCTTCGGTCCCTGTCACAAACTCTGTTCCCTAGCCACCAACTCCATCCCTCTCGCTGGCAACAGTCTGGGCTGAACCAGACCGTGTACAACCTTGGAGTCGTTTTTGACCTCGAGTTGAGTTTTCGACCATATATCCGCACTATCACCAAGACCTCCTACTTCCACCTCTGTAACATTGCCTGTCTCCGGCCCTGCCTCAGCTTATCTACTAATGAACCCTCATCCATGTCTTTGTTACCTCTAGTCTTAACTTTTCCAATGCTCTCCTGGCCAGCCTCCCATCTTTCACCCTCCATAAACTTGAGCTCATCCAAAACTCTGCTGCCCTTATCCTAACTCACACCAAGTTCCGTTCACCCATCACCCCTGTACTCGCCTCAAATTTAGAATTCTCATCCTTGTTTTCAAATCCCTCCATGGCCTCTCCCCATCTTATCTCTGTAACCTCCTACAACCCTCCAAGGTCTCTGCGCTCCTCCAATTCTGGCCTCTTGTGCATCCCCAATTTTAATCGCTCCACCATTGCTGGCTGTGCCTTCAGCTGCGTTGGCGCTAAGCTCTGGAATTCCCTCCCTAAACCTCTCCGCCTCTCTATCTCTCCTTTCTCCTTTAAGACACTCCTGAAAGCCTACCACTGTCCTAATATCTCCTTGTGTGGCTTGGTGTTAAATTCTTTTTGATGACGCTCCTGTGAAATGCCTTAGGATGTATTACTACGTTAAAGGCGTTGTATAAATGCAAGATGATGTTGTTATACATTTGCTGTGCTTGCAAGGCTAGGTCGTTTCATCCAATCTGGGTTCCCAGCATTGCTTACTGCTCGCTGAGATCCATGCTGGAGCCAAGGTAAGGAAGTTGCTTTGGCCTTGAAAGGACCCCATAGGATAATACTTAAGAGCACTTGCCCTGTTCATTTGGAATTTCTCTTTCCATGGATTTAGCAGAGTCACTAACCTCTTTAGAGTAGATAGGGAAATTTCAAACAAACATTTAAGCACCTGTACATTCGTATTCCAACAATATAAGTTTAGCTCCAAATAGGAGGTCAGCTACCTTATGATCCATGCTGAAACACCTTTAAACTCGTAAATAGTTATCGTGAAAATTACAGGTCACGTTATGTTTTTCAAATATTGTATTGAAGGATAAGATGGAAAGGGTGGGTGAAGGGAAGAGGACTGGGGAGAATGGGGAAGGGGTAGAGATTGCAGGAGACCACCTCAGTTGCGGGGGGTGGAGGAAGAGTAAGAAAAGTACTTCAGCTGGGGAGTGGCACTTGGGTCGTGGAAGGACCTCAACAAGGGGATGGGAAAAGTACATCATTCAGTAAACAAGGGGAAAAAATCTCTGACTGCCTTGCTGTGAAGGGAGGAAGGGAATTTAGCATAACAGCATTGCACCAGGTAGGGTTTGTAGACTTTAGTACATCTTATGTTATTGCATTGCGTTGATTCTTGTCCAACAGTGACTCCATCTAAGAGTTTTGTTTTAGTTTAAAATAACCAATTAACTGGATAAAAGGACAGGATTTTTTATATTTGAAGAGAAGAGTCTAACTGCGAAGTGCATTACTAAATGGATTTGATTCCTGGTCCATGTACCATCCATAGTGAAAGGAATTCTCACTATACTCAGTTCCATATAATGTAATTTGTGTCATTTTTTTTTCTGTTATCTGCCAGACTTGAAAAGATTGATGTTGGCACTGATACTTATCTTTATGACACAATATGCCTCTAAGGATTAGCTCTGGATCTGCTTTTTTCTCCGGGTCATTTCTCGACTACATTTGCTTTTGGAAGATAGATTTAAAAAAAATGATTGATGAGAAACTTCATGAGTTGCTTAATTTTAATGACATGCCTGAGGTATCCGTTACCACCACATGAGAAACTGCTAAGGTTTGTTGAGATGGCAAATCATTTCTTATGCATGAACTGGAAGGGGGAGCATGAAAGAGTAAATAAGGCTGCCCAGTTGGAAGTGTACATATTAGACACACTTCATATGCATTCCAGATCTAAACTGCATGATTCCTCTATATTTTTTCAACTTAATAGAGAAAACTCACTAAAATACTGTCATCTTGTAAAAATTATGCTTTTTAATCAGTGCAGTGTAATTTAATTTGGTATTTCTGCTAGTCATACTCCCAAATACAAGAAATCATTGCCTTTGCTTGTAAACAATTTTCCCTTGCTCAGAAATAATCCTGCACTATAGAGGGGGTGATCGTAACCCTACCCGCCCAGTGGAAACTGGCCCCGAGTTACTTACCAGCCAGGATCCCGCCACCTTCTCTCTATTTTAACCTGCTCTTCAAGGCAGGTGGCAAGGACAGCCGCCCAAAGCTAGTGGGGTCCTTTACATATGCATGTTGGCTCCCAATCACACCACTGGCACCCGACCTGCAATTTTAACTCTGGCGTGAGTGGGGAAGCTGCTGCGGCTTTCCCGCCAGGCCAACCCGGAACAGACGTGAATCAGCCAGATGGCCATTGGCCGCCCGATTTTTCGCAGGCCGTGATTCTGATGCACTCTTGTGCCACTATTTCACCACCACATCACTAAAGTTACATTTTTAATGAACGCCTGAGATTCATTCCAAACACAATGGCCTAAAGATATCGGAATTAATCAACTGCTTGACCTCTTTGATGAAGATGAATTTAGTATCGGGGAACCCCATATCGAATGGAGAGTTGGAATTGATGCTTGCTTTATTCACTGCAGCTGTTAAACTGGTATTGAAGAATCAATGATGCACCAGGATTTAAAAAATCATAGTACAGCCATTTAACTTTTGACCTTTTTCTCTTAGATTATTACGTTGATGGTCTCCCCTCTCCCCTCAACAATCTGTGTTGCACAGACACTTCTGCAGTGTTCAACAGTGCTGTGGCTTTTTGTTGTTTTACTTCCATTTCTGTTATTTTGCATTGTATTTTATTCTGTATAAGAATGAAGAAATCTTTGGGCAACTTTGGCACAACATTTCTCTAGCTGTGACACAATGGGGTCCACCTTTAGTGCACTGAAAAGAAAACCAGCTCATTCTGATGTATTGTGTGACAAATGTACAAATTGGAGTTATTGCAAGTCGTGCCAAACAAAGCAATGCACCTCAACTGAACTGGAGACTGCAGGGACAAGACTGCTCCACCCTGAGGGTAGAACTTCCAATCGGTGCAACGTTCACGTATGAATATCACACACTGGAATGCAGTATGAGTATTTTATGTGAACTTACCAATCAGAATTTCTGCCCTCTGAAGTCCTTGTGCATACAGCTTGCCGATGTAGACAGGGCTGAACCAGTAAACCAACATCAAATCGTGATTTTCAGTTTTACTTTTTGGAGTTTTCTGCCTTGGGTTTTAGTTGGCGTCATTTCTGTTTAGATTTTGATAGCTATTCTAACCAAACGAATTGTATAGTCAAACCATTTTATGCAGACTTAATTTAATGACAGCTGAAAATCTGGAGCTTGCATCTGTTAGAATTTTTAAAACTGGGACAAAGCCAATAGGTTCCTCGTACATCTAATTCCTAAGGTTTTGACAGCTAACTCAATAACTTCAACAATTCCCAAGAGCTGTTTAACAACTGGCCTCACAAATATTAATAACACTTTGTAGGAATTCTATGCACATTTTAATAATTCGAAGAATCTGTAGTCCGCAGAGGATTTGGAGTCAAACTTTCAAGTATTCCACCTACCTTGTCTATCCAAGGTTTACCTAGAGTCACTGGATTGTTTGCTTCTACTAGTAAAGGTGATTCAAGTGACCATCGCTGGTTCTCTTCATAAATATCCTCCAGTTCAGATGTGTATTTATCAGGAATTCTTCAATAAACTAGTTCCACGTAATGAAGTGTATGATAAAGGAAAATTTGTAGACTATTTCATATTGCTACTTGTCATGGTCTTTTACTTTAAAAAGGACCTCTTACAGTGTAGCCATTATAGGCTTACCTTTGTCATTAACATGGATAGTAAGATTTTAGCTGAAGTGCTGTTAACACATCTAGGAAATGTTCGTTCAGGGCTCATTAATCCAGGCCAGATTGAATTAATGTATTTCATGCATATGCAATAGATTTACCGTAATTTCCAGGAAGGGAGTTGTGCCTATTTATCTGACAATCCATCTGCTAGGACTTCCTCCTTGATGTATCTTACAAGATGGGGGGAAAAAAACTCCTAGCCACTCATTTCTTCAATTGTTTCTTTTTAGAACTTGCCAAAAAGATCTCCCGATTTGTCAGGAAAGTTGGGAAATGTCAAAAAATTCACTGTTTTTGTTGAAGTAGTCATAAATATTGTTGGTGACATGTTGCATAATTTAAGTTTGACTTCCTTGATGATGTGACTTAACTAGCACAGCAAAATGCATTTCTAAAATAGAAGAATTAAGGGTGCAGAACATGGTTGCCATTGCAATTATTTCCCCAGAAAATCAGATAAGGGCTGCAGTTGTATTACAGCTCCAAGTCTCATTCTAGTGTCCATGGAGTGCAATGTACAGTTGATGGACCTGAGTTCTACTTCCCTAAAATGTACATCAAACTGAAGCCCTCGATCAGGGATCTCTGCACACATAGGCTGGGATGATCCCATGGAGGTGAATTTTTAATATTAAGAGTGTGCAGGCTGCCAAAGGATTACCTGGGTATTTTTAAAATGTGAGTTAGTTATACTCCGCATGTGTGAACTCAAAGCAGTATGAGGTGATGTTCTGAAGGGGCTTGACTTTAGTGCACTTGAAAATCATATCAGGAACTGACTCCCAAGTTGTACGACCACTTTCTCACGCTCTCCACCCAAATCCAATGTGAATCAATACAAACATGGTATAAACTGTAGTCTTAGAAATTGTTTAATTTTATCAGTGGAAGAAATCTGGATTTGAACATGCTGAAACTGGATAGCATGAGCCAATGTGTAGACTTTAAAGCAAACCACACAACACGCCTGTTCATAGTCTACCCTGCTAGTAGCACACACAGCTGTCAAGACCATGAATGTGTTAATATATGATCTACATGCACAATCTCTGGCGTGCTGGTGGAACTGTCCCTTTTAATGTGAAAAAAGATTTACTAACATATACTAAACTTGTCTTATTTTATGTTGGGGAAATCTAGATTTAGTGACATGTTCATTTCCTGAATTCAAATATCAGAAATGACCCTTTTGCATCATTCTTAAATGGCCATTTACTGAACTGTTGCACTTCATTATTATTTCATTTGGTTTTATAATTCTACATTAGGATGGATAGCACAGGTATTGGGAATTCTACATTGACTTGTTGGCCCATATAAGAGCTATCTCAATGTAGAGATGCCTGTGTCTGTTAAGAATTCTGGTAAAGTTATTAGATAAGGGGAAAAATTGCAGAATGTCAAACTATAGGAAATTAATATTGCTGTTTCCTACCCCAGTACAATGATACTCCATTTCATTGACTGAGCCAAGATCTATATTCTCTGAGCATCATCATCACTTGTGAAGATAATTGAACTAGCAGTACAAACCATTATTCTGCAGGACATCAAAAATTATTTTTTTAATTAAGGGGAAAGCATTTTACTCAATAGGAAAGAAGTTATTGCAATATTGCAATTGCTGTCCACAGGTAGAAGACTGTGATTATTAGGGCTGTTGTACAGGAAGAGCTTAAGTGGCCATTTTCACAATGGTATGTGGGGTTGTGTACAGACCAGCAAGTCTAGGCTCAATCTCTGATCCGTGTTGGCTAATATCAGCGATGGTGGTTGCAAGAGAGGCAAAATTGGCATTAATGCCTGAGTGAAGGGAACAAATATATTGGTTCCTGATCATCATTACCAGTGATCTTTGCTGGGACTGTGCAGATCGAAAGTCGGCTGGAAGCCTATTTTAGTTAGACAGTTACCTTGAATACATGTGCTTATATTGTCAAGCGCTCAAGTGTCAGCCTTGGCTAAGTGGTAGCACTCTCACCTGAGTCAGAAGGTCATGGGTTCAAGCATGAAACTTGGGCACATAATGTAGGCTGACACGTCAGTGCAGTACTGCAGGAGTGTTGCACTGTCGGAGGTGCCGTCTTTCAGATGGGATGTTAAACCGTGGCCCCCTCTGCCCTGTCGCATAGATTATAAAAGATCCCATGGTACTATTCGAAGAAGAACAGGAGAGATCTTCTGGCGTGCTGGCCAACATATATCCCTGAACTAACACCACAAAACAGATTATCTGGCCATTTATCTTGTTGCCGTTTATGGGGGCTTACATGACAACAGTGACTACATTTCAAAAAACATAATCTTCATTGGTTACAAAGTGCTTTGAGATGTCCTGAGGATGCGCAAGGTGCCAAACAAATACAAGTTTGTTCTTTCATTTGTCATACTTTAACACCTGCTATTTGTCTGTCCATTAGGCAACTGATACATTTTTGAGCCCTATCATTTTATTCTGTATCTTTTTTATTTGAAGTAAAATGCAGAACAGTAACAATAACCTCTGCCAGATAAAGAAAGAAAAGTAAGAACTTGCATTTATATAGAACCTTTCACCACCTTGGGCTATCCCAAATTGTAATGAAATACTTTTTTGATTTGCAGCCACTGTTGTAATGTAAGGAGAAAGTTGTTCTGTAGGTAGGGGTTAATTAACACTGGGGAAACAATCTCAGCAGGAGGTTACAATTCATGTTAACTTTCATGTCGACAGCACATAGTTAAGCATTAAACAAATTGAAACTGGATGCAAAGCAGAATACCCATAAAGATTTCTAAAGGACAAAGAAAAATGTTGAATCATTAAGGCTGGTCAATGCAAGACTATGGAAGATCAAAGGGACATGCTGGATAATGAAGTTTGACTTCCTTGTGTCAATCAAGAGAGCAGTACTGCTGAATGGAATTCATAGCACGTGATACTTGTACCAAACTAAGCAGCACTCAAAGAATCATGCAAAGTGTGCCACTGACCAACTCCCAAAATGAAGATTTTTTATTTTTCAGAGAGGGGGAGTTTTCATAGTTTCATGAAAGCAAAATCCAATTTGTTTCTGTATTCAAATGGGATATTTAGCAATAGAGATAGACTGCTGAGGTTTATCTGGAGAATGGTCTTGTGCAAGGAAGAGGTTGCAAGTTAATTCTGGCTCGCTTGTGGAAATGAATTAAATCAGAGAGCTATATATTGTAGAGTAAGAAATGGGTTCATATTGGATAGATGGCTCAGAAAACTGGTAAACATCAGTGTCACCGTTCACTTGTTGCGTGCTCCTTTTCACAGTTTATTGTAAGGTGCACTGAAGCAAAATAAGAAACAGAACACTCTGGCCAAAGCTCATTGCACCATGCTGAATAAAGCAATAAATGTTGTGACCAGTGCTGACATAATTCAGAAGCATGTTGATGTTAGAAAAGTTCCAGGTCAAAAACCTTAAATTGTTTTTGAAATGGATTGCTTTTCTGCTTCAATCTAATCATTTTCATTCAACACTTATCCATTAACTTTTTGCATTATTTCCTGAGTTTTTCTCTCCCTTCTCTGACAAGCTGGAGTGTGGGTCCACGGGCACTGCTACCTTGCGCAAATGGCCATGGTTAATGTGAGAACCTTGACGAGGAGTGTTGGTGGGCCAATCAACGGGCAGGGGTTGCCTTCATGGTTGAACTCTATTCTGCCCTCACCTCACTTCCTCATGCACTTTCCAGCAGAGACTCGCTAGATTAGTGATCAGGAACTGGAATCCCAGTTGAATTTTCTCCTCCTAGTTGATTTAGCATAAAAGAAGACATTGGTGGAGCTCATCTACATTTTATTTCAATAATATGGTTATTGATGAACTTGATTTTTTTTTTTAAAACCTTAGGGGTAAAAATTGAGTCGCGCCCCATTTGGGCCGCTAACCTCGCCGGGGCGCGACTTTTAGCGCCCCGAAAAAATTAGCGGCCCCGCGCCGGAACTTCAGTGGTTGCGCCCCAAGAGGGAAGCGGGGCGCAACTGGAAGCAGCCCGCATCCCTCTTGGGGCGCTGCGAGTGAATATCCTGGCGCTACGTGCCGCAGCGCCACGCGCTGCGGCATGTCGCGCCGCGGTATTGCAGGCCTCCCTCCCCTTCTTAAAGGGGAGGGACCCTGCGCAGCGCGAACCGGGGCCCAGCTGGGCCCCCAGGGATCGGGAGTGCCGGCAAAAGAGCCCGGCACTCGAGAAGTGCCGGGCTCTTGGAGCGCAGCCGGCACTTCACGGTGGGGGGGCTTCACGGGGGCCGGGGGCAGGTGCTGGCAGGCGGCCAGCAACAAAAATGGCCGCCTGCCACCTCCGCTTTAAATATCGCCGCCCCGGCCGCACGTACGCCTCCCTGAACCCGTCGGACATAGCGTCTGGCGGTAAATCAGGGGGCGCGACTGAAGATCACGGCCGGGGCGCGAGCGGGGTGCTGCGCACGGCGATGACATCATCGCCGGCTGCGCAGCGCCACAGGGCGCTACCGGCTGCCGCCGCCGCTAACCTCCCACTAAATTTTTCGGGAGGCGTGGGCGGCGCTGCGCCCGGGCGTTAGCTGTTTTATGCCCCATTAGCGCCCTCTTAAGGCGCTAACGGGAGGCGCAAGCAGCTGAATTTTTCCCCCTTAGTGTTCATAAGCTGTTGTTCATGTGGAAGGAAAAATCATGCGGGGTGTATAATGAGCGACCAATCCACTACTAGTTTTCTGCCCGATGGCGAAAGTTAAATCCATCCCATGAAAGTTATCACACTGGTACTTAGGAGATGCTTTTCTAAGGTTGTGCTGCAGCCTATTGTTGGGGTAGTGCTGTTTTCAAATCCCTCCATAGCCTCAGCCTTCCCTATCTCTGTAACAATCTACTCCAGCCTTGTAGCCCTCCAAGATCTTTGCACTCCTCCAATTCTGGGCTTTTGCGCATCCCCAATATACATCGCTCCACCATTGCTGGACGTGCCTTCAGCTGCCTAGGCCCTAAGTTCTGGAATTCCCTCCCAAAACCTCTCTGCCTCTCTTTTTCCCTTTTAGATGCTACTTAAAACTTACCTCTCGGACCCAGCTTTATGTCACTTGTCCTAATATCTCCTTATGTGGCTCGGTGTCAAATTTTGTTTGTTAACGCTCCTATGAAGCACAGTGGGATGTTTTACTATGTTAAAGACACTATAAAAATACAAGTTGTTGTCTTTGAGCTGGTAGGTTCACTCTGCATATAACTATGCTATAGTGGACCCAGAAGTAATTGGTGATGACATTGGAGACCCAAAATGGGAAAGTGTTCCATTCCCCAGAATTAATATTCCCTTACCTTGATGAGCACAACATTTACAAAAATGGTATAGACTCCCAATTAGTATGAGTTGAGTGGCAAAGTAATCTTTTTTCACTAGTCTTCTATTTTAATGTAATTTTATTAAGCATATACTCAGGCCAAAGAAATGTCTGCAGACACAATGTGTAATGCATTACAGAGGAGGGCATCATAATTATAATAAAATGACAGTCTTTTCATTTTAATTCATTTAATAATACCTAGTTTGTTCTTTGAAAGATTAAAATAGAAAGTTGCATATGCCTTGAAAACTTGGCTTGTGTTTAACATAGAGTGGAATACATTTTTAATGCATCGGTGCAAAAGCTTTTGTGTCATTAGACATAAGCCAGGCTTAGCCTGTCGTAAATGATTTTGGCATCAATTTGCAGTAAATTGCAGTCTGGTGCAAGTCATTTGGGATGACTATTGTACTATTGCAGGGATAGAATCAGACTGGCAATGTGCATAGTGTGTGAACTGGAGATTAAAACTGGAGAGGACAAGCAGAAGATTCTGCCAGGGCAAAAGTACCATTCCCATGAGGCTGCTTGTTCAATTACATTACTTGTACTAGGGACTACTTAGGCACAGTGTACTGGTGCATTCATGGATGTTTGTGTTATAATATTGGACTTGTATCAGAGTAAAATGAAATTTTCAGAAGATAAATATTTAAATTTGAACATAAATCATTTTAAGTTCCATAACTGTCCATCTGGGACTTATTTTGCAACACTCTACATCAGAAGATTAATATTATTGACGAGCAGTGCTTGAATAGATTAAAATGATCACTTAACTCAAAATGTACTGTTTATCCTGCATAGAACATCTATTGTCTTTCAGATAAATACTTGACATTATCCAAAAAGCCCTCCTGCTCTAACATGCAAATTTTGTTTTTTGTTTCCAACATCAACATCAACATCAACTATGTGCAAATTACATGGTTAGAAGTTATTAGCTGGCATGAAACACGTAAAAGTGAAAGTGTTCAGTGCTGCAATGGGTTGGATCTGATGTTGACTATTTAATGCTGTTTAGTCCTGAGATCCACGCAGGAAAGCAAAAAACTTCAATAATTCTTCATGCTGATGGACCTGAACCAATAATTTTATGGGTATTTTGATTCATTTTATCCTTTTTAAGTTAAATGCCATGTAAGAACTCTTTCACGCAAAATAAATTCTAAACATAAATCATATGGAGGCATTTTATATGTGTGGTGAATTTTATTTCTATTGAAATAAAAACAGAAAATGCTGGAAACACTCAGCCGGTCAGGCAGCATCTGTGGGGAGAGAAACAGAGCTAACGTTTCAGGTCCATTACTTTTCTGCAGTTTTATTTGCTTTTTGCTTTCTTACTATTGACTTTTTATTTTTCCAAGAAAATTTATATATGTGAAGTGTGACATCAAATTGGTTTAAGGTATAACTGAAGAATGTCAGCAGCAGAAAAAGAAGTATAAAGAGAAAAAGTGTTGTGAAAGGATGGCCCTTTGATAGAGTGACATTAATAAAATGTTTCTGTGGGTATCTTCTGTGGAGATATTGAGAACATATCACTTTATGTGGCTCGGTGTCAAATTTTGTTTTATAACGTTCCTGTGAAGCGCCTTGGGATGTTTTACTACGTTAAAGGCGCTATATAAATACAAGTTGCTGTGGGTCAGGGACAGGGCTGGAAGGTGTAATGTTAAAAAAAAACTTAGCTTTATGTAGCATCCCATGTCAAAATGCCTTAAAGCACTACACACCCAAGTAAATACTTTTGCCTGTGATTGTGCAGGAAAATATGGCAGCCATTGTGCACCAGCCATGTTGACAAATGATAAATGATAGGAATAGCCAATCGATCTCTTTTTGGTGGTGGTGGTTGTTGAGGGAGGAATATTGGCCAGGACACCAAGAGAACTCCCTACTTTTCTTCAAATATTGTCATGGTATCTTTAATGCCCGCCTGAATCACCGAAACAGGCAAGTGCAACCATAGTAATGGGAGCTGAGATTTCTGACCCCATGCCACTGGCAGGGCCTTGCACATAACATTGCTTGCAATTTTCCATTCATTAATATCAATCAATGGACAATTGGGGCAAGACGCACAGGATTTTTTTGGTAAGTTGTTCCGTGTGTGATGTTCTTTTCCTCCCCCCCCCTCCCCCACCCCGTGATATCTTGCCAGATTCTGGTGAGAAATTCAATTGGGTTAAATTTTATTCAGGTTCTGTAAATCAACGCACTTAATGTAAAGCAATTAGATTTATAACATAGAGCAATACTAGATCTATAAGTAGGAATGCTTGAGTTTTGAAACTTTATGATTGATTATGATGTAAAGGATACAATAATGTTCAGATTAACTCTTTATTTTCATGGAAGATCTAATTCTTCAGATGGGAATTTTTGGCCGGGATCTTACCTGAGGAGGCGTTGGGAGCGGGACTGCTGGTTCCGGGTTCTAATCCCGCCCCCAGTGACGTCTGATGAGCTGACGCTATTTTCCTCTGACTGGGCTTGTTCAGCCCACCCTGCGGGCTTGCCGGCCAATTAAGGGAAAGCCGGTGTCAGATGACATCAGTGCATGACGCTTTATCTGACGGTTATGTTAAGGTGACGGGCACCATAAATTTTTGACAGATGAATTGTCAGTGTTTGACAGCATTGAGGTGCTGACAATCACTGTCCAAAGGTGAGCCCTTTTACCCAGGCTCACCAATGACTCTCTCCTTAGGAGAAAACAGATGGCAGCTGCATGTGAGATTGCAGAAGCCATCTGTCAATTCTGCCGATCAGATGAGGCTTCACAGAAGCATCAAATCTTGTCACCTACAGATACTTATATAAACAGAATAAAAATATTTTTCACTACTTTCTCTCACCTGTCATACTTACCTGTGCACCATTGCACCCATCACACTGCCTCTGTAGCTGTCATTTGCACACTTACACTGCAGCAGACCCACAGCTCACCTCGCTGACCCTGGCGGGGTTTCCCGCCATCGGGAAGGCCGCATCAGCAGGCTGAAAATTGGTAAAAGCCTTTTAACTGCCTGTTAACGACCTGTTAACAGACAGTTAATTGGCTCTAATCCCCTCCCCGCCGCTAGGCGACTGGTCCCTGCGTGAGTCGGGGACCCGCCTCCTAGGAAGATGGTTTGGAGGCGGGTTGGGACCCGCTCCCAATTTTTCCCATTTTCCCAGCAGTCCCACCTCCAAACCCGCCTCCTCAGGGCTGGTAAAATCCAGCCCTTTGTGTTCATAAGTGGAGAGTTGTCAGCGCTGGAAATATTTTTTTTTATTACAGCTGGTGCCAGTACTAAGCAGTTATCAGCTTAAGTCCTTTTTTTATCTATATATATATATATCTATCTCTGGAAAATCTATCTTATAGCTATCAGAGAGAAAAGTACAGAAATACTCTACCCTATAATGTGACAGTAAAGTAAGTATCCAATTTTTAATTATTTTAATAAATATTCTGATTTGGATTATCTAAATATAAGTCCAAAGTTTTTACATGTCTGCTAAGTGAAGTTATTGCAGGCCATAATATTAGAGGCTAAGTACATGGAACAGATGTAAAGTGAATCTCAAAATCAGTGATACGACCATACAGCACGTTGTCCGTCAAGTTGGTATTGAAAAGCATTGTCCCTCTGGTTCTGATTGGGTAAATTGTATACCTGTAGGGTAGAACCCCTTTTCGTTAACAAAAACAAATCATTGACCAAAAAAAAAATCTGTAAAATTAAAACAAATCTAAAATTTCTCAGAATAGAAGCTAAAATATGAAACTAAAACAACTTGTGATTAAATATTACATAATTATACCTTGTATGTCAACATTCTCTATTAAAACAAAAACAAAAATGTTATTCTTAAATCTAATAAAATAGAAATTCTATTTAAAGAGTTCTGAAACTACCTTCATGTAGTGTTAGGCTGAAGCAGCAACAGTTGGCTTTGATATTGACTCCAAGTACAGAGCCATCTTGTGTACAGGCTGAGCAATTACTTGTATTTAAGTGTTAATAACACCAGCCACTGAAAGAGCTGGAGAGCAGTTAATGGGTCAGCAAAGGTTTTTGTAAATAAAAGTTCTTTGTTTGATATACAGTTTGACTTCCAATAATTTAAAGGACCAAACCTGTAAAACAAATATTGTGAATTTGCAGAAAAACCAATACTTCTGGTGTTGTTCATGTTTACTTTGAGAACCTTTGTTTAACTATAACTTTTTGCTTCCTCTGAGGTAATGAAACCCAGTCAGTAGATTCAACTGTGCTGTTTTCTGTGACATTGCTGGGTTCCAAGTGGTTTAATTAGTCATGTAATCACACAAATGTTTCAGAATGGCTACCTGACAATCTGTGTAACAATGACAGAATGATCCTAACACCCTGTTAAAGATTCTAGTCATTATTACTAGTCATTTCTCAGAAATGGTTGGTAAAATTCTTTCATTATTAAAAAGACTTTTCAAAATGCACCACTGCGGTCTTTCAAGGTCAACACTAATTTCTTGGTGAGAAAGTGATTTTAATTCAGAGAAATCTTCACTCTTGAATAAATTAGTCTATTACATTATGCCTGGAGTGAAATATAAACAACTGTGGGAGGTTCATAATGGATTTGTATTTAATAGTCAATAGAATAAATTGGAATGCAATTTTTTGTAAAGAGCAATATTTAATGTTACTTGACTATTCAAAGGCATTGAGTGTGATTTTAATAAAGTTAATTAACTTTACAATAAGAGAAGTATTGCAAACTGACTAATGGATTTTTGAGAGGGATTATAAGAGTGTATTGAAGTAAAGGGTTCAATGTGGAGGTAGAGATCAACTGGGTAAGGTGTTTAAAGTGATAAAGAGATTCAATAGGGTAGATACAGAGAAACTATTTCCTCTGGTGGAGGAATCCAGAAAAAAGGGGCATAATCTTAAAATTAGAGCCAGGCCCTTTAGGATTGAAATCAGGAAGCATTTTTTCCACACCAAGGGTGGTGGCAATCTGGAGCTCTAACCCCAAAAGGCTGTAGATTCTGGGTCAATTGAAACTTTGAAGACATAGATAGATAGATTTTTGTTAGGCAAGAGTATGAAGGGATATAGAACAATGGCGGGTAAATGGGATTGAGATACAGATCAGCCAGGATCTAATTGATTGGCGGAACAGGCTTGATGGGGCTGAATGGCCGACTCTTGTTCCTAAAAGGAAACAGAAGTTGAAGAGTTGGGATGAGTTTAGCAGTGTTAATGCTAGTACAGTCTCTGCAATCAGCAGCAAGCTTCATAAAATCTGACACATTAGTCCCTTATTAAAACGTTGCCTGGTTCATTAAAACCTTCACAAAGAGAAAAGGAAAACTAATAGTAAATAGTAAATCAATTTCAGTGGCTGCTTGTGGAATGATAGGCCTGGGAACAGGTTTATCATTTCAGCCCAGGAATAATATCAGGTCACTGGATTGGTAAGAAGGTCATAGTCACAGTAACGATTAACATTGTCTGTTGGCATTTGCTAAAAATCCAAGTTGAAAACATTTTGCTCCACCAATTTTCTCCCTTTTCCCCCTCTTAAAATTGTCAGCACCTTTCTGAGGTATGATTCCACAGGCCCTGTTTATTTTGCAGTGCCTCGCCCAAATGTCCATTCTTTTTGTGTGAGCCTTGAATGCGAGTATGAGCAGGCTATTCAGCAACAGGCGGCATCACAAGTAAGCCCATTCTTATCCTCACCCACGATCCACACACTTGTATTTTCAGCAGGAGTCACTCGGTAGAAGTGGGAACCCTGGACAATTTTTCCCCTAGCTAACCAAGAGGTACCTAAACCAGTCAGATAAAGTAACTTAGTACTGGCCAGAGATCAAATCGGGGACCATTCTGGTCTGTATGAACCAGTTACTCACTGAATAAACATGCTGAGGCATCAGGAGAGCCTAACATTTAAAACTTTAACAAAAAGCTGCGAAGTTTCAATATATGAACACAAGGGAAATGTTGCTGCTTCTCTTCATAAGATCAAAAGATAGATGCCAATGAGGAAAGACATTTGCCCCATTCCAGCTCATCCATCTAAAAAGAACCGATAGTCTCCCAATTACCGCATCCAACTGTTAACTGGTTCCAAGTTTTTGCCTCCACTATCTATCTTGTTGATCACTCTCTATGTGAAGAAGAACTTACTGACCTAAATTTCTAAATGTCCCTTTCGCTTGATTGAACTGGTCTTTGTTGACTTCCATTAGGGTTTTACTGGAAGTACTGTTCACTGCGTTAGCTAATAGATTATTGGATTAACTAAAGCAATTGGCTAAGAAAACAAATATTAATGCTTCATAAATCCCACATTGCTTAAAAAAAAATTAAAAGCAGCACTATGAGTTAATGATCCTCGCATTGCCACATTATAAAAATTAATTTCACAGTCATTCTATCTCTATATGGTTACAATAAGCATCCCATCATGTTTTCCACTGAAACACAGGACCTTGAACTTTGGAGGAGTTCAGGAGAAGCAGCCAGTTACATTAATCAGGTTTCCTACTGCAGTTGAAAACATGCAGCAATCTTTATTATAACTATATGAATACATGGTTCACTCAAATGTAATTGGATCTCTCTGCATCCTCAATGTTCAAATCAAGACTCCCAGCACTGCCTCCTACTCTAACAGATTCTGTCCCAAGACCTGTTGAATTTCTTAACTCCCTCAGTCTACCCTTCTCCTTAGGTGCTTTAAAAGCCCAGGCTTGGCATCATCTAACAGTGCCATTGTACTCACGCTTTTTGCATTCATGTGAAATGGTTTCCAAAGTGCATCAATGTGAAAACAAAAGTATAATTCGGGAGTCATGTGCTGACTGTTACCTGAGCACAATGAACTGTGGAGCTGTGAGACCCCGCTCTTGTAGATAGTTTCCCAATACTTGGGCTTCACCTCAAGCATAGCATAAATCCAGCTTTATGTGTAAGTGCATTTCTAAGACTTCCATTCAGCATTTGCAAAATTAAATTCATAATCATTTTAGGCTTGAGAGAGAATGAACACTCCTCCTCAGGCTCTCGTAACATGAGAAGTTGACTGGCCAGAGAGCAGACCATGCATGCACAAAGCTCCCTCCTTGCGAGGAGTACTAGCAGCAGTGAATTATAGCCAGCAGGGTAGCTCTAGTCTACCAGCAGTACATTGACTATACACATTGGTGTGAGCCAGTCTGTGGTATGCTGGGAACCCTAAACACAACTTCTGGACTCGAGTTGACTTCTCTCCCACTGCTCAACATTGTTGCTGTCCTTTACCCTTGAATCTTCTCCAAGTTTCTCTGATGTAATTCTGCACCACACTTGGACCCTAACTCAAGGAATCTATCAGAGATTTTTCTCCATGCACTCCAGAAAATTCATAAATGCGTTGTTGGTAGAATTAGCATGATTTTGGAATCGTTGAAACTAGTGCATGGAAGAAAATATCGAGGTACATTTCTTTACATTAGTATGAAATGCTATGGTAATTCTGGAAATAAAACTACTGAGGTGCTTTCCACTGATAAATGTAGATTTATGGAGATATTTAACAAGTTGACCTCCAGCCCCTTGGTTTGAAGTAGTTTTAACTAGCATTCTAGAAGGAGCCAGTGCTGGAGCCCAGTGTAACATTCGTCTCATTCATTTATGGATTACATCACGTTGCGATTAAATACAATTATTTCCTGTAGCATCTTGCCTCCAGCTTTATTATATAAGAAAGATATTCTTAAATATTTGCGAAGCCCATTCGGAACATCCTTCTTTCCAGTTATATGAAATTTAACATATCAATATTAATAGAGTGTAATGATACCTTCTGAGAATAATTTTTTAGCAGATGGCAACTAGCTCCTTCACTGACACCATCATATGCCAAACCGCCTAAGCACGAAGGAAAAAAATAAATTGGAATTCAAACAGTATTCCAAAGCCAGCTTGGATATTTTTGAAAAATTTCATGTCAACCTTTTGAAGACTGCAGTAGCATATCTGCACAATTGTTTAAACTGTAACGAAAGATGAATGTTGCAATAGGTGCAATGTATTGATCTGAATTGTCACACAATCATAAATGTCTGCACGTTTATTAGTGACTTCCCTTTCCTCCTTTTGTTGCTGTAACTTAGCCTTTCGACCTCCTGGTCAGAGGCACCGTAGGGAGCCATCACTCTACGTGGAATTCTTTTCGATCAATTGGGAATACTGCCCCATAGTCCTATGTTACAATTCATGAAATGTCACCAACAAAAGGATTTGACACAAGATATCCACTCCCAGGCTAGCTGCAAGCATCAGTTTTAAAACAAAAAACAAGGCAAGATGGAAAGACATTGGTAAGTTTACAGATACAGATACCACAACCAACGGATCAGATCAAAGCTCTGCAGTCCTGCCACATCCAGTCGTGAATGGTGGTGGACAATTCTACAACTAATGGGAGGAGGAGGCTCCATGAACATCCCCACCCTCAATGATAGCAGAGCCCAGCACGTGAGTGCAAAAGACAAAGCCAGAAGTGTCGAGTGGATGATCCATCTCGGCCGCCTCCCGAGGTCCCCACCATCACAGAAGCTAGTCTTCAGCCAATTCATTTCACTTCACGTGATAGCAAGAAACGGCTGAGCGCCCTGAATATAGCAAAGGCTATGGACCCCGACAACATCCCGGCTGTCGTGCTGCAGACTTGTGCTCCAGAACTTGCCGCGCCGCTAGGCAAGCTGTTCCAGTACAGCTATAACACTGGCATCTATCCGACAATGTGGAAAACTGCCCGGGTATGTCCTGCCCATAAAAAGCAGGACAAATCCAATCCGGCCAATTACCGCCCCATCAGCCTACTCTCAATCATCAGCAAAGTGATGGAAGTTGTCATTGATGGCACTTGCTCGCCAATAACCTGCTCACTGATGCCCAGTTTGGGTTCTGCCAGGACCACTTGGCTCCAGATCTCATTACAGCCTTGGTCCAAACATGGAAAAAAGAGCTGAATTCCAGAGGTGAGGTGAGAGTGACTGCCTTTGACAACAAGGCAGCATTTGACTGAGTGTGGCATCAAGGAGCCCTCGTAAAATTGAAGTCAATGGAAATCGGGGGTGGGGGGGAGGGGCGGCAAACTCTCCACTGGCTGGAGTCATACTTAGTACAAAGGAAGATGGTTGTGGTGGTTGAAGGTCAATCATCACAGCCCCAGGACATCGCTGCAGGTGTTCCTCAGGGCAGTGTCCTAGGCACAACCATCTTCAGCTGCTTCATCAATGACCTTCCCTCCAACATAAAGGCAGAAATGGGGATGTTCGCTGATGACTGCACAGTGTCCAGCACCATTCACAACTCCTCAGATAATGAAGCAGTCCATGCCCGCATGCAACAAGACCTGGACGATGTTCAGGCTTGGGCTGATAAGTGGCAGGTAAAATTCGCGCCACAGAAGTGCCAGGCAATGACTATCTCCAACAAGCGAGAGTCTAACCACCGCCCCTTGACATTCAATGGCATTACCATCGCCGAATCCCGAGTCATACCTAGCACAAAGGAAGGTGGTTGTTGAAGGTCAATCATCACAGCCCCAGGACATCACTGCTGGAGTTCCTCAGGGCAATGTCCTAGGCCCAACCATCTTCAGCTGCTTCATCAATGATCTTCCCTGCATTATAAGGTCAGAAGTGGGGATGTTCGCTGATGATTGCACAGTGTTCAGTGCCATTCGCAACCGCTCAGATAATGAGCAGTCTGTGCCCGCATGCAACAAGACCTGGGAACATTCAGGCTTGGGCTGATAAATGTCAAGTAACATTCGCGCCACACAAGTGCCAGGCAATGACTATTTCCAAAAAGAGAGAGAGTCTAACCATCACCCCTTGACATTCAAAGACATTACCATCGCCAAATCCCCCACCATCAACATCCTGGAGGTCACCATTAACCAAAAATTTAACTGGACCAACCACATAGATACTGTGGCTACAAGAGCAGGTCAGAGGCTAGGTATTCTGTGGCAAGTGACTCACCACCTGACTCCCCAAAGCCTTTCCACCATCCACAAGACACAAGTCAGGAGTGTGATGGAATACTCACCACTTGCCTGGATGAGTGCAGCTCCAACAACACTCAAGAAGCTCAACACCATCCAGGACAAAGCAGCCCACTTGATTGGCACCCAATCCACCACCTTAAACATTCATTCTCTCCACCACCAATGCACCATGGCTGCAGTGTGCACCATCTACAAGATGCCCCACAGCAACTCGCCAAGGCTTCTTTGACAGCACCTCCCAAATCCTCGACCTCTACCACCTAGAAGGACAAGGGCAGCAGGCACATGGGAACACCATCACCTCCAAGTCACACACCATCCTGACTTAGAAGTATATCGCCGTTCCTTCATCGTTGCTGGGTCAAAATCCTAGAACTCCCTCCCTAACAGCACTGTGGGAGTACCTTCACCACACGGACTGCAGTGGTTAAGAAGGCGGCTCACCACCACCTTTTCGAGGGCAATTCGGGATGGGCAGTAAATGCTGGCCTTGCCAGCAATGCCCAAATCCAATGAACAAATAAAAAAAAAAAAAATTACTGTGCTGTATAAAACTCAGTGGGGGAAGGTTTGCTTTGTGCAGTATGTGTAACAAAATCATAAACCCATTCTCCATAAACAGGTTTACAACTTTGTTACATGTAGTGCACAGAGAAAATTGTTCCCCATATTATGTGGTAGTTCAGGTGAAAGCATTTCTCTTATACTTATTGAGAGCATTTACTAATTTCACAAGTGACGTGAGTTAATTTCAATAGTTCCATTTTACAGTATTGAAAGCCTTAAATGTTGTTGTGCTAGCTTTATCCTACTGTTTGGTAAACTTGTGCTGAAGTTGCAGAAATTCTATTGCAATTGTGTGTTACACATTGAAAGTCACTATCCCACCGTGCAAAACATCATATAGCTTCTACGTGAAATCATGGCAAGTACTCATTGGTCCCCTGTGCATTTCCTTCCTCGACCTCTTCCCTTAGTAGAACAAAATGACACAGAATTACACTTGTGGGTATTGTTGCTTAAAAGGATTTTGAAAGCTGCAAAAGTCAATTGATACGGAAAAGGTAAAAATACAAGGAACACATGAGTTGATCACCCCATTGCAACAGAATGAGTCTGCTATCTAATGAGTGTGATGTGTGTGTTGGTTTCCAATCACATCAAACATGGGGATAGAATGGAGCTTCAAACATTTGTACTATAAAATAAATGATGTCATTAACTCTTATGGTGTTTGGAGATTTTGACTGTCTATTTACAAAGTAAACTGAAATAATAAATGCTATAGAAGCATTTTGATTGGTTTGAACCAAACTTGTTCACTTGTTTCTTGATGCCATAATAATGAAAAGAAACTGACTTTTCCTATGTATTTGCTTATTAAAGTGAGACATTAAAATGTGTGCTCTGGGGCACAATTATCCATATCATAAATAGTGTGAGCTGTCAATGTTCTTGTTGTATGAAACAGCCACCTCTTGAAATGTGCCTTTGGCATGAAGTGCAGAGTGGCTCTGTTAACTTGTCAAAGAAAAAAGTGAGGTAATTGACAGCAAGCAATGTCTACGTTTAATATCGGAATGATTAATTTCAGTGCAAAATGAAAAGGAACTTGATGATTCGATACAAGCTGAATACATCACACAAATGTTTCAGACAGGATGAATCTTCTCACCTGTTTGTGAAACAACCTTATATTACTCGACTCCACTCCAATCGCTGTCCTATGATAGGGGTGATCCCAAACTTCTAGCAAACAGCTGTGCTCGATGGGAGCGTGGGTCAGAGATTTGGGGCTCCAACACAGGCCTCTGACCATCCACGCTCTCATTGAGTACAGCTCCCCACTTGAGGTATGTGATTACGGAATCAATCTAATGATTTCCATCTTATTTAGAGGGAACATGTATCGTGAGGTGACCTTTACATTAAGCACATTTTTGCCATGGTAAATTGTTCTTTCTGAAATCCAATAACATGTATTCAGAGATGAGCAGGCAAAAGACGATCCCTATTAATGGGTTTATGAGAGCGATGGAAACAGGAGTGGGCCATTCAACCCCTTGAGCTAGCTCTGACATTCAATTAGATCATGGCTGATCTGTATCTTAATTCTATCTACCCACCTTGATTCTGTAGCCCTTAATACCCTTGCCTAACAAAAATCATCAGTCTCCATTTTGAAATTTTCTATAGGCCTAGCCTCAACATCTTTTGGGGGGAGAAAGTTCCAGATTTCCACTACCCTTTGTGTGAAGAAGTTCTTTGTGACATCACTCCTGAACAGCCTAGCTCTTGTTCTGGACTCCCCCACCAGAGGAAATAGTTTCTCTCGATCCACCCTATCATCTCCTTTAATCATCTCAATTATATTGAAGAGAATACAAGCCTAGTCTATGGAATCTGTCCTCATAATTTAATCCTTTTAGCCCAGGTATTCTGGTGAATCTGCGCTGCACCCTTTCCAAGGCCAATATATCCTTCCTGAGGTGCGGTTCCCAGAGCTGAACACACTACTCTAAATGGGGTCCAACCAGAGCTCTGTCCAGCTGTAACATAACTTCCATCCCTCCTGAAATAAAGGTCAACGTTCCATTAGCCTTTTTAATTCTGTTTTGTACCTTTTCTGTAGCTTTCAGTGATTTCTGTACTTGGACCCCTGAATCTCTCTGCCCATCAACAGGTCCTAGCTTCTCACCATTTAGAAAATATTCTGATCTATCTTTCTTAGGTCCAAAGTGGATGACCTCACACTTTCTCACACACACAATTCCATCTGCCACAGTTTTGCCCACTCACTTAATCTATCAATGTCCCTTTTCAACTTTCTGCTCCCGTCTACATTATTTACTTTGTCACCTAACTTAGTTTCGTCAGCAAACTTAGATATACGACTCCAATCCTTCATCCAAGTCATTTATGTCGTGAAAAGCTGAGGCCCCAATTACAGATCCCTGGGGGACACTACTGGTAACATCCTCCCAATTTGAGTACATACCCATATCCCTGCTCTCGGTCTCCTACCTCCTAATTAATTCCCTACCAAGCCAATAGGTTGCCTCCAATTCCACGTGCGTTCATTTTTGTTAATAGTCTCTTATGTGGAACCTTGTCGAATGCCTTCTGGAAGTCCACATAAATAAAATCCATAGACACTTATCTACCACGTTTGTTACCTCCTCAAAAAATTCAACAAGGTTAGTTAGACATGACCTAGCCTTTACAAATCCATGCTGACTCTTTCTGATCAGCTCATATTTGTCCAAATGCTCAGTCACTCTGTCCCCATAACAGATTCTAGTAACTTACCCACAACTGACATTAGACAAATATGCCTATAATTTCCTAGTTTATCTCTCCCACCCTTCTTAAGTAATTGAGTGAAATTGGTCGTTTTCCAATCCAAGGAGACAATTCCTGAATTGTGAGTTTTTGAAGATCATGACTAGTGCATCAACAGTTTCCTCACCTACTTCTTTTAATACCCTGGGGTGAAAGCCAAATGTAGAAAAAGCTGGGCAAGTGTTCTGGGAAATGTTGGGACTTCAATAGAGTTTCCAATTTTCTTTAGTTTTGGTGCCGCCAGCAATTATTGACTTCCGCTCCAGATCCCCCTGCCTCACGCACCACTTCCTGAACGGGAACATGGCAGTTGCCCTGTTTCCAGGTCTCTGTCATGGCCACTTTTGGACGAGGTGCCAGAAGGTACACAAAACTGAAGCAGGTAGACTCATTCTCCTCATAATTCCTTCCTCCAGCCAATAAGGCCCAGTTCCCAGCTGAGATCAGGAACTGGTTATGGAGAGAACTGTAAAGAGCCAAAAGCCACTTTATTGTTGGACATTATAACACCCAGCCACCCTCTGTATGGGCCTAGTACCACAACAGACATTGCATTTAACCATTGAGACATCAGGGAACTTCAGACTGGAGCTTCTATTTTTGATAACGCCATATATTACTGTTAAACGAATAATTGTGCTGTAATCTTACATAATGTTAAGTCTTCTTACAAACTGCATTATAAATGTAATCGAGCACAGATTGCAAAATAAATATTGAGTTGATCAAACAAGAGTAGGGAAAATTGGGCAGTGCTTTAAAATTAACCTGCAGTGTGAAATCTGGGTGAGGTCAATAATCTCTACATTTTTGTGCTAGACAGACCTGAAATAGACCTTGTTTATACTTGTTTGATAGGCATTGAGCTAATGCAGCTGAAGACCATTCTTACCCACATGTATACATGTATCCTGTCAGTATAGATAAATTGTATCGCTCGTGTTTGTGGAGAAATCAATGGCTCAGACAACCTCACCCTATGATTGAAAGAGTGCATGGTAGAAGCTGAAAAAAGACAAATTATGTATATTCAGGAGTGTTTTGAGGGGGTCAGAAGCTGGATTGAATCCAAATCTAGTTTAATTTCTTAGGATGGGAATGTCCTCGGAGTTGCTCCTGCTCCACTGCCAAACTTTGCCGGAGGTGGGGCAAAAACCCTGTTTGAATGTGTGACATCTCGGCAATATGAGATGGTTGGCTACTAGCAGTTTAGATAGGAAACTTCCCAATGGCATGTGCAACTGAAATCTATATTCCCTGTAAAGGTTTTCTGACCAGATCCGATGATCAGATCAACAAGTGCAACCTCTCTCAGTAAAGGAAAACCACCAACTCACTGCAAGAATTTGCTTCATAGTGCTAAGATATTTTTTCACCCAGTTTTCTCCCCTCTTTTGTTGAAGTTGCTGATTCATGCGGGGCTGCAGTTCCCAGGGATGCCAGTAAACCCCAATACCTCACTTAACTGGCCAGTGGTCTTGTGTAAGCCCAGAAGCGTTGAGAGGCCATTTAACTGAGGCAGAGTCTCCCAACTGAACCCAATCCTGTCTTCATCCAAGTTCCACATACACACTCCTCCAGCAGGGGTCATTGAATAGTGATCAGGAGCCCTGGCAAATTTTGCCCCTCTCCTCTTGCCCATGGTCACTGACCAATTTCAGCCTGGCTAATATCCCTTAGTGTTTTTTTTTAGAATCTGAGGCTGTGGAAAATATGAAGAGAGATGTACTTCACATTAAAAGTATATTCCGTCAGTTTGAAGCAAATTCATTCACAGCTGCATTGTAACTAGACTTTTATAATAGGTTGCTTAGCTGCAGTAATTGTAAAATGTAACAAGCCTTTTAAGGAGCTGAACAGTCGCACTGATGCCTTTGCATCAGTAAACTATTATTCAGTACTACATTGTCAATCAGTGGTAACAGCATATTAATTAATGGACTTATTTATATTACACTGCTGTTAAATGGTTCTTTATTTCCCCCTTATTAAAATAAAATGTCAGTGAAAAGGTCACTGCAGTCAACATGTTGTTAGGTCGACATAGGGGTTATCATTTACTTTGCTGCATCACTTCAGGTTCCAAGTTAGCCGAGCTGCCAGTCAGAAAAATTTAGACAGCCCATTTTCCATAATTGTCAGGAGTCCAGAATAAGAATACAAAGGAATAATAAAAAATGCGATTAGAGGAGAGAAAAACAATTTTAAAAAAGAATAGTGTTTCCATATTAAAATACACCAACACCATGGTAGCACCAATCGGATCACCATGCATACTATTCACCATGACCAACAATACTTTGTTCATTAGTCCCTATTGTGTTTGCAGTCTATTAGATATCATCATGCACTGCACGTACACTCTAGATGTCGATGAGCAATGTATTTTAGTCTGTCAGATGAGACTCTCTATCCTAATAGTGGCAGTTCTGGGTTAGGTTCCTCCAGCTGGTCCACAGATATTTCCAAGACGACAATGCTGTAGTTTTCATTTCCGTCCGTATTGAGCTGAAAACACATTTGCTCATCACACTACATAACGCAGCTGAACTATTGTTATGGAGTCCCGCTTTTTCAAAGCTCCTAAAGTGCAAGCTGATTAAAAAAAAAAAGTTGATTTTTGAATTACTGACGGAATCTTGACGAATAACATAAATACTAACATACTTGGTTTATTTGCTCTTGAATATTGGCTGTGATGGACATAGAAGTACAGGAGTTGATATAAATGCCAGATGTGAGTGAATTGTCAGTTGTGTCCTGTTGTGCCATCTATCTAGTGTAGTTCGGTTTGTGCATCTGAAGGATTTAAGAAACAAAGACTATAAATACATTTTCGTTTGTAGCAACACGTTTGGTTTCACATAGATGACTGGAAATTAAAGGCAAAATAATAATATGCCACGAGCCTTCTGGAAACAATCCTATTTTGTAGTCAAAATACTCCAAGGATTCTGCTGCAAGCTGGCAGAGGAGTGGGCCCTGTAAGCGTGGCAGACAATTCTTCAGCAGGGATTCCAGCTGGAAAATCAACACCTCTGTACTGGGCAGAGAGCAAACCCAGGAGTATGTAGAGAAAAGATAAAATTAGAAAATAGGACGCAGTATGTGGTGAATCAACATGTAGGGTTGAGGAACTGAGACAATTTAATTAGTAGTGCAGTAGAGCCTGGCTCCTCTTAAAGGCAGAAAAGAATTGGAAAAAAAAAAGGAAAATTGCCTCGAAAGTCAGATTTCGACAGAAGAGCAAACCTCCTGCAGTGTATGGACATCAGAGTGGCAATTGTAAGAAAATGAGATGGCTTCCTAAGGAGAAAGGAAATTGCCACACTCTTAAACACTGTCTTTTAGCCTACAGCATAATTTTGTTCGTATATAGCTTGGTAGATTAAAATGAATCACAATATACAGGTTAAACCTTTAAAGATCTTTTATAATACCATTTGTGATGATAAACCATCATTTTTCTTTCTTTTGGAATGTTTCCTGCTTTTAACATCAAAACTGTGCGCTATCGTAAGGACTGGAACTATGGGGGGGATTTTTTGGGGGGTCAGCGGGCGCGATCGCTGGCGGGTCGGGTGGGAAAATGTTTTTTTTTTGACCAGGTCGGAACCCCGCTGTCAACCCGCCACAACACGCCTTTCCCAAATGTCGGGTCTGTCAACGCTGAGCAGACCCGACACACAGCGGTGGGGGAGGCAATTCAGGTCATTATGAACTTGTTTAACAGACCATTAAGAACTATTTTGAGCTCACCTTCAGAGTTTACCAGGTCGCCCAGAGGGATGAGTGGAGGTGCAAGGTAAGTTGGTGTGAGTAAGGATGTGCAGGAGTAGGGTAGGGAAGGCAAAGTGATGGGGATGTGATGAGTGGCACAGCAGGATGAGGTTGAGTGTGACTTTGCAGTAACGTTTTGTGATCTACTGAGATCATTAAAAGATTTGCGCCACTGCAGCCTGGTCCTCCTGATGACATCCCTGCTTGTGCCCTGTGCAATGTGCAACCAGGCTGTGTTGATCTCTTGGGGAGGTCTCTTCCACCCATTGGAAGGGAAGAGAACCTCCCTGCATGCTGTGACTCCATAAGCATATGGAGGAAGTCATGGGTGAGCCTGGGTGCAGCCCGGCACCTCTGTGCAGTACTTGTCAGTGTTTGCAGCACCTCAGTGCTGTAGAACACTGACAGCAGAACTAAATTTGCGCATGGTCCCTTTAAGGAACCCGGCTGATCATCAGACCCGCTTCCTCTAATTGGCCGGCAAACACGCTGGGCGGGCTTAACAAGCCCAATCAGGGAATATCATTTTGGACAGCGGGCTGGAATCAGCAGCGGGGACGGGACCCGTCACCGACGTCGCCCGCCATGGACGCGCCGAGGTTGGTAATATCCAGCCCTATGTTTCTCCAGGTACTCACTCCCTACGTCTATTGTGCTAGAGAGATTTTATTAGATTGTAGTGCACCTCGTTTAACTATCTACCCTATGATTCATTTCCTGTCAAGTTATTTTACAAAGAGTATTAAAGATGTAGTATAAACAGATGATCTGAAACATGATGCATCCCCTTAATTGGCTGGCAGTACCTATCATATCTCACTACTAATTATAACATAGCCTCTATTTTTCATGCACATATTTTTGGATTGATTCACATTTCCTCCCTCCATTTAGTCTCCCCCCTAATTTTCTTCCTGCTTCCTCCAACCTTTCTTCATGTTCCCTGGACTTTGCTTTATTCTCATCACAGAGAATGTCTAGACACCCTTTTCGGTACCAGCCAATGCCATGTAACTATTATTGCATGAGTGGCTCAGCTGATTTTTCTTCTCTTGTTCCTCTCTGAAGGAAAGTGTTTGGTATTTGCTCAGTGCGTCTCCCCATGAACCTGCTGCGATTGACAGTTTGATACAGGAGGAAACATGGGCATGAACAACACATCCTGCCATTCTATTAGTATGCCAGCCTGCTGTGCCACCAGTATCCCCCAGAATCTTTTTTTCTAAAGCATTATTCACCGACATATACTGAATATTAAAGGATATAAAAAGACCTTTTCGCATAAAAGACTTTTATTTGAAGTGAATCATATTGTGCTCGCAGGAGAGATTGTTTTTCTGAACTGTGATTCTGTTCATTTTTCAAAACAAACTGAGACTATAAATGACACATACTGGAGTGGTTTCTCTGAATTACAATAAGTCTATCTGAAAGCACCTTGTAAATAGAGAGGAACATAGGTCCACAGTATAAATCAGTTTCAGGTAATATAGTACAGAATTTTTTTTACGTTTTTTCTATTGACTTTTCTGGTCAACGATCTTGAGGATGTTAGTACTAGGAACTGGGACTTCCCATATTGGGCACTCAGTCTTGGCATCAACCGCTCCTAGGTCAGTTATAATACATTTGTGTGCAGAGTAAGATTCCCCTAGTGCTGTCCCAACAACATGTTTGAGCTCCAATCTCAGAAGAGCACCATGTACTGCACAAGTATCACACTTTGTTTTCATTTGCCACACTAACCACCTTGTGGCCTAGCGGATTGGGGCTGCCACACTAGGGGCAGTTTTGTGCTGTGGCCCAAGCTCAGTGATGACTGGATTGAGACTGTCTGCCTTTTTTTTTTGACAGACCTAAAATTGGAACTGATTTAGGTGCTAAGTGTTGTTCTAACATTATAATGTGGAAACAATAAGGACAAACTTGTAATTTGAAATGTGCTCACATTTTTTAACCATTCTTGTTTTGGGTGGATGTCCCCATTATAAAGTCAACTGAAGTTTTTAAAAGGGAAATAGATACTTACTTGGGAAGGAAGGGTATTAAAGGATACAGAGAAAAAGCAAGGAATTTGGTTTAAAGGCACAGAGCTGCCAAGGCTAACAAATAGGAGAGCAGGTTCAATGGTGTGAATGACCTATTCTGTTCTTAACAATTTTTCTCACTCACCTATTCAGGAAATGAAATTCCTTTTTCCAATTCTGTAATCTGTAATCAAGTTGTTGTTTTTCTATTTTCACACTCTTCCCTTGGAGAATAGTGTGAAGTAGTAGAAGGATTCATAGGCTGATGAACAGTCTAACAGGCTACAACATGAAAGCTCCTTCCATGGCTAAAACCATCTTTATACCAGCCAACAGTCTTATACGGTGGAGGGTTTTATGGGCTTCCACAGCCCATTGATGGGGGAGCGGGGGAGGTCCACCTTTATCCACTGGACACAAGCATCCTGCTTGATGCCAACCTAGAATTCCGAGCCGGAGCTTCGGTCTCCACTCGCTGGGACTGTCTGGAGCGGGCTTCAAACCCAGGATCTTCTGACTCTGAGGTGGGAGAATGATACCACTAAGCCAAAGGCTCACTCCTGTAATCAGGTTAAATACATTTTAATGTTATTACAACATCAGTAAATTTTAAAGGAGAATTAATAGGAGTCTATAATTGGGTATAATGTGCAAGGAGTGAGTTTGATGGGCTAAAGGGCCAATTTTTCTCCATGCTTTCTTATGTTATGTGTCAGCTTGGCTCAGTTGGTAGCAATCTCACCTCCGAGTCAGAACATTGTGGGTTCAAGTCCCATTATGGACTTGAGCTGACACTTCAGTGCAGTATGAGTGTTGATTTGCCAGAGGTGCCATCTTTCACCAGGACCCCGTTTCCTTGCTCAGCTGAATTTGAAAGATCTCATGGCACTATTTAAGAAGAGCAGGAAGTTATTCAACATTGTCCAGCGTTCTTCCCTCAACCAGCCATAAAAGCAGAGTAACTGGTCATTCATTTATTTGCTATTTGTGGGACCTTGATGTGCGAGTTTGCCTACAGAACCATGACGGCACTTCAAAAGAAATACATGTGAAGCACTTGAGACATCATGAGGACATAATTAAGAACTTGGATTTATATAGTACCTTCGTTCCTATGAGCTATGTAGACAACTCCCCTTGTAATCTGTGCCCCTCCCTATGGAGAAGTGCTTGACCAGTGCTCAATGTCTCTGTAGAATGGCATAGCAGAGATCAGAAACTTTGTACGTGGAAGATCATGGGCACAAAGCCATATTGTACCATTACAAGACTGCTCCTCATACTTCTCTCTTTTTAAAAAAAAAACTAACGTTGATGCACATTGCGGCTGAGTTCTGGGAATGGACTCTATCCAGTGGATGTACAGAATCTGCAAGCCCCTTTCTCACTCTAAACATTCATTCTTCCATCTGTATAATTGCAGGGCTATATCTATTTCACTATTTCCTTTAGTTATGTGTGTTATTTTCTGGCATGATGAGCATTGCAATTGAAGAAGAGTTCAAAAACTGTTCATCAGTATATGCTGGTCAGGGTGCCCCATATATCATGTCACTTTATTTTTACATCGTCTCCCTCCCAGCTTTTAAGAAGACATATGATCCCAAAAATGAAATATGTTTAGCTATGTACATGTTTGAAAATAGAACAAGCTGGTGAGTAAATTTGTACTAGCAGGCAAACACTTTCCTAGATGTTGCCTATACAGGTATTTCTTTCTAATTATATTAGTATTTCAGTACAGTCCCTGCATTAGTTTGAAACTCAGTTACCGAATTATACATATCCCTCTAATTTAACAGACCAAACCCCATTACTCTATATTTATATTTTTCATCATATAGCAAGATTATAGAAACTGGGAGAACTATGTTAGGGAAAGGAGTCAAAAGTTGTTCATGTTCAGTATTGTCACTATTTTGAAGTCATTAAGTAGGTTTAGTTTCTGTAACAGCTAGTCATGGCCTATTCCAATTACTGCTGGGTGAAGATTGTACTGCAGGGGTCATTCTATCTGTTGCAGTAAATTTTCCAAAGCAAATTAACCCCCACCCACCAAGTGCTGACTTATTTTGTGGTGCCATTCTGTGGTCCTGGTGGTCTTCCAATTACCTGACAAGTGACTATCCTTCATGTATGATTCTTGACGGGGAGTGTCAGCACCTTGTTCAATTGTTGGTTGAGATGTGGGGAGGTCATCAAGCTGAGTCTCGCTCCACGCATGCATCATTTCCAGCAAGGATCATCTGATTGTGATCGGGGGGGCGGGGGTGTAAACACTGGCTGACTTTCCCCTCTGTAACCCAGGAATGCTGAGGCCAATCGTAGCATCACTCGTGCTGCCTGAGCTGAGACCAGCTAACCAAGTGCAGACCCAAAACCAAATTTGAGAACTTCTGATCCGTGTGGTCCATTTAAAATTGCCTTTACCAAATGAACCATTGGGTAAGCTTTCCAGTTCAATTTTTGTATTTTGAACTTAATTTTGACTCAAATGATCCAAACATTAACATAGGGACAGGTTTAGGCCATTCAGACCTCTGAACCTGTTCCACCATTCAATTAGATCATGGCTGATCTGTATCTTAACACCATTTACTCGCCTTGGTTCTGTAACCCTTGCCTAACAAAAATCTGTCAATCTCAGTTTTGAAATTTTCAATTGACCCAGCCTGGGCAGCTTTTTGGAGGAGAGTTCCACTAACATTTGTGTGAAGATCACCCCTGAACTGCCTAGCTCTAATGTTAAGGCTATGCCTCCTTGTTCTGGACTCCCCCACTAGAGGAAGTAGTTTCTATCTATCTACCCTATTAATAACTCCTTTGATCATCTTAAACACCTCAATTAGATCACTCTTTAATCTTCTATATTCAAGGGAATACAAACCTAGTCTATGCAATCTGTCCTCATAATTTAATCCTTTTAACCTTTCATGAATAATGTCTTGTCAGATTGGAATATGATGATATTGCCAGTAATATGGCAATATCATCATATTCCAGCTACTGACCTTGTAGGCTCTACCATTTACAGACATGGTAAAGTATCTTAGAATATATATTTCCATGGCAACAGTATGCCTTTAAGTATAATTAAAACATTCATTCCTTTTTATAAAGGTTATTAATAATGTGCTTGTAATGTTTTCTTGCATATTGATTTTAAAGTTATTTTAGATTTTTTTCCTGCGTTAAGCAGCCATGATTTATTTATTATGTAACCGCTGATTTTATTTCTGCAATGTTTTAACCCTTGATGTGCCTGAACTATTAGTAAGTGAAATGTTGCTGTTTAGGCTGTCTATATGATCATTGATCTGGAGCAATTCTCTGTTTGCATACACAAGTCATGTTAAAGATTGAACTGTTATATTGATGGCTTAATTATGTCCATATTCAGGTAAATTGATCTCAATTGACTGGATAACTGGCATAATACAGGGAACTCGAACATACTATGGAGGACATTGGCTTAGGAATAGTATTCATTTGAAATCAGTAGAAGTTAGTACTCCAATTATGCTTATTACAGATGATGCTTTTTATGGCTAAACAAATGCTTCTATGGTACTCGAAAGGCTAATATCTAGAACATGCTCAATTGGTGTGGTTCCAGTGGGACTACACCTTCTCCATAGCAACAGTAGTGGGAATGAGATTCACTGGGGCTTTTGAACATGTGTTACAGGAATAAGAGAGTCCCACTGCAGTATTTTGTAACTATACCATCATAGTGGTTAGATTGCCTTTACAAGCCTGTTTTACATTTTAGGAGCTACGTGTTAAATAATTCATATTTTATGGCAGAATTGATGTGGTCTGCAGTGCCTGCATGGATTAGGCTCATTAAAACGAGCTAGAAATGCCTGGGAGCAATTTTTCATTTGATTTCATACGTAGTGAAAAATTAAATATTGCAGTAGAAAATGTCAATCTTATGTAAATGAGGCATTGCCGTATAGAGATGATTGAAAATTGACATGTTTCAATCGTGGGGGAAAAAAATGTCGTATGACATGATTCACTCACTGGAAACAGGATTTCATGGTTTTCAACCCAAAAGTGATGCTGTAATTTATCCAGAACAAAGGCTTTAATACACACTCATTTCTGAATCAGAAGTAGGTACTTTGAAGGAACGAAGGAGAGGAAGAGCAGCCAAGTACTTCCTTTGTTTGGAGTCTGCATGATTGCAATTTTTCTGTAGCTTCAAAGATTATTTAGACTTGTTTTAAAATGATGCATTTAGTACCTTTCTGCTGGCAATACTGTTAGACAGCAGAGTTTAAAGATACCTCAGACTCACTTGTAATCAGGGCATAAGGCAGATATTTGGTGCATCCCATTAAATCTGATGCAGCATAAACTTGCTGCACTTAGTCAGCGATTCAGTTCATAGCACATCCCGATGTCTAGTTTGTGAAACTAGACAAGTGGCCCACATATGTGGACGTAGAGAAAATGTTTCCACTTGTGGGGGAGACCAGAACTAGGGGCCATAAATATAAGATGGTTACTAATATAAATCTAATAGGCAATTCAGGAGAATCTTCTTTACCCAGCGAGTGTTTAGAATGTGGAACCTGCTACCACAAGGAGTAGTTGAGGTGAAAAACATAGATGCATTTAAGGCGAAGCTAGATAAACACGTGAGGGAGAAAGGAATAGAAGGATATGTTGATGGGGTTAGATGAAGAAGGGTGGGAGGAGGCTCATGTAGAGCATAAACACCGGCATGGATTTGTTGGGCCGGATGGCCTGTTTCTGTGCTGTAAATATGATGTAATACTATGTAATATATACATTAGTGCAGCTACTGTGGACTGTTGAAACTGTGTCCTTGGTTCCCATTCCTTGAATGTGTTGTGTAAACCTTGTAAGAGAGAGCAATCGTAGAAGGGTCTGGGCTCTGTCATATTGGAACTGTCCTAAATTGAGCAGCGTGTACATGGAATACATTCAAGTAGAGCGTATGCAGGATTTAGTTTGTGCCTCGGTCATCTTAAATTATGGAAGTTTGCTTGATTCAAAATTTCTTAGCAAAAGTAATTAAACTTGTAGGTGTCAGCCTTGGCTCAGTAGTAGCACTCTCACCTCTGAGTCAGAAGATCATGTGTTCGAGCCCCACTCCAGAGACTTGGACACACAATCTAGGCTGACACTCCAGTGCAGTACTGAGGGGGTGCTGCACTGTTGGGGGTGCTGTCTTTCAGATGAGATGTTAAACCGAGGCCCTGTCTGCCCCCTCGGTGAATGTTAAAGATCCCACCACACTATTTGAAGAAGAGCAGGGGCGTTCTCTTGGTATCCTGGCCAATATTTATATCTCAACCAGCACCTAAAAGCAGATGATGTCATTTATTTCATTGCCATTTGTGGGACATTACTGTGCACAAATTGGCTGCCGTATTTTCCTACATCACAACAGTGACTACACTTCAAAAGTGCTTCATTGGCTGTAAAGTGCTTTGGCACATCCTGAGATTGTGAAATTCGCTATATAAATGCAAGTTTCTCTTTCTTTCTAAACAGCACCAGTTGTCAGATGATTGATGGCTGTCGGAATCTCCTGAAAATTGAGGGCATTTTGTACGAATGTGCTGGTTATCTCTTTTGACAATTCTTTTTCCTCAAAAATGTAGGATAATAGTTTTAATCTAATTCAAAGAGATTACAGCAGGATAATGTAACAATTATTTGATACATTTTTGGAGCAAAAACTCAAAAGTATGAAAACGCAACAAACTGCCAGGAGATATGTAAAAGTGGCCAAAGGGGATTTACCCTCTGATATTAAGATGAAAAGAAAGCATGGAATAAGAAAAGGCCATTTGTTCCAGATATCATAATAGATTGGATTGGATTGAATTGGAACAGAACTAAACTGGACTGGTGGATTGGATTGAACTATATCCAATTCAGTCCAGTCAGATATATATATACATACATATATAATATGTATGTATTGTGTATGTATGTATTATATGTGTATATTTTATATATATAAATGGTGGGGAAGATTTATAATCACCCATCAGCTCTGGCCTGTTGCACTTCACATGCCATCACTGGACTGAATAAGGCAGGAATCATTATGTCCTGTAGAATATTTGATTATCTCAGTTTATACCTATCCCCAAAATCTGAAATCCTATTCCTGATTGGATATTTATCCAGCTACTTTTTGAATGAATTAGCTGACATGAAGTTGTTGACACCTTGCTTGGGGTATGTTACCACTGGTGCAGGAGACCTCTGATACCCTTACCAATTAGCTATTATACACATGTCAGCCCTGATGGTGAAACAGACACTTTGATCGGAGGGAGGGTCCACAGTTGAGCCTGATCTTGTCCTCACACGTTATCCACACATGTACATTTGTATTGGGAGTCGCTGGATCACAATCAGGATTGGGTATCTTGACTGATTCTCCTGGAGATAATGAAGTCAATTGCAGCATCCATATCACTAGTCCAGCTAAGTACCAACTATGCAGGGATTGTACCCGAGACATTTCTTGACCGTATGGTTTAGCTGTGCTGGATAAGTTCAATGGGATGCTGAATAGTTTGAATTGGAATTGATCTGCATTGTGTCAACTCCAGTTGTTAAATTGGAGCTAATATGACACTGTCCCAGTGCCAAGTCACCTTCTTAGGGTCTCCAGGGAAGTAATGCAGTTTAACTGGATTGAGATCTCCATATTGCATAATTATCATGCCAATTTGATGTTCTATGCCAAAATTGTAGTGTAACAAAAACACAAATCTGATTTTCAAGATGGGAGATGTTCATTTTATAATCACGAGCACATACAGGTGCCACATTGGCTTTAGGGATTTGATACTGAAATTTGAGTCACAGCATCAACTCTTAGGCTCAGTCACCGGAGAACCGGAACATTGGATTAATTACATAGACTTCAGATATGAACATGGACACTTTCTGATTAGTTACTTCCACTGGTCAGTTCTCCTTCGAGCACCCTTCTATTAAGTTCTGAATGGTCAATAATAAGTGAGTCATAGCTGCCGCCAGGGAAATTATCACAGTTTCCGAGTGATATTGTTAGAATCTAATGCTACCTGCACAGTAATAAAATAGCAACCTTTCCCATTAAGTACATTAGTTCATTTAAAGCACATGAATGGTTGAGGTAATGGGGATGTCATGTTCTAAGATTTTTATCTGGTTGGCCTGGAAGGGATTTTTGATTTAAGTTCTAATCTGTTTCTGACATAAATTCAGGTTCCGGATACAAAGCATTTCAGGATACATAGGGGGAAAAATTAAATTGGTTGCGCCTCCTGTTAGCGCCTGAAGAGGGCGCTAATGGGGCGCAAAGCAACTAGCACCCGGGCGCGGTGATGTTTGCGCCGCTCGCAAAATGAACTAGACATTTTGCGGCGGCACTAAACACTACCGCCACGATCTCCTGCGCCAGCAGATCGTGACGTCAGTCAAGTGCGCAATGCCCCGGAGCGGATATTGAGTGGCGCCCCCTGCCTTACCACCTACCGCTAGCAACGACAGGTTGAGGGGAGCGTTTTGCAGTCAGGAAGGGACTGGGGAGCGCTATTTAAAGATGACCGTTTCCTGCCTTTTATTGTTGGTGACATTTTTGAGCCACGTATTCTGAGAGAGAGAGAGAGAGAGAGAGACTTCTGGAGAGATTCAACACTGTGTAAAGGAGTTTTGGGTACTGAGCAGCACTTTGCAGGTTCATTTTGATTTGCCCTTCCTTGTATCGATTTAGAAGAGACTGTGGGGGCTGCACTCTGAGCTCTTTCCCTGGGCCTCTCCATTGTTCTTTCCAGCATATTTGATGTACAGGTCTCTCCATGCCGAGATTCAAGGCTGCAATGAGCAGGATGTGGATGGAAAGCAAGATCAACCCTCCCCTTTAAGAACTGGCCAGCGCCATTGTGTGTGTGTTCCATTGCTGACTGACATCACATGAGCTTCGCCAGCGCTCTGAGGTAGCGCCTCGCTCCTCAGCCTTTGCGCCTTAAGACAGGTGTGAAGCGCCTGATTTAGCGCTCCAATCACCTCCAGGGTCGATAAAAGCCAAGTTTGCAGTCAGAGGTGATAATTCGCACCAGGCGCTAATCTTTGCGCCCGGCCGATAATTGCTCCCCAAATGGGGCGATACTGAATTTCTCCCCCATAGAGTTTCAGACTTGATAGCAAAATGCTTAGAGCCACTGAAACAAAGGATCTTCCAAAGGGAAAACTGTTATGCCATATCAGTTTGAGACAAAGGAGAATAATGCAAACCAGCTCATTTTTAGCATATTGTAAGGATTTTGCCTCCACTTTTCATGTTTTCCTAAAAAAAAAAACTGATCAAATCTGAAAATGTAACTACCAATCGTATTTAAATTTTAGGCATGACATTTGAGAGAAAATGATCAAATTTGCAATATTTAGAGTGTAGTATCCATGAACTGTTTTTGATAGAATCATGTCAGTTTGGCTCAATAACCTGGCAATCTTGCCTCTGAATCACTAAGCTTTAGGTTTGAGCGCAACTGTAGAACTTGAGCTCTCAATCCAGGCTGACACACAAGTACAATACTGAGGAAGTGTTGCATTGTCTGAGATGGCATTCTTTGAATGAGATGTTAAGCCAACGGATAAAACAAAAAGGACTTCGGATGCTGGAAATTTGGAATAAAAACAGAAAATGTTGGAATCACTCAGCAGGTCAGGCAGTATCTGTGGGGAGATGAAGGTAGGGTCAACATTTCATGACCTTGTGAAAGAAACAGATCCGATTGGTCAATCGCCTTTTCTTGTACAATATGTTATGTCCTTACATCATTATACAGTGTAAATGATGTACCTGCCCATGATTAAGTACACAATACTGAATTCAAAAGTAATTGATTTTTAACTTCATATCTCTTGAACGATTACATCAGTGAGTTTAAAGACAGATCTTTTATTTATATAGCACCTATTATGATCTCAGGATTTCCCAAAGTGCTTCACAGCTAATGAAGTGCTTTTGAAATGTAGTTACTGTTGTCATATGGGCAGCCAATCTGCACACAGCAAGGTCCCACAAACAATGAGATAATGACCAGATAATCTCGTCTTTTTTTTTTAGTAATGTTGATTGCAGGATAAATATTGAACAGGAAACTGGGAGAATTGCCCTTCCTCCTCTTCAAATAGTGCCACAGGATCTTTTACAACCACCTCAGAGGACCGATGGGGTTGAACATCTCATCCAAAAGATGGCACCTGCGACAGGGCATCACTCCCTCAGTACTGCACTGAAGTGTCAGCCTAGATTATGTGCTCAAGACCTGGAGTGGGGCTTGAACCTTTATCTTTCTAAATCCGAAGTGAGAAGATTAGCACTGAACCAAAGCTGAATAGTCATGTTGTATGTTAGTACCTCTGCTACAATTGCAACTCAGAAGAAAAATATAACTATTCTCTGGGGTTTACAGTGTCACATCAGAACAGTCCCGATTCTGTAAAGTGTAATATGTAGGCACTGTTACATTAATAAATAGCATCTTACGTTGCAGTGAGTGATTCTATTGGTTAAAGAAGGATTTTCATGTTTCTGTGGCATTTACAGATCGGAACAGCACAGTTCTAAGACTAAATTTGAGCATTACCATGTTTTCCCAGGAGAGAGTGAATAGCATTAAACACCATCTGCTGAACCACAAGCAATTATGACGTGTTTTCTTCAATTTTAGTAAATTTTTAATAAAGTTTATGGAGTCATAATTGAAATCATGGTGATGCCATTATGTGACTAATCACACTATTGCATATATCTCAGTTTACTAACTTGGTGAAATAATGTGAAAAACACTTAGCCAGGACACTGATAACCTATTTAAGAATGTGGAAGTTGGTCACACCGCAGGTAAAGGGTGTACAGGCAGGAAGTGAATGGGTGACCACCAGGCAGAGTAAGAGGTGCAGGCAGGTAGTGCAAGGGTCCCCTGTGGCCATCCCCCTCTCAAACAGATATACCACTTTGGATACTGTTGGGGGGGGGTGACTTATCAGGGGAAGGCAGCAGCAGCCAACTTCCTGGCAGCATGGGTGGCTCTGCTGCACAGGCAGGGAGCAAAAAGTATGGAAGAGCTATAGTGATAGGGGACTCAATTGTAAGGGGAATAGATAGGTGTTTCTGTGGCCGCAAACGAGACTCCAGGATGGTGTGTTGCCTCCCTGGTGCAAGGGTCAAGGACGTCTCGGAGCGGCTACAGAACATTTTGGAGGGGGAGGGCGAACAGCCAGTTGTCGTGGTGCACATAGGCATCAACGATATAGGTAAAAAACGGGATGAGGTCCTAAAAGCAGAATATAGGGAGTTAGGAGGTAAATTAAAAAAAATAGGACCTCAAAGGTAGTAATCTCAGGATTGCTACCAGTGCCACGTGCTAGTCAGAGTAGAAATAGGAGGATATTTCAGATGAATACGTGGCTAGAGGAATGGTGCAAGGGGGAGGGATTCAAATTCCTAGGACATTGGAACCGGTTCTGGGGGAGGTGGGACCAGTACAAATGGGACGGTCTGCACCTGGGTGGGGCCGGGACCGATGTCCTAGGGGGAGTGTTTGCTAGTGCTGTTGGGGAGGGTTTAAACTAAAGTAGCAGGGGGTTGGGAACCTGAGCAGGGAGACAAAGGAAAGGGAAACAAGGATAAAAGCAAAAGACAGGAAGGAGAAAAACAAAAGTAGAAGGCAAAGAACTCAACGGTTTAAATCAAACATGGTCACAGTAAATAATAATTCATATAGGTCTGAGAGTGTTAAAAAAACAAGCCTGAAGGCTTTGTGTCTTAATGCAAGGAGCATTCGGAACAAGGTGGATGAATTAGCTGCGCAAATAGAGGTAAATGAATACGATTTGATTGGGATTACAGAAACATGGCTCCAGGGTGGCCAAGGCTGGGAACTCAACATCCAGGGTTATTCAATATTTAGGAAAGATAGGCAAAAAAGAAAGGGAGGTGGGGTAGCATTGCTGGTTAAAGAGGGGATTAACACAATTGAAAGGAAGGATATTAGCTCTGATGATGCGGAATCTGTATGGGTAGAACTGAGAAATAACAAGGGGCAGAAAACATTAGTGGGAGTGGTATATAGACCTCCAAACAGTAATACGAAGGTTGGGGACGGCATTAATAGGGAAATTTGAGAAGCATGCAGTAAGGGCACAGCAGTCATCATGGGTGACTTTAATTTACATGTAGATTGGGCTAACCAAATTAGTAAAAATACTGTGGAGGAGGAATTCCTAGAATGTTTACGGGATGGTTTTCTGGAACAATATGTCGAGGAACCAATCAGAGATCAGGCCATCTTAGACTGGGTATTATGTAACGAGAAAGGATTAATTAGCAATCTTGTTGTACGAGGCCCCTTGGGTCAGAGTGATCATAATATGATAGAATTCTTCATTAGGATGGAGAGTGAAGTAGTTGAATCAGAGACTAGGGTTCTGAATTTAAATAAAGGAAACTACGATGGTATGAGGCGCGAATTGGGTAGGATTGATTGGGGAATGTCACTCAAAGGGTTGACAGTGGATAGACAATGGCAAACATTCAAAGACTGCATGCATGAACTACAGAATTTGTTCATCCCAGTGTGGCATAAGAATAAAACAAAAAGGGTGATTCAACCGTGGCTAACAAGGGAAATTAGGGATAGCATAAGATCCAAGGAGAGGGCATATAAATTGACCAGAAAAAGCGGTAACCCTGAGGATTGGGAGCAGTTTAGGATTCAACAAAGGAGGACAAAGGGATTAATTAAGAAGGGGAAAATAGAATATGAAAGTAAGCTTGCAGGGAACAACAAAACTGACTAAGAGCTTTTATAGATATGTGAAGAGAAAAAGATTAGTGAAATCAAGTGTAGGTCCCTTGCAGTCAGAAGTGGGGGAAGTTATAATGGGGAACAAAGAAATGACAGACCAATTAAATGCATATTTTGGTTCTGTCTTCACAAAGGATGATACAAATAACCTCCCAGAGATGTTGGAGAACATAGGGTCTGATGAAAGGGAGGAACTGAAAGAAATCAGTATTTGCAGGGAAATGGCGTTAGGGAAATTGACGGGATTGAAGGCCGATAAATCCCCAGGGTCTGATAATCTACATCCTAGGGTAATTAAGGAAGTGGCCCTAGAAATAGTAGATGCATTGCTGATCATCTTCCAACATTCGATGGAATCTGGAACTGTACCCATGGATTGGAGGGTAGCTAATGTTACCCCACTATTCAAAAAGGGTGGTAGAGAGAAAGCAGGGAATTACAGATCAGTAAGCCTGACATCGGTAGTGGGGAAAATGCTGGAGTCCATTATAAAGGATGTAATAGCTGAGCACTTGAAAAACAGTGACAGGATCGGACAAAGTCAACATGGATTTACAAAAGGTAAATCGTGCTTGACTAATCTACTGGAATTTTTTGAGGATGTAACTGGGAAAATAGATGAGGGAGAACCAGTAGGTGTGGTGTATTTGGACTTTCAAAAGGCTTTCGATAAGGTCCCGCATAAGAGATTAGCATGTAAAGTTAAGGCACATGGGATTGGGGGCAAGGTATTGACTTGGATAGAGAACTGGTTGGCGGACAGAAAGCAGAGAGTAGGAATTAATGGGTCTTTTTCCGAGTGGCAGGTAGTGACTAGTGGGGTACCGCAGGGTTCGGTCCTTGGACCCCAGCTATTCACAATATACATTAATGATCTAGATAAGGAAACTAAATGTAATATCTCCAAGTTTGCAGATGACACAAAGCTGGGTGGGCGTGTGTGCTGCGAGGAGGATACTGAGAAACTCCAGGATGATTTGGACAGGTTGGGTGAGTGGGCAGAAGCGTGGCAGATGCAATATAACGTGGATAAATGCGAGGTTATCCACTTTGGTGTCAAAAACAGAAAGGCAAACTATTATCTGAATGGCAATAGATTGGGAGAAGGGGAAGTGCAACGAGACCTGGGTGTCCTTGTGCACCAGTCGCTGAAGGTAAGCATGCAGGTGCAGCAGGCGGTGAAGAAGTCAAATGGTATGTTGGCCTTCATAGCGAAAGGGTTTGAGTATAGGAACAGGGATATCCTGCTGCAGTTGTAGACCACACCTTGAATACTGTGTGCAGTTTTGGTCGCCTTATCTGAGGAAGGATTTTCATGCCATGGAAGGAGTTCAGCGAAGATTCACAAGGCTGATACCTGGGATGGCAGGAATGACATATGAGAAGAGATTGAGTCGATTGGGCTTATACTCGCTGGAGTATAGAAGAATGAGAGGGGATCTCATCGAAACATATAAAATTCTGACAGGTCTGGACAAACTAGATGCAGGAAGAATGTTCCCGATGGTCGGAGAGTCCAGAACCAGGGGTCATAATCTAAGGATAAGGGGTAAGCCATTTAGGACAGAAATGAGGAAGAATTTCTTCACCCAGAGAGTGGTGAACCTGTGGAATTCTCTACCACAGAAGGTAGTTGAGGCCAAGTCATTAAATATATTATAGAATGAGTTAGATATATTTCTTAAAGCTAAAGGTATCAATGGATATGGGGAGAAGGCAGGTACAGGGTACTGAGTTTGGCTGATCAGCCATGATCTCATCGAATGGCGGAGCAGGCTCGAGGGGCCGAATGGCCTACTCCTGCTCCTATCTTCTATGTTTCTATGTAACTACCTATCTGGATTGAAGGAGCAGTGCAATTATATCTGATCTTACAAAAGTGATGGTGTTAGCCCTGTACCACTGAAGATGGCCATTGAAATGCGAATCTGCTATGATTTTTTTTGTACAATATATAAAGTTGTTTTTGTAAGGTTCCAAAAATGTAGCCTTAATGACGGGTATATTTGTGAAATCATGCATATTTAATCTTCTTATAAAGGCCACAACAGACTTCTATATCTCCTACTATCTTTGATAACCTAAATTGGGGGCTTGGTTTGTAAACAAGAATTTCCATGTTGCAAATATAACATTTCTGACAACATCTGGCCTTTAACAGCTCATACTTTGGATCTATTTCCAGAAAAGAAATTGGTAGATTTTGTCCAGCTGCTTGGGCCAATGCATGTCTCTGGTTACAACTGGATTAAGCTTCAGCTGAACAGTGTGTGTGATAGCTATTGCCAGGGTACTGGCAAATGTGGCACTGTTGGAATAGCCTTATTTCATTCCCTCATATGCATTCTTGTGCCTAGATTTACAAGCCATATGGTTAATAACTTTATAGATATTATGCGCTGTAGCAAATAAAACAAGCCATAATGCTTTAGAGTTTGAGTTCTGCGAATGAATTCGAACATGCACAGAACCAGATGATCTGTTACTGATAAGCCTCAGACTACGCCATCTGGATTACAGTGTCAGAATGACTACTAATGAACAGCTTGTTGTGTTCTTTCTTAACATGAGTGCTAAGGCTGTACAGATATATTTAGCGAGTGCTTTTGTAGACAAAGACATAAAATAAGGTTGATTCCTGCGTAGCTAATGTAGGTTAATCTCTATTGACAGCTCTTAAAAGCCATGAGAAAAATTAAATGCTCGAAGTAAGAATGAAGATGGAATCTGAAGTGGTAATTAGAACTGGTTCAAATTAGAATGATTCAGATTTATTCAAAATAATCCAAATTAGGACTGATCTATATTTTTTTTTTGCATGTATTTCAGGTGCAATATTCCTTTAAAAAATCTGCTTCATATACGAAATACCACTTTCTCTCACACTAAAAGTCTCCATATCATGTATCCATTGTTAGGAGTGATTGTAAAATATAATTTGTTTCCAAAGTGTGTTTGTGACTAATACCTGTTTTCTCTCGTGTTTTTGATGGAAGAATAAGTATTTGATCAGTAGTGGTTTAATTATGGCTGTTAATCTAAATGACCAGCAATTTGGGGGTCAGTTTGCAACAGAATCTCAAGCAGCCTAATGCTGGACATCCATCAGAGGCACTAGCAGTTGAATGGTTGGGTTTGCATCCAAATTACCAGTGGCGTAATAGTGGCTATCTGACCAAGTTGTGCCTATTCTTTTGGTAGATTTAAGTGTACGTCACTACTCGTTTAGTGATTGGTATGTATCCTTGCATCCCAATGTGATGACTGCATGCCTCTGAGACCCTACATTTTTTTTAATGGGTGTTTGTCTGAGTCAGCAGTGGTAACTTGGCAATATGAATCTTAGACTGGCTGCCCAGAGGAAATTTTTACCCGTTTCATAGCAGGCATTGCAAAATCCAAGATTTGCTCTGAGTTTGAATCCTCGTCCAAAGTTTAAGTTTATCTGAACGTTACCACCTTATCAGAAATGTCAAACTATGTAAATTTATGTATCTCCACATCAGAAATGACCAACTATGTAAATTTTGAGACTCAATAGAAAATACTCTACATTCAATTGGCATGGTTTCCATTTCAGAATGGCCTGTTTGTGTTCTGACTGCATGCTTAAACTTGCCTTGGTTCAATTCATGCACGATCTGGTGACCCATGCTCAGCATTTTCTTTTCCTCCTGAAAATGACAAGATATTCATCTTGGGGCTGATTAGTCATGTAAATATTCTACTTCAAAGCTGAGATATATTGTTACCTCATTTTTCTCTTGATCCCAATCACCATCCATGCATCCAGTTCCTGGGGCTGCTGGGCAGGAGTGGACCTTTCTTTGCTACAGATCAGTTGTCCATAAGACATGTCTGTGAAAGCTACAAAGAGGAATAACGCTTAATATTGTACATCAAAGAATGGTACCATAAATGTTGTTTTTATATGCTTCCATTATTTTCCACTCCATTAGTGGCCCAAAAAGGGAGCAACTGAGACAAACTTATCTACACCCAGTATTTTTTCTTCACTTACCGTCCAAAGGAATGATGTGATTCTCGCCCTCATGGTACTCATTCAGTAACTAAAACTCTTAACACAAACCATTTGGAATTATGAGTTAACACTAGGACTCCTGACACCAACAAATATTGCATGTTCCAGATCTAAACCAAAAGCTTTTATTTTAATAAGCTTAATTTCCAGTTGTAAAAACGAAAGACTAACTTGCATTTATAGAGCCCCATTCACGACCTCCGGACATCCCAAAGTGCTTTACAACCAATGAAGTACTTTTGAAGTGCGTCACTGTTGTAGTGTAGGAAACACGGCAGCCAATTTGCACACAGCAAGATCCTACTAATAGCAATAATCTGTTTTCGATGTTGGTTGCGGGTTAAATGTTGGCCAGGATACCGGGGAGAACTCCGCTGCTGTTCTTTGAATAGTGTCATGGGATCTTTAATAACCACCTGAGAGGACAGATAGGGCTTTGGTTTAACATCTCATCTGAAAGACGGCATTTCCGACAGTGCAGCACACACTCAGTACTGCACTGGAGTGCCAGCCTAGATTATGTGCTTAATGTCCAATTCTGGGCACCACACTTCAGGAAGGACGTGAAGGCTTTGGAGAGGGTACAGAAGAGATTTACTAGAATGCTTCCAGGGATGAGGGAATAGAGTTATGTGGATAGTCTAGAGAAGCTGGGGTTGTTCTCCTTGGAGCAGAGAAGGCTAAGAGGAGATGTGATAGAGGTGTTAAAATCATGAAAGTTTTAGATAGAGTAAATAAAGAGAAACTGTTTCCAATGGCTGAAGTGTCGATAATGAGCGGGCACAGATTTAAGGTGATTGGCAAAAGAACCAGAGGCGCTGTGAGGAAAAACTTTTTTACGCAACGAGTGGTTGGATTTGGAATTCACTGCCTGTCATGGTCATGGATACAGACGCGATAGCAGCCATCAGAGGGAATTGGATAAATACTTGAAGGAGAAAAAATTGCAGGGATCCGGGGAAAGAGTGGGGGAGTGGGACTAACTGGATTGCTCTTCGAAAGAGCTGGCGTGGACTCGATGGGCTGAATGGCCTCCTTCTGTAATGTACGATTCTATGATTCTACAAGTTTCTGGAATGGCACTTGAACCCATGACCTTTTGACTCAGAGGTGAGAGTGCTACCGAATGAGCCACAGCTGACACAAAAAGACAGACATTTACAAGCTCTACTGCCTTATATTAAGCAATGAATTGTAAAATCTGATGTAAAACAAGTGGAGATTTTGATTAATTTAAATAATAAAAACAACATGAAGCTGGAAGTTGGAGTAATGACATTGAAATATAATTTTGGAAGATATTCTGGAATGTCAGTACAGGATAAGAAATGTCACTTTTGTAAATGGATTAAAACTGAAGAACCTTTAATCCTGCAGTGACCTGGTCTCAGAGTGGATTAAGTATGAACTCACTGGGAGTGTGATTGCAATTTTAGAAAGTAGTAATGAAAAAAGGAATAGAATCATCGAGATGATAGTACGGAAGGAGGCCATTCTGCCTGTGGCAATGCTAGCCTTTCAACTGGAGCTATCCACTCTAATTTCATTTCCCTGCCATGTTCCCATGTGTTTTTATGTTTTATACCTTTTCAAGTACTAAGCCAATTCTCTTTTAAGTCGTGTTGTAGTCTTTGCTTCAATACTCACTGGTGGTAAAGCATTCCTTGTTCTAATAATTGTCTATGGAAAAGAATCTTCTATTTCCTTTGTTCTTCTCGAGATAACCCTGAGTCTGTGCCCTTTTGTTACTAATTTTCTGATAAATGAAAACAATATTTTACTATTTACCCTCTCAACCTCTCTCAATTTTGGAAAACCTCTATCAGCTAGGTATTCTGCGGCGAGTGTCTCATCTCCTGACTCCCCAAAGCCTTTCCACCATCTACAAGGCACAAGTCAGGAGTGTGGTGGAATACTCTCCACTTGCCTGGATGAGTGCAGCTCCAACAACAGTCAAGAAGCTCGACACCATCCAGGACAAAGCAGCCCGCTTGATCGGCACCCCATCCACCACCTTAAACATTCACTCCCTCCACCACCGGCGTACCGTGGCTGCAGTGTGTACCATCTACAAGATGCACTGCAGCAACTCGCCAAGGCTTCTTCGGCAGCACCTCCCAAACCTGCGACCTCTTCCACCTAGAAGGACAAGGGCAGCAGGCGCATGGGAACACCACCACATCCAAGTTCCCCTCCAAGTCTCTCACCATCCTGACTTAGAAGTATATCGCTGATCCTTCATCGTCGCTGGGTCAAAATCCTGGAACTCCCTCCCTAACAGTACTGTGGGAGTACCTTCACCACATGGACTGCAGCGGTTCAAGAAGGCGACTCACCACCACCTTCTCGAAGGGCAATTAGGGATGGACAATAAATGCTGGCCTTGTCAGAGACGCCCACATCCCATAAACGAATAAAAACAAAAGATGCCCCCTTAACCTTTTCTGTTCCACTGAAAAAAGCTCCAGTTTTTGAGCTTTTTTTTAACTAACTATAACCTCTCATTCCTGGTACCATTGTGGAGAATCTTCAATGTGCCCTTTCAATGGCTCTAGTATCCTCCTTGTAATGGGATACCCAGAACTGCCACAATACCAACTGCAGCCTAAGATAATGTTCAATGGTCTATAGTTTTCTGGCATGACCTTGTCACCTCTACCTTCTTTGGTAGAATTCCTGCTCCCAAAAATGTCTAAAATTCTGGTTAGTGCCCTCACTATCTGCTTGCCCGCCTCCTATATTCTGGGCTATAAGCCATCTGCACCTAGTGACTTTTATACTTTTAGTCCCACTAACTTTTTTTTGAATATTTAGTTCCAATCGTGGCTTTTCCACATCCCGCTCAGGCATTCCTACAGTCCCACTTTAATCTTTCTCTGTGATAACTGGAGCAAATACTTAATCAGCATCTCTATCATTCACTCACTTTCAAGTACACAATGCCCCCCTTCATGTCTAAATGGTCCCACCCCTTGTTTGACTATCATTTCACTGCTTGCCTGCAGAAAATGCTGGAAATACTCAACAGGTCAGGCAGCATCATGGAGAGAGAAACAGAGTTAAGGTTTCAGGTCGATGACCCTTCGTCAGAACTGGAAAAAGTTGGAGAAGTAACAGATATTTAAGTCCTCAGCCTCTTACACCAATCAGCTTTGATGGACGGGTCACATCGTCTGCATGCCTGATATGAGACTCCCAAAACAAGCACTCTACTCGGAGCTCTGACACAGCAAGAGAGCCCCAGGTGGGCAGAGGAAACGCTTCAAGGACACCCTCAAAGCCTCCTTGAAAAAGTGCAACATCCCCACTGACACCTGGGAATCCCCGGCCCAAGACCGCACAAAGTGGAGGAGAAGCATCTGGGAAGGCGCCGAACACCTCGAGTCTTTTCACCGGGAGCAAGCGGAAGGAGCGCACGTCAACCCAAGCACCCCACCCACCCGCCCCTTCAACCACCGTCTGCCCCACCTGTGACAGAGACTGTAGGTCCCGCATTGGACTCATCAGTCACCTGAGAACTCATTTTTAGTGTGGAAGCAAGTCATCCTCGGTTCCGAGGGACTGCCTAAGAAAAGAAGAAGAAGACGCTGTTCCAACGAAGCTCGAGCAACAGCACCTCCTCTTTCGATTAGGCACTTTACAGCTTTCTGGACTCGACATCGAGTTCAACAATTTCGGACTATAACCTCGGCCCCCATGTTTTCTTTTCTCTCTCACATGGCAGCTGCTGATGATTCTGCCATTGTCATTTACACCTCCTCTGGAATCATCTTTTGTTTCTTAACTTGTCCCATTACCATCTCCTTTTGCCTTGCACCATCATCCTTTTTGTCTTTCAATCACTCCTGCCTTCCATCCTATCACAGACCTTTCCTTTGTTCTTTCCTCCCCTCCCTTTCCCTGCCCCACACTTGCTTAAATATCTGTTACTTCTCCAACTTTTTCCAGTTCTGACGAAGGGTGATCGACCTGAAACGTTGACTCTGTTTCTCTCTCCACAATGCTGCCTGACCTGCAGAGTGTTTCCAGCATTTTCTGTTGTTTCAGATTTCCAGCATCCGCAGTATTTTGCTATTGTATTACTGCTTGTGCTTGCTATTTCCTTTGTGGATCACCATACACCACCTTAGCCTTGCTAATCCTTTTTGCTTTCCTTCTGTGCTTTTTATATTTTTCATAGTTATCCTCTGTATCACTCCCCTATGTTTATCGCATGCCTCTTTTTAAGCCTCACTGCCAGCTTATTATTTTATGTTTTGGGCAGTATTTCCCAACTGTTCTCTTACTTTCTGCTCATTTACCAGTCCTGCTTCATTACCCAGCATCAGACCTAATACTGCATCATTCCTTGTTGGATATGCAATATACTGAATAATGATCCTGAATGCATTTAAGACCTGCTCCACATTTTGGCCACAAACATTTGTCTTATTGCAGTCTACCTCACGGTAGTTAAAAGGCCCCTTTGTTGTCACTCTTTTACTGTGTACACATAATTTGCATATGGTAGTGGGGAAGAAAGGAGGAAAGTAAATTGATGCATAAAGGAGGTATCCTACATACATGCAATGCCATCACAGTAAGCAAATGATAGAATCTTAAAAAGCAAACGATGGCAAGTTTTATAGATTTGACCACCATTTGCAAGCAAATGGAGATTAATTTTTGAAGCTGACTCGAGTGGGAACTAACTCTATTTTTGCCTATGAAGATCTATCACTCCACAACTGAAAGCCTCTCTGAAACCATTCCAATAACTGCGAGGAATCCAAGCTTATCCAGAAGTAGAAAAAAAAAATCATTAAATCAATTGTTGCTGGGGCAAGCTGCATCTGAGCTGCCGTTATTTCACCAAGTTTTATCCTTTTGAGAGTTCTCCTATAGATAGTATTTGAGGGAGACATATTCCAAATGAGCAAGAGGCCACATCAGGGTAACCTTTGGTAGAAAAACATTTAAAGGGACCACAGCCAGGAGAAAGAGCAGCCAGCAAATGGTTGCAGATGAGATGAAACTAAGGGCCAGTTAAATTGAGGAAGCAGCCAAGCACCTACAAAAGAATTAGAGCAAATCAAAGAAAGAAAGAAGAAAAGAAAGACTTGCATTTATATAGCGCCTTTCACAACCTTAGGACATCCCAAAGCGCTTTACAGCCAATGAAGTACTTTTTGAAGCATAGTCACTGTTGCAATGTAGGAACCGCAGCAGCCAATTTGCACACAGCAAGCTCCCACAAACAGCAATGTGATGATGACCAGTTAATCTTTTTTTAGTAATGTTGATTGAGGGATAAATATTGGCCAGGACACCGGGGATTGAATGACTAAATCAATGACGATTGAAATTCAACATGGACGACTAGTACAAGGTACTACAGACTAAAAGGATCAATGGTTCTTACAAGTAAACTATGGATGGTATAGAAATAGCTAAAGGTGAAGTGAAAGGGATCTGGGGTGATAATAGATTTGGTACTTAACATGCCAAAGCTTTGTGCAGCAGAGATAAACCAAGCAAATATTCAAACATTTTATTACCGCTCAGGCGAGTATAAATTGGAGGTGTTGTGCTCCAATTTGATGGCGCTGAGGTCAGACTACATCTGAACTACTACGTTCAGTTTTGATCACCAAAACATAAGGGAAACATTCAAACAGTGGAGGAAGTGCAGGGAAGAGCCACAAGGCTGATCTTTAGTATCAAAGGATTGAGTTACAAGGAAAATCTGAAAACCCGGGGCTCTGGAGGGAAGTATACAGTGCTGTTATCTGGGATAATGATGTGGACTTGGGTATACATGGCATAATTTCAAAGTTTGCAGATGACATGAAACGCAGAAATGTAATAAACAATGAGGAGCATAGTAAAGGACTTCAAGAGGATATAGACAGACACATGGCAGGTGAAATTTAACGCAGAGAAATGTGAATGATGCATTTTGGTAGGAAGAATGAGGAGAGGCAATATAAAATAAATGGTACAATTTTAATGGGGATGCAGGGAGAGAGAGACCTGGGAGTGTATATATATATATACAAATCTTTGAAGGTAGCAGGACAAATTGAGATTGAAGCCATTAAAAAGCAAACGGGATCCTTGGCTTTATTAATAGAGGTCATGATGCGGAGATGCCGGTGTTGGACTGGGGTGGACAAAATTGAGAGGTCGCACAACACCAGGTTATAGTCCAACAGTTTTATTTGAAATCACAAGCTATCGATTGCCCCTTCCTCAGGTGAAGTAAATAGATACAGAATCGCCAAAGCTTTGGCGATTCTGTATCTATTTACTTCACCTGAGGAAGGGGCAATCGATAGCTCCGAAAGCTTGTGATTTCAAATAAAACTGTTGGACTATAACCTGGTGTTGTGCGACCTCTCAATTTTATTAATAGAGGCATCGAGTACAAAAGCAAGGTATTTATGCTAAACCTTTATAAAACAGTGGTTAGGCCTCAGCTGGAGTATTGTGTTCAATTTTGGGCACCACGCTTTAGGAAGGATGTCAAGGTCTTAAAGAGGGTACAGAGAGATTTACTAGAATGGTACTGGGGAGGAGGGACTTCAGTTATGTGGAGAGACTGGAGAAGCTGGGGTTGCTCTCCTTAGAGCAGAGAAGGTTAAGAGGAGATTTGATAGAGGTTTCAAAATCATGAACGGTTTTGATAGAGTAAATAATGAGACATTGTTTCCAGTGACAGAAGGGTTGGTAACCAAAGGACACATCTTTAAGGTGATGAGCAAAAGAACCAGAGGCGACATGAGGATTTTATTTTTTACGCAGCGAGTTGTTGTGATCTGGAATGCACGGCCTGATAGGGTGGTGGAAGCAGATTCAATCGTAACTTTCAAAAGAGAATTGGATAAATACTTGAAAGGAAAAAATTGATAGGGCTATGACAAAAGAGCAGGGGAATGGGACTAATTGGATAGCTCTTTCAAAGAGCCGTCACAGGTACGATGGGCCGAATGGCTGTCTCCTATGCTGTATCATTCTATTCTATGATTCTATGAAAGAACATGACGCAAAGAAGATATTAATGAAGAATGTATGATATTAAGTGCTGTACATAAGGTAAATCCTGGATACAATGGCCAGGAATTTCCATGGACCTGCTCCTACTCCGCCACCATAACTTTGCCGGAAGTGTGGCGGAAACAGCTCTGAGAGTTCACAGCCTATATCTCATTTTCCAACATTCAGCATTATGAACAACTTATCAATTCCTTCAATGCGTAAAAGAAAGTTGTTGCGTGTCCATGGGCCAGAGTTCTGTACCTGTTGATGAAGTTTTATGACCGCACAATAACTGCAGCAAGAGTAGTGAATATGTGGAGAAAGCTCACTAAATTAATATTACTTTAATTTAGTGGCTTTTGTAAACAAAGCTAGATAAATATCTGTTTAAGAATTTTATTCAGTGTTACAGGGAGAAAAATAGACACAAGTGGTCAAGTGCTTTATGGAACATGATGGTTTATGTGCTGCTGCTGCTGCCATTGGATTGAATTAGTTAGTGCTGTAAGTATAGGTCATAAAGTTGGATCAATATTCTGGATTTTGCTTTATCACATTATCTATTGGTGCGTGTCCAAGAAGATAATCATCTCCTTTATGGGACTGAATAAATTAGGCAGTATCTACAGTAGAGCAAATTATTCTGTAGAGGGAATAGACCTTATGGGCTGAATGGCCATAGGAACAGCAGTAGACCATTCAGCCCCTCGAGCCTGTTCCGCTATTCAGTTAGATCATGTCTGATCGGTACCTCAAGGCAATTTACCTGCCTTTGATATGTATCCCTTGATATCCTTGCCTAATAATCTATCTATAGCAGTCTTGAAAATGTCAATTAACTGAGCATCCACAGCCTTTTTGGGGATTGAATTCCAGATTTCCACTACCCTTTGTGTGGAAAAAGTGTTTTCTGATTCACCCCTGAAAGGTCTAGCTCCAATTTTCCCCAATTTTTTATGTCATATATGACTGTACAAGAATCCAATCTCTCAATTATTTTTACATTATTAAAAGTAAAACAATTATCCAAAACAAATCCAGAGATTTTTTTTTAAACTGTAATGTTCTGTACTCTCTGTGACTTTATATCCAAGAGACTGAACAGCCTTGGTTGCAAGCCATAGTGGCCCTGAATTTGCGGTCGGAGGCTTCCCGCGAGGAAATGCCTCCAATCTGCAAATAAAATGCCCACGTACCTGGTGGTCCGGGAGGTGCGGAGACTCGCGGTCCTGGGCCTCTCCGGGTACCCGTGGGTAGAGAGCCCCACGTATCTCGGGCGCATGCGGTTTGCAAGCGCCCCTGGGATCACGTGGGCTAGCCTAATGAATAAAAGAAGGGAATCCCCAGTCATACTTATGAGGGTTCTGTATGTACAGAAACCCCATAAGCATGAATGGAAATACTCCAAAAAATACATCCAAACGTCAAATAAAAAAAAAGAACATTACATATTTAAAATTAATTAAAATGGCATTTAAAAATAAATTTACATGTTTTAAAGGAGCTTAAAATAAACTTACCTTATTGTACAGGTTTTTTAAATGTATATACGCTTGATAAAATTGTATTTTTATGTTTTTTTTAAACTCTTACACTGGTAAAAGCATTCGCTGGGCTGAAGTTGGGCAAATCCTCTGCCCGGGGATGCGTTGGATCTGACAAGAAAATTCTTGACAGATTGCAAGTTCCGGGATTTCGCGCATGCACTTCGTGCACAAAAACCCTTAACTTGCATGGCCCTTACAGGCGTGTATGCACCCGTAGGGGCTGCAAATTACGGCCCATTCTCATCTGTTTTACACATACCCCTGCACTGTGATAGTAAACTGGATAAAATTATGTTTTCCTGCCAATGTGTAGGTTGATGAACTTTCCACCAGACACTGGAAGTAGATTCCATCTGGTTGCTATTGCTACATTGTTGGGTATTTACTCTGGATGTATATCTCAGGTTCACAGCAGTTTCTGTAGGGTATCGTGCATTCCCTAAGAGTAGGAATATGCAATTTTATTCTATTTTGTACTGATTTTAAGGCCTGCCAGAATCCCAAGTGCTAACAGCACTAAATTTGCTGTCCAACTTTATTTGCATAATAATTCACAATTCTAGGTGCAAACACTGCTGGTTCTAGACTCTTACAAGGTCTACCTCTTGCAGGAGAGAGAAATTGCATGCTAATCATATTTAAAGAATGGGGACAATTAAAGGGACATGTCAAAAGGAGGAGGACAAAAAATTTAGATACTTCTCTAGAGCAATCAAAGACCTCTCAACTCATCAGCACCCTTTGCCAAGGCTGAAGTGGAATGGGATTAAGAAGTGGCTGGCCAGGATGAAGGGAAGGGGACCCTGCAGGTGCAGGCATGAGTCTGCAGACAAGTGACAGTGTAGCCTAGCACTTGGTTTACTTGTTGATGGCTGCTGAAATAAAGATGGTGCTGCATTAGATGCTTACGTGGAGGGTTTTACTTTGTGCCACTCTACAGCACCATCCAATAGGTCAGTACGACAGCATGCTTGCAAGAAGGTGCAGTCAAGTTTTGGGCCAGAGCTGACCAACATTCCCATTAAGCTGACCTTTAATGTCCCTGCACAGGAGCCAGCTCTGTTGGTCGTGGCAGAGCTCGGACTCTGAGAAGGCAGGTTACCACAGCTATTTCCAAGTGGGTTCACCAGCCACTGCACAAATGGCTGGTGGCATCTGGGCATGTGCGACCAAACACGCAATGCAACCCAACAAGATCACCCTGATGTGTGTTCTTTCACGGAATCCGATGTAAACATGACATACTGTGATTGGGAGGCTTCAGAAGAACCTTGTAGCAGAAGGATTATGATGCCACTGGGGGGTCTGCTGATACAGCCGTCATTGCGAAGATGAGCCTCCGCCAATAATATCTGACAAATGAGGTTTGATACCTCTCTGCAGAAGTAAATCAATGTAAAAAAAAAAAATCATCCATTATCTCGTCTTCAGCATGATTTAAGTTTTAAGTGTAACTTTCAAACTTGGAGAGATCTCTTCCTGTACATCAACCATCAGACCAGTCACGCTCCCTATGTTGCTCGTCTTTAACTAAATGCACTAGCCTTGTGGGTTAAAATTATATTGCATGATATTGGCATTCAAATGCATTAGGTGCACTCGTATGAAATTAAATTGTAGCCATTAACACATTCATATACTGATATGGTATGTGTAATTTCTAATACAGAAAGGCAGTTTATAAATGAAGGTTAATATTCCTGGATTATATACACAGCCTATAGTCTACAAAGTATACTAAAAAAAAACTGACAGAAGACTGCAACAGTAGTCCTCTTTCTAAAAGCATTACACTTGTTTGGATTATTGATCTGGCCATACTAGTGATGTTTGGGTCAGTGGTGCTGCAATCCCCGGCACTGCTGTAGTGAGTGAAACATCCAAAGAAACAAGAACACATTGAAATGACTTTAGTACCTTCTGTTTTCATAACACTTTCACGGCATAAGCCGAATATGTGGTGGGTGACTGAGGAGTAGGAAAAATCATTCCAAGATAATATGACCACGTCATAACCTATTTGTGACTTAGCCATTTTCTGCATTTCATGGTCGCTCTGCGGTTTTATAGGATTACACTTTGAACAAGATACCTCCTTATAATGTCTATGTTTATCAATTCCAGGTGCAGTGTTATAAAGCCACAATTGTTTGCTTGTAAACTACATGTAATTATTAGTCAATTATCATTTGAGGGCTATAGTAGTACTTCTGCACCAAAGTAAATGATGGAACGATGCACCATGTGGTTCAAAGGGTTTATGAAAGAATGAGGCAGAGCTAAATAGTTTAATCAGCTTGAGATTGCTTTGCTATTTCTCGATTTAAAATAGCCTGATACATTCTTAATAATCATTGGTAAACAGCATCCTTTTCTGAACCCAGATCTGAAAATTACAGCCACAAAACCACTCCTTTCAGTCAGTTTTGTTGTTAAATTTCAGTTGAACTGAGGTTGAAATTGCTGTCAGTGCAACCTTTGAAACCCATATCTGAGTGCAGCAACACTCGCACAGTTTGTAATGTCATTATTTTAGCCTTATTAAGAGTCCGTCTGCAAGTAAGCAACATTAGCCAGAGTCTTTGCTTCTGATCTCGCTAGCCCACCCTTTTCCTGCTCATTAAATAAATGGTAGGTAAACAAGGAAAAACACCCTGGCCATTATGTCCAGGATGATGTCTAACACTGTAATACCATCTTCTGGGTGTTACACCGGGGCTCCGTCTGCCCTCTCAAAAGTGATATGGATTGAATGGGATAATTTTTGTGCCCCTACTTGCTCCTTCTATCCAGAATGCAGACTCCAGTTTGCAACATACTGGGAGGAAGTGTGGCATTGGGATTTCCAATGCCAGTAAAGACTACCCTTGCCTTTCATCAATACTCGGCATATTGGTTTGAGCAGGAGAATCTCTAGATATTCCTTTAACATCTGTAAGTGTTAATGTTTTCATTTGCATATTGTCTCAGTATTCAATGTGATGTTCCCTCAATGTTTCAAAACTGGTTGGAACCAAAAAGTGGGTCAGCTACAACATATACGGCCACCTAGAGAACTAGCAAAATCTGACCAATGGTTACCAAACAGCGAACACAACCGCAAAAAAAGCTACAATTCAAAAATACCCCTAAATATAGGCCTATGATATGTAGTTACGCTGAAAGTACAGTAGAGCTTGAAGTTGTCATAATTCAAACTGTGGGGTTACCCAACATTTTATCACATGCGCATAATGGATGATTGTCAAACATTTTGGGTGATTTTTCATTCAATTTTTACAGAAAAATTGGGGCTATTGTAAATATGTTTTGTTACACTAATTGTAAAATTATGACCGTGACATAGCAGCACTTTTCTTTCCACTCTTTTTTCTTCAATTGTCTGCCTGGAATTGAAACTCTGCTACAGAATTACCACAAGATCAGGAATTGCTGCCCCAAACATGTACCAGAGTTTCTGTCCACTGGAGCAGCAGCTTCAGGTGGGGATGAGGGGCTGACTTTTATCAGTACAAGCCGACAGTAAGTCTGCATTGCTGGCTATCTGCATAAAAGAGTTGACATATATACTGCACAATGGAGATTGTAAGCAAAAGTTCCACTGCTGAATGTAAAGTTTTTTTTCAACCATAAACAATGAACACTCATCAGTTCAGTGCTACATTCTTAAGAACCCTGAAGACAACATAACATAATAACACATGGGGGCGATTTTAACCCTACTCGCTCAGCAGAAACCTGGCAGTTAAAATTGGCCTGGCTCTTACCTGTCCTGAAAGCCGCCATGATCACAGCAACTGTAATTTTAACCTGCTCTCCTGAACAGGCAGCAAGGACAGGCAGCCGCAGCCAACAGGGTCCTTCTTTACATTGCGGCCCGATGACATCATTGAGACCCGACTGTAATTTTAACTCAGGCCTGAATTGACCTGGAATTAAAATCGGGCCCATGTTAAAAGTGCTGTTGGAAACAAAAAAATGACAGTCAAGAAGCACATTAAGTTACAAGAGACCCTGTGGAGTAAAGTAAAGGAGATATTAAAATGGATAAATTGCAAACTCCATCTAGCCTTTAGGTGGCTGGAATTTTTCAGAAAATTGAAAAAGTTTAAAGTAACAGTTTGAAATGCATTTGGCAGGTTTTGGAGCAGATGAAAAAGCAAGAAAATGAAAGTGTCTATTTTTCTACCTGTTATTGGGAGAAAACATTCACAATTTATAATAACTTCAGTTTGAAGGAGAGAATCCAGTACTAGATGTAACAATGAAAACCATTTGGAGATACAGGAATCCAATCCAAAATGTGACTTATAAAGGCACAATTTTGTCCTATGTGAAGAAAATGGAAGTAACTTGAATAATTTGTAATTGAATTAGGAATTCACAGTAAGACCTGTGAACTTTAAATGTCAGCATCAACTAATAAAGGATAGAACCTTTTTGTAGGATAGATAATTTTCTGAGAAAACGGCTACTGAAGGAGCAAGATCCAACCTTATAGTATAGAGAAGTAAAGCAGCAGAATTTATAAAAGAGCAAGCAATGAATTGTGCAGTGAGAAAAATGAAACCATTCATGCAGTTTTCAGGAAAGGGATTGAGAAAAATCAAATGGAAAATCTGTAATGGTATCTGTCAAAGCTATATAAGAGGTGAAAAAAAGAGAAAATTGTGTGAATACAGCATAGATTCAAAACCTGCCTATTCTTGTTGTAAACATACATCAACATTGTATAAATAACCATGATATAAAATGTTGGAAATGGCAAAACAGACAAAATTAATTTATGCCATGGAAGAAACATCACTTGTGTAATTGTATATCGATATGGCAGACATACAAGAGAGATTTTTTACAGCAATTTGTAATGAATAACACAGTCATACCCTTTAAGCTGGATACAGGAACATAAGTGAATATTATTTCCATGCAAGATTACAAGTGACCAAAATTGTCAACGGCCAAGGTAAAGTGATTGAATACTCAGCAGCAGACATACCAGTCAAAGTCACGAGCACCACTTTTAATGCAAATACAAGTTGGTGCAAATACAAGTTGTTGTTTGTAGTATGCCAAAAAGATATCTAGTCGGTGTTAGGTCTGGGTGTTTCTAAGAAACTAACTAATTTTTTAAAAGAATCTCTGCTGTAAAGGCTTAAAGTGACATGGGGAACAGAACACAGCCGAGAATAAAATGATCTAGTTCAAGGGCTGGTTGGCAGGGGAAACAGCAGATCAGGAGTGATAGACAAGTTACTCAGTTGATCCACATTTAAATAATGAGCAAAATTAAAAATGGAGCATTATAGAATGGAGGATTGACCAGTCATAAACAAGTCTGATGAACCAATGGAATAGGTGAATGGATTAGTAAATATTGACAAAAGGAATAATAATTGTTACAAAAAGATTAGTAATTTGGGAATTTACTTGGACCTGAAGACTTAAAGAGGACTATTAAAAGGGAACATTTCAATCATTTGAAAGATATTTTAGTAAGTTAGAAGGAACCTCAGATATCTGATCACTGAAACCTAATGAAGCAAGTTATACATTTAATACGGGAAGTACAAATTCCTTCCAGCTTTGCTGTGACACTGGTTCTACTCTAGAAATAAATCACATAACAATCCATATCATATATGAGCATACTGACATCATCAATAAATGGAGAGGTAACCGAATAGTGAGGGGGTTTGACCAAAGGGGAATTGTAGAAATTTCTAGGAGTCAAACTGAAACCTAATAAAGACAGATATGTATTTGGTGTCACTGAGCTGAAATATGTTGGTGACATCATCACTATTGAAGCTATTAAGCATTAAAGTCTGACTTATTGAATGCATGCCACTTCCACAGTGCAAAAAAAGGCCTGCGGGAACTTCTGTATGATCAATCAGCTGGATCACGCTTTCTAAAAAAAAACTGTTACAAAAGACTACCAAAGGTAGCTGGAATCACAAATGGGAAGAAGTATGCAAAAATATAAGGGTACTATAGCCCTGTGATCCTGAAAGACCAATAAAAATTTTAACTGATACATCATGGGTCGGATTCGGGGCCTGTGCACTTGGAGAAGTACAATGATTGGTAACACGCCGTCATTTATGCATTATATACATTGACTGAACTTGCACAAATTCAATAAGAGCTGTTATGTATTTTTTTTAAAATTCATTCGCGGGATGTGGGCGTCGCTGGTAAGCCCAGCATTTATTGCTCATCCTTAATTGCCCTTAGCTGAGTGGCTTGCTGGGCCATTTCAGAGGGCAGTTAAGAGTCAAACACATTGCTGTGGGTCTGGAGTCACATATAGGCCAGACCGGGTTAGGGCGGCAGATTTCCTTCCCTGAAGGACATTAGTGAACCAGATGGGTTTTCACAACATTCCAGTAGTTACATGGTCCCCCTTACTGATGCTAGCTTTTTATTCCAGATTTATATAATTAATTGAATTTAAATTCCCCAGCTGCCGTAGTGGGATTTGAACTCATGTCTCCGGATCATTAGTCCAGGCCTCTGGATTATTAGTTCAGTAACATAACCACTATGTTACCGTGCCCGTATATTTGCTTGTGAAATATTCCATCAGTTGTGTGCATCTGTACCGTTAGTGTTGAAATTGACACAAGTCCTTAATTGCTATATTAGTGAAATGTTTGTATGATTGTCCTTCAGACTACAGGGATCTGACCTGAAGGAGTCCTATACTCCTGACAAGCCTATGTGCAGTGTTGATGCACTATTAAGAGCACTGGACCAGAAAGCCAAGCCAATGAAAAAGCAAAGGACGATATATGCAAGCTTACATTGCCTGGGTTACTGTGGCTGTGCTAATACCTGACAACAAGCTCAATTTAATCAGAAATGAGACAAAAATAGATGAGACCCTTGGATCCCTAGAGAAGCAATAAGGCAGGGATGGCCACAAGTAAAACAAGATTGTTCACCAGATGTTCAAAAGAGTTTACAGTGACAGAATAGCGCAAAAAAGGAGTAAGATTGTGAAGCTTACGGAAAGAAAAGATTCAGGAGGGAAAGGTATATTTTTATTCTTTATCCCTGATATTGTTCTTGTGGATAGTGTGGGTGGAAAAAAATTCCCCTCAGTGAGCCTTGGCTCCCTACACGCTGAAGTGTAATGTACTGTATATTCACAATTTCTGTCTTACAGCATTGCTAAAGGGTTGAACAGAAGCCCATGATGCTGCAATAAATAGGGAATTGATACAAACTTTCATGTATTCTCATAGTCTTTGAATAGAAAAAGACTAAATACTTTATTGTAGCTATAAACTACAAGTCAGGTTTATTAAAAACAAAGGTTAAATAGTAATATAGAATCAATATAACTGTTTACTTGTACTTCTTGCAATTTAGTATACTGTATTCGCTGCTCACGATGCGGTCTCCTCTACATTGGGGAGACCAAACGCAGATTGGGTGACCGCTTTGCGGAACACCGCCGTTCAGTCCGTAAGAGTAACCCCGAGCTTCCGGTCGCCTGTCACTTTAATTCTCTGCTCCACTCCCACTCTGACTTCTCCGTGCTCGGCCTCTTGCACTGTTCCAATGAAGCTCAACGTAAGCTCGAGAAACAGCACCTCCTCTTTCAATTAGGCACTTTACAGCATTCTGGACTCAACATCGAGTTCAACAATTTCAGACCATAACCTCTGGCTCTATCTTTTTTTTCTCTCTCTCACACGGCAGCTGTCGATCATTCTGCCATTTACATTTCATCTAGAGTCATCTTTTGTTTCTTAACTTGTCCCATTACCATCTCCTTTTGCCTTGCACCATCATCCCTTTTGTCTCTTAATCTCTCCTGCCTTCCATCCTATCACAGACCTTCCCTTTTGTTCTTTCCTCCCCTGCCCCCTTTCCCTGCCCCTGCACTTGCTTAAAAACCTGTTACATCTCCAACTTTTTCCAGTTCTGACGAAGGGTCATCGAACTGAAATGTTAATTCTGTTTCTCTCTACAGATGTTGCCTGACCTGCTGAGTATTTCCAGCATTTTCTGTTTCTTATTTCAATATAACCGTTACTTGTTTGCAGAATTTCTAATCTCGAATACAAAAATAAGACATGACACTTGGGGTTAATTCTTTTCGTATTCCTAAGCCTGGACTCTGTAACATAAGTTAAACACAAGGTTCGAACAACCAAAACAGTCTCCAGCCTCTACCTTGAAGGGCTCAGAAGGACTAAAGAAATGGCAGATCATAGAATTACTTAGAAATTATAATACAGAAACAGGCCATTCAGCCCAACCAGTCTGCATTAATATTTATCCTCCACACACGTCATGGTCCTATTCCCATGTGCCCACCATCTTCCCATATCAGTTTATCCTCCTTTCCTTCAACCTTCTATCTAACATATTCTGAAACCTTAGCATGGTTTCTACTTCAATCACGAACACTGACAGGCCATTTCACAGTCTCAGAACAGTCTCTGTATATATATTTTTTTAAATGGTTTCTCTGTCATCGACCTGAAACATTGGGCTGGATTTTCAATGACCCGTGGAGTCGGGTTTGGAGGCGTGTGGGGGGTTAAAGTTGCAGATTTGGGGGTTCCGACCCCATCCCGCCTCCACGCAATTTTGACAAAATCAGTCGCGGGGTTCCCGACTCCGTCCCGCCTCCAAGAGGCGGGAGAGGCCATTAAAGCCCTTAACAAGCCCTAAATTGGCTCTGTAATGCCATTTTGAAACGTTTTAGCTAATTTAACCCTTTTCCGATGTGAAGTACGCCTGATGTGAAACACTCCAGTTGCAGGTCCACTATTACAATGGAGATGTGATGAAGGTAGTAGTAGTAGGTCTGAAAGTCGCCTCTGATGCTGCTGCGTTGAATGTCTTCAGAGACTGGCCTTGCTGTGAGAGGACCTGGATGGAAAAAAAATTCTCTCTGTCTCTTTTCTCTGAGCTGCTGCTCATTTTGCATCCAGGTCCACTCACAGCAGAGGCCAGGCAGTCAGTCTCTGACCTGCAATGATGACATCATCAGAGGCGACTTTCAGACTGAAACCACTAATTGGTTCATGGGTTCCCACATGCTGGAACTCAATTGCCCAATTAAGTGAAAATCGCATCATTCATCCACATTAATCTGGAGTCGGGGGGGGCAACACGAAATGCGGATGACACGACCCCAACCCAACCCCAAGACAAAATCCAGCCCTCTAACTCTGTTTCTCTCTTCACAGATGCAGCCTGACCTGCTGGGTATTTCCAGCATTTTCTGTTTTTTATTTCAGGTTTCCAGCGTCCGCAGTATTTTGCTTTTGTATTTGCATCCTAGTGAATCTGTGCTGTACCTTCTCTGTTGCCTCAACATGTTTCCTTTTGACTGGAGCCCAAAACTGTGCATGGTACTCTAACTGTGGTCCTACTAAGGTTTTATATAGATTCACCATTACATCTTGACTTTTCTATTCTATACCTCTTGCCATATAACCCAATACTCTTGTAGCTTATTTTTGGCCTTATCCACTTGAGGTGTACCTTTTAATGTCTTGTGAACCTAAGCCCGTAAATCTCTCTGCCTTTCCACATCATCCAGCTTTCCCCCATTCAAATTATAATTATGGATTTTACTTTTTTTAACCAAAATGCACCACCTCACATTTATTGACATTGAATTCCATCTGCCCATCTACCATTTTATCGCTATCCCATTGCAACTTTCTTTGCTCCTCAGAATTATTTACTGTCTCCTATTTTACTATCTCCAAATTTATGCAGAACTCTCTCTAGCCCTATATCCAAATCATTTATGTACAAAATGAACAAAAATAGTCCTAGAACAGAACCCTATGGATTATTGCTACCCAGTGCAAAATACTCTGGAAAAACTCCCCTCACCTCCTACTCTCTGGTTCCTCCCTTCGAATCAGATTTTAATCTAATTTGCTCCCCTTTCCCTAATTCCATACTCCTTAATTTTCTCCAGTAGTCTCCTGTGTGGTACCTTGTCCATGTACACCACGCACACTACGTTTCCCCCATCTACCATATCCATCACCTCCTCTAAGAACTCTGTTCTGTACATCATTCCCATTGAAATTTAAAATATGGATAGTCAAAGGGAATCAAGGGATATGGGGATAGGGCGGGAAAGTGGAGTTGAGGTTGAAGATCAGCTGTGATCTTATTGAATTGTGGAGCAGGCTCAATATCGTATGGCCTACTCCTGCTCCTATTTCTTACGTTCTTATATTATATTCTTGCGTCCTCCTTGGTAGACAAAGCTTATCAATTTAGGTTGGTGAGTTCCCTCTGCTTAGATACCACACTTTAGCCCAACCTTCAGTGATTGTTTCCAGGACAAAGCAAACCATCTATACCAAGTAGTTACTGCTTGCTTTACAATCAAAAGCATTTACATAGAAATAAAGAAAGTAAGTCTTGCAATTATATAGTGCCATTCACAACCACCGGATGTCCCAAAGCGCTTTACAACCAATGAAGTACTTTTTGAAGTGTAGTCACTGTTGCAATGTAGGAAACATGGCAGCCAATTTGTGCACAGCAAGCTCCCACAAACAGCAACGTGATAATGACCAGATAATCTATTTTTTTTAGATGTTGAATGAGGGATAAATATTGGCTAAGACCCCTGCTCTTCTTCGAAATAGTGCCATAGGATCTTTTACATCCACCTGAGAGAGCAGACAGGACCTCGGTTTAATGTCTCATCCCAAAGACAGCACGTTTGACAGCACAGCACTCCCTCAGTACTGCACTGGAGTGCCTTTGAAGTGTTATTTTACACACCGGACAGTGACATGTATCTTCTTTAACATGTTAGAGAGACATAAGTGACTGAGGGATTTTGCCAGTAACCCAGTTTAAAGTGGTCAACCACATCTCATGAACAAGTATTAAGAAACAGATGATTTGAATTGAGACAGAACCCGAACCATCGCATTAACAAAGAATATTAAAAATGGGTATGAGGCTCAGAATAAATTAGGACATTGATTATTTGATAGCAAATAGCTTATGTTGCTTAAAATATAGGCCAAACCCACAAGTAAAACTGCTGGAACATCTCCCAGTACATCAATTAAAGCAGAAAGTGGGTACCAGTTTGCTCCAGTAGCAGGGGAAGGCTTTCTTGACAGTTTTGATCAATGCTCAATTTACCCAAAGGTTGCACAATACATAACACTGCTGGGAAAAAAAGTGATAAACTGCATGAAAACTATATTCTCCAGACATCAAATACCTAATGAAGTCCTTAGTGACAATGAACCGTTGTCTGCAAGTATTGAGTTCAGACAATTTGCCGAAGAATGGGATTGCATTCACACAGCTTCAACTCTGAATTACTCACAGTGAAATGGACTTGAGGAGAGGTCAAAGCAGCCCATAAAGTATCTGATTAAGTCATGCAGCAGTGGGAATAATGTGTGTGAGCATCTGCTAGTTTACTACAGGATTATTAGAGCCGGCTGTCATCAGTGAAAATGCTCATGGGATGAATTGCTGATAACTGGTAACTCGGAAATGGTAATGCACTGAAGAGCAGCAAGAACACAAGGGAAAGAGCACGTAGGATAAATTTTCCAGCACTCCCAGTGCAGGGTTTCACAGGCCGAAAGTGCATATCAAGAATTCAGGCACCACCCTGTGATTTTCCATTTGCTTAAGTTGAAAATTTACTGCATAGTCTTCCAGCATTGATATTAAGTGATCAAATGTTCTTTTAAAACATTTCACTACAAGTACATCAACTTAGAAAGGGACCATCAAGAAGCAAGTGTTAAAAATTAGGGGTACCTAAAATGTATATGGTTACGTGAATGAAATTGTGATGCAGATAATACTGTACTTAGATGGTTGTATTAGAGCTTGAGACAAGTAAAGGGTTAATGTACAAGTTGTGTTTTACTGAAACTGCTTAAGTTTCGTTTTCCAGAAAACGTGTGACGATGTTATAACATTACACACAGTGGCAGTCACAAAAGACCTTGCTTCCCAGGCTAGCTGTCTGCTGTTTGTGTGCTAGGAAGGCTGCTGACTGTATCTTTAATTTGGCCCAACACCTATGTTTCTCCCATTACCGCTAATAATCATATTATAATGCTAAGTTAGGAATTGGAGCTTGTTTATCAGAACTGCTTGCGAAAATGTGTAGAAGTTAATTAGTATAAGAACATAGAATAGAAGGAATTTATGGGAGTTAATATATGATCTCAGGATAGAATAGTCTGTTAGCGGCTGGCTGAGTAAACAGCTCTAGCATGGGCCTCTGATTAAAAGGTCCAAGGCTGCACCTGGTGACTGCACCAGGAGGACCAGGACGGAAGAGATGAGAGGAATTCAGATGGATTGGCCTTCAGAATGTATAAACAGGAAAGACAGGTGAGGCAAAGCATAAGACCCCTTGGGCGAGGGTTTTCATCTGTAAGTTTAGACAAAGAACTCGACATTTCATTGGGCACCTTGTTTTAAGGGGCACCTCTATAGGTTAAATAGTCTCATCAATATTCTACCCCAGGTCCACCCCTAAAAATAGTATAAAAGAAAGACCTGAAAAGCCCCTAGCACAGACGATGGAGTGGAGAGCTTCCAAGAGTGGATCGATGCCGACTTTGGTCTAACACTCTTCCGAGGGTGGACCCATGCTGACCCTAGTCTAACACTTTTGGCAGTTCTCGAAGTAAGAAAGAGAGGGAGAAAGGCCGTAAGCCACGCCAGCCATCTGTCCGATCGGGGGCCGGTACCTGCTACTTGGCACGGTTGTATGTTTTTGCTGTATAACGAGTGTGTTATATTCCACTTTAAACTCCGATTACACACGGGGGGAAAAATTCAGTTGGATTGCGCCTCCCGTTAGCGCCTTAAGAGGGCGCTAATGGGGTGCAAAGCAACTAGCGCCCGTGCGCGGCGATCTTTGCGCCGCTCACAAAATTAACTAGACATTTTGCGGCGGCGGCGGCACTAAACACTACCGCCATGATCTCCTGCGCTGGCTGATCATGACGTCAGTCGAGAGTGCAATGCCCCTGTAGCGCCCCGGACCGGATATTGATTGGCGCCCCCTGTCTTACTGCCTGCCGCTAGCAACGACAGGTTGAGGGGCGCGTTTTGCAGTCAGGAAGGGACTGGGGGAGCGCTATTTAAAGGCGACCGCTTCCTGCCTTTTTTTGTCGGCGAAATTTTAGCACCACGCATTCTGAGTGAGAGAGAGACTGCAGGAGATATTCAAAGCTGTGTTGAGGAGTTTTGGGTACTGAGCAGCGCTTTGCAGGTTCTTTCTGGTTTGACCTTCCTTGCATCGATTTGGAAGAGAATATGGGGGCTGCACGTCTGAGCTCTTTCCCTGGGCCTCTCCATTGTTATTTCCAACAGATTTGATGTACAGGTCTCTCCAGGCTGAGATTCAAGGCTAAAATGAGCAGGGCGTGGATGTAGAGAAAGAGAAAGCCAGTGTGTCTGTGTTCCATTGCTGACTGACATCACATGAGCTTCGCCAGCGCTCTGAGGTAGCGCCTCGCTCCTCGGCCTTTGCGCCTTAAGACAGATGTGTAGCGCCTGATTTAGCGCTCCAATCACCTCCAGGGGCGATAAAAGTCAAGTTTGCAGTCGGAGGCGATAATTAGCGCCAGGCGCTAAACTTTGCGCACGGCCGATAATGGTGCCCCAATCGAGGCGATACTGAATTTTTCCCCCAATATACCCACCATATTGGTTGCAGTCAATCCTAATTATTCAAAAGACCAGAGATAAGCTAATCGCTACACAAGTATATCCAGGGTCACACTTGGTACGAACAGAACAAGGTGCACTACTTGGAAGTAATCAGTGGAACATTGGAAAAGCAATGGACTCTTGAATCATCAAGCAAACAGAGAATCTGACCCAAGTATATCACTTTTACCATCTGACAGATCAGCAACCAATAGAGAAGGGGACATAAAACCAATTCCTAGAAAGATTTATAGAGACACGTTAAAAGGTTTAAGTATCTTGATACAACAATATATAGATAATAGTTTCAGAATGTAAAATGATTCTGTATTACAATAAAGTTATATCATGTTATACAATTACTAATAATGCTATTAATTACTATTAAAAAATCCGTAGAAATATTTAGAAAGTTAACTCAAAAAGGAATGCTTTCCCATTTATGTAAATGAAAAATGTTGAGGGAGCCACTTAGTTAAAAATAACTGCAAATATTTGTTTTGATAGAAGGAAGAGACAATAATATCAGTTTGAGTGTGAAAATTTATAGAGATTCCCTTAAGGTTAGTAAATGTTTGTTTTATATTGAAATGCTATCAAGCAGAAATATAATACATTCAAGTGTGCCAAAATAATCCCACCCTCTGTACTTGAGAGTGAGGGCAATACAGAGTGGCAAACCAGGGATGATGGATAAAAGATTGGAGCTGCCATCTTGCAGATGGGGTGATTGAAGTTTATAAAATCACAAGATAATTATGAATGTGAAAGGCCATTAAGCTCATCTTGGTTCATCCATCCAGTAAAACTATAAAGTTCACCGCTCCCCCCCCACCCCCACCCCACCCAATGCTTTTGCAGCATCGAATTGTTTCTTAAATTATTCTAGATGTTTTGCCATCACTGATCTATCTGGAAATGGACTCCATAGAGGTAGAGTGCAGGCAGAGAGGGTGGCTGGACATTATACAGGAGAGAGCAAATGTGAACGCACTTTATAAATTGTCAAATACTCTTAATTGTTTTGCCACACTTGTAGTGTAAAGTATATTAAAGAGGAAATTAGTCTATGGTCGTGATTACCCAACATCAGTAATTGTGTCTATTACTCTCTTTATCCTCTACTTCAGTCTTTGAAACTGTTGTAAGAGCAGAAGATAATGGCCCGGATTTTCCGGGGCCTATGACAGCATAAACACCCCCGTCGTAAGTGGCCCGCAAGTTCCGGGTTTCCATGTGTGCTGCGCATGCGCAAAAACCCGGAACTTGTGATCTTTCAAGTTTCAGCTTGACCGATTATACAAATCTGCAGGAAATGGACATTCGCTGGCGCAGGGTTGGGCTATTTGCCCACCTACTGCCCAGCGAATACCCACCAAAACCGTACGCCTGGTAAAAGCAGGAGTAGGGCCTTCTTTTACCAGCATATGGATTTAAATAAATATTTAAAAATTTTTTTTAAATGATTCAAAATTAGTTTAGGTTATTTTTGGCCCCTTGAAAAATGTTTACATTTATTTTTCAAAAAATTAAATGTTTGTTTTAAATGTTTAATTAAATTGTATTTTAATTAATTTTGAACATGTGGTGATTTATTTTTATTTCAGTGCTGTGAAATGTATTTTTTAGAGGATTCCTATTATGCTTATGGGGATTCCGCACGTAAATGGAATCCCAATATGCATAATGGGAATCCCCTTTTGTGATTGGTTGGGCTGGCCCGCGTGATCACAGCAACACTTGTGAGCTGCCTGCGCCCCTGGGATACGTGGGTCTTTACGCAGGCGTACGCCTGCAGGCCCAGAAGCGCGAGTCTTCGAGGATACGGAGGCACCAGGTAGGTGCGGAGTTTTCTTGCGGTTCGGAGGCATTCGCCTGCGGGAAGCCTCCGACCGCAATTTCCAACTCATTAATAACATTGGAATCTTCATTATTCCCTAAAATGTAGAGAATGTCACCCTCACCCAGCTGGTGGATTGTAGAAATTGGCAAATAATTGAGACCCCTCAAATTCTGCTCTTTCACGTATGTTATAGCAATCCCCTGGCAGAGGAATGAAAGCAAGTACAATACAAGTAGCAACAGAATGATTATGTACTTTATTTGCCAAGAAAAGGAGATAAAATTGAATTGTCAAAAGAAAGAACTTGCATCTATATAGTGCTTTATCACATCCTCAGGATGTCCCAAACCACTTTACAACCAGTGAATTACTTTTTGAAATGCAGTTATTATTGTTAGTTGGTAAATGCAGCAGTGAATTTGCACTCGGCAAGGTTCAACAAACAGCAAATGAATAAATGATTCAGAGAGGAATGTTGGCCAGGATATTGGAAGAACTCCCTGCTCTCCTTTGAATAGTGCAACGGTCTCTCCTGAAAGATAGCACCTCCAACAATAAATAGCCCTGTGAATGCAACCCAGTATCATATTTAGCTACAGCTATTTTTTTGTTTTCTTCTACGTACAGCAAAACTACAAGCCACAGGAGAAAGCATTGAATTGTTATGTTTTCTTTTGCTTTTATGCATTGTAGATTTACCAGAGATGCTGGCTTGTGCTAAAGAAGGCATCCAGCAAAGGCCCAAAGCGACTGGAGAAGTTTTCAGATGAACGTGCTGCATATTTCCGATGCTATCACAAGGTAAGCTGCCTGCTGGCAAAAAGAAACAAAATAGGAAAAAATGACAGGTTATTTTTGTTAACTAATTTGTCTTCATGATGCCTCTCTTGAACACCATTGTTTTAATGAAACCAAGTTTTCTGGCAGTGAAAGAGAATCATAACATGAGCTTAAACTGAACATATGCAAAGTTTTCTTTCATTTATTTTCTCTGATTTGCTGGGGGCAGTGACTCATGTTGGGGTTTACAGGTATCAGTGGCTTCCTACTGTCTCATCCAAGTGGCCATTCTTTGTGTCAATGTGAACAGTGAATATTGCAAGCCAATCACTGTGGGATCCAGTCGAGTCGAACTCAGTCCAACCCTCATCTTACCCAGCATCCACACATACACATTTTCATCTAAGGCCACTTGATAGAAATAAATTTTCATTGAATTCAATCCAGACCGTGTATAGAACCTGTGACCTTCCTGGACTGTACTTCGGTATCAGCTGGTGTATTTACCCACTGAGCATCCTTCTAGGAAGAGCAGGTGGGGGGAGTGAGATTAGAATCCTGTGTTTGGATTGTTAAATCAAAGTATGGAAGGTGAAGACGTCAATGTTAAGAGTGTAATGTACATAAGCTTCTTCTTTAAATGGTCCTTTTAAGACACTGTTTCTCAAACTGTGTGGCATGCTCCACTGGTAGTGTGGTATAGGGCTAAGAGGAATCAGAATTGACGCACTTATTTTAAGGTACCTAAATAGTATTGTAATGGTACAGTAGTTCCTGATCATTGGATGTAATCATTGCCCACTCCCAGTACTGCTTGAGCTCTCCATCTTGCACCTGTGTTGCCTCAGCGCTCTGGCCCACTCAATGGCCATGATTTCACTGACCGAGGCGGGCCGGGGTTGGTGTCGCGGTCCCAGCCGCTGCCTGCTCCACACCGCACTCTCAAAACGATTTTACATTGATCGGGCTTGGTAAGCTCATCCTGCGAGGTTCCCGGCCAATTAAAAGGAAGCGGGTCTGATGACGTCATTTGATAACACGTCATCAGCCGGTTTGCTTAAAGGGGCCATGTCCAAATTGATCTTGACAGTTGTGCTGTCAGTGTTCTGCAGCATTGAGGTGCTGCAAACACTGACAATCACTGCACAGAGGTGTAGGGCTGCACCCAGGCTCTCCCATGACTCCCTCCATATGCTTATGGAGGGAGTCACAGCACGCAGGGAGGTCCTCTTCCCTTCCAATGGATGGAAGAGACTTCCCCAGGAGACCAACGCAGCCTGGTTGCACATTGCACAGGAGGACACAAGCAGGGATGTCGTCGGGAGAACCAGGCTGCAGTGGCGCAAACCTTTCAATGCACTTAGTAGATCACGAAACGTTACTGCCAAGCCACACTCAAACTCACCCTACTGTGCCACTCATCACATCCACATCACTCTGCCTTCCCTACCCTACTCCTGCACATCCTTACTCAAATCAACTTACCTTGCACCTCCACCCATCCCTCTCTATCTACATTATCACTTCCCCATTTCACTAGCCACCCCTCACACTCACCATCATCCTACTGCAAGCAAACCAACTAACAACACACAAGGGTAGGCACTTATGTGTTTTAGCCAATGCTCATGTGAAGTTTCTGGTAATGTGCTGTCAAACATTGAAATCTTTATTTTCAACACTTTGCGTTCTTCGACAGATTTGTGTGCACCTTTGGAAGTGGCTTAGTGAGTTGCAGTGAATGGTGAGACATAAGGTTAACCCCCCCCACATTGGTGATGAGTGTGAAAGGAATGGCTTGGATATTGTAGGGATACTTTATGGTGCTGGTGTGGGGTGGTGCCAACTTGGCACATCATGTGGCAGCCAGGGTGTACAGATTCAAGTGAAGTAAATCTGGCCATGGTGAGGCCATCTCTGGCGTCCTGAGCAGCAATGTGGTTGGGTGCTGATGTCCTGTGCAGCAACAGCTGATTGCGGAGAAGGTTGGTGGTGTTGTTGGTGCTGCTGGTGTGTCTGGTGATGCTGGTGTTGGGGCTGATCGTGGTGGGATTCTGAGGACCAAGGTGAGAGTTTCAAGGGCACCGATGCTGATGGAATAGATGGCAGGCGAGGTTGAGATGACAAGCGATCTGTCAATGGTGAGAGAGGTTGTTCCAATGAGGTGACACTGGATAGAGAGTTTATTCAAAACACTTGTTAGCTGCATAAAGTTCAATCTGTCTTCCAAATGCAGTAAGCAACAGCTTCCAACCTTGGAAAGTGAAGACCTATGAAATAGGAGCTTTTATAGACCATTTGCAGTTGTCAAGTTTAGAAATCATGCCATGCTGACACAACACCTGACCTCCTTACCTGACGTGAGCCCCGAGCAGCGGGGAAGCTGTCGGCAAACTATAAAATTCTAAAGGTCAGCTTAAAATAAGACTTAATTGTCTCTTAACAATGCATTTAATAATCTGAATTGTCTCCCCCGCCTCTTGGTGTCGGGTTTGTTCAGTGCTGACAGATCCGACACCTGGGAGACTAGCATGGAGGCGGGTTGACAGCGGGTTCCCGACCCACTGTCAACCTTTTCTATCTTGACAGCTGACCCGCCTCCGATCCCGCCCTCTCCGCACCGGTAAAATTCCGGCCAATGTGTTTATTCAGCTCATTACCCCATCTGTCATAGCCTCTCATAGCCTCCTAACATGGCAGCAGAAATGATGCAGGAAATGTGGAAAGAAGTCTTGCAGAAGGGAAACATAAGAGAGAATTGAAACAGAAGATTACAAAAATGGAATGGGAAAAAATAGAGAAAGAGGCCGAATTGGAAATCAAAGAGAAACAGAAGTGAGGGACGGAGAGGCAAGTGAAGCAAGAGTGAAACGGAAGAGGGTAGAGAGTGAAACAGAAGTGAAGCAGAGAGCATGAGAAACAGAAGTGAAGGAGGGCTAATTCTAGATTTCCAGACTCTGAATCCACTGCTGGCTACTGCCAACCCACATTTAAAAAAAATATTCATGTGGGCGTCGCTGACAGAAAAAAAAATTAAGTCATCATTTTAATTGCCATCATCTAGATGGCAATACCTATTTTCTAAAATTAATAGAGTGAGTGTTAACTTCTTAAAGAAGACTCCTGGCTTATTATATTCTCCTCCCCCCCCCCCCCCCCCCACCATGTAATTGAAGACAATTGCAGAATATCTCCACTGGCAACCCAGTTAAGGTAATCTAACTTGGTACAGCCAACAAGGAAACAGACTTTCTGATTTCAACTGTACGAGTTAATGCTACTCCTTCCTCACACCAAGGGATTCAGTAACTCTGTTATGTCAGTTCCTCTGATGATAACATTAGTGCTCACTGTTTAAGCAAGTATTAGAAAGATAGCAAGAAAAAAATGTTGATAAAACTAATCATGATTACGTGTAGCCATTTGATTTGTTTAAAGTAACATCCGCCAAATCTTCCTGGAATTTGTAGTCTACGTGTAATGGGGGTTTCCAGAGTCTCATGCCTGACTGTCCCTGGGTAGACTCCGACTCCCTTTTGGTTACCAAATTGGGATGGACTGCTGAACATAGATGGATAAAACAGTGGTAGCTTTATTGTGACATTGGAAACAGCTCATCACGCTGTACATCTCGGCCACATGCCACGTTGACAGCAATCTCAACATTACACACAATTAGGCATGCTTTCAACAGTCTCTACTTAGCATGCAGCTGGTGAAGGAAAGTTGAATCAAATAAAACTTCTGTTTCATGTACGATACCATCTTCAGTTACTAATAGGAAACCTGCTTTCACAGAGCTACACATCACTAAACCTGGTAATGATACACAGACATCTTATTGCCTGATAAGTGCGAGAGAGATTTTCCAAATTCCAGTCAAATTATAAAAGGTGGGCTATCGTGAAATTTCTCAATCAATGTCTATGAGGATGCCTCGCCAAAGCTGGTTTCCCTGCTATATCCTCTTCTCCCAATGTGCATTATCATGGTGACATCAGACAATACATCAGATTTGTAACACTGAATATTTCAATGGTTTCTCCACTACTTTGTTGACCACAGAATTTATGCTTTGTGTGCCTTGCTAATAGGCTAGTTAATAGTTTACTCCCTGGCATTTCTTTATTGGCACATTGCTGTTGGAAGCCATTGGTTTCCTTTCCTTTTCCAAGGCTGTAAGAACACTGCCTCGTTTAAACTTTTGCATCCCCACAAATGAACATGAAGCAAAATTCTCTCTGTAGCTTCTGATCAAAACATGGCTAGCAGAAATAATATCACATAATATTAGAACTTGACCTCTCACAAAGTGTTCAGTTGTATTCGAAAGGAACTCGATTGCAATGTTATTTCAATTATGAAATAAAGCAGCTGAATTGCTTTTGTTGTGGTTAGAGATTTTCATCCATTCTTCATGGTCTGATTGACATCTTCAATGGCATGCCAGCTACAAAAAGAATCTTATTCTCTTTTTTAGTATTATATCCTTTATATATCCCCAAATTATGACTTTGCAATAACTGCGTGTCCCTAAGTAAGATATGCACCCACAGAGTGAGGTGCATTGTTTGACCTCTATAGCCAGACAATTTTCATTTACCTATATATTGTTAAACCCCTTTACAACTAACTGATATTTAAAAAAGACTTTTGGGTACTGGATAAATGGTCGATCAGCTTCTGAAAGATATTACCATTTGGGTGTAAATCTACCTTAGAACTTAGTTCCAACAAAGGGTCGCTAACTGACCTTTTTATGCATTTCCAACCTTTACTGTTTATGTTTTGATTTTTAGCATTCACGATTTTTATGCCTTAAAGAAACTCCCTTTTTCAGATCCATTATAGTCAGTAAAGAAGTCCCTGATAAGAGCTACATTGCCAACCACATGGTTTTATAATAGTAAGATTGATTGTTATTCTGCTTGATATGCTTTTTATAATGGTATTCGAAAGCAGGTTACATGATATGTTCATTGTTTTACATTCAACATAATCTTTTCCCCAGTTTTATATGAAGTGCAGGGCATTAAATAGAAGCCAAAACATTCTCTTAACATAAGCTGATGTCCCTGAATTGGCCATCATTTATTTCTTTCATACTGTAGAACTTTTTACATGAACAAATAATACATGGGATCAGATTTCCAGAGAGAGAGGGCAGTTCAAATTGATGGAACCTACTACAAAGTTCAGCTTTGCACCTGATGTACTCTTGCGTTTAGTATCATTGGACACTCCTATAACCGGATCCCATGTCCCCTATTATCTGGAGTTTACCTTTATGCCCAGTATCTAGTCATATGATAGTATGACTTGGGGGTTGTAACAATGAAACTCCTCATGTGTACTGGATACTGTAATCTCACATGTATCCCCACATGGGTTTCTCCTCTCTTCTGGATGACTGACTGATAAACACTCTAATGAAATAAGGTCAATTGTATAACCAACAGGCTGGTTTATTTTACGTGTTATTCAATGAATGGAATACATTTTTCAGTGAAATTCGGTTTATTTTTGATGTCGAGAGGAATAAAATAAATTAATCAATTATGCCCCTCTGCCCCTGTAAACGAACTGTGACTCTTTTCCACTTCAAACTTCTGCAAAGTGTCACTTTTTAACTGGACTGGAAGCCAAAGATTTGACCTCTCACCCTCTCCCAGCTCCATGTTAGGAGGGTGGTCACAGTTTTTATTGAGCCAGTTCCTGAATCCCTTACAGCTACCTATTACTGGGATCAAATGAAAGAGGCCATTCTAACATTACGGCCGGAATTTTCTGGGGTCCGTGTGGGCGGGACTGGAGGTGGGGCGGGTGGGAAATTTGAAAACTGTGGGAGCGGGTCGGGAACCCGCTGTCGTCCCGCCCCCACGTGCCTTTCCCTCGAGCACTTTTTCCGGTGCTGCAGCGACCTGTCCAGAAGAGGTGGGTGACCTAATTGAAATCATTATAACCTTGTTTCCAGACAGTTAAGAGCCTTTTCCCCCCACATTTCAAATTTCCCTGCAAGGCCACGGGATTCACGCAGCTCGGGAACCACGCCTGTCAACCTGAGGTGGGAGTTGAGTGACCATTGCTCCAGCTGATTACTTGACCAGCAAATATACAGTAAAAGCTCCCACATGACAGCTGATCACTTTCCTCAGGCAGAAGCTGTTTCTCACTGCATTCCCAGCACAGTTCTGCAGGCTGCAAGTCTTTCCAGCAAAGTTTCCATCTAGTGTCACCTCATTGGAAGAACTCTCTCATCATTGACAGATTGTTTCTGTCATCTCTACTTCACCTGCCATCTATTCCATCAACATGGTGCCGTTTATACTGTCTCACCTTGGTCCTCAGAATCTGACCACGATGAACCCCAACATCAGCAGCACCAAGCACACCAGCAGCACCAACAATACCACCACCAACCTTCTCCGCAATCCCCTGATGCTGCACAGGACAGAGGACATCAGCACCCGAGCACATTGCTACCAGGGATGACTTCATCATGGCCAGATTTACTTCACTTTACACTGTACACCTATATGGCTGCCACATGATGTGCCAAGTTGGCACCACCCCACCCAACACCATAAAGCATCCCTGCAATGCCCAAGCCATTCCTTTCACACTTGCCACCATTGCCGGAGGTACCGTTATGTCTCACCATTCACTGCAACTCACTAAGTCACTTACAAAGGTGCACACAAATCTGTCCAAGACCGGAAAGTGTTGAAAATAAAAAAAAAATTATGTTTGACAGCATATTAACAGAAACTTTACTTAAACACCCAAGTGGCTACCCTTATGAATCTACTTGTGTGTCATCTTTCTCTTCCGCGTGCTTCTACGAGATGCTAGCCCTGTGGCTTCAGCAGAGGTAGAGGCAGCCTGCTCACTTCCCTGCTGTCAAGGAGCTGGAGATCACCTTGCTGCACATCAGTGAGGCCATGAGGACGCACGTCTATGCTGACATTCCTCCTAGAGAGGAGTTGTATGACCCTCTGCCATCTATTCTCCATAGAGACCATGTGCTCCTGTGAGTGACGCATTAGCCGCTCCATGTAGGTGGCCATCCTATCCATGGAGGAGGCTACAGTCGCCATTGCCTGTGACACGGTGCTGCTCATGTTGGAGATGGACGACTCCATTCTCTGAACATTTGCAGACATCACGCTCGCAAAACCTGCCCGAGCCCCCTGTCTCCACCATCTGCTCTTGCTCACTTGTGAGTTGTGAGACACCAGGTGACAACACTACTCTATCTCGCGTGGGACCCACCCAGGTGTGCGTATCTGCACTGGTGCTGGGTGCGCTTCTGTCTGGTGGCGGTGTGCCCTCAGAGGCTGGAGGCTCTTCTGAGGAGTCATCTTCCTCTTCCTCCTGGACAAGGTGGGGGGTGCCTCTTGATGGACCTGTGGGAGAATAAAGAGATAAGTTGGATATGTCATATGAAGAATGGGCACAGAAACCATTATGCACATGATGACCATTCACTGGCTGCTGACATCAGTGCCCATATGAGTGACTGATGTATGCCATGTAGCTGTATGATATTTAATTTTGTCACCAGGTTGCTGAGATGTCCCACTCTCTCTCTCTCTCTCTCTCTCTCTCTCTCTTTCCCACCTCCAGCTACAGATATTTCTAAAGCAGCCTCCTCTGCTGTTGTAAGGTTTGCAAAGATGGAGGGTCACCACCGGTTCTCTCCCCACCCCCCCCCCCACCCTCCTCATTTTTGGATCTCTTTTCCTGCAAGGAGGGAAAGAAGAGAAGGTTGAGTGATGGAATGAGTGTAAGGAATGGATGGGTTAGATCTTTACAGGCTGACTATGATGGAGTGGGGTGCCAAAGCCAAGTGGCCTCCTTGTGTCTTAGTAGTTGGTATGATTGCACGGGAATGAGGGTGTGTGTGAAGGGTAGCTAGTGAGATGGGGATGTGATAATGTAGATAGATAGAGAGAGAGGGATGGGTGGACATGTAAGATATGTTAGTGTGAGTAATGATGTGCAGGAGTAGGGTTGGGAAGGCAGAGTGATGAGGATGTGATGAGAGGTACAGCAGGATGAAGGCAAGTGTGGCTTTGCACTCATGTTTCCTTTTTTAAAATTCATTTTTATGGGATGTGGGCATCACTGTCAAGGCCAGCATTCATTGCCCATCCCTAACGTTTCGTGATCTAATGAGATCATTGAAACATTTGTGGCACTGCATCCAAGTCCTCCTGACCACACCTATGCTGGTGACCTCCTCTGCAATCTCCAACCAGGCTGTTTTGGTCACTGGGGAAGTCTCTTCCGCCCATTGGAAGGGAAGAGGACCTCCCTGCGTGCTCTGACTCCCTCCATAATATGGAGGGAGTCATCGGAGAACCTGGGTGCAGTCCTCTGCCTCTGTGCAGTGATTGTCGGTGTTTGCAGCACTCCAATGCTCTGGTGCATTGACAGCACTGTTACATTAACCTTCTAATGTAATCGGGCCATGGCCCCTTTAAAGATCCCGGCTGAAAACGTGTAATGAATGACGGCACCAGACCCGCACCATTTAACTGGGCCGGGTAACGCGCAGGGCGGGCTTAATAGGCCCTATTAACATGTAAAGTCGTTCTGTGGAATGGGATGGAGCCAGCAACGGGGTCACGACCTGCCATGGCCACCGCCCGCACCGGACCCACCCAGGTAGGCAAAATTCAGGCCTACATGTTTGAAAGTCAATAGCATGTACCAATAAATCTGATTGTCTCAAACAGCTATGGTATGCAAAAAACGCAATCCCGTCAGCCACTTCATATAGTCCCACCTACTGGGTTGAATATGCTTTCACATAGCTGGCATGTTGTGTGGATTTAATCCATTGTATGCTAAATTTTAGTTAACAGCAATATTTAAAGTAAATTAACCCCAAATTCCTTCTAGAGCAAAAACTCAAAATCTTGAAACATGACATTATGGTTTAATTTCTTACTGTTGACTGATGTACTTATCAATGAACAACCTCCATCTCCAGTTTCTCCATTAGATCATTCATGAAACAGTTTAATTCATTGAGGATAACAATTAAAGGTTTTGTTACAGTTCTTCATTCCTGAAGTGTAAAAATTATTGTTGTTTCAATGCAAGTTCCCTAGAGATTAATCATGTTCCAAATTCACTAAATGGTGTCTGTAGCAGATGGGCTGCTTCTGTGTTCATAAATTCTGTACAGTAAGAGACAGAAGTTCCATTGCCACAAGCAACACATGAACAGTATAGGCAGTTTTATCCAGAATCCTCAGTACCAATTCCCATCTGACTTCATGAAGTTCATATTTGCTAAGGTATATTTCTTTCTGCATTGGATGTCTAATGAAAAGAATGGCCCGGATTTTCCAGGGCCTATGACGGCATACGCTGTCGTAAGTGCCCCGCGAGTTCTGGGTTTCCACGTGCGACGCGCATGCGCGAAAACCCAGAACTTGCGATCTGTCAAGTTTCTCGTACCCATCCGCTGGAAATTCACTTTCACTGGCGCAGGGTTAGGCTATTTGCCAAACTACTGCCCAGCGAATACCCACCAAAACCTTACGCCTGGTAAAAGCAGGGGTAAGGCCTTCTTTTACCAGCGTAAGGGTTAAAATAAATGTTTAAATAATTTTTGTTAAATGATTTAAACATTCACTTACATTTAAAATTAGTTTAGGTCAATTTTGTCCCGGTTAAAAATGTATCAATTTATTTTTCAAAAAATTACATTTTGATTTTAAATGTTTAATGAAATGGTATTTTAATTAATTTTGAACCTGTGATCATTTATTTTTATTTCAGTGCTGTGAAATTGTATTTATTAGGTGATTTCTTTTATGCTTATAGGGATTCTGTACATAAATGGAATCCCCATAAACATCAAAGGAATCCCCCTTTGTCATTGGTTGACCAGGCCCACGTGATCCCAGGGACGCTTGCGAACCTCTTGTGCTCCTGGGATGTGTGGGCCTTTACATTGTTTACAGTTTAATTGCGGTTCGGAGGCGTCCGCAGGCGGCAAGCCTCCGACCGCAATGTCCAGGCCAATGTTTTGCTGCTGAACAGCAGTCACTACCTTTAAATACCACTTACATTTTAATATTCCAGCAACCTGTTCCAATAATAAATCCCCAGAGATGTTTCAGAATTCTGTTACTAAAATCTAATAACACTGCAGTGTCTGTGACACTGCTACTAACAATCAACCCAATGTACGACCCTTTCTTAATGTTTCACTCATACCCTGGATTAGTCAATGGGAAGTGGCATCATCAAAAATAACAGACCCAATGGCATAATAGGTCTTTACAATTATTTCCAGTGAAAATCATAATTTATTATAAATATATGGTCAAAATATAGTCCGCTAATATGCTTTTTACAATGTAAAATGAAGCATGTTACCTCAGTAACTACACACAATTGCCCAAACCTAATGTCATGCACACACATCTGTATGCAAGCTAACAACAATAAGTAGCACAAATCATTTTGAAGGTTCAGCAGTAAGTACAAATGATAACCAATATAGACAGATTGTAAAGTAATTATCATGTACAAAGTAATCATTTAGAGTTAGCCAAAGGGAGCATAGGCAGCTGAATGGAAGGCCTTAATTTTAGAGATGAGAAATTCTGTGAGCTCTCTGCATCGGGTGTCAGAGCTGATTATAAAAGGAGCAGGTTAGAGCAGTCAGAGGAGTTTGTGGTGTAGAAGAAAAGTTTGGGATGATTCTTGTTCTGCAGTAGTAGGATATTTTGGCACAGAGAAGGGGACATGATGCTGCTTGAGGTAGTTGAACCAGATCTAGTGAAGGAAAACCAGGCCAGTCAGGATTATGGCACCTTCAAATTTGGGGTTGCGATGGTAGCTGAGGTACTACAGGGAACAATAAGGGGAGAGACCATTGGCAACTGGTGGGGATGAAGGTATCAAAAGGAGAGGCAAACTAATTGTTGGACATGTCGAAAGAAAGGCCGATAGAGCTAAAAGCAGACCAGAGGAGGAGTTGGACTTAGGTAGGGGGCAGTGTTTTTTTGTGGGGGAGGGGTTAAGAGTATAAAAGTAGATGTTTTTGAGGTAGAAAAGGGGAGGTGGATGAAAATAAGTAAGGAAATAGCCTTGCCTGTGATCATGACCAAAGTCAAGGGAATGGGCATAGCTGTGGGCGAAAGTTGGAGAAGCAGTGAAGGTTGGATTGACTTGCCTGAATTGCAAAACAATATTTTGAGTCCTGTAAACATTTTGTTTTATTTTCTTTTTTCATTTTCTCATACTTTAGGCTATGTAATTGGTTAGATAAACAGTACACACTAGATGGTAGATTTTTTTTTTAAACAAAACAATACTAGGTCTGAAAGGCTTGCTGGAAGATTGCAGTTGACACACAGGTCGTGAACGTCTCGCTGTGTGGATTTTAGTCAGCTTTTCCAACCTCTGGCTCCTGTTTTGCTCTTGTCACTGGGTTTAGGACCAGATAATCTTTATTTAAATAGGCTTATAATGGAATATTTGATCATCTTATGACACAAAGAAAGCCACAAAACCTTATCGTATATTATCCCAGTTACTTCTGAGAAATTTGGTCACTTTGTGATTCTGTGAACACTTTCATGTAATTCATGTTGTACGTTTTTCTGTTTGACTTTTCATTTCTTTGCATATTTCCCTGCATACAACCACTGGCAATACATACCACTGTTCTTCTGGCTAGGAGAGTGGAATACAATCTTGGCGAAAGTTGCCATCACATATGCTTTCTGTTGGCTATTGGGCGGTATAACAACAGGAGATACAGTCTGCATTCGGAGACAACCATGACTCTGCCAGATCACACTCAAAATTGATCCTGGTATTTGATGAGGGAAGGGAATGACTCTCAAAATATGTACTGGGATGCCAACAGGCAAATCAAAATTCTCCTATGACAATGCATGCTCCAAGAGCCCAGTTTGAACAAGTAATGGTTAACTCTCCTTTCAAACTTCTGCATACAAGGGGCAGTGCTTCATTTGAATAAAGCAGTCTGGCAGATGACCAGGGGCAGGAACAGTATGTAAAACTTTACTGCTGGCATTGCATTTTGACATATTGAATTAACACAACATGTTGAGGTGCAGCTGCAGTAGCTCTTGTGTTGCTGTCATAACCATGGAGGTCTGGCTTAAGCAACAGCTTTTCTGATACCGCTGTGATTATGACCTTGAAAAGAACCAGAACCCAACCATGTCTCTCCAGTGTTGTAGAAGATATGGTCTGTTATGGAGTATCCTTATCCACTCCATTGGCTTTAATAGCTTTTGATTTATATTGAGCCAGGGGCAAGATATGGCTTCTCTCCAGCTTGCTTATTCTGTGCAGGTACAGTGTTTGTAGAATGCTGAAGTTGCCAAATGCAGTGAGTAAGTTTGAGCTTTCTTCAGGGTTAATACCTTTCCATCAGCTTCATCAACTGTCTTCATCACTTGTTTGCCCCTGTATAATTCAGTTGTGATTACCAAAGAACTGAATGTTTGTTTTTAATTGAAGAGAGCTTTCAAATAGAAGAGGGGATTGGCAATAACATAGTGAATTATTGGTTGGTCATGTCTGGCAAGACTCGGGCAGCATGGAGAAGCCTGCCATTTTTTGCACGGCAGAATTGGTCCACTGATACCTGAATTAATGCTTTAGGTAACTAAAAAGACATTTCTCAGCAGGTTGGAGTTTCAGTCACTATAACATTATAGACACACTGTTATGAGAAAAACGTTCCAATCCAGTTGATTTTAACAAACAATTCAATTGTGGAATTTGGATCGCAAAAAGTAGATTTCACAACATGCTAACATCTATAAAACTGTAAACTGTATGAAGGAATGATGCAATGTGATAAGAGAATTATCCTTTCTCCTTTCCAGCTCATGTTTGAATTTGTCCCTAAGGAAGAATTACATTCTTCCAATAATGACTGCAATAAAATGGAACTGTGTCCCATGCAGTTTCCAGTGGCCAAGTGGTCAGAGTAAAAAAGAACTGCACTTCAATTTGGTACCATTCAGAACTCTGTCAGAGAATGTATTGGAACTAAGTGCTGGAAACAGAAGTGTCACACTGTGCAGAGTTGCATTCTGAGGTTAGTGTCAAGGCAGATTTTGTAAGGCTTGGATCCTCTGCACTGCATGTAACTTGTAGTGTAGTACAGTTAAGAATGATTGACGTAGCTGCTGTGAGACAAAACACAGAAACAGATCTATTCCCAAATAACAGCAGAACATGCTGGAAGCACTCAGCAGGTCAGGCAGCATCCGTGGAGAGAGAAACAGAGTTAACGTTTCAGGTCTGTGACCCTTCGTCAGAACTGGAAAAGTTAGAGATGTAACAGATTTTAAGCAAGTGCAGAGGCAGGGAAAGGGGGGAGGGGAGGAAAGAACTAAAGGGACGGTCTGTGATAGGGTGGAAGGCAGGAGTGGTTAAATGTTGCAAATGGGGATGGCTATCCCCAATCTATTACCAACCCTGTTTCTTCTAAATATGATCCACAGATGTACTTTAAAGCTACATTGAAGTTTGATCTTTAAATTCAAGACGTAATTTGGTGTCGCCAAATAAACAAAATCTGCATCCTTGGTTTTGCAGTTATACAACTCTAGAGCACTCCAGCCCCAGCTAGAGATCCAAGTTCAAATCTGTTCCCTGACACTCCCATTCAATTTTCTCCTAGGTGCACCTTTGATAATTTTAGCCATAATGTCTGGAAAGGGATAAATAAAAAAAAAAAAGTGGCTGATTGGAAAATTAGTGCAGTGATCACATGCGCAGAGGTGACCATAGTGTTAACAATTTTACCATTCTGACCAATAAAACCCTACTATACAGTGGTTATTTTGATGAAAGGAAATCGAATTATGTAGAATTTTATCGCACAGAAACGAGCAATTCAGCCCAACAGGTCTGTGTCGGTGTTCATGCTCCACAGGAGCCTCCTCCCACCCTACTTCATGTCACCCTATTAACATACCCTTCTATTCCTTTACCCCTCATGTATCTAGCTTCCCATTAAATGCATCTATGCTATTCGCCTCAACCACTCCCTGTGGTAGTGAGTTCCACATTCTAACCACTCTGAGTAAAGAAGTTTCTCCTGAATTCCTTATTGGATTTATTAGTGACTATCTTATATTTATGGCCCCTAGTTTTGGACTCCCCCACAAGTAGAAAAATCTCTACATCTACCCTATCGAACCCCTTCATAATTTTAAAAATCTCCTATCAAATAGGGAGAAAAAAAAAAACACCAAACATAACCAGTATTGTAAAGTAGGCTTTTTCTCACACTTTTTAAAAAAAAAAAGAAAAACTAAGCTCCAAATCTTGTTTTATATATATATATTTGTTTGGTCATAAATGGCATGTTGCTTCATTATTTTGATAGTTAATACATATAGATTGCCAAATTTATAATTGTAATATTATGTTTGACTGCTTATTTCACTAATATATTCCCAACTATTTGTAACTATGACCTAGTACAGGCTGGTTGAAATTCATTTTGATAGTTTTAACTATTACTGGCGATGAAGTGTGTGTGGTCAGACAGTAACCACAGGATTAAGCTCCTGGGAATGAGCTGACTAATGATGAACATTAATTTGTTCAGATGCTATCATTTCAATAATGCAGTAATTGCACAACTCAACAATATCTTTTGCAAAAACTTGGCAAAGAGCTAACAGGAAAATTGATGACCTGTCTGTGGCGAGTGTAGTGTTAATAAAGGATTATTTTTAAGAAAGTGACAACTTTTAAACTTGGGGACTAAGAAGGGAGTTAGGCTTGCAGGGTCCACTATGTAACCAATGCTAAATGCAAATTAATAAGCCATCACATTTCATTACTGCTGATGAGCACACATTAAGACGCACGGACTGTGATTTTTACTCAATTACTGATTTAGTTAATGTAAAGTCCCTTGAAAGCACTTGCATTTCCATCAAAGATATATTTAGATAAGTTGGTCTAGGTTTTATGAATTTTTTGAAATAGTTTGCAAAATGTTGATACTCAGCCACCAATTTAGGTTTCCAATGTAGCATATCTGAAGGATTCAGAAGATGCAGCTTGAGATGATGAACTATCATTTTGCCTTGTTGCAATGCTTCTGGGTTGGACTTGGTCTGTCACAGTTTTTCATTCTGAAATGCCACTTGGGGCTGTAAAATTGATGTAGTGTCTAAAATTGAGTAAATATGTCATGATCACATTCTATCTCAGTGACATTGTTGACACTGATGCACTTGATATTGTTAACCTTTTTGTTTCCTTTTGTGTTCAGCTTTTCTTCAAAATATTTTGATATATAACCACTTTATTCCATTCTTTACAAACACTGGTAGTATTGCTTACGGGATGCAAATCTGCGGATGCTGTGAGTCTGTAGTAACGTGTTGCAGAATTTGCTGTTGACACCCATCAATTGCCCTGTTAGGTTACTTTGGCCATATTGTAAACCCCACTGAGATTTTCCTTTTGTTGAAATATATATTGAAATAATAGTGAAAGGTGTTGCGAGATTGAAGTATTTGTGACCAGACTTGGACATATATTGACGTTCTTTAATCGTCGCTAGATCAAAATCCTGGAACTCTCACAGGTTAACAAGGCCATAAAAAAAGCAAACCAAGTACTAGGGTTTATTTCTCGAGGGATTGAATTGAAAAAAGAGAAGTTATGCTAAACTTGTATCAAACCTTGGTTAGACCAACTTGGAGTACTGCGTACAATTCTGGTCACCATATTATAAAAAGGATATAGAGGCATGGAGAGGGTGCAAAAAAGATTTACAAGGATGATACCAGAAATGTGAGGGTGCACCTACCATCAACAACAACAACTTGTATTTATATAGTGCCTTTAACATAGTAAAACGTCCCAAGGCGCTTCACAGGAATATTAAAAGACAACAAATTTGACACCGAGCCACATAATGAGAAATTATGGCAGATGACCAAAAGCTTGATCAAAGAGGTAGGTTTTAAGGAGCGTCTTAAATGAGGAAAGAGAGATAGCGAGGTGGAAAGGTTTAGGCAGGGAATTCCAGAGCTTAGGTCCCAGGCAAAAGAAGGCACAGCCACCAATTATTGAGAGATTATAATCAGGGATGCTCAAGAGGGCAGAATTAGAGGAGCGCAGATATCTCTGGGGTGGAGGGGGCCAGTTGTAGGGCTGAAGGAGATTAGAGATGGGGAGGGGCGAGGTCATAGAGGGATTTGAAAACAAGGATGAGAATTTTGAAATCGAGGCGTTGCTTAACTGGGAGCCAATGTAGGTCAGCGAGCACAGGGGTGATGGGTAAACGGGACTTGGTGCGAGTTAGGACACGGGCAGCCGAGTTTTGGATGACCTCAAGTTTACTTAGGGTAGAATGTGGGAGGCCAGCCAGGAGTGCGTTGGAATAGTCAAGTCAAGAGATAACAAAGGCATGGATGAGGGTTTCAACAGCGGATGAGCTGAGACAAGGGCGGCGACGGGCAATGTTACGGAGGTGGAAATAGGCATTCTTAGTTATGCTACGGATATGTGGTTGGAAGCTCATTTCAGGGTCAAATATGACACCAAGGTTGCGAACAGTGTGGTTCAGCCTCAGACAGATGTTAGGGAGAGGGATGGAGTCAGTGGCTAGGGAACAGAGTTTGTGGCGGGGACTGAAAACGATGGCTTCGGTCTTCCCAATATTTAATTGGAGAAAATTTCTGCTCATCCAGAGCTTTCTATCAGGAAAGGATGAACAGGCTGGGTCTCTTTTCTCTTGAAAAGAGAAGGCTGAGGGGTGACCTAATCGAGGTCTTTAAAATTATCAAAGGTTTTGATAGAGTAGATACAGAGAAAGTGTTTTCACTTGTGGGGGAAGAGCAAAACTAGAGGCCATCAATATAAGATAGTCACCAAAAAATCAAATAGGGAATTCAGAAGAAACTTCTTTACCCAGAAAGTGGTGAGAATGTGGAACTCGCTACCACAGGGAGTGGTTGAAGTGAATAGTGTTGATGCATTTAAGGGGAGGCTAGATAAGGGAATAGAGGGTTATGCTGATAGATAAGAAAAGATGGGAGGAGGCTCGAGTGGAGCATAAACGCCGGCATGGACTGGTTGGGCCGAATGGCCTGTTTCTGTGCCATATATCCTATGTAATCCTATGTATTACCCTCACCACACGGACTGCAGCGGTTCAAGAAGAAGGCTCACCACCACCTTCTCGAGCAACTGGGATGGGCAAGAAATGCTGGCCTTGCCAGCGACGCCCACATCCTGCGAGTGAATTTAAAAAAAATGTAACTAACCCTTAGCCTAGAATTATCCATGTATGATTTTTTAATTTGGGTAAGCATATTAACAGAGGAAACCCCTCCAAATAACGATGTCATGGAAGTAGTCTGACTGGCCTATTCATATGGCTTGCAAGTTTTGGGTAGAGATCTCCTGTGCAGACACTCGCTGTTAATTTGATCACTAATACTTCCAGTTCCAGTGAAAAAATTATTATTTTTTTGCTTCAATAGAGCAAGGAGAAATAGATTTATTGCCATTAAGCATGTAGGATTATCAATGTATTTTACATAATTATATGCCACTGAACACCGTTCATTAAAACAACCAATACCCCTTAAGAATTCAGAATGGATTTTGTAGGCTTCAATTTCTAAATAATTATCACTTTAAGTAAATAGATAATTCAGGAGGTCTTCTTAGCCTCAGGTTTTCTTATAATTTTTTTGCAATTCTCTGTGCTAAAATTCTCCAGAAGAACAAGCACTGCAAGTGGTTCCTCTGCTGTGGAATAGGTAGCCTATGGCAAAGTTAGAATACCTATTAGGCTCAGTCAGGCGCTTATCTTAAGTCTACTGTGCAGAAGCATGTGTCCTTAGAACTTGCTATAAACTGCGGTTTCCATGTAAGTAGCTTTAAGTCCCTAACAATGTTTCAGACTGTTTCCCTTGTTCTTGAGCCTTTTGTCCAGTGACCTGGATGAACTGTATTATTTTTCTCTTGCATTTTTTTTGCCCCTTAAGAATTGTCCCTTTTCAAATTTACAAAATTGTGTGTAATAACCAATAGTTTTTTGAGGCTGATTCCAGTTATTTCCCTGGCCATTATTAATGTGATCACAGAGGGTTAATGAGTTCAGTTCAGTAAATCTATAAAAATAGCACTGCCTGAGATCTGGAGCAGAACAAAAGTCATTAAAAGCCAGAGGAAAGTGGTGTCATTTGCATGTGCCAGACAAATTACTCTCTCAATTCAACACATCTCTGGAGGATAGAAAAAATAATTAGGGCAGAATAAAGGATATCGTGGCAGAAAATTGCCTGCTTGGCACCCGGTGACATTCTCGAGCAAAACGTAAATAAGTAAATACCTGTGAATTGCTATCCCAAACAATCAGAAATCAAATCTGTGCTGGGCTGAATGATATTTGGTTGCATGAAAATAGTAAAGCAGATTAAATATGACTGACAAAGCACTGACTAATTATAAAGTGAAAAGCTTTTGTTTGGAAGGGGGCGAGACATGGAAAGATTCCTGAAGGAAGTGAGCTTTAATCAGATTTTGTTAATTGACAATAAGGGGGCTAAATTCAGTTGATTTGCGCCTCCTGTTAGCGCCCTAGGAGGGCGCTAACGGGGCGCAAATCAACTAGCGCCTGGACGCGGCACCACTAACGCCTCCTGTGAAATTCAGTGGGAGGTTAGCGGTGGTGCCTTGCTGCGCCGCTGGCGATGACATCATTGCCGTGCGCAGCGCCCCAGCTGTAATATTGGGTGGCGCCCCCGACTTACCACCGGACGCTATGTCCGCCGGGATCAGAGGGGGCATACCTGTGGCCGGGGCGGCGCTAGTTAAAGGGGAGGTGGCGGGTGGCCATTTTTTTGCTGGCCGCCTACCAACACCTGCCCCCGTTGCTGTCCCCGGCCCCCGTGAAGCCCCCCCCCCCCCTGCGGGGTGCCGGCTGCTCTCCGTGAGCCCGGCACTCCCGATCCCTGGTGGCCCAGCTGGGCGCCGGGACACGCTGTGCCAGGCCCCCTCCCCTTTAATAAGGGGAGGAAGGCCTGCAGTACCGCGCCACGTCGCACCGCAATATTGGCTCGCAGCACCCCAAGAGGGATGCGGGGCGCTTCCAGTAGCGCCCCATCTCCCTCTCGGGGCGCTACCTGGGAAAATTGGCCGCGGTAGCACTAACTTTAATTTTAGCGCCCCGGCGTAGGTAGGGGCGCTACCCAATTTTTACCCCTAAGAGTTTGGAAATACTCTTTCTGCCCCAGTCACAAGACTCTCTTTAAATCAAGTATTTAATTTAAAATAGATGCTAGTTTCTAAAATGTTGGATGAAATGGCATTCTTGTGATAAGTATTTTTTTAAATTCATCAAGATCTTAACAATTTGATGTTATCAGTCTTTGCGAAAGTAGCTGAAGAACTTCACCAGAAGGAGTGAGGGGAAAAATGGTCGGTGGTTCATCCCTGGCATTTCTTGCAATATCTACAAATGGCCGGTTCAAGAGCACCATAAAAAAGAGGTCTTGTATAAGGTTAGCTGTTCAGCCTGTTCACTAGAGAACATGTATGCAAGGAATGGTCAGAGATAAAAATAAAAATAAAAATAATAACTTACAAAATGGTGGTGCGGATGGAGTTCTTTATAAACCAGATACTCTGTAAACTGAGTTTTAGAACTACATGATGCAGATAATGTTAGTTCTGGACTAGAATTAATATTTGGCTTGTATTTAATATCAACTTTTTTGTAGTTGTACTTTTGAGTGTTTTAGCAGTAATGGTTTTCTAGAGTCCAGGCAATAGGCATTGCAAGTATTTTAATTTTTGTAATATAAAACATACATTGTACATCTACTGTATGCATACGTCATTAGGCATAAGGATAGGTTCCAGTCTCGTTTTAATGAAATGTACATGAGTTCTACTACGTTCTACACTTTGAAATGGACATCAAATAGGCTACACATTTCTAGCTATCCTTAAATTTTGATTTCTCATTTTCTACAACCTTCCAGAAAAGCTTATGACAACCAGATCTGTCAGTTCAATTATGAAAAATATGGGTTTAAAATTTGTATTTAAAAGGAGTCAAATCGTGATTACTAAATACAGTAATATTTGTGTGTGTGAGGATGTATGTGTATTTATAATCTGCAATAATCTTAAACAACCTTGAATTAGCATTATTAATAGTGTATCTGCCTGGACAACAATGTCAAATGTCCATTATAAATATTATTAAAAGGGAGGAAATATTTATCATTTTATAGGTTTTAAGAAAAAAATATTCAAATGTTCTAGAGCACCTTATAGTTCACTGTGTGTGACACAATCATGAACTGATGGTTTGAATAGGGAAGCATCAGTTAGATGCAGATTTCACACAGTTTTCACTCAGAAATTTTGAATTCTTATTAAATTTTTTAAATGGGATTAAGAAATCTTTATACTGGTTTTGATAATGAGAGACTTTGGATTTTGAATTGTACTTCAGGGGGGAAAAAAATTAAGACTTGCATTTATCGAACTCACAACATCTCAAAGCACTTCACGTACAATGAGACCGCTTCACTATTGTGGAGGCAAACACAGCAGCCATTTTGTGTAGAGCAAAATCCCACAAATGGCAGTGAGATGAACACCCAGGTAAACTACTTTGGTTGCTGTGAGTTACCATTGCCAGTCTTCTGTAGTTCTAGCATAGCTCATCATTGTGAAAAATACAGCTGCAATTGGAAAAGGCATAGGAAGGAGGAATAAATCAGCCAGAATACGCAATACTGTGCTGTAGCCCCCATTGGATGATTTGATGGGGGGTGTGGACATTGGATGAGGAATGGATTGGTCTGAACTTTGATGTCCCCCACAAAGCCTGCTGACACTCGCTGTCTAGACGAACACATGAAACACTTGGGAAAGGCACCAGGAAACTAGACAGTCCCCTTGTAATTGAACCCTTGCGTGAGCCAGTACCTTCATGACATGGTAGGGATAGAAGGAGGGGTGTGGGGAGGAAGACTCAAACTCAAACTCAAATTGTACATGTAGAGCTCTTTAAAAAAAAAAATGGAATTTTTATTCAAGCCTGTAGTGTATCTTCCATGTATTTGATAAGCAGAAGAAAAATATTGTAAAACATTTAAAAATGAATATAGGCCAAATGAATCCTGAAATGTAGATATTTTTTCCCCATCTTTTAATGATATGTTACTTGATGTCGCCTATAAGCTTATGTTTCACTTGTGTCTGTCAAAATTAATAATATAAATTAAGGAAAAAGGCTGACACTGTTATTTAACTTTCAAACATTAGTCATGCTTTGCACAGCTACATTAATCTGTAACAAATGTCTTCCTATTGGGATGTATCGTCTAGGGATAATAAACAACATTGGTCCCAAGTGGATAATTATAGCTTATGGTACAAGTGACAGAGCGTGAAAATTTGACAAAGGAAGAAATATTGTAGCAGTCTGAATCTTTTTGAAGGTGTTTCTCGTTACATAGAATAGCGTCCCTTCTAAGAGGCTGCTGCTAATGTGTTATTCTTCACTAGAACCATCTTTACCATGTGAGACATTAAAAGACACTGGAAGGACAGATGGTAATAACTATTTAAAACTCTACGGGGTTGAAATTGGACTTTGCCAGTAGTGCAAAATGGGCAGCATTGAATCGGACGCCCCTTATACTTCTACAGAACTGAATATTGAGCGGGGAGTATAATATACGGTCGATGCAATGCCGCCTGTTTAGTGCTATCACCCAAGACACATTCACCCCCAAAGACTGAATATACTGAATGATTACAAAGAAATTCAATATAAACAGCTGGCTTTTTCTGCCAAATGTTCTCTTAACCAGGTGCGATTGTGTTGTGGAAAATTAAGGTTTGCAATAATGCATATGGGGATCCCTGCTTCATTCAATGCAATTCAAGTAATCGTCAACACTAATATTGCGGCTGTATGTGTCTTTAATAGAATTAAGGAATTCCATACACAACAACCCACAAAACTGGCGCAATCCCAAAAAAGCTTACAAATCTAAATAAATGTGTAACTGACAAGCTGCACAAGGCAATTCAAGAAGTTAAATTCCTTTTTATTATTTTGAATTTCCGGATTTCTATTGGTGTTGTGGGATCACATGCCGCCATTCAGTTTGTGAAAAGTGAAACCCAGTGACCTCCCATATGACCTATGTAAAGAAATTGTTACAATGGAAGTCCAGTGGGACATGAACTTGCCATGACTTAAGCTGTAGCTGTAACCAATATTCCAGCCGCTATATAATAGGGGAAAAAATAAAAGTACACCGATCTTAATGGCAGGGCCTCATTTGAATAAATTTCTTCAGACTCCTGCTCGAAACTCTGCTAGATCGACAATCCGGCTGGCGGTTGGTTGTGGGCGTCTGATGGCAGGAGGCTGCAGCCCTGGAACCATGCGAACGGTCCCCGGGTGTTGGTGAGGGAGGAAGGCTCTGGCAAAGTTCAGGAGGGGGCTAGCTGGGCGTAAGGGAGGCCCAAAGCTTCTTTGTGAAGCCTGGTAGGAGCACCCCTTCTGGCCCACAAGGGAACCTAAAATAAACCTTTAGAGCAGCATCTGGGCCTCATCCGGCTCATGACAGGTTTGTCCGATAGGGATGCCGTCACTGCTCCCCACTCAGGCCTTCAACTAAAATTGCAGAACGTCTCCTGAAGACATCATCGAACCCGATCTGCATATTTAAGGTAGTCCTTCTTCTTCTTAGGCAGTCCCTCGGAACCGAGGATGACTTGCTTCTACATTAAAAATAAGTTCTCAGGTGACTGATGAGTCCAATGCGGGACCTACAGTCTCTGTCACAGGTGGGGCAGATGGTGGTTGAAGGAGCAGGTGGGTGGGGTGCTTGGGTTGACGTGCGCTGCCTGCGCTTGGCTTCCGCTTGCTCCCGGCGAAGGGACTCGAGGTGTTCGGCACCTTCCCGGATGCTTCTCCTCCACTTTGTGCGGTTTTGGGCCAGGGATTCCCAGGTGTCGGTGGGGATGTTACACTTTTTCAAGGAGGCTTTGAGGGTGTCCTTGAAGCGGTTCCTCTGCCCACCTGGGGCTCTCTTGCCGTGTCGGAGCTCCGAGTAGTAGAGTGCTTGTTTTGGGAGTTTCGTATCGGGCATGCGGACAATGTGACCCATCCATCGGAGCTGATCGAGCGTGGTCAAAGCTTCGATGCTGGGGATGTTGGCCTGAGCAAGAACACTGACGTTGGTGCGCCTATCCTGCCAATGGATTTGCAGGATCTTGTGGAGGCAGCATTGGTGGTACCTCTCCAGTGCTTTGAGGTGCCTGCTGTACATGGTCCATGTCTCTGAGGCATACAGCAGGGCAGGTATCACTGCTGCTCTGTAGACCATGAGCTTAGTGCCGGGTTTGAGGTCCTGGTCTTCAAACACTCTCTTCCTCAGGCGACCGAAGGCTGCACTGGCACACTGAAGGCGGTGTTGGACTTCATCATCGATGTCTGCCCTTGTTGACAGTAGGCTCCCGAGGTATGGAAAGTGGTCCACGTTGTCCAAGGCCTTGTCGTGGATTTTGAAAATCGGGGGGCAGTACTGTGTGGAGGGGGCAGGTTGGTAGAGAACCTTTGTCTTACGGATGTTTAGTGTAAGGCCCATGCTCTCGTACACTTCGGTGAAGGTGTTGACGATGGTTTGGAGTTCGACCTCCGAGTGAGCGCAGACGCAAGCGTCGTCTGCATACTGTAATTCAGCGGCACAGGATGGGACGACCTTGGATCTGGACTGGAGGCGATGGAGGTTTAACAGTTTCCCGTTTGTTCTGTAAATTAGCTCCACTCCAGCGGGGAGCTTACTGACGGTGAGATGGAGCATTGCAGCAAGGAAGATCGAGAAGAGCGTTGGTGCGATGACACAGCCTTGCTTGGCCCCGGTTCGTACGTGAATTGGGTCTGTGGTGGAACCGTTGGTCAGGATCACGGCTTGCATGTCATCGTGAAGCTGGCGGAGGATGGTGACAAACTTTTGAGGGCAGCCGAATTTGCGGAGGCCACTCCATAATTTAAGGTAGTACCCCGCTTCCTTCCTGCGGATGTCCTACTTGCCTGCTCAAATGGGCAGGTTAATATCGGGACCCAGCGGGAAGGCAGCCAGATCAGAGGGGGTAAGTGACCCGCCTTATTCTAACTGCCCCCCCGCGGGCCCAGTTTCCGCCAGGCCTTAGTGTCAGTACTTCATTGGCTCCGAACCCCACTTTGGGCGCCCTGAGGTCTGAAAGGCACTCTAAAATGCAAGTCTTTTCTTTTCTTTTTCTTCTTCTTTTCTGTCTGTCTTTTTCTTTCCTCCTTTCTTTCTCTCTGTCTTTTTCTTTTCTTTTTTTCTTTCTCTCTATCTCTTTCTTTTCTTCTTTCCAACTCCATTTTTAACACAAATTTAACCCTACACTAGGCGGAAACCAGGCGGGTGGCAATTAAAATCACCCAGGTTACTTACCCACCATAAAGCTGCCAGGATCCCGTTGTCCATGATTTTGATATGATCATTTGAGTAGGCAGCGTGGACACCTGCCCAAAGCCGCCAAGGCTTCTTCGACAATATCTCCCAAAGCCGCGACCTCTACCACCTAAAAGGACAATCATCACCTCCAAATTACCCTCCAAGTCACACACCATCCTGACTTGGAAATATATCACCAATCCTTCATCGTCGCTGGGTCAAAATCCTGGAATTCCCTACCTTACAGCACCATGGGAGTACCTTCACCACACAGACTGCAACGGTTCAAGAAGGCGGCTCACCACCACCTTCTCGAGGGCAATTAGGGATGGGCAATAAATGCTGGCTTTGCCAGTGACCTCTACATCCTGTGAATGAATTTAAAAAAAAGTTCTTCCTTACATGTGCATGTCCTCGAAGACCAACTGCAATTTTAACTCAGGCCTGAGTGGAGAAGCCACTAGGTCTTTCCTGCCAGACTGAACCCGTCGGACCAGCCCCGGAAGATGCTGAAAAAGGTTGTTTCTTTTCTTTCCTTTGTGGGGCCAGGAGGAGTATGAGTGCTCTTCCAAGCCCCACGAGGAAAGCTTAGGTCTCCCGCACGGGACTCCTTCCCCTCCCCTCTCCTCTCCTCCCAAACATGAAATCCCTGTGAGTCGCCCCGAAATATGATCCCATCACCTACCTTGCTTCGGCAGACAATTTCCGGGTTGTGTGATGGTTTTTTTTCCGCCGCTTCCTTCTGACTTTGCATGTTAAAGAGGACAAGGACCTCGATTCACTCCCCGTAATATCAAGAAACGGCTGAGCGCACTGAATACAGCAAAGGCTATGGGTCCCAACAACATCCCGACTATCGTGCTGACGACTTGTGCTCCAGAACTAGCCGCGCCTCTCGCCAAGCTGTTCCAGTACAGCTACAACGCTGGCATCTATCTGACAATGTGGAAAACTGCCCAGGTATGTCCTGTCCACAAAATGCAGGACAAATCCAACCCGGCCAATTACCGCCCCATCAGTCTACTCTCAATCATTAGCAAAGTGATGGAAGGTGTCATCAACAGTGCTATCAAGCGGCACTTACTCACCAATAACCTGCTCACTGATGCCCAGTTTGGGTTCCGCCAAGACCACTCGGCTCCCGACCTCATTACAGCCTTGGTCCAAACATGGACAAAGGAGCTGAATTCCAGAGGTAAGGTGAGAGTGACTACCCTTGACATCAAGGCAGCATTTGACCGAGTGTGGCATCAAGGAGCCCTAGTAAAACTGAAGTCAATGGGAATCGGGGGGGAGAACCCTCCACTGGCTGGAGTCATACAAAGGAAGATGGTTGTGGTGGTTGAAGATTCAATCATCACAGCCCCAGGACATCGCTGCAGGAGTTCCTCAGGGCAGTGTCCTAGGCCCCAACCATCTTCAGCTGCTTCATCAATGATCTTCCCTCCAACATAAGGGCAGAAATGGGGATGTTCGCTGATGACTGTAGTGTTCAGCGCCATTCACAACTCCTCAGATAATGAAGCATTCCATGCCCGCATGCAACAAGACCTGGACAACATTCAGGCTTGTGCTGATAAGTGGCAGGTAACATTTGCGCCACAGAAGTGCCAGGCAATGACTATCTCCAACAAGCGAGAGTCTAACCACCTCCCTTTGACATTCAACGGTATTACCATCGCCAAATCCTCCACCATCTCCATCTTGGGGGTTACCATTGACCAGAAACTTAACTGGACCAGCCACATAAATACTGTGGCAACAAGAGCAGGTCCGAGGCTAGGTATTCTGCGGCGAGTGTCTCACCTCCTGACTCCCCAAAGCCTTTCCACCATCTACAAGGCACAAGTAAGGAGTGTGATGGAATACTCTCCACTTGCCTGTTGAGTGCAGCTCCAACAACACTCAAGAAGCTCAACACCATCCAGGACAAAGCAGCCCGCTTGATTGGCACCCCATCCACCACCTTAAACATTCACTCCCTCCACCACCGGCGTACCGTGGCTGCAGTGTGTACCATCTACAAGATGCACTGCAGCAACTCGCCAAGGCTTCTTCGGCAGCACCTCCCAAACCCGTGACCTCTTCTACCTAGAAGGACAAGGGCAGCAGGTGCATGGGAACACCACCACCTCCAAGTTCCCCTCCAAGTCACACACCATCCTGACTTAGAAGTATATCGCCGTTCCTTCATCATTGCTGGGTCAAAATCCTGGAACTCCCTCCCTAACAGCACTGTGGGAGTACCTTCACCACACGGACTGCAGCGGTTCAAGAAGGCGGCTCACCACCACCTTCTGAAGGGCAACTAGGGATGGGCAATAAATGCTGGCCTTGCCAGCGACGCTCACATCCCATAAAAACGAATTTTAAAAAAGGAGTTAAAATAGCCTAAGGCCAGGGTTTTGCTCTCCGTGGCGGGCAACATTGGTGGTGGGTCCTGGCTCCGCTGCTGGCTCCATCCCACTCTGTGAAATGAATTTCCATTGATTGCATTTGTTAAGCCCGCCCCACGTGTTTCCCAGCCAATTAGAGGAAGCAGGTCTAGTGATGTCATTTGATGACCCGTCATCAGCCGGCTTCCTTAAAGGGACCATGTCCAAATTTATACTTTCTTCAGCATTGAGGTGCTGCAAACAATGACTGCACAAAGGCACAGGGCTGCACCCAGGCTCTCCCATGACTCCATCTATATGCTTATGGAGGGAGTCACAGCTCGCAGGGAGGTCCTCTTCCCTTCCCATGGGCGGAAGAGACCTCCCTCGGAGAACAACACAGCTTGGTTGCACATTGCAGAAGGGGGCACAAGTAGTGATGTGGTCAGGAGGACCTGGGTGCAGTGCCACAAACGTTTCAATGATCTCAGTACATCACGAAACGTTAATATAAAGCTACACTCAACCTCTTCCTGCTCTGCCTCTCCTCACATCCTCATCACCCTGCCTTCCTTACCCTACTCCTGCACATCCTTACTCATGCCAACTTACCTTGTACCTCCACCCATCCCTCTCTATCTATACTATCACATCCCCATCTCACTAGACACCCCTCACACTCACCCTCATCCTAGTGCAATCATACCAACTAACAACACACAATGGTAGGCAATGTTCATGTAAAGTTTCTGTTAATGTGCTGTCAAACATTGAAACCTTTATTTTCAACACTTTGCGTTCTTGGACAGATTTGTGTGCACCTCTGGAAGTGGCTTAGTGAGTTGCAGTGAATGGTGTGACGTACCCCTTGCAATGGTCATGAATGTGAAAGGAATGGCTTGGGCTTTGTAGGAATGCTTTATGGTGTTGGTATGGGGTGGTGCCAACCTAGCGCATCATGTGGCAGCCAGGGTGTACAGCATCAAGTGAAGTAAATCTGGCCATGGTGAGGCCGTCCCGGGCAGCAATGTAGTCGGGTGCTGATGCTCTCTGTACTGTGCAGCATCAGTTGATTGCGGAGAAGGTTGGTGTTGTTGGTGATGCTGGTGCTGCTGGTGTTGGGGCTGATCGTGGTGGGATTCAGAGGACCAAGGTGAGACAGTATAAAGGGCACCCATGCTGATGGAATAGATGGCAGGTGAAGTAGAGATGACAGTAGCGATCTGTCAATGGTGAGAGAGGTAATGAGGTCAAACTGGATGGAGACTTGTGTAAAGACTTGCAGCATGGTGAATCTGTTGTGGAAATGCAGTGAGCAACAGGTTGTGGCTGAGGGAAGATATCTCTCTAAGGTGTGGGGCTTTTACTTTACATTTGAAGCTGTTAACTCAACAGCTGAGTCAATGGCCACTGAACTCCCGCCTTAGCTTGACGGACGTGGCCCGCAACCAGTGTGTCCCCGTGGGCGAGCTGTCAAATGCAAAAGGTAAGCTGAAAATCATTCTTAAGTGGCTCTAAACAAGCCACTAATTACCTGAATTGGGTCACCCGCTGCTGCCTTTCGGGTCTGCTCAGTGCTGACAGACCCGACATTGGGAAAGGCGCGTGGGAGCGAGTTGACAGCGGGTTCCCAACCCGCTGTCACAAATATCAAACTTCCCACCCGACCCACCACCAATCCCGCCCGCTGACCCCCCAGAAAATTTTTGCCTAAGCCTCACTTCTGCAGCAGCGGGCTGAGTTTCCGACTCACCTCATGACCTGTTATCTTAGTCCACACTCCGAAACAAGGATTTTTGACTTGCGTCTTCTGTGTATGTACAAAGTTTCAGCAGTAGAGCTAACTTGCAGAGGAGTGTGGGGTGATGGTAAAAGCCTGGAAATGCTACAACAGTCAAGCACCCCATATGTTGCACAGTTGGGCTGAAAATGATGTTTGCTCACTCAAAAAGCAAGCAACTGTTTGCTGTTAACTGGCTCCCTGACATCATGAAGTTTAGTAGTTCCTCCCTGGCTCATTTTCCCTTTAACTTACCCAAGGACATAGAGACAAATTGTCGTGTTCTTCATGCTGCCCAGCAGAGATCAACTAACTCCAGGTGTTGGAGCCTAGACTTCTTCTGAGCCGCAGGACAGATCATCTTCCACCTTTTTTATAAGGTGGTGTCAGGAATTTTAACTGCTTGTTCTGTGATTTCCCATTTGGTTCTTCGATACATTTCCTTCCATCTCATTCGCCCACAGCAAGCAGAACTTCATACAATTGTGTATTTTAAAAGAGATTAAGAGCCTCTCCAAAAATACTTGTTTCCAAATCTGCCACTTTATAATAAACAGCCAGTGTCTTTATATAATCAGACTCTGCTTTCCTGACTGAGAGTCCCACAACTGGGAGAGTGCTGTGGCCCCTGAGAGAGAAGGCAAAATGTGCCATTGCACCACTACCAACCAACATGGGGCTCTGGCATATCTCTCCTACTGTTCTGCACCATAGCAGACTGTATGAGATCTCCATGATCCTGTTGAAGCTTTGGTCCAAGACGGAGAAGATGGTCAGACCCAGACCTCGAGAGACACCTCTACACTCTACAACAAGCTGTAGATGCTCCCTGGCAAGAAGTTCAATATTTTGAGCAACTGGTGGTGCACAGAAACCCTCCTCCTTTTAAAGGCTGGGCCCTGAAGTCTGCATCTCTGTCCTGTTCAGCAGCGCTAGGACATAAGCTTGCCCAAGTGAGCTATTTTCTGGGCTGTCTTTTCCAACTGCATTTGCTCATGTCCACTTGTGCTCAGTGAATCGGCCAGTGCAAACCCCTTTAGCCTACTATATACAGTATGCGGGATGCTAATTTCTGTACTGGTGCTTGAAAGGTTTGGAGTGAGTGGCGGTGCAGTTTCCAAAGGATTCTCCTTCTCAGCAGCTGCTGCAGCATAGCCTGAGACTTTTAATGGACATCGAAAGAGAGAAGAGGGAGAATGGTTAGCATGTTGGGGCATGGATCAGGGATAACATGAGTAGCAGTCATGATGCGGAGTAGCGGTGGTATGCATCATCAGGTTGTCATGCTGAGTGAGAGTTCAGTATAAAAAGAGAAGGAAGGGAAGATGCCAAAGCACCTGCTGTGTGTAGACTCCATCCTCGTCATACCTAACGCTGCATACCCTCTCTCTGCCAATTATATCACTGTCGGCCTTTTTCATTGTTATGAGTAGTGAAGCAGGATCTCCTTCTGATCTTGTACTCCCCCGCCTGTTGTGTCCAAGCTTGTCCTACAAGAAAAGTGGAAGTGGATTAGTGTGTGCTCTATTAAAGGGTTCTGAAGTGAGGCAGCTTAGCATCGGGTGCAGGCTGAGAGGAACAAATGGCAGTTGTGAGGGTGGTAGCAGATCCTGAGTGTGCAAGTGCCAGCAGAAGGAGGTGCAGAAAAGTGTGCTGCTGTAGTTGCAGAAGAGGCATGGGAGCAGGGTGGGGAAGGACTGGTATTGATGAAGCTGAAGTAGGGCGCTGCAGAGATTAAGAAAGAAGTGAAGAGGAGTCTTACCTCAGCAGCTCTGGTGAGTTCATTCATTAATTTCCCTGCATTGCTATCAGGTGTTGGGAACAATGCTTGTGGCATTTATATGTTCTGCCACCTCTCTCCATTATTGCTAAGAAATTTGCATTTGGTGATCATCACTGGGAAAGAGGACCTCCTTCCTGCTGCTCACTTGCTCTACGAGAACCTTCATGGCATTATCCAAAAACCTGGGGGGCTTCGGTTGCAGTCACCTTGTCAGCAGAATGTAATACACAAGTTCGAGTATCCACCTCCATTAAGAAGTGTGGGCTTCCTTTAAATCGCGACAGTCTCACCAGATTTCCTGTCCTGCTGATCCACAAGCTGCCTATTGGTAGTGTAATTAGCGCTGGCAGCTCGCCCTGAATATCATCATGAGATTCTAGCACAAAATTGTGTCAGCCTTGGCTCAGCAGTAGCACTCTCACTTCTGAGTCGAAAGGTTGTGGGCTGAAGTCCCACTCCAGAGACTTAACCACAAAATCCAGGCTGACACTCCCAGTGCAGTACTGAGGGAGTGCTGCACGGTCGGAGGTGCCGTCTTATGGATAAGACATTAAACTGAGGCTGGTCTGCCCTCTCAGGTGGACATAAAAGATCCCATGGCATGATCTCAAAGCAGAGCAGGGGAGTTTTCCCCGGTGTCCTGGTCCAATATTGATCCCTCAACCAGCATTGCTGATAAAGCAGATTATCTGGACATTATCATATTGCTCTTTGTGGGATCTTGCTGTGTGAAAATTGGTTGCTGCCTTTCCTATATTTCAACTGTAACTATACTTCAAAAGCACTTTATTGGCTGTAAAGCGCTTTGGGGTGTCTTGAGGTTGTGAAAGGTGCTATATAAATGCAAGACTTTCTTTCTGTCTTTCTTACCGACTTCATTATGTGGGCAGGCTGGACATCCCACAACTCCCTACTTGATATACACAAATCAACCCCAATGAGTTGGCTGATTCTTTTACACTCAGGCAGGAGAATCCAAATGAGATCAATAGAAGCAGGATGGTGGAGATTAATGAAACAATTTAACATTCCTAAAATCTTTATGGTAAAATACTAGATAATGATTTAGTTTATTGTTTTCTTCTGCAGTTAGCCATATTATTCAGGAATTGAGAGAATCAACCAGAATCGTACGCACGTCTTAGTTACGTATTAACACAACAGTAGTTTCTGCAGTGGTTTTTGTTAATGATTCATAATATGCCAGGGGCAGAACCTCATGTAGATCAACTAGATTTTGAACCATACACAGTAAATTCTCCTGAACAGCCAGTTTGACTGATAAATGGTCACACACTCATCCATTTTTACTATAAAGAGTGGTTTCTATATCTCAAATATAGGCAGCATTTTGTATGTGCGAGGTGTTTTGTTGGAGCTTGTCAGCACTTAGCCTGACCAGATTAGAGTGGAGCTAATGTGTCGCTGGCACAGCAGGAAGCCGTGATCGAAACTGAAAAATCAAGAAGTAGGAGTTTAATTGTCTGCTGCAGTCAAAGGTTTCAGTACTTAATGAAAACTAATGAGGGCTGTACCTGATCAAGGAACATAAATTTAAGCTGAAGCAAAGCCAACACTTTATTTTCACATGATTTAAACTAGACAAATGTATTCAAGAAAAAAATCATGTATCCAATGAAAATGAAATAACTGATGTGTTTGGAATCTAGGTAAAGTATACCTTTTCCTGAAAAATGAGTTATGTGGCACAGAATATATTAACACATGATTCACACATTCTGTCCTTTCCATTGTGAACTTTTAGGTGTAAGGGCAGTAAACATAGCTTCAACGGGTATGATAATTACACATGACCTTTTTGTTCCACCTTCAGTGGCACCATTGTACCACTCTCCTGTCTCACTAAAGATATATTATTTAAAAAGAAAAATTACTCCAATAGATTTCAAATGCATCATCTCTCAACAAAGTATGATAAAAATAGAACACATGACAGCATGATTTATAACAGCTATCTGGCTTGTGATGAGGATCTCATAACCCTGATGAGCAGTGGGATCTGATGCCACTCAATAGCATAATTTGTATTAACCATTGTTCCTACTGTACCCGTTCTCTTAGACCAGAGGTTCCCAAACAATTTTTGCTGAGCCTCTTTCCCCCCCCCCTCCCCCCGTTATAAGAAACAGTACTTTTGCATAATTAAAGTTAGTGTAGATATCATTGGTAACCCAGAATACGTCAGCCGTTTTGTCACTTTAGCTGTTTGAATTCTGCTCCCTTGCACCTTTTTGAGTTTTAATATGAAATCCAATCATGTCATTAGATCTCACTGGCCAGGAAATTGTTTGGTTCTTCTCCCGCTTTGTACCATTACTGGAAGTGTGGCAGAAACCCCATTTACACGTGCAAATGTGGATTCTGCCACATTTCCGGCGGGGTAGTGCTGGCAAATGAGGAACAGGTCAGGAATTTTCTGGCCACTATATATGCTGTCCTCCTAGCGCCCCCCCGATAACCTCATCACGGCCCCCAGCTTGGGAACCTCTGTCTCCACCCACAGGAATGATGACATAAAATGTTATAATGTAGATGTGTCCAATTTATTGTCAGATACAACATAGAATAGATTTAATGTGGTTTACTAATGCACCCTGTATGCGATTGCTCTGTTTTCCATCATTCCTATTATAATTTTCTTTTCCCAGTCGTCGAGTTTCCTAAGGCAAGCATTTGATCTTTGCTATTTGGCTTGCAAATGTAACAGAATTATTCCCTAATAGAAATTGTACCAAAAGCTTTTAAAGTGCTTTTTAATGTCTCTGGGACTACATTCCCCTTTTTCCAGGAATAGAGAAATGGCTTCTTAGTAACAATTGGTAATCAGAACTGCAAAATGTTGATCTTTCAGGTAACAGACCTCAGTAATATAAAGAATGTGACGAGGCTACCAAAGGGCACTAAGAGGCATGCTGTACTCATCATTTTCAGTGATGATACTTCAAAAACCTTTGCATGTGAGTCAGGTAGGTGTCACATACCTTTCTCAATTAATTGTGTGAGCTGTCTAAGTAGTAAGATAAATACTTAAGTCTTTACCATTATATTTGTTCACCGCTTTACCTTGGTTATCAAAGATATCAAGAATGCAACTTTAAAAATAGCAAAAAAAAAAACCATTATGATACACTGCACTAGCATCCGTCGAGGTGGTACATCGAAACACAGAAAAATAGGAGCAGGAGTAGGCCATTCGGCCCTTCGAGCCTGCTCCGCCATTCAATATGAACATGGCTGATCCTCTATCTCAATAACATATTCCCGCTACCAGCTACAACGCCCTCCCTACCAGCTACTGCGGACTGCACCTCTTTTGTAATTCCCTCAAATCAGAGCCTTATGTAAACCTAACAAAATCTAACGAAACAGCACAGGCTGTTTCCAGTTTTGCCAATGTTCCTGTTTGAAGGCAAACAGCAAGATAAATAAGAGCAATAACACACGGAAAATGTAGACATTTCATTGAATTAGCATTTAAGAAGCAGGCAAGAGAGATAAATAAATAGGCAACTCTTCGGTCCTGATCATTCATTGGTTGTGGTGCTTGTGTTATTGGTGGGTACTAAAACTTTGGGGGGTGAAATTTGTCTTGGGGTGGTAGCTTAAAATGGGCAATAGCGAATTAGAAGCCCATTTTACACTCCGCCCGATTATTTCAGTGGAAAAGAAAATCGGGCAGAGTGTAAAACAAGCTGCTGAGTTGCTATTGCCCAAGACAAATTTCATCCCCTCGATGCCATGTTCCTTAACTTTCTCTCCGAGTCTCTCTCACTGTCCCACTGAAAGCACTGAGCAGCAGAAGGTGCTGGGTGCTCCAGTATGAGTCAGAGGCCACCTTGCTGAAGCTGTATGGTGTTCTGGTTAGCCTGCACCGTGAACACTCTACCATTCAGTTCTGGTCACAGAGGAACAAGGGAAACATCTAAGACCTGGAAGTAGCATTGAGAAGGCTTTAACGCCAATCCCTGGTGTCAGAGGACTTAATTATGAGGAAAATTGCAAAAGTTCAACTCCTCAGTCTTGAAAGGAAGTGAATAAGGGAAGATCTTCTAGATGTTTCTAAAAGTCTGAGCACTGTTTCAAATTACAGCATGGTTGTGGGGCAAATGGACAGAGGGACAAACGCTTTAAAGATGAGGACCAATGTTGGAGAAGCACTTCTTCGTGTGAAGAGTGTCCATTACTTGGAATACTTTCCAAGTAAAATTGTGATGGCAAAAACTTTACTTGATGTTTTGAGCTGTACAAATCAGGGAGGCCCTAGGTTTGTTTCTTGGACTTTCAGTTGGGAGAGAAAATATCCAGCAGGGTTCTGGTTACTGATCACTATGCAGTTATCCTTGCTGCAAAGTACATGCGAATGGAAGTCCGATGAAGAAAGAACAGGCTTAGCTTTAATGCTCTCCATGGTCTAATAGCCTGCTGAGGCTGTGTCTAGGCTCATAGATAAAGAATGGGCACTTTGGAAAAATAATTGAGGTGCGATTACCTGAAGCTGTACCCAGCACCTTACTAGAAGAGGAGGAAAAAGCAGCCAGAGGCCAAAGGATGGATTATTATTCGTTGATCAAATAGTCATTAGACTCTCAAACAGTGCTCATTATACTGTCTCACAGCAGCACATTGCTGTGTGACTGGAGTGGGTGCTAGGCAACAACAACAACAACTTGCATTTACATGGTGCCTTTAATGTAATAAAATGTCCCAAGACGCTTCATAGGAGCGTTATCAAACAAAATTTGACACTGAGCCACATAAGGAGATATTAGGACAGATAATCAAAAGCTTGGTCAAAGAGGTAGGTTTTAAGGAGTGTCTTAAAGGAGGAAAGAGAGAGAGAGCAGTTTAGGGAGAGAATTCCAGAGCTTAGGCCATAGGCAGCTGAAGTTACAGCCGCCAATGGTGGAGCAAGAGGCCAGAATTAGAGGAGTGCAGAGATCTCAGAGAGTTTTAGGGCTGGAGGAGATCAGAGATGAGGAGGGGCAAGGCCATGGAGGGATTTGAAAACAAGGATTTGAATTTTTAAAATTGAGGAATTGCCGAACCGGGAGTCAATGTAGGTCAATGAGTTGGAATACAGGCAGTAGAGTTTTGGATGACCTCAAGTTTATATCGGGAGGAAGATGGGAGGCTACTCAGGAGAGCATTGGAATGTGGTGACACAGTCGGAATGTGATTGTTCAGTCCGTGTGTTCATGATGGTAACTCCGTTGATGCAGATTCATTCATATTATGTTGACTCCAGGTGTTACACTACAGCAGACACAGTTAGATTCCTGTTTCTGAGAATCCGTCAGAAGCATAATATGCACCCCTCTTCGTTTCAAAACATTGTAACCAGAAAATACCTCCAGTCTTTCCTGGATTTATGCTGAAACTGGTATAAACCCTATGGCTTAGTGGTAGAATAACAGCAGCATTAAGATAAAGATAGGAAGTTTAAAGTTTTATGAGCCACAAATTTCTTTCCTTCCACAAATAACAACGTAAAAAAGCAGATTCAAGTTCCCTTCAGTCACTAAGGATGGTAAGATAGCATTTGTTCCATACACTGTATTTATGCACATTTAAACTGTCAGATAATCATCGAGGTGATGACAAGATCCTCTGAAGCTGGTCACTGCCCACCTGAATGAATGATGAGTCTGAAGATAAACATTCACAATAAACTTTAGATTATTGTAATGCATTAATTAAAGGTTATTGGAGATTGATGTTCACCTACGAAACAAGGAACAAAATTATGATCATGAAGGTTTCAGTTATTTTGTTCATTGCTTGGCCTCAGATGCAAACATAATTCCTAAAAAAAAAAAAAAAAATAGCTCCAATTTGGAGTCAGTAGTTTAATGTTTTGAGGTTTTTCTGGTTTGTGAAGTAAAATCGAGGTCCTGCTGACATAGCTGCAGAACGTATATTCCATAGATCACATCACTTGAATTCTGTGTGCTTTCATAGAGCTTGAGGCAGAGGAATGGTGCAAACTCCTACGTATGGAGTGTCTGGGAAGCAGAGTCAATGACATCACGCTGGGGGAACCTGATTTGCTGACAGCTGGTGTTCAGAGAGAGCAAACGGGTATGTATCACTTGCTAGCGACAGCAGCTATGATATTTATTTGCTGCTCAAAGGCATCCAGTGGAATTTGCAAAAAAGGAAAAAAAAATAGGGGTGTTTGATCCTGGATTTGGAGGCCCTGGCATATGGCAGCACTGGGTAAGGATGCTGGTTGGCATATTAGGGGGGGAGGGGATCCTTTGGTCTGACATTACTGTGGAGGGAAAGCCTGGGGTATCGTTCAACCACGTAGGGGAAATCTGAGGCTAAGGGGGTGGAAGATGGGGTTTGGTTCAGTGGTGGATTCTTGGTGTCAATCGGAAGTGGTGAATGTCACTGCCCAATCGTAGCACTGGGTGAGGGCATCCCATGTCTGGAAGGATGGCTTTTAACTTTGTAAGAGAGCTCTGTAAACATTGGGCCAGAAATTCGGCTCTCCGGCTTCCCGAGGGTACAAGGATCGCACGCGTACTTACATACCGCGCCTGCCGTTGTGCTTCGGGCCCGCGTGGAATTCGGCTCCTGGGCCTCCTGCAGCTGCCGGCGCGCAGTGCTTGCGTATCCCAGGGGCGCAGTTAGTTCGAAGCGTCCCCTGGGATCATGTGGGCCATGGAGAGCCAATCGGAGCAGGGAATCTTCATTCATAGATTTTGACAGGAAGACCTGTCAAATCTGTGAATAGACATCGGCCCCAAAACCTCACTAAAACTTCAAATAAATAATTTTTTAAAAATCAGATTTTTAAAATGACTATAAATTACATAAATTAACTACTTTAAACAAAAATTTAAATTTTTGAAAAAATTTATTACACTTTTTAACGGTGCTAAAAATAAACTTACCTTTCTTTAACGTATGTAAAAATGATAAACCTGTTGAAAAAATTTTTAAATTGTACTTAATTCACCACTTACCTTGTTAAAAGCAGGCCTTGCGCCTCCTTTTTTCCTGCGCAGCTTCTCCGTACTTACCCTCACGGAGAAACCTGAAAAAAAAACGAAGTTCACTGCGTGCGCGCTGCCTCTCAACCTCTGCACACGTTCGACCTCTGAACCTCTTCCTTCAGGGGAACGGAAGTTCCGGTTTCCAGCGCATGCGCAGTGCATGCACGAAACCAGCACTTTCGTTGGGTCTACGGGTGAGTACCCAGCGCGTACTCACCCGTGGAGACCTGAATTTCTGGCCCAAAGTTTAGTGTTTTATGATCGGTTCCTGGGAGTGTAACTCTGTCTGTCTCTGTCTCGCTTTCTTCACCTCCCTTTCTCTGACTCAAGGATGTCCGTAGGTATCAACAAAAAACACGCGATAATCCTGATAATCGGAAGTATAACTTACTTTCAAAATTCAACTGATTTATTTAATTTAAAGTGATTCCAATTATAAAAAGGTAATAAACACCTTGTGTCTCCCTTTCAACTTCATACGCTTTCTTGAGTTTAAAAAGTATTTATAGTTTGAAACACAGAAAAGTTGTAACTAGTATGTAGTTAGTACACAGCCATGTTTTTGGGGTTTTTTTTCCACACAACAGGCATGTGTGCACACATAGCCTCTAAAAATCAGTCAATTTTATTCAAATATAGCTTTGAAGATGTTTCTACAGCTTCTCCTAGTCATTTTGGAAAAAAAACAACCAAATAAATTTGTATTACAGTACGGTTTAAAGTTGAATGTAGACTGAAACATTTTAAAATCACAAGAGAGGATGTAGGGGATTGTTGAAACTCGAGGTAGATAAGTCAGCTTTCATCTCTGGGTTCTGAAGGAATTGGCTTAAACATTGTGAGTACTCTTGAGGATATTTTTCAGCATTCACTGAAATCCCAGAAGATTGGAAAATAGCAAATGTGGCTTCCATCTTCATAAAAGGGGCGAGGGGTTAACAATAAAATTATGGACCAGCAAGAGTTACCTACACTGTTAGTAAAGTGTTTGAAAATATTATGAGGGATAATATAAGAATCTTGAGGGGGTATGAGGTAATCCGAGACAGTCAACATGGCTTTAGGAGTGGGAGGTCATGCTTGATTTACTGGATTTCTTTTTGGAGATGACGGACACGTAATAGGGTATTACGTAAGGCCCAAGCCCATGGGACAGATAGGAATGTATTAAAATAGGTTGGCAAATGGCTGGTTGAGTAGTAATCCCTGGCCAGGTAGCTGGTTGGCAGCCAGGTATCAGTGGAATGTCACAAGGTTCAGTGATTTAGAGGAAGGAATTGTGTCCAAATTTGCAGATGATACCAAATAATAAATTCAAAAGGATCTTTACAAGCTTGATTAATGTATGGCGAAATGGCAGATGCAATGTTATACAGGGAAATATAGGTCCGTATTTTCCGGGCGGAGGCCTGCAATCTGGAAAAATCTGCGCCCTTACCGGAGGGCTCCCGGGACGTGCACAATTCCAGTGCTGGGCCTCACCAAACTTGAAGTGCGCAGGGCCCACGTATCCCAGGGGCACATGTAGTTCGCAGCGTCCCTGGGATCACGTGGGCCATGGGGAGCCAATCACAGAAGGGAATCTCCCTTCATACATTTGACAGGAAGACCTGTCAAATATATGAATAGAGATCAATGAAAAAACACAGTAAAACTTTAAATAAATTTTAAAAAAAATCACATTTTTAAAATGACTTGAAATTACAATAATAAGTATTTTAAACAAAAATCTAAATTTTTGAAAAAAATAAAGTTTTTTATGGGGCTTAAAATAAACGTACCATTTAAAGGATAAATCAGTGAAAAAAAATTTTTGTAACTTTTTTCAACTCTTATCCTGGTAAAAGCAGGCCTTACGCCTGCTTTTATCAGGCGTAAGAATTGTAAGTGTTTTCTGCGGGCGGAGGGTCTCCAAAAAGCAGAACAATCCGCCCGCAGAGGCCCTTCTCCCGGGCAGCCAGAGGATCTGTCAAGACCATTCTTGACAGATCGGAAATGCCGCTTTTCAGCTCATGCGCTGTGCATGCCTGAAACCAGCATTTCCGATGTCCCTACGGGCGCATACCCACCCGTAGGGATCGGAATATCTGGGCCATAAGGTTATGAGATTTGGCAGATTGATGTGGATTATGCATTAAATGGGAACGTACTTGAGGTATTGGAACAAGAGAGAGATCTTGGGGTTTTAGTGGACAGGTCTCTCAAACCATCAGCACAATATTCCCAAGTTGTTAAAAAAGCAAAATAGAGTGTTGGGATGCAAACCAAGGGTATAGTACGTAAATCTAGAGATGCCATTTTAAAACAAAATTTTCCCTGGTAAGAAAACACCTGGAGTATTACGTGCAGTTTTGGTCGTTTTAAAAAGGATATTCAGTTATTGGATGGGGTACAGAGAGGGCTACATGGCTGTACCCTGAACTCGAGGAAATGATGTACGAGGAAAGATTGACTACCCTGGGTCTTTTCTCTCATGAAAAGTGAAGACTGAGAGGGGATTTGATAGAAATATTTAAAATTATGAAAGGTTTGGATAAATTGGATTCAAGTAAGTTTTTTTGCTGTATACAGAATTTAAGTGCAAGAGGTCATATTTTCAAATTAAGGACAACAAAAGAAAAGAGGAAATGCAGGAGGAACCTTTTACCTAAAAGGGTCGTAATTATGTGGAACAGATTACTGGCATGGGTGGTGGAAGAGGAAAGCTTAATGGGTTTCAAGAATGAACTAGAAGGGTTCTCTTATCAACAAATGTGATTCTGGGTTGTTAGAAATGCATCAAGGGAATACTGTGCATAGGTGGGCTGTATAGTCTGAAGGTCTTCTGCCTGAAACTGTTGCTATGCAGATTTTTGTTAGACTGCTTCTCTTTTCGTCTCTATCATTTGGCTAGCTCAATACTTATGGTGCATCCTGGGAAATTGTACTTACTGCACATACTCAAACTGCAGGATCTACCTCCAGCTCACAGAGTCACGGCTCTGGCCAAAAATAGGAAACACATAAAAGACTATTCAGTGTATAAATGTAATCATGTTTTTGTGAATTTGCCATTATAAATATTAACATAGGTGGTTTCAATGTTAAATGTTCACATTAAAAGCATAACTCAAAAGTGTGACCAAAGAGGTAAGATTTGTAGGCAGATAATCTAATGCTTGATCTCAGATCGATCCTTGATCTTGTCAATTGCCCTGAAGACATTAAATAATAATATACCCGCTTGCCACATATCCCAAGAACCTACACCTATATGTTGTATGTAATTTGGCATAAGCTGGAATGTCCTTTAAGAATATAAGACATCTCCAGATTGAGACCACATTTATAACTAGCTCAAACCCATGGGTTCAGACAACGCATAAACTTTCAGTGAGTTGGCACCTTGTTACGAGTTGTGTGTTATCCTGTATGAGTATAGTTCATAGGAACAAATAAAAGTATATAGTATAGTGTTCTTTCAAATGTAATAGAATTCTTACAAAAGGCAGATGCCACTGCTGTCTCTAAATTGTTTGGTTTACTTTTTCCAGAGAGGTTCAATGTATATTTGATGCCATCTCCTAATCTGGATGTACACGGGGAATGCACTTTGCAGATAACATATGAGAATATCTGTCTTTGGGACATCCACAATCCCAGACTAAAGCTGGTCTCTTGGCCTCTCAGTGCACTCAGACGATATGGACGAGACCCAACATGGTTCACATTTGAAGCAGGCAGGTAAGAGGACATTGTCGTCATTTTTCCCCTTGCTCCTATGAATTAAGATATTCTTTAGCTTGGGGTCTGTTATTTAGTTACGAGAATAAAATGTTAGTTGAAGCTGCTTCATTAAATAGATATTTTAAATAATACGGTTGTCACAATTTATGCTCAATTAATTGAAATGTTGAGAAAATATATAAATATGACCAGATATTGTCGATCATATAAGATCAATGTGAATGTTGTGATTGGCTAATATAGCGCTGTAAATATTCACCTCAGAATATTGAGATGATCACTGATTATCTCTTTTGTGTTAATGCTCTTTAATAACAGTAGTACTAACTGTTATTGTAGTTTAAAATTCCACTGAGGTGCTATCATGTTGATGAGAAACATTTCTTCAGTATGTATCTATTTGCTGTAATTCGTATCACTCTATGATTGCTGATGTATAATTTTAAAACTTGAGTTTAATCTTGTCATTTGTAGCATAGGACAGATGGAAGATCCGTTTTTACTCTGTATTGTCATCACTGCATAACTCAAGTCCAACCTTATGGTTATATTTTCACTTCTCATACTTTCCTTCCTTATGGCCTGTCTGAGCTGATTTTGAAAAGTTACAAGTTTGTGCCAAATTCATGAGGAATATTTTGTTCACAACAGTCTTGAGTTTTCAGGACCTTACTTCCCAGCGAGCTCCAGTGGTAGGCTTGAAGCCAGGATCATCTGGTCCTTTCTGTCTAGAGTTGTCAGGCCAGATTGGAGCTGATTTTCAAGCTGGCATCTACAGGCGGTTGTGTTTGGTCCAATCTACATCAATTTATATTATGCAGCTCAATTTCAAGCAGCTGTAAATTGGAAATAAATCCAGTTACATCTACAATGTAATCAGTATAGACAGAGACGGCGCTCATCCCAGGTTACATGGAAAAGAATAACTACATTAATTATTGATAATCTCGGGATGCTCACTTGAAACAGTGACTGTTTCAAAAGTCTACAAATCACCTGAAGCTTATGTGAGACTTGAGCATGTCAGCACGGAGAAGCAAAATTCAATTCTCATGGCAAAAGAACCAGAGGGGAGATGAAGATTTTTTTTAATTACACAGCATGTTGCTGTGATCTAGAGTGCACTGCTTGAAAGGATGGTCGAAGCAAATTCAATAGTAACTTTCAAAAGGGAATTAGAGAAATACTTGAAAAGGAAAACAAAATTGCAGAGCTATAGGGAAAGAGGAAGGGAGTGAAAATAATTGGATAGCTTTTTCAAAGAACCGGCACAGGCATGATGGGCTGAATGGCCTCCTTCTGTGCTGTATGATTCTGTGATTGTATGTGCTTTGATGCTCAGAACTTGGAGATACTCTGTTTCTTCATCTACTGACTGACTACAGTCATGATACGCAAGAGCTTTTTCACTATGACAATCTGTGCTTTCTAACTGTGTGAAGAAGGAAACAGAAGCAAGTATACTATTTTGGCTCACATTAGCTCTTTATTGAGCTTCATATTAATTAGGGCACATCATCCAAAATAATGCTCGTGCCTATCATACAATAGTAATACTGCACGTTCAAAAAAAAAAATGAAATGTAAAGTCTAAATGTTGCTCTAGGATTAGTTTTGTTTTGACATTTAACTGCCACAAAAAGGAATATGGTCTTTCAGCTTTTGATCTTTCATGTTCAAAGTCTACCTTGACTTTGGAAAAAAATAAACATGTTCTATTATTTCCTTTTCCATCTCTGCTCTGTGCTTGGAGATTGAGACAATTGAAACGGCAGTTATGGCAAATAGAATAATTGAAGTCAAACATAAAAATGTGCTAGATTGCATCCTTGCCAGTAAAATGATAATTTTTTTTTTGAAAGAGATGCCCTTGAGCCTCTCAAAAATTCAAAAAACTGAAACAAGCCAAATGCTATCACATCAGGGAGATTATTGTTTTGATCAGCATGCAGTGTGCAATTTTATTACAAAAATGTTCTAATTTACTTACCTGCCATTTGAAAGGTTTGTTTTCTGAATATTATCTTTCACTATGCCAGAGGGGAGTCTGCTATGAATTGTGAAGCGCTAAATAAGAAGGAAGTTATGGCTATACAGACAGTTGTGTTTTCAGTAGCTGTGACTTTTGAGATTCAGCACAAGCATAATACAGCATTTAAAAGGTTGCTATGTTCCATGCACAATGTCGTCATTCCCCTCACTAGCTCCCGCCAGTCTAAGTGATAAATTGTTTTTTGGTCTACAATATAGTGATAAAATATCGGTCTGTCACATTGCAACTATTCTCAGCATTACCACAGCTCTATGAATGTCGCATGTAAATCAAGTCAAAGTAAAGCGGGTCACTCCAATATCACCCTGGCTCCAAAATACAAGCACACTAATATGTACCCAAGACATGGTGCAGCTTCAGATCTGTGATGAAAGCTGCTGCCAGCTTAATTTAGTTACAAGTTTGATTTTTTAGTTTTTATTGTATTCACAATGGATGCGTAAACAATGGATCAAAAAAAAAGCATGTCAGTTGAAGAAAATTTGACCAAACTTTATTAATAGATTCGAAAGTTCTCACTGGAGCATCTGCGAGCGGAAAAAGTTGAATAAAAATTGCTGCAAATTTACCCCATAGGGTGAGCAGGTAAGAAAATGAATTGTAATCCATCCATAGTGACATTTGATTTATGTCTGTACACTGAACTTGTATTTTCCTCATGGATATTTTGCCTGCACAGAAATTATTAATATTCAAATTGCTTTTTAATGAGTTTGGTACCTTTTGGGTGGTCGCTTTCAGAAAACTGTCAGCAACAGCAATTATCAGAGATAAATGCTTTTCCAGTGGTCAGGAAATAATACAATAGTGTGTTACAACACCGTCCTTTTCTCACTTGTCTCAGGGCAAATGCGAAAATCTGCCTCATTTAGGTGACCCATCAGCTATTTGTGATTTTATTTTTTGTTATTTGAAAAAAGGCACTTTTTTCTCCCTCATTATTGTTCATGAAGAAAAACTAGTAATAGATTGAAGCACATGGTGATAGGAAAATGGAAGCAACCGCTTCTAATAATTGTGATAACAATGTTACAAAATGTATATCTGAGATCAGAGCTGCACATTTACAAGAACATCTGAAAACACTGACATTCTGCGCAGTTTATCGGATATATTATCAGAATAGTGGAACTTTCTACAATATGCGCAACACTTCAGAGAATATGATTGGAATGTAATACAACAGAAAGGGCATGCTAAAATGTAACCATTATTATATCAGTTAAAATTTGCACCCACATAAATTGTGGGTGGTTAACTTAAAGACAGTCAGGCATATTCCCACAGAAAGGCAGAGATAGAAGACTTGGTTTTAAATTTCAAATGCAAAATATAAAACCATAGGGCTGGATTTTCAATGACCCATGGAGTCGGGTTTGGAGGCGTGTGGGGGGTTAAATTTGCGGGGTCGGGGGTCCCGACTCCATCCCGCCTCCACGCAGTTATGACAAAATCAGTCATGGGGTTCCCGACTCCGTCCCGCCTCCAAGAGGCGGGAGAGGCCAGTAAAGCCCTTAACAAGCCCTAAATTGGCTCTGTAATGCCATTTTGAAACATTTTAGCTAGTTTAACCCTTTTCTGACGTGAAGTACGCCTGGTGTGAAACACTCCAGTGAAACCTGGCGGGAGCACAAGTGAACAGCTGACTATGAGCTGCAGGTCCACTATTACAACGGAGATGTGATGAAGGTAGTAGTAGTATTAGGTCTGAAAGTCGTCACTGATGCTGCTGCATTGAATGTGTTCAGAGACTGCCTGGCCTTTGCTGTGAGAGGACCTGGATGCAAAAAAAATTCTCTCTCTCTCTCTCTCTCTCTCTCTCTCACTCTCTCACCCTCACACACATATCAATTAAAAGCCAGGCGGGTCCTCTCTCAGCAACAGGCAGACAGTCTCTCACCTGCAATGCAGCAGGAATGATGACATCATCAGAGGCGACTTTCAGACTGAAACCACTGATTACTTCATGGGTTCCCACATGCTGGAACTCAATTGCCCAATTAAGTGAAAACTGCATCATTCATCCACATTAATCTGGAGTCGGGGGGGGGAACACGAAATGCGGATGGCACGACCCCAACCCGACCCCAAGATAAAATCCAGCCCTTATTCTGTATCATGGAAGAAAAAATAAAAGGATTTTTTCTAAAATCGGTATACATGTTGCAAATGCCTCAAGCAAATCCAATGATATTGGTAAGCAGCCTAAGGGGAAAGTCTCACCTAGGGAAATCGTTGCTGCATTTGTTTGTGTGAGAGAAGAAGCTTAATTTTGAAATAAAAATTGTCATTTTTGTGTAAATATTCAAATAACTTTTTTTTTTAATGTTTGGTGCAACCTTTGTATAACAACCAAAAATGCCCTAAATCTTTACAATAGTTGTAAGGATTAAAGCAAGGGCCCGGATTTTGCGGTCAATGGCGAAGTGATGGTGCTTGACGCTGACCTCGAAGAAAGCTGCCCACAAAGATCTAGCAATCTCTGGTGTCGATTTCACCTCTGCCGATGTTAATTTGAATTTGGCGCCAAGTCTAGGGGATCTCCGGTTTCACCATCATTACAACCGCAAATTCTGGGCCATTAAGTTTAGCTAGAAGTTTGCAGAGGGAAATTTGAAAGAAATACTTACAATGGCCCGTAATGACGGTAAAACTGTCAGCGTTCGCCATCATTACTTTGTAAAACTGACAGCAACTTCTGGAGTCTGCACATGCGCATTTAAATGTGGAAATCCTGACGTTGCTGTCAGTGATACCCTGTTCCTCACAGGGTGCGCTGTTGCAGCCCTCGCAGATGGAAATCAATTAAAATCACTGAATTCACGTGAACGTCCACTTTTTACACTATTCACACTGTAAAAACCCTTAAAGTTAAGCTTGTTGAATGAAATGTAAATGATTTTTTAACGGTGTACTAAGTCATAATTAGTGCTGAACAACCTCTCTGGCCCTGAAACCAAATTTTATATTTGTGGAATGTCAAATTTCTCCATTATGATAATTCCTAGATTTTTTAAATTGTTAAAGTTTGTTTATGATATTTCAGCTTCTACCTTAATCCCATGTGTATGTCTCAATCTTTATTTAATTCTCTATAAAATGATTAAAAGGTGAAGGATAATCAGCACATTTTACTTCCTGGTTTGCTATCTGTGAGAACTCTTCAATGTGATTGGCTACTTAGTCTGCTTGATGACATCAATGTTGCTGGACACTCGAGCTCCCCTATAGGTGATGTCAGAATGAAATTAACGTTTGGAAAGGTGAAATCCATGCCACAGAGATCGCTGGATCTTTGTTGCCAGCTTTCTTCGAGGTCAGCAGCAAGTGCTGTCACTTCGCCGCTGACCACAAAATCCAGGTCATTATCTTTGTTACAATTATCTTGAGCTGAACTTAAATGCGGGTATGAAGAATGTGGCTGTTATTTTTACTACAAAACTCAAATGGAGGAAACGTCCCCCAAAGTCTTTAAAATTGGAAATGAGTTGCACTGTTTCAGCCAATGAATTGGAGGTGGGGTGGGACTTATGGCAGGATTCACAGCAAACAGTGTATTTTACCGCAAACAAAGTCAGTTGAAACAGTGTGCCACAGCAAACAGTCTACAGAGTCTATTTAAAAAGAATCTCTACGAACTAGAGCAAAGAGAACTCATGACTGAAACTGCCAACAAGTTCTCCCAATAAAAGCCAGGTAATTTCTCCAGCAATATTCAGTGAGTGGAGGGAGTTGCATACAAATTATGTAATCAGTCCCGGTCACTTACAGCAGTGTGGTCTCCAGGCGTGATTGACGGGGGAATTACCCAATCCTCACTGTTCTGGTAAGTAAACCTAGAAATTGCCTTTCTGTTCAGTATCTTTGATTTGTGTTGTGATCTTAACACTGAATATGTTTAGCAGTAGCAGATTTGTCAATTTGCTTTTTAATGTATCAAGTCAACTTGCGTTTTCATGAATAATTTTACAGTTCAGCTGCCCATTATAGAAATGGAAATGAAGTTCAGACGGTTTGTGTAACAAGTGGCCAATCCACAAAACTTGTTTTATACCCAGGTGTGAAGTTGAATATCTACTCAATTATATCCAAGCTAATGGTATGTCAACGAATAACTAGAACCAAGAAGAATTAGGCGTAACATTAGACTTCATTCTGTCATTGCTGTTTGCTTATTCCAGTGCAGTCCATCAAGATTGGTGTCCAACTGCTTCAGATTTATAGCCTTTCTTCTTCTTCTCATATGCAGACTATTAATTTTAAAACAAATGGAGAGATTATTAGTGTCTTTAGTGACTACCTCATAAACAGAAACAAATGATTGTGAGCTCTATCCATCAACATTGTAATCCTGCTGAAAAGTGGGCAATTATGGTAATAACTTGCAAAATCTTAGGCTGTAACCAATAACAACAGCGGTATCCAACATGGAGATGACTGCGTTTGTCATGATCCTTTCACTTGCACTATTTCTGAAGATTTTAAAAAATCATGCTGGTCAGATAGAATGTGAATATGAAAATCAGAATTGATTCAAAAATACCATGATCAGAAAGACTGCAGCATACTTTGCACAATCCATATGGTACACATTCAGTTGACAAAAAGGAGCATCAGGTTAATTTTGCCTTCAAATAGGAGAATGTACATACTAAAAGCTTATTGATAAATAAACACAAACAAGTGGCACAAACAGAATATTCAGAGAGGTTATAAAGTACCATGGGTATTTTTAACTTGTTACCTGACCCACACAATTGACTCCTGACTTTGATATTTGTAAGTTAGGAGGTTAACTTTCTTTGTGAATACCTTATAGATACCTCTGGACATCTTCCATTGAATCTATTTTGGTAGTCCTTAAATTGAGCCATGGGTGAACCAGTTCTCCATATTGCAATAGCAAATCATCATGTTTTGTATTTATTAGTGATAATTTTTTGTTGCCACCTCAGTTCTAGCTCAGCTCAGTTCTGCCATGCTATCTTATTCTCCCCACATCCACGTGCTGCTGTTCCTCCTCCTCCTCCTCCATAAGGATAGGATAGTATAGAGAGGAATGCCCATGGGGAATGCCATACCTTCTCCAGAGTCATTGAGTATGTGGGGCGCCGAGAGAGTTGTGAGTCAAAAGATATAGAGGTGGGTTGAGACTGTAGCACTGTGGGTGGGGGTTAAGTGCAGATCTCAGTGAGCAAAACTGTGGGAAGAAATGGGTTGAAGAACATCTCTGAAGCCAGAAGTCAGCAGGCAAAGTTTGGGGGTTCCTTCAAAGCTCCCAAACTCCTCACTTCCGCCTGAATCAGGTGACTGGGGGAGCGGCTGTGGATATTTTATATGGGTCTAACTTCCCCAGAGTGCAGTAGAAGCAGGAAATTCCCAGGCACAGTACCACCAGGTAAACGGTGCTCCTCTGCAAATTAGTCCGATGGAGGTTGGGTGGGTGGTTCATGAAACCTGCCAAAAAGATCGAGGAAACTTGTGTTTGGTGGATTAATGGCACAAAGGATGCCTAATGCGCTAAATGTGAATTTCCTCGATCGTTTTAGCACAATGACAGCATAATAACAATATAACAGCTGAAGATAGTGAGGAAATTCAGGGCCAATATTTCTAAAAGTTTTACGAGAGGGAGCAATCCGTTGAGTTATCTTTATAGCATTAAGGCTGCTACTGACATGATATTAGTGCGGTTCGGTTTGGATAAATTTTGGTTTATTATTCCCAGTTTAAGAGGAACTTTCTGTTGGAAGCATTTATTACCAGGAACAGGACCACCACATGCAAACCACAAAAATAGCCTCAAGAGGGACTGTTTGTAAAATTTGGCCAAGACTAAGTAAAGATACAGGGAATGGGAGCAAGATATAAAGATGATTTTCCCACAGTCATCATTGTGGAAGGATTCTGACAGAAGGCTTCAAGACAAAAAGTGACATATCTCTTTATCTTGCCATTAGCATGCTTACAGTGTTCCAGACTGGAATTCCCCACAGAGGCATTAGATTATAGAAAGCTGAGGGAAGCAGAGCTGCAATCTTTCTGAGATTCTTTCCTCTGAACAGGGCAGGGCATCTGCTGATGAGGATTGGCTTCTCAGACTGTGTGCCAGATACAATGAGACACATCCTTAAACGATAATAGTGTAATTATGTAACTGGAGCAGATACACATTTCTTCAGCTGGTGCAACTGCCATAGATATTGATCTAAGCCAAGAATAAAGAGAAGACCGGCTCATTACAGATGTCTGGAAAATTGACTATGCACTCCACAAACACTAACCTTGCACAAAATATGAACTACAGACCCTATTTTTAAAATTTCTCCTTTGGATGCGGACAACACTGGCAAGGCTGCATTGCCCATTCCTCGTTGCCCTGACAAGATTGGGAATACACTATGGGGGAGGATGGGGGGTGGAAGGGAGTCTTAAACTATCCCGCCTGGTGGGAATGGGGCAGACGCGCAGTTAATATGGCTGGGCAAAGACTTACTGTCTCGCTCCTGCTTGATTCCCACCTGTTGACATTTTAACTGGGCATTTTTTTTTCGGCAGCTAAGGCGCTCGCCTGACTTTTTCTACCTGTTTAATACGGGCAGCAGGACCCAGTGAGACCCAGGAGTTAAAATAGCCTAGGCCTCAAACTGAAGACGGGGCAGGTTTGATGCTCGCCATGACCGCCCCTGCCCCCCCCACCCCCCCCAACACTCCTGGTTAAAATCCCTCCACTGCGTAGGACTAGAGTCACGTGTAGGCCAGCGATGGAACGCGTGGCAGATTGCTTTCCCAGATGGACATTAGTGAACCAGTTGGGTTTTTCTGACAATCCAGCAGCTTTCATGGTCTTTTCTTCTTCTGACGTCACCCCACAAATGACCAGATTTATCAAATTCACCAACAGCTACAGCAAAAACTTGCATTTAAATAGCATCTTTAACATAGTAAAATGTCCCAGGGCGCTTCACAGGGACATAATTAGACAAAAAAGGAGACATTAGGACAGGTAACAAAAAGCTTTGTCAAAGAGTTAGTTTTCAGTGTCGCAACTTCCCATGGTGAGATTTGAACTCATGGCGGGGTTGGTGTTGGGCGGGGGGGAGGGGAGAATTTTTACCTAAAAAAGCAAGTGTGTTTGGGCGAGGGCGGGTGGTTAAAACGGATGAAACTGACAGCGGTTCGGGATGCCAACTCGAACCCGCTGAGTTCCGCTTTTAACTGCAGCGCTTTCGGTTGTGTGCGCGAAACTCCCATGGGAGAGGCAGGTTCGCAACTGAAAAATGTTGAGAGGCAATTATGAGCTGTTTTAACTGCAGATTTGAGCTTTAGCTCTGAGTGCACATGTTTCCCAGAACTCGCCAGTGAAAGCAAAGTGTGATGACGACGCGAATTGAATGGGCTGACAAAATGACAGGCAAACAATCCTAGAAGTACTCAGATCACTCACCTGCTTCCTTGCTTAAGTGAAAGGCTTTTGGAGAGTGTGCTTTCACTACTTGGCAGCTGATTTCCACTACATTGGAGTTCATTTCTACTGCCTTGGATTTTTGAGAGTCTGATCTACACTTTCCATCTGCCAAGCATCAGTTCAGCATGGGTGCTGCTTATGCAGCTTTACCTTGGACCTCAGATAAGGACCAAGAGGAGCATCAGCAGCAATAGCACCAGCAGCAGCAGCCTTCTCCTCGTCGACCTGCTGCTCCACACGAGGGGATGAATACAAGGGTGCAGCTCGCAGGAGGCGATACCCCCAACACGATATATAGGCAGAGGATCAGCTTCCTGGACTTGTCAGAGCACCAGTACCTTAGGGGACTCAGGATATTGTCTCAGGTGGTTGCAGACATTTGCAGCCTCCTGAAAGAAGACCACCTGCCAAGTGGACCTGGTGGGCACACTTTGCCAGTGGCTGTCAGTCACCACCACCCTTCAATTTCTTCACCTCTAGCTCCTTCCAGAGATCGGCAGGAGATATCTGCAGAATCTCTGCTGCCCACAAATGCATGCTCAGTTGACCAATGCCATGTTTGCCAGGGCTGGCAATTATGTGCACTTTGCAATCGATGAGGCCAGTCAGAATGAGCGGGCGCTCGGCTTTGTGGCTCTGGCTGGCTTCCCACAGGCCCAGGGAGTCATCGATTGCGCACATGTAGTAATCAAGATTCCCCCAGATCACCCTGGAGTCATCAACCGCAAGGGCTTCCATTCCATCAAAGTTCAGCTCCTATGCAACCACACAAAGATCATGCAGGTGTGCGCTAGATTCCCAGGCAGCTGCCATGATGCTTTCATCCTGCGCCAGTCCACCCTCCCAGAGCTCTTCAGACATCGAAGCAGAGTTAGCGGCTGGCTCCCTGAAGATGTGGCTGATGACACCTGTTAGGAGCCCAAACACTGAGGCCCAGGAGAGATACAATCAAAGCCACATGAACACGAGAACTGCCATCGAGCAAGCAGTTGGAATGCTGAAGATGCGCTTTAGGTGCCTGAACAGATAGGAATGGGTGCACCTGCAAGGCAAGTGCGCATGAGGAGCGATGTGTTGGAGTCGGCTTGGGAATACAATCTTCCTCCGGGCCCTTACAGAACGCAGCATCAGCTCTAGGGAGGTGTCATTTAACCGAGGTGCAGCCTTGCCACGTTGGAACTCCATGAATGCAGTTTCTTCCTGTTCCCCAACGTGGACAATCCTTCAACTTTCATCTTTGTAGGGTCCCTTTAACTAGTTCAGTTGAAATAGTCTCATGCGTGCTGTCATCACGCCCGCTCATGTTAATTGGTCGGGAAACCCAGAAGTCAGATGCTAATGCAGTGGCTTTCTTAAAAAAACCACTGACAAACGCAATAACAAAACTTTCGGGTTCCCCACATGCTGCAGGGCTCCCCCGCTGTCAGCGCATCGGACAGTGAAAATTTGGGCCATGAGGCCTGGGTTGCTAATCGAGTACCATATCCACTGACTACTGCATCTTATTTTCAAAAAACTTGTGGTTTCACACATTTTTCTAGTATGAAATAGTCTATTACATATTTGCATAAAAGAAACGTCAGTGCCTAGAATAAATACATGCGGCAGTTGTGAAGGTATTTAAAACAATGCACATCCCACACCAACTGTTCTCTAGCTGCCTTGATGGCTGTGAGTGTAAGTTTCTCCGAAGGTCACCACCCCGGAGTTCAAAGATCTCCAAGTCGGGATCCCCTGGTTCCACGGGCTCCTTGTCCATCAAGTCCAGCTGAACCCTTCCCACAGGGCGAAAGTGTGCAGCGTGCAGCACGCCACTACTCGCGTTGCCACTTTGTCGGGGTGGATCCCTCTCCCCCGCTCGACCAGTCCAGGCAACTGAAGTGAGCTTTCAGCACTCATTTGGCTGTAAACAAACAAACAAGCAACATAAAAAGACCAGTGCTAGTGCGAGCAAGCACTCAGTGCAAGTCAGCAGAGAGTGCTGAGTTTGGGTAAGTGTGAGAGTTCTTTAATTGTTAGTTCTCTTTAAATCATTCTTGATGAGAGTACTTAAGCAGTTTAAGTGAAGGGGAAAAGTTAAATATTTGGGATTCTGTTGGTTTAAGAAGAGTAAAACAAGGTTACACTGCAGTAGGAGTAAATTGGCACAGCAGGCAGTGGAAACCAGTTTTCTAATCAATTAGCAGGGGTGACTCATTTGGCTGTAAACAAACAAACAGTATAAAAAGACCAGTGCTAGTGCGAGTCAGCAGAGAGTGCTGAGTTTGGGTAAGTGTGAATTCGGGTGAGTGGGGTGAAGGGTGCTCTTTTCAAACTTTAACTCTGTGGGTTGTAGTTAATAAGGCCTTTCTGGTGCAGAGTGACTGTTGGTAAACCATTTAACTGGTGTAATTTAGAGGGATTGATTTAATTTAAATCCAATTAATTAGAGGGGATACTAGCATCTATAATCAGGCAGAGAGTGTCCATAACTAACAATAAAAAAATGTAATTAATTACATAGAATGGAGCAGGTGATGTGTTACTGTTGCGAGATGTGGGAGCCGGTGGACCCCATTGAGGCTCACGGTGATTACATCTGTGACAAGTGTCTGCTGCTACAGGAACTCCAGCTCTGTGTTGATGAGCTGGAGTCTGAGCTTCAGACACTGCGACACATCAGGGAGGGGGAGAAGTACCTGGACTCTGTGTTTCAGGAGGTGGTCACACCTATGAAGTTAATTAATTCAGATATAGCCCATGGTCAGGGACAGGACGGTGTGACTATGAGTGAGGCAGGTGCGGCGATCCAGGAGGTAGTGTTGGAGGAGCCACAGCCCTTGCTCTTGTCCAACAGGTTCGAGGTTCTTACTCCCTGTGGGGACAGGAGCAGGGACTGCAGGGAGGATGAGCAACCTAACCACAGCACCGTGGAACGGGGGGCCATTCAAGAGGGGGGAGTAAATAGAAATGTTGTAGTGGTAGGGGATAGTATTATTACGGGGATAGATAGAGTTCTCTGCAGCCGAGAGCGAGAGTCCCGTAGGCTGTGTTGCCTGCCCGGTGCCAGGGTTAAGGACATCTCCTCTGGGCTGGAAAGAAACTTGCAGTGGAAGGGGGTGGATCCAGTTGTCGTGGTCCATGTTGGTACAAACGACGTAGATAGGACAAGGAAGCCGGTTCTGTTAAAGGAGTATGAGCAGCTAGGGGTCAAATTAAAAAAAGCAGAACCTCAAGGTTAATAATCTCTGGATTATTACCTGAGCCATGAGCGAATTTGGCTAGGACCAATAAAATTAGAGAGTTAAATGAGTGGCTCAAAGACTGGTGTGGGAGAAATGGGTTTTGCTTCCTGGGACACTGGCACCAGTACTGGGGCAGGAGGGAGCTGTTCCGTTGGGATGGGCTTCACTTGGCCAGTACTGGGACTAGAGTCCTGGCGGATCATATAACTAGGGCTGTAGAGAGGGCTTTAAACTAACTTGTGGGGGGGAGGTTCCGAGAGAGCAAATAATAAAAATTACAACAGAGAAGGTCATAGACTTAGGTAGCAGTGGGGAAATTAAAAACCAGAGTGTGTCAGGAAGGGGCAGAAGGTATGGAGTAAAAGGTAAAGTAATAAAAAGGGCAAAAGCAGAAACTAAGTGTCACAAAACATATTTGAAAGTTCTCTATCTGAATGCACGTAGCATTCGTAACAAAATAGACGAGTTAATGGCACAAATAACTACATATGGGTATGATCTTGTGGCCATTACAGAAACATGGCTGCAGGGTGACAATGCCTGGGAATTAAACATACCAGGTTATTTAATGATCAGGTAGGACAGGCAGGAAGGAAGGGGAGGTGGGGTGGCTATGTTAATAAAGGAGGGAATCACTGTAATACAGAGAAATGATATTGGGTCAAAAGATCAGGATAATGAAACAGTTTGGGTGGAGATAAGAAATAATAAGGGGGAAAAAACACTAGTGGGTGTAGTCTATAGGCCTCCGAATAGTTGCAACTCTGCTGGACGGAGTATCAATCAGGAAATAGTTGAGGCTTGTAATAAAGGAATATCTATAATTATGGGGGATTTTAACTATCATATTAATTGGACAAATCAAATTGGGCAGGGCTGCCTTGAGGATGAGTTCATTGAGTGTATTAGGGATGGGTTTCTTGAGCAGTATGTAACTGAACCGACCAGGGGGCAAGCAACCTTAGATCTGGTCCTGTGTAACGAGACAGGATTAATAAAAAATGTCCTAGTAAAGGATCCCCTTGGAATGAGTGACCATAACATGGTTGAATTCCATATTCAATTAGAGAGTGAGAAGGTTGGATCTCAAACAAGCGTGCTAAGCTTGAATAAAGGAGACTATGAAGGTATGCGAGCAGAATTGAGCAGAGTGGATTGGGAAAATAGATTAAAGGGTAAGACGATACATGATCAGTGGTGTACATTTAAGGAGTTATTTTACAACTTCCAAAAAATATATATTCCACTGAGAAGAAAAGGGTGTAAAAGAAAAGACAGTCATCCGTGGCTAAGTAAAGAAATTAAGGATAGTATTCGACTAAAAACAAGGGTTTATAAGGTAGCCAAATCTAGTGGGAGGATAGAGGATTGGGAAAACTTTAAAAGACAGCAAAAAAATAACAAAAAGATTGATTAAGAAAGGGAAGATAGATTATGAAAGTAAATTAGCAAAAAATATAAAAACAGATAGTAAGAGTTTTTATAGTTATATAAAAAGAAAAAGGGTAGCTAAAGTAAATGTTGGTCCCTTAGAGGATGAGACTGGGATATTAATGGTGGGAAATATGGAGATGGCAAATACACTGAATGAATATTTTGTATCAGTCTTTACAGTAGAGGACACTAAGGGGTAGAAATTAGGTCGCGCCCCATTTGGGGCGCAAATATCGTCCGGACGCAAATATTAGCGCCTGGCGCTAATTATCGGCACTGATGGGAAACTTCACTTTTACCGCCCCGGGAGGTGAGTGGAGCGCTAAAGCAGGCGCTGCACACCTCTCTTAAGGCGCAAAAGGCCGAGCAGTGAGGCGCTAACTCGGAGCGCTGGCGAAGCTCATGTAATGTCAGTCAGCAATGGAACACACACACAATGACACGGGCCAGTTCTTAAAGGGGATGTTTAATCTTGCTTTCCATCCACATCCTGTTCATTGCTGCCTTGAATCTCGGCCTGGAGAGACGTGCACATCAAATGTGCTGGAAAGAACAATGGAGAGCAACAGGCAAAGAGCTCAGAGTGCAGCTCCCACGGTCTCTGCTAAATCGATACAAGGAATGGCAAATGAAAATGAACCTGCAAAGTGCTGCTCAGTACCCAAAACTCCTTCACACAACGTTGAATCTCTCCAGAAGTCTCTCCCTCTCGCTCTCAGAATGCGTAGTTCAAAAATGCCACCAACAATAAAAGACAGGAAGAGGCCCCCTTTAAATAGCTCCCCCCCCAGCCCCACAGCGATTGATAGCGTTCCAGTCTTCTGGTCGTTGGAAGCGCCAGGCGGTAAGGCAGGGGGCGCCACTCAATTTCCGCTACGGGCGTTGCACCATGGAATGACGTCACAATCTGCGCGCGCAGATGGTCGCAGCGGTAAGTTTTAGCGCCGCCGCACAATCTCAAGTTAAGTTCTCGAGCGGCGCAAACATCGCTGCGCCCGGGCGTTAGCGGCTTTGCGCCCCATTAGCGCCCTCTTAAGGTGCTAACGGGTGGCGCAACCAAGTGAATTTTTACCCCTAAGAATATCCCAACACTGGACAAACAGGGGGCTATAAGGGGGGAGGAGCTAAACACGATCAACATCACTAAGGAAGTGGTACTCGGTAAAATAATGGGACTCATGGTGGCTAAATCACCTGGACCTGATGGCTTACATCCTAGGCTCTTGAGGGAAGTGGCGGTAGGGATTGTGGATGCATTGGTAATAATTTTCCAAAACTCCCTGGACTCAGCAAAGATCCCGGCAGACTGGAAAACTGCTAATGTAACACCCTTATTTAAAAAGAGCAGTAGACAGAAGGCTGGAAACTATAGACCGGTTAGCCTAACATCTGTGGTAGATAACATTTTGGAGTCCATTATTAAGGAGACAGTAATGGGACATTTGGATAATCATGATTTAATAGGACAAAGTCAGCATGGTTTTATGAAGGGGAAGTCATGTTTGACAAATTTGCTGGAGTGCTTTGGTGTCCATACTTAAGAAAAGACATACTTGCTCTCGAGTCAGTACAAAGAAGGTTCACTCGGTTAATCCCGGGGATGAGGGGATGGACATATGAGGAGAGGTTGGGTAGATTGGGACTCTACTCATTGGAGTTCAGAAGAATGAGAGGCGATCTTATTGAAACATATAAGATTGTGAAGGGGTTGGATCGGGTGGATGCGGGGAGGATGTTCCCGATGATGGGTGAAACTAGAACTAGGGGGCATAGTCTTAGAATAAGGGGCTGCTCTTTCAAAACTGAGATGAGAAGGAACTACTTCACTCAGAGGGTGGTAGGTCCATGGAATATGCTGCCCCAAAAAGCTGTAGAAGCTACATCATTGCATAAATTTAAAACAGAAATAGACAGTTTCCTAGAAGTAAAGGGAATTAAGGGTTACGGGGAGTGGGCAGGAATTTGGACATGAGTCTAGGTTCGGATCGGTCATGGCCCTGTGGGTAGCGTAGCAGGCCCAGGGGCCGTGTAGCCTGATCCTCCTCCTCTTTTGTGTGTTCAATTCTGTTCGGTTCAGGAGATGGTTCTGTGATAGTAGATTGGCGGTTAGGATCAGATCAGCCATGATCTTATTGAATGGCGGAGCAGGCTCGAGGGGCCAATTGGCCTACTCCTGCTCCTATTTCTTATGTTCTTATGTTCTACAGCCCACTCCAGCACCTGCTGGGCCGCCTTCTGTACATGGATGTAACCTTCCTCTGCTGCATCGTTGGTGACTCGTCTGTTCATAGCATACAACCGATTCCTATTCTGTATTTGAAAAATGGTCTAAAGCCGCATGTTTGTTAAGGTACAGAACATTTGGAAAGCCATATTTTTGTTAGAAGCTGTGCTTGATCTGCTGTTACTGTAGTAACCCATTCACCTAGCAGGGCTAGGACATGTAATGTGATATGGATATTTGAATGATGTAAAATGTCATTCTGTGTGTATCTGAAATGAGCCATAGGTAATAAACTGTGACAGCTACTTGTATAGGCAGAAAATGACTTCTGATAGTGTGAGGTTTTAGTTTCCCCTTGAGCTCAGGACAGCCATAAAATTCTGTCTGTTCATTTCATTTACATCTTTTGATGATTGGGACAGCGCATATTCTTGGGAAAGGAAACACTGCTGTATCACAGCCTGGTGCCATTATATCTTGCTTCAACTATTTATATATTTACAATAACTTTAGATAACCTGAAGTTCACAATGTTTGGATGAAAAATAATTTCTTTAAAATAGCTGCATTAAATTGATGAATAGGTTTTGGGTGATAAATAGCTTAGGCTTGGCATTCATACTAGCTGTACACTTTGCATAACCCGTTTCACTATTGTAAAGGCGAGTGTGCTATGTAAAACAATGCATTTAATAGGAATTTTCCTTAAGCACTCAATAGAAACAAGCTTACAGAGACATTAATAGGTTAAGTGGTTTAATTGGTAATTAGCTGTGGGATTTATTGCATTTTAGTCGTGATTCTGATCACTGATATTGAAATTTAATAAAAGCAGTGAGCTGACTTGAAACCTTTTAGTGGTGCCTTCACCTTGGCTCAGTTATTTTATAGCCTGGTAATTTCATAAGCAACTTCTCTGTGGCTGTACCAAAAAGGGAGGAGATCAGCAACCTCCCTGCAAGATCCATGACTCGGAAAGTATGTGTATAATTAAAGCCTGAGTACAAGTGCTGAACTTTACCAATACAACATGTGACGGTGCACCCAAAGAATACTTCCATTCTGCCTATTCACTGAAATCTGGCTCACTGCAAGCAGATGAAAAGTCTTCTAAGACTGCCTGAAAGAAACTTTAATAGTTTAATAGTGTCCTATTTTTAAGTATTTCCAGCCTTTCTTATTCTAGATACCTAGGGGGAAAAATTTGGTTGCTTTGCGCCTCCCATTAGTGCCCTAAGAAGGTGCTAACGGGCCGCAAAGCAACTCGCGCCCGGGCACGGCGCCACCAACGCCTCCCGCGAAATTCAGTGGGAGGTTAGCGGTGGCGGTAACAGTTAGCGCCCCGCCGGGCTGCGCCTCCGGTGATGACGTCTTTGCCGTGCGCAGCACCCCGGCTGCGATCTTTGGTAGCGCCCCCTGACTTACCGCCGAACATTATGTCTGACAGGGTCAGGGGGGCCTACCTGCGGCCGGGGCGGCGCAAATTAAAGGGGAGGTGCCGGGCGGCCATTTTTGTTGCTGGCCACCTGCCAGCAGCTGCCCTCGTTGCCATCCCCGGCATCCTCTGCAGCTCCCCCCACGGGGTGCCGGTTACGCTCCGTGAGCACGGCACTTCTCTTGAGTGCCGGGCTCTTTTGCCGGCACTCTGATCCCTGGTGGCCCAGCTGGGCCCCGGGTCACACTGCGCAAGGCCCCTCCCCTTTAATAAGAACATATCAACATAAGAAATAGGAGCAGGAGTAGGCCATTCGACCCTTCGAGCCTGCTCCGCCATTCAATGAGATCATGGTTGATCTTCTGCCTCAACTCCTTTCACAGGCCCTAACGCCATATCCCTTGATGCCTTTACTTGTCAGAAATCTATCGACTTCTGTTTTGAATATATCCAATGACTGAGCCTCCACAGCCCTCTGGGTTAGAGAATTCCAAAGATTCACCATCCTCTGTGTAAAGAAATTTCTTCTCATCTCAGTCCTGAATGGCCTACCCTTTATTCTGAGGCTGTGGCCTCTGGTTCTAGACTCCCCAGCCAAGGGAAACATTCTCCCAGCATCCACCCCATCAAGCCCTGTAATAATTTTGTATGCTTCAATGAGATCCACTCTCATTCTTCTGAATTCAAGAGAATACAGGCCTAGTTTACTCAATCTCTTCTCATATGACAGTCCCGCCATCCCAGGAATCAATCTTGTGAACCTTCGTTGCACTCCCTCTATGGCAAGTATATCCTTCCTTAGGTAAGGAGACCAAAACTGTACATAATACTCCAGGTGTGGACTCACCAGGGCCCTTTATAATTGGAGTAAGACTTCTTTACTCCTGTACTCAAATCCTCGTGTAATGAAGGCCAGCATACTATTTGCCTTCCTAATGGCTTGCTGCACCTGCACCTGCATATTCACTTTCAGTGACTCATGTACAAGGACACCCAGGTCCCTTTGAGAATCTGCATTCTCCAATCTTTCACCATTTAGGAAATACTCTGCCTTTCTGTTTTTTCTACCAAAGTGGATAACTTCACTTTTATCCGCATTATATTCCATCTGCCATGTTCTCGCCTACTCACTGAGCCTGTCAAGATCCCCTTGAAGCCTCTTCACATCCTCTTCACAACTGACACTGACACCTAGCTTTGTATCATCTGCAAATTTGGAAATGTTACATTTAGTCCCCTCATCCAAATCATTGATATAGATTGTGAATAGCTGGGGCCCAAGTATAAGGGGAGGAAGGCCTGCAGTACCGCGGCACAATGTGCCGCAGAGCGTGGCACTGCGGCACGTAGCGCCGTGATATTCACTCACAGCGCCCCAAGAGGGAAGTAGGGCGCTTCCAGAAGTTAGCGCCACAAAGGGGACGTGACACAATTTTCCCCCCCTAAGCTTTTGTATTTTGTATTAGTTTTAGAAGTGAGATTTGGCTCCCTACAGTCTCAGGAATATCTTCAATAGCCAGATATCTAAATAAGCTTCTGATAGCAACCCACAGGGAATGAACAGAAAACATTTCTGTAAATTTCTTTATTTACTCGATCAATCCCGGACCACCACAAGACTTTTCCCACATCTTTGAAAAGTTGTTTGTGCATTTCAGACTTTCAGATTTTAACTAACAAGCAAATTTATTAAATAGTAGATGAACAAGCAAATATCTAACAGTAATAGCAGACATATATTTACAGCAGCTAGGATACAAATTAAATCCTTAATAAGAAAAATAATAAATGGTTGCAGTCTCTATGCACAGCTAATATTTTGTAGTATGCACTATTCTTTTCTTCCTGTAGTCTTTTAACTACGGGTGCTAAACGGGCTAAAGCTATCTTTCTGAAGGTTCTGACTGCCTTGACTGAATTCAGATCAACTTGACTCTGCTCGTTGAACAACTTCAGGTTATTAACTCCCCTCAACAACAGTTGCCGGGGCTTACTGGATTTACTTGACAGTCAGCTACATTCAAAAGTAGCTGCCTTCATACATATTGGGGGGGGGGGGGGGGGAGGGTGAAATTGGGCTTGGTAGCGCCTGCTTTTTGGGCACTACGAGGCACCTTAAGGTTCCAAAATTGCGTCTGCAGCACACGCGCACACTTCTGATGTGAAGTGCGTTGGGCACCAAATTGGTAATGGGGTTAGCGTATGCGCACCTATCGCCCGCCATAAGTATGCAGAGAAGGCAGATCATTACAGCTCTCTTTTCCAGTTCAGATTCAGTTGCAGGACAATTCCCAGCACCTGCTGCAGCTGCAATGCACCTCCCCTTTAAGTAGTGCAGGCTAGCTTTAAGTAGTGCAGGCTAGCTTTAAGTAGTGCAAGTTGCTAATGATATTGGTCACCCTGCTGATGTGTGCAGCCACTGAACAGCGGGGGTGGGGGGAGGCACTGGCTGCACACAGAAATCATTATAATTAGCAGGCAGCACAAAATTGGTGTGCTGCCTGCTTTCCACTCAACGGGTGCGGTTTAATCACGCATCGTGATTCCCGTTCCCATTTTCAGGGGCTAACCAATTTCGCCCCCTACTCTTTTCTAAATATATTAGCATCATACTCATAAAGCAAAATGTTTTTAAAAGTTTAATTAAATCGTGAGAATCCATGCAATTTTTACTTTTTCAAGCAGTTTGCTTTTATTTCTAGTTTCATTAATAACCCATAGAAGAAATGGTGCAAGCTTTTGAAAATTTCTGTTTATTTTTCTTCTTAAGCATAGAAAACTCATCAGAGCTGGTGCCCTTTGAAAAGGTGTCGGACCAATGCCTTTCTGTATCGCAGCAACTTCTAATAGTGCACTGAATACCAGAAGTGCACTGTTTATCAACATCTTTGTTAGCTGTTTTCTGTGTTTCTTGATGATCATATTCTTTTGTTTCCCAACAAATGTTAACATTTGTAAATAAGGTGCTACACTGTAGTTCTGTAATAATAGGAGGCTTAATTACACATGTGCATGGATTTTGTATTTTCTAAGAGGACGTGTACTTGTCATTGGTACACATTGAAGATCGGAGTTACCACAAGACCTGCCTCAGATTTTTGTGCTCTGGATGCCCATGTAAACAAAAATCACACTCAAAACAAGAAAGTGGAATAACTCCTTCACTGTCTGAGAATTAAAAAAAATTGAGAGTACGGTAATCTATTTTGATTTTAATTATGCTTTTGCAAAGTTAAATGCATATGCTCTTTTCTAGCCACATGTATGTTAAAGCACAGACCATTTTGAAAGCTATCTTTTTGTTAGAAGTTGTGTTAGACAATATGAACTGAGGTGTTTAAGATCATTAAAGGAGTTCACCTGACTTCACCTGACGAAGGAGCAGCGCTCCGAAAGCTTGTGATTTCAAATAAAGCTGTTGGACTATAACCTGGTGTTGTGCGACTTCTCATTTTTGTCCACCCCAGTCCAACACCGGCATCTCCGCATCATTAAAGGAGTTGGTAGGGAACATAGAGCTAAACTATTTCCTCTGGTGGGGGAGACCAGAACAAGGGGGCATAACCTTAAAATTAGAGCTAGGCTGTTCAGGGGTGATGTCAGGAAGCACTTCTTCACACACAGGGTAGTGGAAATCTGGAACTCTCCCCCAAAAAGCTGTTGAAACTAGGCCAATTGAAAATTTCAAAATTGAGATTGATAAATTTTTGTTCGGCAACTAAGGTGGGTAGATGGAGTTAAGATCCAGATCAGCCTTGATCTAACTGATTGGTGGAACAGTTTCGAAGGGCTGAATGGTTTACTCCTGTTCCTATGTCCTATCTGCAAAGCACCAGATTTTAAAAAGTTTAGCAAAATTGTGTATGATATAAGCATTATAGCTTTTATTCTTGTGGAAGGCTGGGTATTCCTAGTTGTGCTGTAATGGTCCCCCTCTCAATGGCTTAGTATACCTGAGCAAGAGTATCTAGGCCAAGTGGGGTATGTGTTAAGCTAAGCGTTTGTGTGTCACGAGAGGATACCAGTTGTTCTGGATAATAAGGTTCCTGGTAAATGCTGTGTCACTCACTCTTCAAACCTTCTCGAGCCTCTATCAACTCTTATCTAACCTCTCGTGCTATTGCCAACCACTTTCTTTCTCTCCACTACCCATGTTCTACTCTGCTGCCCTCCCTTATGCTGTCTGCTATTTCTTGGTTTTTGATGTTGCATGCTGAATTTCTTCTATTTACTTTCAGAGCTGGAATCTGGGTCCTGCTGCTCCTGGCTCCACAGGAACATTTATTTTTGAAATAATTTTTTAACAATTTACCTTTTGTTGGCAGCCGAAGAATTCTGAATGGGGCAGCCCCAATGCCTGAGCCACTCATCGCAGACCAATTCCAGTGAGGGGGCCTAAAACAGGCATTCGACTGCTCGTTTACATGTGTAAGGGGCCTAATGCCTGTTTTAGGCCGTTGCCAGGGATACCTGAAAAAGGGCCCGTCCCAATTTCGTGTGGGACGTTTTTCAGGCGTCCTTGGGGCACACAATGTCAGTCCCTGAAATTGGTCCTCATGTTACCCGTTATACATCCATAAAATGGGCATAATGAGGTCCAATTTCTACCCAAGTCTTTTTTCTTCCTCTGCATCCAGGAGTGGACTTTCGACAATTGGTAAATATTTGCCCATATTTTGGGAAACAACTGCTAGTTTGGGGCATTTGGTTGCAGTCTTAAGCTATTCTCTATTTCTCATGATCTTTCTCATTAAAAATCTACATGACGTGGGAAATAAATAAATCTCTGAAGATCAATAACTCTGCTACAATACATTTCTGAAAGGGGGTGGTACAATTTTGCTCGAGTATTTAATTAAATACAATCTCTGTTCCTACTAATTATGCTGTACCTTCAGGGTTCTTGTTGTGACAATGTGGATGGCTACGATCTGGTCCATTATCACAAGACTATTTTCAGTCTGCATCTTAGTTTGTAATCCTCAGGATCCAGTCCGCCTCTTAATAACATCATGTGGCGAATTTAATACATTTAATTCTAATTTGAACTTCCATTTCAATTTCATATATTATGACGAATGCAAGTGTGACTCCCGGCAAAATAGAATATGTAACGTCTGACATAATCAGATACAAATGTGTAAGTGCATAAAAGTGCATCACGTATAACGACAGTACAATTAAGCCCAGACAGATATTGAAGTGGAATTTTCTTGAAGTTGAGTTGGACCAGCACTTCTGAGAACTACTTAGATTGAATTATTACCTGTGGAAAGCTCTGTTAATCTCTGAAGCGGTATGCACCATCTCTTCCATTAAGTTTGCCATAAAGATGTACAGTTTATACATTTCTTCCACTTGAAGTTAATTGGGCAGTTAAAATGATTTACTTGCACATCTTGTACTAATTGTCGCTAACACAAACTCTAATATCAAGATCAGGTTTTATTCAACTCGGGGGAATTAACAACACCAAGATCCAAAGGGCATGCTTCAATCGTTTCAGTGGTTTTACTCAGTTTTTGTTGCTGCCAATTTAGTCTTTCATCTTTTTTCTGATCTGTGGCATATAGAAGGATGCATCCTTCTTTATGTAATGTCATTGTTCCCTAATCGGCATGGAGTTTTCCGTAGTATAATTATAGTAAAGAAACTCCTCTTATTTCTTATTGAGTAAAAGTATCTACTTCAGAGGAGTATTTCATGGAACCTCTAGCCTGACGTACTCCTTTGAAGCTCTGGCCATTGTGGCATCAAAGAGAGAGCTGGTGTTTATTTTTAAGTAAATTAATTCAAGAATATATTAAATACAATAAATTATTTATGGAGTAAGAATTGCATGGTACAGCGTAAAAGATAAAATCCAACTCTGTTTGGTTCGTGAGCCAAGCAAATCTGTGTCTCTGAAGAAAGCCTTGAAAGCCTATGCGAGTCTATTTAATACTTGAGCCGTGGGAGCTATTCATAACACAAAGCACAACAGCATTCCTCTTCCCTTTGAGAATTTAAGATGAATCTAAATAGATCCACATCTGAAATCAGCTTTGCTAAAAAATCTATCTATATATATCATTAGTTAGTACCTTTTCAAAAATATTTGGAAACAACAGGTCTGTCCTCAGAATCACTGACAAAAGTTTGCCTGTAATTGATCCATTTTCTTCATGAGTTATTAGCCTTCAACGCCATACGCTTCAACTCCCAATATTGCACCCTAGTGAGTAACTGTAGGTAACATGTTGATTCTCTCCATTTTCACTAAACTACCCAGATTACTGAACAGCATATATTACATTTCAGCCATCCACTTTACTTGTGCACAATATAGAAGAGCAAATATAGTTTATGGATAGTTCAGAAAATCTGATCGGCACCTCGTACAATATCTGTCCTTTTGATTATAAGCACTAAATGTATAATTTCCCTTAATAATAGCAAAAGGGAAGAACTGATAAGCATTCACCAAAGAAAATTGTGAAGCCTTCCCCTGTGCTGTATATGTATCAAAACTCAAAAATGAATTTTAATTTTGATATCCAAATCTGTAACTTCACCTTGTTTCTTTGGTTTTCCACTATGAATGCCTTTATATTTGTATTACTGCTAATTATTCCTTTTCTCACCTTCATCTTTATTTGCATATGATTTCCCCCTTTATAATACATGTAAACTGGCATGCAAAAACAATTGAAACACCTTTATACCTACTGAATAAGAGTTGCCCACGGCAACAAGATACACATAAAGGTAACAAAAATGGCTCCCACACAATTTTAGAGTTCGAGTATGTCCCTACTACGATGATCACATTAACACGGTGAAACACACTTGCTTATTTATAAGAGTTTTTAAACTATACAGGATCAAAGTTGCTGGCAAAACCCCGCCAAATCCTTTCAACATTCCAATCCTGTAAAATAACTACATCAGTTGCTGCAAGATAAGAAGTTCCCTCCCCTACTCCCTATCCCAAAAAAGAACCCGTACTCCTTCACTCAAAGTCAACTAAAGTACAGTTGGGAGGCAGCTAGATACTTTGTTATAGAATTTAGCTTTATGTTCCTTATTTTAGAAGCTAGATGTGCAGAGAACACCAAGCTGGCTATTGGGTCATTGCCTTTTGGACTTAAATAACGTTATTACTGCTTATGCAGATTCTTAACCACAAATCAAAAAAGAATGCCAAAATAATCTTGATACAATTGTAGCAAATGAATTTGTTTCCTTCATTTATAATTTTCTCCAATATATAATAGTTTTGTAATGACAAATAGTGTACATATGTTGTATGCCTCCTCCATCTCGCAGACATTGCTCTCAGGTCATGGAATTTCCCCACTTTTTGCAGTTCATTATTTGTGTTGGCAGACTCGCCTGGGGATCTAGTGCACCCCATTCATCATATTGAACAATTGGCTAGCCAATGAGACAAGATGATGGGTGTCCCCAGTTACAATATTATTGGAAGATATAAACTTGTCTTTCCCAACTGTTGATTGAAAATGGTATCCAGGATTCTGGTGGTCTAGTTTGAGCACAGTTATTGAGGACGACACTGAGAAGGGGCAAAGGACACTGGTCTTTCTCATCTCTTCAGTGATGCAAAGTCCCTATGCATGTTCAGGTTGTGGCATATAAAATGTGCATCCACAAAGCTCTCCTTCATGGTTTGATGTATAAGTTTGTGATGGTCGGGCTTCCTATTGACCCATTTGCAAGATCCATGACCGAGCTGTGAGCTGGATTAGTAGCTAAAAGAAGAACTGGTTGTAGGGAGAGGGTCCCAGTCTCCATCAACCTGCTGGTCAGCACTTTGGAGGGAGAATCAAACTCATGATTCGAACATCTCTTTGCCAAAGCTCCTTACATAAGGACCAGGATTAAGCAATTGGTGAAGAGTAAGCCTGTTATGCGGCGCTAGACTTGGTATCTGACATGTTTTAACTTGTACTGCATAGGAAATTTCACCATGCTGTAAAGACACATTTATCAAATAGCTGATGCAGAAATGCTGAGGTTTCTATTGATAGCTGTTGGAAAGCATGGCAAACAGTTTCAGTGTGTGTTGGGCATGGGGGTGATCTAGAAGAAAAACAACTAAGTTGCATTTATTTCCTATTATAAATGAAATAGACTCTTTTAACTGCTTTCTACTTCAATTAAAATTACTTTAAATTTTACTAAATTATTAGCCACTTTATGTCACCAAAATAGTAATTATATTACATTAGTTCCAGACTACAGATATAGAAACTACTCTCTTTAAATCAAATAATTATTCATGATACAAAGTGAGGTTCTTGCCCCTTCAGCTTGCAAGGAAGACGTGTGAAAGGATAGGATTACAATAATCAATAATGAGCAAAGCTGTCATTCATTCAAGTTTTTGACCTAAAAATGCCATTGAAGCAAACAGTGCTTCAGTCCAACTTTATTGTGTCCTCTTGGCATTAAGACCTTAATTAAAAATATAATTGGACCCCTTGTACTCTTTTATGTGGGCACAAAACCAAATGAACTGTAAATCAATAAAACCTTAAATGAAACTTAACAAATTAAATTAAAATTTGGTAGCCCGGGGTGACGATGCACTCCAGTCCCCGCGGCGCCCACCGGTCGCGGAAAAACTCAAGCGTGCCGGCGGACACCGCGTGCTCCATCTCCAGGGCCACCCGGGCGCGAACATGGCCGCGGAAGAGAGGCAGGTTGGACCCCTTGTAGGACTGTTGAATGCCTAAAAAGGTACTCTTCGAAAATCGAGGTAGTGCTGTCCTCTAATTGGAGCAAAGATTTATTGGAAACTATGAAGACCCATTTTCTGAATGAAGGATAATTTGAACAGTTATTATATGTTGTGGATCTTAATTTGGAAATGCTATACTAATTGGCAAACCGAGTAAGTGCATTTAATGAGAACTAGATAAATGCAGAATAATGTTTTCTTTTTAGTGCTCCAGCTCATGCAACTTGCCTGCGTTTACACCAGTGGTGCTCTGGTGTAGATTTACGCTTGTATAACTAGGCGCAGCATGGCCCAAAGTCACCTAATATCAGCTTAATTGAAGACGTTCAGCCTGGCAGAGTCTCCAAACTTTCTAGCTTTATTTCTGGAGTTTGATAGCGATTTTCTTTACGATTTAAAGAAAAATGTTTATTACCGAGACCTGTTTTATACTTAATCAAAGTGCTGTCAGTCTTCAGTGCACCTGAATTTCCCCCCTCCCCCTCCTCGGGTGTTCAGAAGGATTAAGCAGCTGGAAGAGTCTTCCCAGTGGAAAATGGAAATGCTGCTGAGACACCGGAAACACACTGAAGAAATGTTTTATTTACAAAACTAAAGAGAAGCAGTCTACCTTCAACTTCCGAGCCTCACTCTGAAGAATGGTGTATGTTGCGTGCATCATAGTCCAAGTTTCCCATTAGTGAGGCTGTTGTTGCATTTTTTTCCGCAAGTTTTTACATTCTGATGTAAGCATATGAGCTCCGCAGAAAATTTGGGCATACGTTCCCGTCAGAAAGATCGGCGTTGAAATGATTATAAATTTTGCCCTAATTTCTGCATAAGGGAAATCCAAGAAATTCTGGGCCATATGTACAAAGACATTCTTGAGATTTGTAGAGTGAAGAACAAGCCAACTTTCTTGCATCTTAAGCAGGTTTTGCAAAGGGGTAAATAAGTATAATTTTCTAAATGTATGAGGCTGTGCAACTTTCAGTATCAGTAAGCTGTGTAATAATCTTATTACTTTGTTTCAATCAGGAGATCTAGTGCTTCAGTAAATGTGTTGCATTATAGCAATGGGAGAACTGCGCTCGACTTTAGACTATAATTGCAGCAAGCATCAGAAACTGGACTGCAGGCCCTGGGCTACCTATGAGCAACAGAGATTCTTTGGCAGAATATAATAATATTATAATTGTGTGTACATGGTGTAACCCTCCTGCTGTTGCAAAATAACATAACCTCCAACACTGTAAGCTATGCTACTGGAGATCTGTGGTGAATTAACATTTTTTGGATTGTACACATCTTTATAACTTTACAATTAGTTGGATTTTAGCACAAATCATTTACGTGGATGCTATATAATTAAAAATAATGAAAATAAGACATTTCAGTGCACAAAGGGAACTTTAGTCACTTAATTGTCTGCAGAGTAATGTATTTATTCTATTATCTGAGTTAATGTCTTGTCAAGACCCCATTAGAATCAAATTATATTCTAATCAGATTTGACATATGATTGGTATAAATAAATTCTGGGTCTAAGTCAACATGACTTTCAAAATTACATATACTGTAGAGTTATCTTCTACTTTCTCAGTCACCCCTCGTTGCTTATAAAAAGGGACTTACCTTTAAACAAGCCAGTATAATATGGGACATTGCAGTTGTATCTCTGAAGGGCTTTCAGGAAAACTTAACAATTTTTCATTAAACAAACGGGTTTATTTCTAGTTATTTGCAAAATGGATTGTTTATCTAGGAATCTTTCAAAGCAAGCGTGAAGGAACTATTTCAGCCTGATTAAAATGTTGCAATAGTTGTACCAGATTATTATGTTCAATCCCTTAATACTCAACAGCTGAGTTTGAACCTTTAAGCAAGGAAATATGTTGTTCCATCAGAGAAAGCTATTCCACAAACACACTCCAACTTACATATTTATTGCTCCATCACAAAAAAACTGTTACATTTGTAGCTCACCATATGTTCACTACTGATGGATGCAATAATTGTCACTCTTCTATAAAGATCTACATGAAATGAATTTGAACAATCTGAGCCGAGTTCTTAGTATGCATGGACCCTCAGCATGAGATTGTTCATAATTGAGCACATTAATTTTGCAGCTTTACTGATGGACAGCATGAGACTTGCTGTAACAGTGGACAGAGGGTTAAGACAGAGTTGTAATCCAGCCTGATTCTATGGTGGTTAATTTAGACAATTAGGTCAGTAAATAAGGAAGTGTTCTAAATTAGTTCGGGCAGCATAAGGGCTCTTATAAGGATGTTTTATAAATTCTCTGCAGGTTATAATTAAAACTAAAGTGTCAATTAAACACAATAAAGTAGCTATCCTTAAGTCCAATTTTAAAAAAAACACACTGGCACAACTGGGGCCTTTTTCTCTGATGTTGAAGTGGAAGAACATTTTTCAGGCAAAGTACAGGGAGCATTACTGGGCACCAAGCCTGTGCTGTACCTGAAACAGACGTACTGGATGCTGATGTTAGGTGCTGAAAACAAGGGCGTGTTTAATTCCCCACTACTGACATCCCTGAGCTTTATGACTATATATTTCACTCCTTGAGAAGAAAGTCATGAGAATAATGCTGGAAAATTCATGAAGGGGGAATCTACCAAATTTATGGTGGGAGAGTGGGCGTAGCTACAAGGAAATGCTCAACATAAGAGCTTGAAGCCAGCTTAATAGTTTTGTTCTTGTAATAATCGTACTTTTTGGATCTATCATTGGATAACAGCAGCATTAGGGATGTTGTCTGCTATTTAATGGTAATGATGGCAGTAAACTGATGGGAATTTTGGAGATAAGATGAAATCACCATTTTTTTCTCTCTTGCTCCCTCTTTTACTTAAGAACATAAGAAGTAAGAGCAGGAGTTGGCCATACGGCCCCTCGAGCCTGCTCCACCATTCAGTAAGATCATGGCTGATCATCGACCTCAACTCCACTTTCCTGCCCGATCTCCATATCCCTGGATTCCCCTAGAGTCTAAAAATCAATCTATCTCAGCCTTGAATATACTCAAAGACTCAGCATTCACAGCCCTCTGGGGCAGAGAATTCCAAAGATTCACAACCCTCTGAGTGAAGAAATTCTTCCCCATCTCAGTCTTAAATGGCCTACCCCTTATCCTGAGACTATGCCCCCTAGTTCTAGACACTCCAGCCAGGGGAAACAACCTCTCAGCATCTACCCTGTCAATCCTCCGCAGAATCTTGTTTGTTTCAATGTGATCACCTCTCATTCTTCTAAACTCCAGAGAGTTTTATGCCCAGAAAAAGGAGATAGAGAAATTGAATATTTTTAAAAAATCTGCTATTGGTGGGCAAGTCTTGTTAGGGAGCTTACGGATAAATATAAGGCAGCTTTATTCCATGGAAATTAAAAAATTGTAATTGACAGCTGAGCTCAGCTGGTAGAACTCTCATCTTTGAGTTGTAGGTTCAAGCCCGACACCAGGCTGACATTTCAGTGCAGTGTTACGGGAGTGCTGTATTGTTGAAGGTATCATCTTTGGAATCTGGACCTGGGGTTCCTCCAGACTTGCACCCAGATACACCCGTAATCTGGGCACAAGCCAATTATGTGGCTTAAAGATCATGGAATTTTGGGTGTAAGTGAGTTACGCCACGCAAGTCTCCTCGATCTTTTATGTCTGTGCATCAAACCCTGCATCCGACCGAATCGCCACCCATCAAACTGGCCTTGCCCCCAACTCTCAAATTTGATTATCATCCAATTGCCCGACAGCTGATAGTGCCACATCCCTAGTCTCGGAGGGCAACCTCTGGGCCGTGTGATTTTCTGCTGCTTTCCACCTGGAATGGGAAGTGAACTGACAGCAATTAAATGAGGTCTGGTGAGTTAAAAAGGCCTCCTTTTTCCTGAAGCAGGTGAGTTTTGGTAGCTCAGTGGCCGAAAACTGGCCTGTAGTAAAAATTGGGGCCCATATCTTTTCCATCATATAATGTGTAACCGCCAATCAATATATGACAAACTGATTGCACATGCTGGTCGCAACTTAACAAAATAAACATATTGTTGAACAAGATCTTTTTTGCCATCAATTTTAATCACAATTATCATTAGTCATTAACATTTACACTTACTACCTTCAATAAATTGTTGGCACTTAGAGTTTTCAAAAGCTACTGAAACAATGAGAAAATAAAGTGAACTAGAACAGCCATAAATCACAAAATGACAGGGGTGAATGAATGACCCTCGGGTGAAATTATTTTGGTTCAGTCTGAAAATGAAGTCTGCCAAAGTATGAGATTTTATAGTTTTCACATGAAGCTAATTAATCATGTTTCATTTGAGCGCTGAAAGCTGATTGGCTGTGTCTCAGCCAATCAGCTGAGGGCAGAGCTCAATTAGGACTACTTTGATGAGGTCATGATCTGGGTGTGATGTCACACTGCTTGACTTCCTGCAGAGGAATATTTATTGAAACAGGAATTTAACAATCACATGATGTGACTTTTAATAAACTTTGTATATAACTACCTTCCCAAACTGTTGATAGTTTGGTAGATTGATGGAGTCAATTTGTCATTTTCCAGCTGCTCAGACTATACATAAGTTATCAAAATACATTTTCCAATTAGTTTAGGTTCAAAACCATGCAGTTTGAACAATCTCTACTGGAGTTTTCAGTTTTCAACACCAGTATACTGTATATGAATAGGAAGTTTGCAGAGTTTTGATGCTGTTGCCATGAGGTAGATATTTTTCTTAATATTCAGTACGATGAGGCAATTTCTGTGATTAGAAAGCCATTTTGGTGCAGCACCCTCTGCAGGGGATCTAGGACCTGAGGGAACAGGTGATACCTTCAAATATCTTCTTAACCAATCAGATTGAAGAATGGCATGCAGCGTCTGAACCAGGAAGTGTCAGTTAAGAATATTTAATTCAATGCCAAATCATGTACAGAAAGTGAAATAAAGAGAGGGAAGGAAATATGGTATTGAGAGGGAGATAAAAGAGACAGAGAAAAAGTGGAAAAAAAAGTAAATATTTTTAATTAGTTAAAATCTCCAACAATAATTTAAATCTGAAGGAATGAGACTCCACACTTTTTTAAAAGTAAATTTTCAGGGCCACAGAGGTTGCTTGGCAGTAATTAAGACTTTATCACACCGTTAAAAATTAACTTAATGAACAAGCCCTAATTTTTTCTGGTGAGTTTAGTGGGTACCTATCACGTAAGTATCACAACTTCACACCCTTCCATGTATTTCAATGCTGAGTCTCATGGCAAGATACCGGTATAGCAAAGTTTCTGGAGGAGCAGGGCAATTCTTAGAGCAACTTTCTAATTTCCATGTTTAATTGTGCATGTGCGGTCGCCAGAAGTTTATGCCCGATTTGCACTTTACTAAAGGTGAGCACTAATATCTTTACCACAAAATCCGAGCCATTGATAGCACAAATTGTGCGAAAGGAAATTGCTTCCGAACAGGACCCAGCTGCTGACCCGAGGAGATTGATGGATGGCAACAGTGCTGAGGTCAGGGCAGGTAAGTGCAAGCTGGGAACACATCACTGGGTAATCCTGATTGCCAAGAAAAGGTTGTTGCAGATTGGAGTTGCCCTTAGAAGTTGGGCTTCAAGGGGAAAAAGTAAATAGAAACTTTTTTTGGAAATGCAATGGATAATTTAAGAGTGAAAACCATATTTTTTACATTTTAACATGGTACATGCATTGTAAATTTCATCTTTTTAACCTGGGTGTAGTTGGGAGGTTGAAGTAAAACAAATGGTGGCAAGCATCTAGTTTATAAAGAGTTTTGAGGGATTTCATTGGCTTACATTCTTTCTAAGAAATTTCCATATCAGTGAATCACAATTAAAAAGAAAATTGCATCAGATTTCTTGCTGTTTTATAACATGTACTTTGATCCAATCTGGTCAAAGTGTGACACAGCAATATTTTGCTAAATTACCTCCTGAATTGTGACAGAGAGGAAGTGCATGCAATAGTTCTGTTTTCATTATATTACTAGAAAAATGTGCCCCGACAATATCCCGGCTGTCGTGCTGAAGACTTGTGCTCCAGAACTAGCCGCACCTCGAGCCAATCTGTTCCAGTACAGCTACAACACTGGCATCTACCCGACAATGTGGAAAACTGCCCAGGTATGTCCTGTCCACAGGAAGCAGGACAAATCCAATCTGGCCAATTACTGTTGATTCAGTTTACTCTCAATCAGCAGCACAGTGATGGATGGTGTCGTCGACAGTGCTATCAAGCAGCACTTACTCACCAATAACCTTCTCACCAATGCCAGGACCACTCGGCTCCAGACCTCATTACAGCCTTGGTCCAAACATGGACAAAGGAGCTGAACTCAGTGAGGTGACAGTGACTGCCCTTGACATCACGGCAGCATTTGACTGAGTGTGGCATCAAGGAGCCCTAGTAAAATTGAAGTCAATGGGAATCGGGGGGGAAAACTCTCCACTGGCTGGAGTCATACCTAGCACAAAGGAAGATGGTTGTGGTTGTTGGAGGCCAATTATCTCAGCCCCAGGACATCGCTGCAGGAATTCCTCAGGGTATCCTAGGCCCAACCATCTACAGCTGCTTCATCAATGACTTTCCCTCTATCAGAAGGTCAGAAGTGGGGATGTTCACTGATAATTTCACAGTGTTCAGTTCCATTCGCAACTCTTCAGATAATGAAGCAGTCCATGCCCGCATGCAGGAGGACCTGAACGGCATTCAAGCTTCAACTGATGTCTGGCGCGAATGCTACTTGCCACTTAAGTGCCAGGCAATGACTATCTCCAATAAGAGAGCATTTAACCACCGCCCCTTGACATTTAACAGTATTACCATCACTAAATTCTCCAACATCAACATCCTGTGGGGGGGGGGGGGGGGGGTCACCATTGACCAGAAACCTAAATACTGTGGCTACAAGAGCAGGTCAGAGGCTAGATATTCTGCAGCGAGTGTCTCGCCTCCTGACTCCTCAAAACCTTTCCACCATCTACAAGGCACAAGTAAGGAGTGTGATGGGTGCCTGGATAAGTGCAGCTCCAACGACACCATCCAGGACAAAGCAGCCTGCTTGATTGGCACCCCATCCACCACATTAAACATTCACTCCCTCCACCACTGGCGTACCGTGGCTGCAGTGTGTACCATCTACAAGATGCCCTGCAGCAACTCGCCAAGGCTTCTTCAACAGCACCTCCCAAACCCGCTACCTCTACCACCTAGAAGGACAAGGGCTGCAGGCGCATGGGAACACCATCACCTGCAAGTTCCCCTCCAAGTCACACACCATCCTGACTTGGAAATATGTCACCGCTCCTTCATCGTGGCTGGGTAAAAATCCTGGAATTCCCTCCCTAACAGCACTGTTGGGAGTACTTTCACCGCTTGGACTGCAGCGGTTCAAGAAGGTGGCTCGCCACCACCTTCTCAAGGGCAATTAGGGATGGACAATAAATGCTGGCCTTGCCAGTGACGCCCACATCCCTGGAACGGATATATAAAAAAAAATCCCATGACACTGCTCACAGTAGGTGCATGTTCTTTAATGCTACAAAGTTTCATTGTTAAGCAAACCCCAGGTGCGTTCATGCGCGGGTTAATTAAGAGGTTGGAGGCCGTTGCTGGAGTATTTGTAGATTCTGTAAGGTTTCCAAAATTTGCAGATCCCCAAAAACTGAAGGAAAAAGGACTTTGGAACTACCTTAGAGTGATAAAAATGCATTTGGGCCCAACATAAGAAATTTAAGACCAAAAACCAAGTTTTGGCATTTTCAAAAACATTTCTGGGCCTGTAAAGGGACAAGGAGGTGGGTTCGACCTCTGTAAAAGCAGTTTGGTTATTGCAGTTAATTACACTGTCTGGGGAACTGTGATGACCCCACTCAAGTCCCAGCAGACATTAACATTTGAACAATAGACCCTGGGAGAAGACAGTCCCACCCAAAGACAGGCCCCATCAAAACCGATTTCAGGGTCCATCAGAAACATGCATAATAAAACCCACTCAGACCCATTCTATAGAAAGACCGAGTCCAGCCTAGAAAACCCAAACACGAAATCAATCACCAGTGATCAACCAAGGAGATCGACAGGATGCAAACCATCCCAAAGGCCATTTGACACTTACAGAGCAGTTACTGGTAACAGGCCCGCCAAAATCAGACAATGAACTGAGCAGATTTGGTGGGTAGATAAGGCCATGTTCAATGGGTGAGATTGAAGGCCTGTTTTAAAAAAAAAAAAGTTAACACACTAGTAAGTCGTTACCGATTAACGAGCCCGCCAAAACCAGACAATGAACTGAGTAGATTTGGCGGGTAGATAAGGCCACTTCAATTCAGTATAATTGAACGCCCGTTAAGCAGTTCGGTGTGGTCATCAGAAGAAGAAGGAACAAGGAAGAAGACAAGCCGAGCTGGAAGCGAGTCGGCATCGCTCACCACTCAGACACACCTGAGTCCAGCTCGTGAAGATACCACCTCGACGGACCTCCAACAACGGTCCCAACACAGTCACCCGGAGCAACAAGCAGCAACAAGTCACCGACGGCTCCACGAGGTCGACCGACACACTAAACAAGGCCTAAAACCATCGCGGAAACCAAAGGCCTCAAGAAACCAACAACCGCATATTACCCCCAACTGACCGGGTAATAGCAGGCCACCGCGACCAACAAAGACCAGCTCAAGGGAAGAAAAACCCCAAAGAACCGCAACGTTTCCACTCTACAATCTACTCCTGACTTACCCCTGGGTAAGATTTTCCCAAAGACTCTAAACCCTACTGCTAAACCAAAGAAATTGGGTACTCACCAGATAAATCCAAAACGACATCCTACCGCATCAGCGGACTCGCGAAGACTGACCAGATACGCAGGTGAAGTCCTCTACCGCGTACGGGGTACGGCAGACACTAACCGCCATAAACAGCGAACCCCAAAACCGCGATTTAGCCCAACTGTCAAAGGATTGGTGAGCATTATCCCATGTCCTTCAAAACCTAACCTAGCTAGGAGGGGTGAAGTATTGTCCTACTGTCATTTCTCTCGCTTGTACCGAAGTGTTCCCCACCTTTAGAGTGTTAAAAGTGTTATTATTTGTGTTTTACCTTTTTAATAAAGATTGAAGTTCTTTCACCAAACTCAGTTGCCTGCTGCACCTTTTGTCACAACCCCCAAATAAGTCCAAGGTCTAGAACCAAGGGAGTGGGAGCGATTCGAACCGCTCAGAAGTCAGAGGTGAAGCTGACACAAACCATCACCCCCTGCAATTCCAAATGATTGCCCATGTTTTTTTTTCAAAGGTGACCCAGAAATGAATGATGAGCAGGGAGTGCACACATACATAAACTTTATATGTAGTAATGGATATGTAAATAGATGTGCCAGACCCTATCGGAAAATGGTTCTGTACAAGCACGGAGGTGGGGGGGTGGTAGTTAACTAGTGTGTGTCCTTTTTTTATATGTTTGTAAGTTGTATGAAATGTTTGCATTTTGACATTTGGCAGACAAGGTTCTGTAGCTGGAAGAGAATGATCGGCATTAAGTGTAGAGGGTATTTTCTCATGCACTTTAATGGGCATGTTTAAGAGTAGCCAAACTTCTTCCCATTTTGATAAGGGGAGATGGTATCTGAGTAACCTGAGTTTCTCTATGTTTCCTAACAGCTTCTTGAGGTCACTGTGTGTGTTCCAAGATTAACAAAGGTATTTCGTCTTGTTTGTGTTAGCGTCCTGTTTCAATTGAGTCTTAAATCCTAAATTCAAGTGCCTTTTCTCAGTTGAGCTCTCTCCCCACCTCTCCTTAAACACTGATTCTTGAGGTATAATTTCATCTGCACCAGCAGCACTCTGGTACCTAACACAAGAGACCTTGCTTCATGTGTAAGCCTCAGCAGCCTACTTGATCATGAAGGGTGTGAGCCAAACCTGTTCTCACTCAACATCTTCGCTGTGCATTTTACAGCAGGAGTTACTGAATTGCAATCGGGTAGGAATTTTGGCTGATTCTTTTAACACTTCCCTCACCTGAGATTGAGTTCGGTTGCACTGCACCAGCTGCTGCTGATCAGCTAATTCAATAGCGACTGGAATATAACCAGGATCTCTGGTCTGTATAGGTTAGTGCTATGCCAGGGCCATTAGAACAGCATCTCAATAACAAATAAAAGAAGAGAATAAAGAAAGAAAGAAAGAAAGACCTTGTGCACCTCATTCACCATATTGAACAATTGGCTAGCCAATGAGATACGATGATGGGTGTCCCCAGTTACAATATTATTGGAAGATATAAACTTGTCTTTCCCAACTGTTGATTGAAAATGGTATCCAGGATTCTGGTGGATACCAACTCTAGTTTGAGCACAGTTATTGAGGACGGCACTGAGAAGGGGCAAAGGACACTGGTCTTTCTCATCTCTTCAGTGATGCAAAGTCCCTATGCATGTTCAGGTTGTGGCATATAAAATGTGCATCCACAAGGCTCTCCTTCATGGTTTGACGTATAAGTTTGTGATGGTCGGGCTTCCTATTGACCCATTTGCAAGATCCATCTGTGAGCTGGATTAGTAGCAAAAAGAAGAACTGGTTGTAGGGAGAGAGGGTTCCAGTCTACATCAACCTGCTGGTCAGCACTTTGGAGGGAGAATCAAACTCATGATTCGAACATCTCTTTGCCAAAGCTCCTTACATAAGGAGCTGGATGAAGCAATTGGTGATGAGTAAGCCTGTTATGCGGCGCTAGACTTGGTATCTGACATGCAGTAGAATGCAGCACAAATCATTGTAACCATTGGCATCACCTGAAAGATTTCCTTTTCCGTCATTAAATACTTTAATTTCTCCCGGTCCAGTTTCACATGCAAACTAACTTAATAAACTAGAAGCAATTCTACAATCCCATACGTGAAATAATCCAAGGAGGCAGTAAGATTTCAGAAATCTTTGGGCTGACTTCAAATTGTAAACCTTTTAACTTCCCTGTCACCTTCAGTTTAATGGATCTTTCCACTTGCATGCTCTGAGTTCTGATTACTATTTTAACGCATACAGTTTGTCAGTTTCAAAATTCGCTGTTTCCTCATAAAGGAACACTTGTGAATTTCTGATGTAGGGTATTATAAAACATAAAATAACTATGGTATAAATATTCTCTGAATAAAATGACATTAATAAGCTTGTTCCTTTCTATTATTTCATGAATAAGCTCTTCAATGGCCCTTGAAGGTTGAATACCAGGTTCAGTTTCATGATTGAAACAGCTCAATGTGGGGAACATAGCAACAATAAAAGTTAGATAAAGAATCTAGTTTATAATAGCTATAAAATTCGGCAGCCTTGATCCAATGTGTAATCTTGGCTTTGGAATGTAATATATGTTACTGAGAGGATTTACAAGGATCATCATGTAGAAAATGGATTGTGAGTTATTAAAATTCCAATCAACCCTTTCTGGAACAGCAACCCCCACATATCATGTTATGATATTCCAGCGCAAACCAATACAGATTATAATGAATACCAGAAATAAACACGAGGGTAGATTTTACGAATTTTCACCCTTGGTGTGGAGCTTCAGGTGCCAGGAGTGCATATGGGGAGTTTGGACATGGGCCTGTAACATTTCCTATCTATTTAAATTAGTGGGCAGAGTCTCATGCAGGGCTGGTCAAGTTCCCAATATGCACTCGCATCACGCACCGTTCCAAATCGAGAATGCAAATTTGTAAAATCTATCCTGTGGAACACACTCATTAAAAGGAAACTACGTAACATGGGGTTTGAATAAATACTTCAAAAGGGAGCAAAAGGTTTCTGGAGATGGAGTGGAAATTTTCAAGTAGGGCCCAAAATGGGCATGATATCGGCGGTGCGCCCGCCCAAGGCCAAAGCCGGGGAGGTCTGAACCATTTTCACCATCGGGCCCCATTTAAATTTTACCAGTGAGCCATGGGTGCTCTGCCGAAGCGTGTCAGTGTGATGGAAAATCAGCCATCTTCTATACACGGCCTGCCAGCTGGTAAGGCCTGTTGGGGGAGTGGTACGTTTGGGCAACAATGAGCCAGAAGGAGTTTTTAAAAATAAGTAAAAACTTACCCTTTCTGCGTGGCCTCCAATTGTTGGCTGCTCAATGCTTGGAAAAACTGGGACAAGCGTGCACTTCGTATGTTCCGCTCATTGCAAATAGGGTCCTACAACTAATGTAGGATCCCGATTTGTATATTTAAACAACCTCCCACCTGTTTTGGGTGAGAGTGTTGGGTCCCCATTTAAAGGCTCGCCTGAAAATTGAATCAGGCGGGAAAGTGAATGTCCAAGGTCCCCACAGATGTTCCTCTGCCAGTCACCCATTTTTTTCAGGCAAGAAGCGGGCAGCTGGCAGTTACAAATTTCTCCCTTAGATTGATATTTTAAAGAAATTAAAGCAAATTGCATGATTAATGTTCTGAAGTATTTTGTGATGATTCACTGAATACGAACATCTGAAAATGATGGATGGGAACAGACCAGCTTGTCCATGGAATCTGTTCCATACAGTTATTGTGCAACTGAGCATCATGCTCTCCAATGCTCCCACCAACCAGCCGCCATGTAATCTCCTGGGAGATGCCAAGAAAAACAGATTTGGAAAGAGCCCTAGGCCAACTCCGGTGGAAAAAAAATAGATAAATTATTTTATGACCCCCACCCCCCCACAAGATGATGAAAATGAGGAGACAACAGTGGCCAATAGATATCTTCCCCCAATACCCCACCTACTATTCTGCATGCTTTCATATCAGCAACAACCAGGAAGTCATCTAGCTCCCTGTCCAAATGCTTGTAATGAATAAAGCTGACAACTTGTTCCAAAGGTGGATAACCCTCTTCAAAAAGAAAAACTTCTTGACATCCTAACCTGGTGCAATGCTTACGTAACTCGTGCATGTCCCCTGGTCTCCCTAACCTATCTCATGTAAACAGTCTATCCCCACGTGGGCAGAGTCTAGTCCCTTCATTATTTTGAAGACCTAAAACAAATCTCCCCAAAGTCTGCACTTGTTTAGAGTAAAAAGACCCAGCTTTCTCAGCCAAATTAAAATCATAATACTTTCAAAATATATCAGTTTAGGTTCTCCTTTTGACTCACTGGGAAAGGTACTCTGCGGTTTGGTGCTTGGCCATACAGAGCTCTTAAGTTCAGTCCTTGGTCTGAGTTCAGTTATCCAGTCACTCAACTAATCCAATTGGGGCAGTATTTGGAATGTTGTATTTGGAATGTTAGATTTGACCTTAACTCCCTCAAACTAGAAAGGGAAACAAAATCAGCCACTGATCTTATGACTTGACGCCTGTCCACTCACCGCTGCTGAGATGTGTTGTTTTATGGCCAGCCATCTGGACAGGATCATGATTAACTCTGATGCCCTCCATTGCTAGAATGGTTTGTAAATATGGCTGTGATAATGGCAAGTTTAATAAGGTACTGGGTATCGATGGAGCCATGGCCTAGTATGAGGGGAGGAACTGGAAAACAAAATTGAATTTGGTGCACAGCCTCCTTATATATGCATAGCGTCATAAACTTATCAATTATACATTTGTCATTCAAGCACATTATGAATTAATTATTATGTATATAGCAAAACTATACAACTTGGAAGTATCTTCCAGTACGTTGCTATCATTAGTTGTGATATGTATGGTACTTATTGTTAACTGAACAGTAGATGGCCCCTGATGGGAATAAGTACATTGTAGCAATTGCGCTGCTCTTGTATTCCTTTGTTGTTCTTTGATGGATATATTCTAGATGCTCTGGAAATAAAAGCACTTATTACTAAAAGTAGTTATTATCACAGCAGTGAGTGTTTCATCAGACATAAACAATATTTTAGTAACAATCTGTACATTATCTCATGATATATTGGAGTTTCTTGCAATTTTGAATCTTTTACACAGACCCTGTAAAACTCCAATCCTTCTTTAATAACTACGTATTACCGATAGCTCTAAGGGGAGTAAAATAAATAGCTTGTGCTGTCAGACTAATCCCAATAGACAAGAATTCAAAGGATAAAGTAACCTGTAGAGCATAGATTACAACATTTATGTGGATGGGATTTACTACTACTAAACGTTTTGACACTAGATCTTCCAGGAGCTTAACCTGGCTAATTATAATATTGCCATGTGTCTGTAGATGGACATCTTGGAGTATGAGTGAGAAAACCGTATAAATCATTTAGCTCTCTATGCTCAATATACAACGACGCTTGAAAGGGAAACAAAAAGATAATAAAAATGTCATCATGCAGCATTTTAATATATATCATCTAATTTATGTTTACTAGTCGATATCCCATGGTGTTTCACGTGGGGAGTCAAGAGCAAGAGTCATATTTAGGTGAAGGGTTAGGAGGCAGAGGATAATTGAACCAGGGTGTGCAGATATAATTTTTATAGGTAGTAGTAAAATATTTGTAGGAAATTAAGGATTGTGTGGCTATAACTTTGTCTCTGAGGTTTCATATCAATAACCTGAGCACCAATACTATGAAGTAGCCGAGAGAGCTGCACTCTTAGTTGGAATTAGGAGAGTTTGGATAGCGACGCACAGAAAGTCAATCTCTTCCTCGAAATAACTGGTTATCAGTTTGGAAGAAATCATTGCTCTCTTGCAATGTCAACTGGAAATCAAAGGACACTTAAATCATAATCCTTTACTGTCTTCATATTTATATTTGGTGTTAAAAATGCTGCTAGTGCGGGCCACATCGTCCGCATGCCCGATACGAGACTCCCAAAGCAAGCGCTCTACTCGGAGCTCTGACACGGCAAGAGAGCCCCAGGTGGGCAGAGGAAACGCTTCAAGGACACCCTCAAAGCCTCCTTGGAAAAAGTGCAACATCCCCACCGACACCTGGGAATCCCTGACCCAAGACCGCACAAAGTGGAGGAGAAGCATCCGGGAAGGTGCCGAACACCTCGAGTCTCTTTGCCGGGAGCAAGCGGAAGCCAAGCACAAACAGCGGAAGGAGCGCACGTCAACCCAAGAACCCCACCCACCCGCCCCTTCAACCACCGTCTGCCCCACCTGTGACAGAGACTGTAGGTCCCGCATTGGACTCATCAGTCACCTGAGAACTCATTTCTAGTGTGGAAGCAAGTCATCCTCGGTTCCCAGGGACTGCCTAAGAAGAAGCGGAGAAGAGTGTGGGGAGAGTTGGAGGAAGAGAAAGCCCCTTCAAGCGTTGGCCTTGCTTTCTTTAGCTTCATACCTGCAGGAGTATAACTGCATTGGAAGCAAAAGCAGTTTTTAAATTTAATATTTATGTTTTTATGAATTGAGAAGAGCTTACTGCTGCACCAGCTCCTCTCAATCAGAAGACAATACCTCAAATGGAGATTGGTAAATACCCACGTGGTGTATCTGTTGGAGAGCCTACAGAAGGAGCCTTTCCTCTACTCTTAAGGGCCGTGCAACTGCAGTTCCCCACTCACACCACTGCTAAAATATTCAATACTACATCAATCGGTGTGTATAAATACACCATGAATTAGTTGTACACAGATCAAGTCTAATGGGATAAAACCAAGAGTCCAGGATAAATGTTGTGGCTTCAGTTAATACATTAAAGAAAATGCCAATTAATATACTCTGCTGTGTAATTTCACTGTAAGAGTTATTAAAATCTCTTGTTTAATACTACAAGATGCCAACTTCTAAAACCAAGACAATCGGTAGTGTGAAGAGTCCAGACAGATGAACGTGACAGATTGTTGTGCATTATATTGGATTTTGTGCAGGAAGAATCCGTTGTAGTGCTGTCCCTTACTATAGTGACTTAATGATCCAATTTGTACAATTATATTTTCTATTCCCTCTACATCTGGGCAAGAGGTTATGTCTGTAAGAGCAACATTTGTAATAAATCTCCTTAAAGTAGTTTAATTTGGATACTCCAAGATTAATAACAGGATATCTTAAATATTCACTATTTTGCCTGTAAAGAATTATACAGAAATTTGAATTTAATCTGTTCAAATATACAATGCCCGCTAGAATAGAAGCTGAAAGTTAATTTGCGTGAATGTCTTGTGTGAATTCCAATGTCCCTTCCTATATATTGTAAACATCAATGTTTTATGGCACTGTTACCATGGTTATACTGTAAGGACCATACAATGCAGTAATGCCAATTCCACCATCTTGTAAATCATGAGACAAACTCTTAAAAATCATGAGATTTGGTACGAAATCATGAGTTGGTATTTTTTAGTTTATAAACCTGATTAGTGGCTTTATTTCATCTCCAGCAGGTTACAGCTCTTTACATAAACTATATTACTGCATCTGAAAATGCTTTGCAAAAAACTTATTAAAAATCCTACTCGTTATCACCACCCTTCGCGAGTTGGGGTAAATTTTCATAAAGAATCGCATGTCTCGCGATTAATTTGCGAGAGTTGGTATTACTGGTGAAGCATTACCAAATGGAGCGTGGAGAGTGGCACCAGTTCCAGTGTGCACTGGGGTACGGAGGTGTCACTGAATTGTTTTGGCACAAGTCCATGGCCACTGAGGCCCAGGCAACGGGTTCCCAATGTCACCCATAGGGCAAGTACTGGACTCAGAAAGGGAGAAAGAGGGAGAGGGAGACAGAGGGAGAGAGAAAGAGAAAGTGAGAGTGAGAGAGAGTGAACCCCCATCTCCGGCCAAATTTGGGCTGAGAGAGGATAGTTCTAGTTCATTGGGGTAGATTTTTGACTTTGTGCGATGCGAGTCTCCCATTGACTTCAATATAAATAAAAATGGGGCGAGATGGGGGTCAGTTGGATTTAAATCTGAAGCTGTTTCCGACGCAGTTCAAAATCCTCCCTTTGCTCCAACAGTGTGACTCTATATCCATCCCACCCCGCATTCCCAAACCCACCCCGATACCCACACCACACCCCCAAACTGATCATTAGTCTCGGTTGCTCGCCTCACTTTTCAGCCTCAGGGCCCGGTTTCAAACCCCTCAGTCAATCTCCAACCAACTCGCCGTTCACGTTCTCACTGAGCTCCCCGTCCAGCGAAGATGCTCCGCAGATCTCCAGCTCCGGGCCCAGTGCTGTCCAATATTGGGCTGGCAGAGCGTGGTGCAAGGTGACTCGCAGCTGGAAGTCGAAACCGAGCCCCGTCTGGCGGCGCCTGTCACCATCACTGCCGGCACCGACATGATCCGGGGCCTTTCAGGAGAAGGGGGCGGGTGTCCGAGCGTGCCTCACCCCTTTAAGGGTTTTAAAGTGAATAAAAATCCACCGGTACAAAAACCAGGCCCGCTCCCCCAGGGGCAGTTTCAAGGCCCGCTCCTCCAACTTTCAAAATCACAGGTCGCAGACCGGGCTTGGAAGAGGCTGAAGTCGCTGAATATAACGTCCCGTCACTAAACTGGAACTGCGCAGGTGCGAGAAAGTCTAAAAGAAATTCATGACTTTTTGCATGAGATTGCGAGTTGGGGCAAAAAAATCGCGTGACTCGCGATTAATTCGCGAGAATTGGTATTACTCGGACACCAACCTGTGCACCATCAATGCCAAGCGAGTCACCATCATGCCCAAAGACATCCAACTGGTCCCTGCATCCGTGGAGAGCATGCCTAAACCCAGCTTAAGCAGCAAGTGCAACAACAGCTCTTTTAAGAGCCATCAAATCAGGTAGGGAAAGAGCTGCGATCTCCTGTAACTCAAGATTTTTGTTGGTCATTGACCCATTACATTGTAGGTGCAGGCACAGAACTTTACTTAAAGGGGTGCAGGACGGATATCTTATCTAGAATTCATAAACCAGCAGTGCCCGAGGGTCATTGCTGTTCAGCAGAAACTCTGGCCGCGATTTTGTAAATAGATGCGGGTTGGTTTCCGGCTTCCAGTCCCGCCCTCAACTACATCCGGCCCATGGACGTGATTTTACGTTGATTGACCTTGTTAAGCCCGCCCTGCGGGCTTGCTGGCCAATTAAGAGAAAGCCGGTCAGATGACGTCATTTGATGACGCGTCATCTGCCAGTTTTCTTAAAGGGACCACGCACAATTTATTTGACAGCTCATTTCTCAGGGTTTGACAGCATTGAGGTGCTGTAAACACTGACAATCACTGTACAAAGGTGAGCTCTTGCACCTAGGCTCTCCAGTGACTCCCTCCATAGGCTGGAACAGATGGCAGTTGCAGGTGATGTTACAGAAGCGATCTGTCACTGGTGAGAGAGGTTCTCCCAATGAGGTGGGAATAGACATTGATTTCAAAACTTTTTACCTACAGAAAGGTGTAAAAGCATTAAAAATGATTTCCCCAACATTTCCTTACCTCTGAAACTCACCAATGCACCATTAGATCCTTCACCCCACTTCTGCAGCTGTCATCAATGCAGAAACACTACAGCAGACTCACAACACGCCACACTTACCTGGCGTGGTGTCCGGACATCGGGAACCCCGTGGCAGAAGCAGCAAAATTGAAAAAGAACCTGTTAACAAGTATCAAGTATCTGTTAACAGGCAGGTAAGTGGCTTTAATCCTCTTCCCGCCGCCAGGTGTCGGGTCCATGCGCAAATCGGGGACCTGACACTTGGGAAAATTGTTTGGAGGCGGGTTGACGGTGGGATTGACGCCCGCCGTCAATCAAAATGATTTTGACCCTTGACCCGCCTCCAAACCCACCCTCTCAGTGCCGATAAAATCGCGGCCACTGTGTCCGATCCATTAGCTGGGATTGGTGATAGTAAATAGTTTCCAGTATTAGTTGGAAGGAATGAATGGACCCAGCTCCGTTCTCATGAGGGTTATTTACAAATTTTAGCTAATGAGACCTCTAATATTTTAATAAACTGATATCGGTGCATAGGACACCCAATGCATTTCCGTTGCTCTGACTCTAACCGCAAGTTCCCTGAGGCAGTCACCCTTGTGCTGCCGAGAGAGAATCCCCGATTTTATACCGCCGGTGTCGCAGGCAGCTTTGTGTCCGGAGAATTGAGGGTGGGGTGGGGGAAAGGCAGATCTGGGAAGCACTGCAATGGACACAGGTCCTGTGTGTGTGCAACGCTCAGTGATCCCGCCCGCTAGGAACAGTGCGGTATAAACAGATCAGTTTAAGAAAGAAACACACAGCCCGGAAATGCCCTCTTCCTTCTCGCGCTTACGCTCTGTTCCGGGAGTAGATTCTAACTGATCAGATGGTGCCCAGAACTCCCGAGGAAGAAAGCAGAATTTAAACTATCTAAATCCAAAATAGACCAGAATTGAATCAGGCCCTTTTATTGCTAAATTAATTCTCCCTGTGGCAGTTTCAAGCCCCGCCCCCCTCCCCTGCCTTTCAAAAACGCAGACGCGGCTTGGAAGAGACTGAAGTCACTGAAAATGACGTCACATCATTAAACTAGAACTGCACGGATGCGAGAAAGTCTAAAGGAAAATCATGACTTTTTATAGTTGACTCGTGAAATTGCGAGTTGGGGCAATTTTTTAATTAAAAATCGCATGTCTCGCAATTAATTCGTGAGAGTTGGCATTACTGAACTGACAATGATCCAGGCGCTACCTGCAACTTCCAGCCGTCTATTTGACAAATGTACAAATGAGCAAGGATTCAGCCGAATGGCTCCCTGTCCAATTTTCTGGTTCAACCTGATATAACTGCGTTGGAAAATCTTCACTATTTCTAATGGAAACAAAATGCATTTGCAATTTATCTTTTTTCCTTTGCACAAACAGCAGCAGATCCAGGCATCTGTCCCAATATTGGCCAATGTACACTCTTTCTACATGGCCATTATCCACCAGTACTGGGATGGAGGGTGAGGTATTTTTTGGACGTTGTTGCTGTTGTAAATCCAACGTCATTCTCCAACAATGAAAAATTCTTTAATGCCGGTACTGATGAAAAAATCAGACTTATGGTTCACTTCATAGTAGCTGCCAGTGGGACTTCAGACTGTCCTGAGGAAGGAAGGACTTTCTCTGTCAAAAAAAATAATAGTCACTGAACTGGTCAAAAGATGTTGCAAAATGTGAAAAAATTACAGTGGCCTTCCTATAAGTGAAATGCTTTTACCACATTAGTATGTACTTATGCAAAGAGTCTTACTGTATCCTAAGCCAACTGTTAAATGACTGAGGTGCATTATTATTTGAGGGTTCATTCCTATAGAGTTTCATTGCATACATTTTGGCTTAAATTCCTTTCCAGCATCATTATCTTCTAAAACACTGCAATTTAATTCTGTGACTATAATGACTGCCAGTGATAATAAAATGGAAAATTGTGACGCTTGTGATGTCAGAAAGTATCAGTGAACACAGAGTATTTTGTTTAAACAGGACTTTATTGTATGCTCATTGTTTTTTTTTTATCTTGGCAGAATGTGTGACACAGGAGAAGGACTATTTACCTTCCAAACGAGAGAAGGTGAGGCAATTTACCAGAAAGTGCACTCTGCAGCACTGGCCATAGCAGAACAACATGAGCAGCTGCTACAGAGGGAGAGAAATTCACGGGTATGTGTGCTGGTGATGTTTGTTCTCTGATACTCAGCAATTAGTGTGAGACGGTGGAGGGACGTTTAGGATTCTTGTTGTTTTCTTTCATTTATACCGCAGCTCTCTGTGTTTTAAAGCAGCCACAGCGAAAGCTGAAGCATTATTTCACAAGCTGGTTTTTGTTGCACTAATGCACATTTCCCAGCTTTTCTGTTCAAAGAATTGAACCCCTCGATACTAAACTTACTGTAATAGTAGCATTTTAAGATAAACTATACTAAGATCCTTTAATGGAGAAATTTGACAGTCTTAATCTGCTTTGAAAGCTTCACTAGTAAAATATCACAGATACCTTCTGAAAATCGAAGGCATTCTGTCCACTGATTTAGTTTGCTAATTATCTCTTCAAAGAATTCTAGCAGATTGTGAGACTGGAACAATTCATCTAAAACATGCAGGCTATTACTTTTGGCCTCTCCAGTCTTTAAATGAACATCAGTAGCATCCTTTAAGATGTTTCCATGTATTTTTCTCTATATTGGTATTAGAATGACGACTAAAATTCCTCACTTTGTGCCTATTTTAAAAATGGAATTGCATTAGCTAGTCTCCAATCCTCAAATGCATTCCCTGTATTTATATAACTCCTTAAAAAAAAAAAAATAATAATTTACCAGAGCTCAGACTATCTCTTGACTGATGTCCCTAAGGATTCCGGAGTGAATATTAAATGACATAGGTGCGTTTAAAATACTTCATTCTTTTTGTATATATGAAGTTATAAATTCCCGAGGCAATTTACTTGGGTCTGTATTTCTGAAGACTGATGCAAAGAATGCATTTAGCACATCCGCTAATTTTTGATTCGCTCCCCCATATTTTACCCAGCTTACCTCTTGAAGAGTAAGTCTGATTTTTAATATTCCATCTGCTTTGTACATCACTTAAAAGTATTTCCTATGCTCTTTTTTCCCCTATGGTTGTGGTTTTGCAATTTTTCTTCCCAGCCCTTGAATTAATCATAAGAATCTTTATTTTCTTCCTATGTCAAAAAGAAAGCTTAGTGCTGGCCTAATGTTCTCTTGATTTTGTTTTTGTCTAAGGCTATATTTATATGGCAGCTACTTGTCTGAAAATTCAACTAGAATCATGTCAAATATGATGGACCATTAACGACTCAAACAGTAGGGGAATTTAAAGTACAGCTGGATGCCAGGCTGGGGGAGCTGAACTACTTAGGGAACAAGCACAATGGGCCTCATAGTCTTTCCTTGTCCTTCACATTTTCTTATGTTCGTTTACTCTAGTCTGGCCATATCTGATTTATGCTCCCTGGTTGTGAATCTAACTCTCAGGACCAAAAGAGAGCTTCTGTATTATATATTTAAAATATAAATGTACTGAGAGTACAAGCAGGAGTGGCCATATTCTTAAAACTAATATGGATACTAAAAGTAGTGACACAGGTTAATAAGGCCATTTTTTAAAAAAAGCACTGGGGTTCATTTCTACAGGGATAGAATTGAAAAGCAGCGAAGTTCTGGTAAACTGGTATCAAACCTTGTTTTGACCACATTTGGTTCTGGTCTCCATATTATAAAAAGGATATAGAGGCACTGGAGAAAGTGCAACAAAAAATTCACAATGATGACACCAGAACACTGAGGATATACTTATCAGGAAAGATTGAACAGGCTGGGGCTCTTTTCTCTAGAAAAGAGAAGGCTGAGAGGTGACATGATCGAGGTCTTGAAGATTATGAAAGGGTTTGATAGGGTAGATGTCGAGAAGATGTTTCCACTTGTGGCGGGAAACCAAAACTTGGGTCCATTACTATAAGGTAGTCACTAATAAATCCAGCAGGGAATTTTGGAGAAACATTTTTACCCAGAGAGTAGTTAGAATGTGAAACTTGCTACCACAAGGAGTAGTTGAGATGAATAGAATAGATGCATTTAAGGGGAAGCTAGATAGCACATGGGGAAGAAAGAAATAGAAAATAGAAGGATATGGTGATAGGGTTAAATGAAGAGGATTGGAAGGAGGCTCGTGTGGGGCATAAATGGCAATATAGACCAGTTGGGCCGAATGGCCTGTTTCTGTGCTGTAGACTCAATGGCCGGAATTTTCCTGCTGCCGTACGTGCTGGTTTGGAGGCGGGTCGGCAGTAAAAGTTGCGGAAAATGGGAGCGTGTCGGGAACGTGCCGTCATCCCGCCTCCTCGCGCCTTTAACTCGGGTGTGTTTGCCAGCGTGCCACAGACCCGAATGGCAGAGGCGGGCAACCTAATTAATCTCATTAAATCCTTGTTGTGAGACCCTTAACAGGGATTTTAAGCAGACCTTTTGAATTTCACTGGATGACACGGGAATCACGCAGCTTAGGAACCATGTCTGTGAACCTGAGATGGAAGCTCAGTGGCCATTGAGCGAGGTCATTAATGGAGAGCATGGAACTCCCAATAAATACTCCCACATGACACCTGCTTACTTGCCTAAGGGAAAGGCTCTTGCTGACTCCATTTTGAGCAAAGATTTAGTATTACTCAGTGGGCGCTTGGCTTTGCTGCTCTGGCTGGCTTCCCACGGGTGCAGGGCGTCATCAACTGTGCACATGTGGCCATCAGAGCACCCCCACATCACCCAGGAGTGTTTGTGAACTGCAAGGGCTTCCACTCCCTCAATGTGAAGCTCGTCTGCAATCATAGGAGGAAGATCATGCATGTGTGTGCATCAAATTCCCTGTCAGCTGTCATGACTCTTTCATGTTGCGCCAGTCCACCCTCCCTCAGCTCTTTGCACCGCCAAACACACTTACCGGCTGGCTGCTTAGGACAAGGGCTATCCACTAAAGATGTGGCTCATGACCCCCTTGAGGAGGCCAGGCAATGAGGCTCAGGAGTGCTATAATGAAAGTCACGTCCACCAGATGTGTCATAGAGCAAACAATAGGCATGCTGAAGGTGTGCTTCAGATGCCTTAACAGATCTGGAGGAGCCCTTCAGTATGCAGCAGCCAGGGTTTCCAGAATCATCATCGTTTGCTGCACGCTGCACAACATAGTGCAGCAACGAGGATTAGAGTTGCATGAGGAGCAAGGCGCAGAGCACACTGCCTCTTCAGAGGAGGAGCATCTGCTGGAAGAGGAGGAGGAGCAGGAGGAACCTGAGGTCCAGATGCCACCAGCACCAGAACACATTTCTGCCCAGGGGGCCAGGGATGGCCTCATCATGGCCAGATTGACTTAACTTCCTGCATTGCACCTATATGGCTGCCACATGCTGTGCCAAGTTCCCCCCCCGCCCCAAACAACACCATAAAGCATCCCTACAATGATAAAGCCATTTCTTTCACATTGCTGGAGGTAATGTTATGTCTCAACTTTCACTCCAACTCACTAAGCCACTTCCAAAGTAGCAGACAAAAATGGGCATGACCGGAAAGTGGTGAAAATAAATACTTTTATTTGTGTCATAACAGTAATGGAACCTTAACAATAACATTTCTTTAAACACCCGTGTGCTTACCCTTGTGCATCTACTTGTGTCATTTTTCTTTTATGCATGCTTCTACGAGGTGTAACCCCTGTGGCTTCAGCAGAGGTAGAGGTCGAGGCAGGCTGCTCACTTCCCTCTGCGACTGCATAGACACTATTGGTGGACATCCTCTGGGTTTTGGAGTCTCTGATGGCCCCACCAAAGTCTGCTGCTCCTGCGACTGTGGACTCAGCCATCACATCCGAGGAGGAATCTGGGGCTCTGAGTTGGGGTGTGGGGGGAGGGGGGCAACGGGGGAGAAGTGGGAGCGCTTTGAGAGGAGCCCCCACTTGCATGTCCCCTCTCACCATCATCCCTCTTATGGGCCACCCGCACCTCCCTGCTAGCAAGGAGCTGGAGAGCACCTTACTGCACAGCAGTGGGGCCATGAGGACCCAAGTCTACATTTGCATCACTCCTAAAGAAAAGGTCAATGAGCCTCTGCCATCTTTTGTCCACAGCTAGCATGTGCTCATTGAGTTGCGCATTAGCTGCTCCATGCAGGTGGCCATCCTTTCCATCATCGCCATCGCCTGCGACATGGTGGTGCTCATGTTGGAGATGTACTCCTCCATTCGCTGCACATTTGCAGACATCGCTGCCGCAAAACCTGCCAGAGCCTCCTGCATTTCTTGCTGCCCCTCTTTCTCGATGGCCCCCGAGGCTCAGGGTCTGAATTCAGCTGAGCAGAGCATCCTGTGCTCTCTGGCAAGGAGTCTCCACTGCTGTTCCTGTTAGCACCATCTGCTGTTGCTCACTTATGAGACACCAGGTGACAACACGACTCTTTCTCGCATAGGACCCACCGAGGTGTGCGTATCTGCGCTGGTGCTGGGTGAACTTGGGTCTGCTAACGGCGCCCCCTGAGGCTGGAGCTTCCTCTGAGGAGTCGTCTTCCTCCTCCGGCTGGACAGTGGGGTGGGGGGGCTCTTGAGGGACCTCTGAGAGAGTAAAGAGATGATTTAGAAATGTTTTATTAAGAATGGGTAACGATACCATTACATACACGATGAACATTCACTGGCTACTGACATCAGTCACCACATGAGTGACTGCTGTATGCCATGTATGAGATGTAATTCTGTCACCTGGTTGCTGAGAGGTCCCCCTCTCTCTGTCTCCCACCGCCAGCAGCTCTGGAATCTTGAGACCTCCAGCGCCACCTCCTCTGCTGCAGTTAAAGTGCTGAAAGATTGAGGGCCACCTCCGGTTCTCTCCCTCCCTGTTGTTGTGCTCTCTTCTCCTGCAAAGAGTGAAAGAAGAGACATTTGAGTGAGAGTGATGGCATGAGTGTAAGGATTGTGTGGGTTACATCTGTAGAGGGTGACTATGAGGGAGTGGGGTGCCAATGCCAAATGGCGGCCTCCTGTGGTGTTAATTGGAATGATTGCATTAGGATGAGGGTGAGTGTGAAGGGTAGCTAGTCAGAGGGCGATGTGAGTATGTACGTAGAGAGAGAGGGATGGGAGGACATGCAAGATATGTTGGTGTGAGTAATGATGCTCAGGAGTAGACTTGGGAAAGCAGAGTGATGGGGATGTGGTGACAGGCACAGCAGGATGAAGGTGAGTGTGGCTTTGCACTCACCTTTCCTGATCTCATCAGATGATTGAACTGCCTCCGGCACTGCACCATGGTCCGCCTCATCACATCCTTGCTGTTGACCTCCTCAGCTATTTGGAGCCGGGCCCTTTTGGTCACTTGGGGAGGTCTCTTCCGCCCATCAGCAGGGAAGAGGACCTCCCTGCGTGCTCTGACTCCCTCCACAAGAATATGTATGGAGTCATCGGAAAACCTGGATGCAGCATTTTGTCTTTCGCAAGTCATGTGTAGAAATCTCAGCAACAACAAGATCCTCCAATATACTCCCTCCACACTCCTAGATGAACCTTCAAATGCGATGTGGCCAAGACTGCTTTAAATATCCCCGCTGGAAATGAGTCATCGATGATGTCATCAGACCCGCACCATTTACTAGGGCTGGGAAACGCGCATGTCTGCCTTAATAGGGGCCATTACCTGAAAGTGGCTCTGAGGAGCGGGCTGATCAATGCATCGCGGTACCAACCCGCACACACCCGACCCAACTCGGTAAGGACATTTCCGGCCTATGTAACTATGAAACAATTAAAGCCACTCTAATTTTATCAGTGTGTGGGAGCCCTCAAGCATTTTTAACCCAGGCTGTACACTTTATTGGAGTTACTCTTTATACAGTGGCAATTCAAAGCCTTGTGCGGCAGCTTTCCTGCACTGCAAAGCCTCACTCTCAATTTATACTGTTATTTTTATACTATTACAAAGCGGAAACCACAGTGGTAGTATAACTGCACTCCCAGCCTCATAAATAACTCTATCTGGTCACTTAATGAGAGATGAAGCAAAAGGGGCCTTACCAAGCTATTAGCAAGGTCACAAGAATACAGAGCAACCCAATAATTCCATTTAATGATGAATTCATTGTGCTTTCAAAATAATTTTTAGAAAATGTACCAAGGTGTGTGGCCGTACACCAAGGAGACACCTTTGATACTCCAGATTGTAGTTCGATCTCCACTGAGATTTGCATTTGATTTTGCTTGGATAAAGTAAGTCATTAGGAGAGGAAAGGTGTCAGCATAGGTGGTCTCAGCATCATTATGGTGTTGACTTTTCTACATTTTCCCCAACCACTCAGCAACAAGTGCTAATGTTGTGAAACTTGGGAGACATACTTATTATGCCAATAGTGAGAAATTAATAAAGTATGCCATCAGATCAGATTTATCTCTGCAGGACATGCTAATTACAAAATAGATTTTCCCCATATCTCAAAAAGACAAGTACGAGCTTTACACATTCTGCAGTATATAATCATTATTTTAGTAGCAGTAGCATATTAATGAAGTATGCTAATTGGTTTAACTTGCATGTACAAATTAAGTTAATTGGATATTTCTCTATAAATCAAATGAAATAGCTCCTTTCTTTATAAACCCGAGCGTAATTTAGGAAAATGTATAATATAATATGTTAATTAGATCTAATTCACAGTTGCAGGTTAAGTTGATTAGAAAATAGACTAACCCATACAACTCAAATATGACAGGATCATTGTGCTTTGTTTAATCAAGACAGTTTCACGGTTATCACCAGATGAACAAAAAAAGTATGACAAATAAAGCTATAAAATTTCAATCAATTAGTAAATGGAAAGTTATATAAAACATCACATCAAGGGTAGCTTCCACACTGCAAACAAAAAATATTGTCACGCAATGGCTGCCATACTGCACGTGGCAATCTCAGACCTAAATGACAAACCTATCAACAGTAATGAGTACATGACAAAACACACCATTGTGTTTATTATGATGGCTGGATTGGTTAATATGTTATGGCTCGGTAATCAAATCTAAAGTTTCCATTAATGGAGGAGATTCTTTAAAGTTTGCAGAAGCTACTTGCACAAAAGTGCTAAAGAAAAAATATTTAACGAGTGGTGTTACTATTGAATCAGTCCTCCGTTGTGTACTATCTGCAGATAAAATGGCCACTATGTTGAGGATATTTACATATTCCAATGCAAGATAGTACATATAAGGAGGGAGAATGGCAGGGTTGTAAGTTAGTTCCGTGATGTAGGAGATTGCATATAATTTTGAACATAAAAGTGAAATAGCTAAGTTGTTGCTTAAAACAATGTAGATGCTCCTTACAGATCTGTCCAGAGAAAATGCTACAGGGCAGATGTTGGACTTGCCCTTGAAACATAAGAAATAGGAGCAGGAGGGAGCCATATGACCGCTCGAGCCTGCTCCGCCATTCAATAAGATCATGGCTGATCTTCGACCTCAACGTCACTTTCCCGCCCAATCCCCATATCCCTTGATTCCCCTAGAGTCCAAAAATCTATCCATCTCAGCCTTGAATCAATGACTGAGCATCCACAGCTCTCTGGGGGTAGAGAATTCCAAAGATTTACAGCCCTCTGAATGAAGAAATTCCTCCTCATTTCAGTCTTAAATGACCGACCCCTTATCCTGAGACTATGCACCCTTGTTCTAGACTCTCCAGCCAGGTGAAACAGTCTCTCAGCATCAACCCTGACAAGCCCCCTCAGAATCTTATATGGTTTCAATGAGATCACACCTCATTCTTCTAAACTCCAGAGAATATAGGCCCATTCTACCCAATCTCTCATCATAGGACAACACTCTCATCTCAGGAATCAATCTAGTGAACCTTTGTTGCACTGCCTCCAAGGCAAGTATATCTATCCTTCCTTAAATAAGGAGACCAAAACTGTGTACAGGTCCAGGTGTGGTCTCCCCAAAGCCCTGTACAATTGTAGCAATATTATTCTTGTACTCCAACCCCTTTGCAATAAAGGCCAGCATGCCATTTGCCTTCCTAATTGCTTGCTGTACCTGCATGCTAACTTTCTGTGTTTCTTGTACGAGGACCTAAATCTCTCTGAACACCAAAATTTAATAGTTTCTTGTCATTTAAAAAAAATTCTGTTTTTCTATTCTTCCTACCAAAGTTACTAATCTCACATTTCCCCACATTATACGCCATCTGCCACCTTATTGCCCATTCACTTAACCTGTCTATATCCCTTCGCAGACTCTTTGTGTCCTCCTCACAGCTTACTGTCCCACCTAGCTGTGTATCGTCAGCAAACCTGGATATATTACACTCGGTCCCTTAATCTATGTCATTGATATAGATTGTAACTAGCTCAGGCCCCAGCACTGATCCTTGCGGCACCTTCTAGTTACAGCTTGCCAACCTGAAAATTACCCATTTATCCCTACTCTCTTCTTTCTGTTAACCAATCCTCTCGCCATGCTAATATATTACCCCCAACCCCATGAGCCCTTATCTTGCTGCATAACTTTTTATGTGGCTCCTTATTGAATGCCTTTTGGAAATCCAAATATACGACATCCACTGGTTCCCCTTTACCCTGCTAGTTATATCCTCAAAACACTAATAAACTTGTCAACCACGATTTCCCTTTCATAAAACCATGTTGACTCTGCCTAATCATATGATTTTCTAAGTGCCCTATTATCGCTTCCTTAATAATGGAGTCCAGCATTTTCCCGATGACTGATGTCAGGCTAACTGGCCTGTAGTTCCCTGTTTTCTCTCTCCCTCCTTTTTTGAATAGCGGGGTTACATTTGATACCTTCCAATCCGCTGGGACCATTCTTGAATCTAGGGAATTTTGGAAGATCACATCCAAGGCATCCATTATCTCTGCAGGCACCTCTTTTAGAACCCTAGTATGTAGGCCATTGGGTCTAGGGGATTTGTCGGCTTTTAGTCCCATTAGTTTCTCCAGTACTTTTCCTCTACTGATATTAATTACTTTAAGTTCTTCACTCCCATCATTAGCCTCTTGGTTCCCCACTATTTTTGGTATGCTTTTTGTGTCTTCTACTGTGAAGAGAGATACAAAATATTTGTTTAACATCTCTGCCATTTCCTTATTCCCCATTATAATTTCTCCTGTTTCAGCCTCTAGGGAACCAACATTTACTTTTGCTAATCTCTTCCTTTTTACATACTTGTAAAAGCTCTTACAATCTGTTTTTATATTTCTTGCTAATTTACTATCATATTTTTCTCCCTTTTTATCAAGTTGTAGTCATCCTTTGCTAGTTTCTATAACTCTCTCAATCCTCAGGCTTACTACTATTTTTTGCAACATTATAAGCCTCTTCTTTTAATCTAATACTATCCTTAGCTTCTTTAGTTTGCCATCGATGGATCACTTTAGCTGTGGATTTTTAATTTCTCAATGGAATGTATATTCGTTGAGAATTTTGAAATATTTCTTTAAATATTTACCACTGCTTATCCACCGTCATACCTTTCAATCTATTTTCCCAATCTACCTCAGCCAACTCGCCCCTCATAACTGGATAGGCAATGGCAAACATTTAAAGATCGCATGGATGAACTACAGAATTTGTTCATCCCTGTTTGGCATAAAAATAAAACAAAAAAGGTGACTCAACCATGGCTAACAAGGGAACTTAGGGATAGCATAAGATCCATGGAGAGGACATATAATTTGGCCATCAAAAGCAGCAAACCTGAGGATTGGGAGCAGTTTAGGATTCAGCAAAGGAGGACAAAGGGATTAATTAAGAGGGGGAAAATAGATTGAGAGTAAGCTTGCAGGGAACATAAAAACTGACTGTAAAAGCTTCTATAGATATGTGAAGTGAAAAAGATTGGTGAAATCAAGCGTAGGTCCCTTGCAGTCAGAATCAGGGGAATTTATAATGGGGAACAAAGAAATGGCAGACCAATTAAATACATACTTTGGTTCTGTCTTCACAAAGGAGGACACAAATAAACTCCCAGAGATGTCAGGAGAACATAGGGTCTAATGAGAGGGAGGAATTGAATGAAATCAATATTTGTAGGGAAATGGTGTTAGGGAAATTGACGGGATTGAAGGCCGATAAATCCCCAGGGCCTGATAATCTACATCCTAGGGTACTTAAGGAAGTGGCCCTAGAAATAGTAGATGCATTGCTGGTCATCTTCCAAAATTCTATAGACTCTGGAACAGTTCCCATGGATTGGAGGGTAGCTAATGTAACTCCACAATTTAAAAAAGGTGGTAGAGAGAAAACAGGGAATTATAGATCAGTAAGTCTGACATCGGTAGTGGGGAAAATGCTAGAGTCCATTATAAAGGATGTAATAGCACAGCACTTGGAAAACAGTGACAGGATCAGACAAAGTCAACATGGATTTACAAAATGTAAATCATGCTTGACTAATCTACTGGAATTTTTTGAGGATGTAACTGGTAGAATAGATAAGGGAGAACCAGTGGATGTGGTGTATTTAGACTTTCAGAAGGCTTTCGATAAGGTCCCACATAAGAGATTAGCATGCAAAGTTAAAGCACACAGGATTGGGGGTAAGGTACTGTCTTGGATAGAGAACTGGTTGGCAGACAGGAAGCAAAGAGTTGGAATAAACGGGTCTTTTTCCGAGTGGCAGGCAGTGACTAGTGGGGTACCGCAGGGATCGATGATAGGACCCCAGCTATTCACAATATATATAAATGATCTAGACGAGGGAACTAGATGTAATATCTCCAAGATTGCAGACAACACAAAGCTGGGTGGGCGTATGTGCTGTGAAGAGGATGCAGAGAAACTCCAGTATGATTTGGACAGGTTGGGTGATTGGGCAGATGCATGGCAAATGCAGTATAATGTGGATAAATGCGAGGTTATCCACTTCAGTGGCAAAAACAGGAAGACAGATTATTATCTGAACGGCAATAGATTGGGAAAAGGGGAAGTGCAACGAGACCTGGGTGTCCTTGTGCACCAGTCGCTGAAGGTAAGCATGCAGGTGCAGCAGGCGGTTAAGAAAGCAAATGGTATGTTGGCCTACATAGCGAGAGGATTCGAGTACAGGAGCAAGGATGTCTTGCTGCAGTTGTACAGGGCCTTGGTGAGACCACACCTTGAGTATTGTGTGCAGTTTTGGTCACCTTATCTGAGGAAGGATGTTCTTGCCATGGAGGGAGTGCAGCGAAGATTCACCAGACTGATACCTGGGATGGCAGGAATGACGTATGAAGAGAGATTGGGTCGATTAGGCTTATATTCGCTAGAGTTTAGAAGAATGAGAGGGGATCTCATTGAAACTTATAAAATTCTAACAGGACTAGACAGACTAGATGCAGGAAGGATGTTCCCGATGGCGGGGGAGTCCAGAACCAGGGGTCACAGTCTAAGGATAAGGGGTAAGCCATTTAGGACTGAGATGAGGAGGAATTTCTTCACCCAGAGAGTGGTGAACCTGTGGAATTCTCTACCACAGAAGGCAGTTGAGGCCAATTCATTAAATATATTCAAGAAGGAGTTAGATATATTTCTTAAGGCTAAAGGGATCAAGGGATATGGGGAGAAAGCAGGGACAGGGTACTGAGTTTGGATGATCAGCCATTATCTCATTAAATGGCGGAACAGGGTCAAGGGGCCGAATGGCCTACTCCTGCTCCTATCTTCTATGTTTCTATGTTTACCTATGGAAACGGGTGGCATGCCAACGATCGCTCCGCACGCGGAGCCAATGCGAGGCCCGTGCCAAATTCAGTACCGGGCCTCATCTGCATTTAACTGGTAAGCCGTGGGTGCCAAGCAGGCCTCTAGAAGCAGCTCGCCAGTACCACTGGCAGTAATGTGGGCTGACTGTGGCACTGGCAGCGGCCCTCAGGTAGGTCCTTCCAGGGGGCGAGCCTGGGCCAGCAATGGCCACAGTTATTTTGTGGAGGAAGGAGGAGCAGTCCTACTCCTCCTGACTCCACAAAATACAATAATTGTCAACGTTTTTGGGCCTTTTTTCACCGGCCTCCAGGAGTCTCTTTCAGGCCTGCTGCTGAAGCCGTTCTTGAGCCAGAAGAACTAGTCAGAGCTGGCGCGGTGCCAGCTCCACCGAGCTTCTGTAATTTCACGTCGAGGGCCTGTTTCAGGCGGAAGCCCTGCACGACTAAAAGCTGCCTGATTAATTTTGCGTGAGGTGCACTTCTGAAGTCATTCAAGTGCAGGAAATCGGGAACCCAATTTTGGACCCTGTTTCGGCTATTTCACGCCAGACAAATAGGTGCATCGATGTCCAATTTATCCCCCAATATCTGTAAATACATTAAAGTTTAAAAACAATTATTTTTATTTTTTTATTATATATTTTGGTGAATTCCAAGGTGAGAGATGTTGGTACTGGAGAACGGAGCACTTCCTAGCTATGGCACTCATAATTGACATCAGATACCTCCCAGGACAGATATGCCTTGGGTCAGGTGCATAGTGAAATTCCTTTTACGGTGCCCTAATAATGGTTCATTTTATTCCAGTTGCAGTGAGTATAAAGTGGGGGATCGTTCAACACAAATGGATGAAAATATACCCCATTATGTTCTTTTTTCATTTCCCATACCGGGCCATCTATATGGGCTCTTTAAGATTGCCAATTTAGTGCTAATTTTTGTACTTTTGTACTGTGATCTAGGCTGATAAGTACTATACATTATACATAGAAATTGTGTGGTTGGCAGAAGGAGTAAACTCTTATCCAATCAATCTTGGTAGATCGCAGAGATAAACAGAAAATAAGGTTAATTTTAACTCCATCTGCCTGTCTTAAATGAGCGGGAGCAGCCCTAAAATGGCATCAGGTCACTTAGCACCCTGTTTACACTGCTGCTACAGCCACCGCCATCGTGGGTAGGGTCCTGAGATGGGCAGCCGCAGCGCCCACCTGTTTTAGGCAGGTGGCTACTTGTAATATGCAAATCGGGATCCTGTGACAAACATAAGTTTGTACTGGGCGGTGAACAGTCTAACCAGCTTATTGTAAAGGAACTGCCGGAGGCCGCTTATAACTTTTTTATTGGAGCCTGACCAGCAGGAGTGATTCTCCTGGGCCCAGGCTGCTGCTGGCCTGTCTGCAGGCCTGCTTGGGATCGCTTCTCTCTGCCGCCACCCCACCCCCAAGGCTCCGACTGTCGGTCGGATCAGCGTGCGAGCCGACCGATTCCTCATCCTCCCAGAACTGGTGAGCTGCAATGGAGCATCTGCTTGGCTAACACAGCTCACCGGCGGCATGTGATTGAGGCCCGGGCCTCACACCGGCAAGAAGGGGAGGATAACCGGTGCGCTGCTCTGCTGCACGGCCATTCTCTGCTGGTAGATAAATCCGCCCTAATGTGGTTAACCTGTATGTCATCCAGTTCCCATTCCAATGGGATTGGCTTTGAACTTTCTTGATTCACTGACCTGCAATAAAACAGTTTCAAGTTCACTTATATTCACTAACACTTCATTCTGGTTGGCATGTCAGAATGGCTGGAATTGAACGATTACTAACAAAAAGGTACCACAGCTGAGGTACTGGGATGGGGTGTTTAAGGCACCTTGCCAGTATGTCTGTTCATCAGGGCTGTATTTTGAACTTTGTAACAAGTACATGAAGGTTATCAATTTTTTTTAATGACTGATAAACATCAATAAACATAATTACTTCAATGCAACGCCCACAGAGGGGGTAGTACAGCCATAAATGTAAGTGCTTTGGAATAAGGATAAATACTTTAGAATAGTGCTGAAACAAGTTGTAAATAAGCCAAATAGTTATTAGGGATGAATGTTCATTGTTCCTTGCATATTATGTCAGTGATGAAAATTAGCATATTGCACATAAGTAATGTGAATGCAAATAAGTATTCGTATGTCCATCTACATTGGCTGAATATTAAAGTTGCTGGCAATTCAACTTACATGAGTTCCCTTTAACACCTATCAGTTTTACCATACTCTGCAAGGCATGTTAATTACATGTGCCTGTGAGAAATGTAAAGATCATCAGGTAGCTGGGCCATATATTCATAACTTTTTAATTGTGTTCGAGCATTGAGCCTGGTTATTTTAATTATATGAAATCTCTCCAGAAGACCAACTCATTTTAATTTGTGCATTATTAGCTTTTCCATTAAGTTATTTAAATTGCAAATGAATGCATTTGTTTGTTTCCTGTTAATTTGCGACAACTTTTGCGAGGGCTGAAGCAAGGATTTGTATTTTGTTGGTGCTGTTCTGTCTTGAATGAAGTAATTGGTTTGTAAACTGGAACTGATGACCCAATTGACTTGATTTACTTTTAATGAGGGATAAATCTCGAGGGTTCAGTTGTGCAGGGAAAGAGGAGAGCAAGTCAGGAGGAAACTGTTATTCACGTTATTCACCTCTGCAACAAAATAAATAGAGGATACGTGGCAGGGTCTCCCGTTACACAAAATATAACCAATCAGTAGATCCGCCTGAATTATACATGAGGGCTGAATTGGAGTGTGCGATGATGCTGAGTCCATCAGTTAGATCAATATTGTATTTGTTGTAAACCTACAATATTTTTTATTTTTATCATGGTTCTAGATTGATTGCTCTTTGGAAAGAAAATAGGTGATGGTGTAACTGTGTGATAAGGTTAGAGTTTGCCGAGGGTGAAATTTAGGTAGGTTTGAGAGGTGGGAAAGAGTTTGGGGCTGAGGAAAAAAAAAGTTTAGGTGGATGGAGGGGGTAAAATAGATCATCTGGCTTTGAAAGGAGTACAGAGGCTAAAATTAGAAGTACACTCCGCTGTGTTAATCCGTTTTACAGTCATTCTTATGAATTTGTTTATACAATAGTCCCACTCTCTGGATGAGTCGTCCAACACTGATTGAATCACACACAGTTCATGCTGCTGTTATACCTGTGTCACTGGCACAAAGTAGACAGAGTGTCAGATGGGGGCCATGTATCCATGAGTCGCCATGGAAATAAATGTCATGGAAGAGGGAAGGGGGCATCTAGCCATAGCTTCCTGCACAAGGAGGTCTAAATGCAATTTAAGTCAAAAACAATCTTAGCACATTTTGATTTTTTTCGCAGTTGATAGTGTTTTTCACCAGTTGTTAGCAGTGGGACTGCTGCACTGGCAATGCTAAATAATAGTTAAATCCTGGCAGGGCAGCTCTTTTAATTGAATTCTTAAAAAGGTACATTCACATCAATATTTTATGAAGCCTTTGCACAGTTTAATTATATGGTGCTTGCAGGAGGAGTGCGTTCATGCATCCAGGTTCTTGGCATGATTGCGCTTGCACTGGGAGCGATGTTGAGCAAGGGGTTGAGGCAGCTTTTCTCTTGGTTTCTGATGATTAGTGAGGCCTGGGGTTGGGGCAAGCCCCTGCATATGAGTGGTCATGTTGATTAGAGTTTGCCCTTCATAGTCACTGAGTGAGTTGCTGTGCTGTGGGTTGGGGGGACGGGATATTTTGTGCTGAGTCAACTTCCAAGAACAGGCCTTAGCCTCACTGGTATTTCTCCAGTTTCATGTCAAGATTAAGCCGTTTGATTGGCATATGCCCCAAATGCGTTTCAACCAAATGTTGTTGTGGAGAGGGTAGCTAGTAATCATAAGCGAGGAGATGCATCTTGTTGCAGCTATTAGCAATAATCAACTTGGATGCAAAAACAAGGCATTAGATTGGGTGGACTGGAAATTCCTCCTCACAACACTCGACTGTATTGGCCTTTGATGATGTGCTCAGGAAGTGGATTAAAATCCTGTACTCACAGCCCACATGCTCAGCTCCTTTGCATCCCCATTCCACTGAAGGCCCAGACTGGGATGCCCCCTAGCCTCCGCCTCTTGTCCACGGCTGTAGAATCTCTGTCAACATGCGTCAGGATGAACCGTGAGGGTCAAATGATACCCGTTCACCAGTTAGCAGACAAATTACACACCTTTCAGCATGAACAAAATTATTACCTCCAGAAAAGGCACTACCTCCAGATCCCTTCAACTTGCTTGAAGCACCTCCTCCACTCCCCAAAAGTCTCATGGATGCATTTTTCACCATATGTATCATGTTCATTTCCATGACCAAAGATGAGATAGAAAGCCTAAGGGAAGTCGGGGAATGAAATTTAAGCCAAGCAATTTAGGAAAGAGTAGTGGCAAGATGAATGAAGACATATCTTCAACATTATCATCTGCAGTGAAATGCATGAAGACTGACTCACTTTTCCTATTTTATACAATATGCTGAGAATTATAAGACTAAATGAAAAAGAAATGGAATGACACAAGCAGAAAATGGGATTGGGAATGAAAATAATTCAATCAATGTACAACATCAAAGTGGCATTAAATTTGTACCCAATTTCTGTTACATAACTGACTCTGGAAGCAAAGTGCGAGCAGGGACATTTAGGAATGGTGCCAGTTGTGGCTGCCAATTTGTTCTGGCCATGCTCTGGTCCATGCAGGCTAGCAGTATGATCTCCATTTTGTTGGCCTCTATGTACTTTCTTCTGACATACAGAAAGGTCAACAGCCAAAATCTTAAAGTTGCACATCTGATTTTAGATCAACTAGCCTTGCACAATCTTGTGCTGAAAACTTCTTCCGGTGTTGCTGCCAGACATCCAATCCATCCCAGAGTATAAATGGGGCAAGGCAGAACAGAGGCAACTGTGGAACTGTTTCCACTGGAAAAAGATTGGGTTATTGCAATACAATGATCACTGTCATGTTTATTTGTTTGGGGTCATTCTCTGACAAAATGCAGGGCTGTGTATTAATGTCAATTAACTTCGCCAATACCTGTAAATATTTCTGTGCAACCAGCAAATATTCACACTATGCATTGCAAATGTGTGCATACATCATGATTACTTGATAACTTAGCAAGAGCATTCTTGCTTATCCATCCCTTGACACTCCTCCGCAGCTGTAAAATTCACAGCTATTTTAATTAAAGTAAAGAAGAGATGCAATAAAGTGGAGGCATACTTTTTCTCATTTAATTTATTTTCCTTTGAGACAGGCTGTAATGAATGTTTCTTGTGATTAATAATCAGCCAAATTAGTGATCTAATTTGATTACTTCATTTGCTAGCTTCTGCTATTGACATTTGCCTGAGGCAAATCAGCCAGCAAGGGCACAAGTAATTTGAGACTGATTCCGATTATAGCTGTTTTTCACCAAGTTGTCCTTGAATATACATTTCGCTTTTCTTTGTTTAGTGAAAACCTCTAAGATAATTTAGGTTATCAAAAAGAATGTGGGAGGTCCATTTTCACTGATCACTATTTGGAACAGAATTGTAAATGCAAGTATAAATAACACGTTTATGATTTGCCTATAATTAGTAAACAAAGGAAGTCTTCATTCCCAGTGATACTTAGTGCTGCCTGCCTGATGATCTATCCATGTATCTGTTGATTTATCTATCCCTCTGTCTGTCCAACTATCTAGAAAAGAACAAATTTAGATTTTTTTGATTTATTTTTAATTTGCCAAAATAAATACTTGCACGTCAATCCATCTAGAACCTAAATTCATTTTGTTTTAATTTTTCTTGTTTATTGCTTTGTTTACTGCATTTCAGACCTGGCCCTAAATATCAAATGTCCTGGTTGTGTGGATTTCAACCAAACAATGGATAACTTTTAAGATCTAATAAGATCTTTGAAGGAAGGATGCCATTTTTGTTAGAAACACGACATTGAAAGACTTCAAATATCAAAAACAATGCTTTTGCAAAGCCCAATAAAGTGTGAAAGATGAGACATAAACTTTCTTTGTTTGGGCAGCCACGTGTCTTGTAGGCACAGTACCCCATCTCCGTGCTTAAAAGCCTCCAAACTAAGATACTATGTAATCCATACATGTCGGGTTACTGTCTGTATTATTAAGTAAATACACTCTCCGTGTAGGGAGACACCACCATTACCCAAGGCCAGAGAGCTTAGGTGCTGGTTGGCAAGAGTAAAGGCTTATAGGCCATCAAGTGGAAACTGGGCTAATGATGAAGTTAACAGGCTAAAACTGCACAATTTACCAGCACAGTGAACTGGTAAACCTCCAGCTGCTTCAGGACCAACCTACTACCTATTAGAATATTGGCTTGTTGAGTTATTTGGATCCTCGTAAGAGGAATGCCAACTTCAAATATCCTAAATCTTTTATTTTTTCTCATGAATTTGACAGCTATACCTACCTATCTAGCTATCCCTTTCTTCTTTTCTATGTATGGAACTCTTTTTCTTACTTTTGTTATCCAATTCTGTCCATCAGGCGCTCCTAGGTAGGGTGAAGCATGGTCAAATGCAAAGCAAAGTTCTCTTTTACTGGGTCACAAACTGTACTTGAACACCAACCTCAGTGGAGCATCCTCTGCTGTATCAGTGTGCTTTCTTTCCATTTCCACACCACACATCCTTCTGACTTTTCTGACAGAAATTGGCAGTTCAGTGTCAGATTATTGAGCACGTTTGATCTACGAGATTACATTCACTAGGAATTGGATTACCAAAACTAATTTCTATCAGATTTAAGAGATGGCGAGTGCTGGCCTGTTTCAAACTCAGGTTTCAGAACTGAAAATACGGTGCACAAACACAGTATGCCACTCAATGGTCCCTGGTTCACTACCTACTTAGCTGTCTTTAGTTCAGTAGCGTGCTTCCAGCGAACTGGATTTGAGTTTTCAGCAGGAATACCATTTTTGTGCAGGTTTTCTAGAAAACTACACAAGAAGAATCTTGATGGCTAATATTTTAGATTGTGCTCTATTTACCCCAGGAAGAGTAAGCGGCAGGGATTTGATGAATAAATGATAGAGGGGAGAAAGGATTGAGAAAAGCAGATTTTTTAAAAACCTTGAAACCATAAGAAGAAAAAAAAAGGCAAGAAACAGTAAACAGACAGAAGTCAAGGAACATGAGGAGAAGCAGTGATATATTTTAAGTCAGTATTACTCACCTCTGCAAGGTCTGAAGCTTCAAAGATGGTGCGAATGCCTTCAGCAATGGTGTTCTTTGCTTCCTTTCGAAGATTTGCCAATTAATTAGCAACAGCATGAGTTCCAAGTGGCACAGCAATTGATTATGTAGTTGTGAAAAGGTTCATCCTTCTTTTGTTGCCCAATTATGCTGTTCAACATTGCTGGGAACTTTAGATCACAGGCTGGTTACTGTCGTGAGCTCGATGTTGGCCTTGTGACAAAGAATGATTGTCAAATCAGACCACTTGAGGGCCTCTGTTTTAAAGCGATTGTGGCAAGGTGTTTAGCCACAAGATGGATATTACTGAAGGACATTCATGTTCGCTGGCTCATTGCCTATTTCTCTTTAATTCAGTGAGGGTAACTACCCAATGCTTCCATCTCTGGGTTTGCATTGTCAGAATGAGTGCCATTTTTGTTTATTTTTTCCAGAAAAGGTTTTTGATAGCCATTTGATTGGATTGTGGGACAGGGTCTGAGAGTGCTGAAAGGACACATGTGAGGACAGACAATGTGGCCAGTGATATTCTTTGGAACAAAGGCATAAACCAAACTAGAACCTACTAGCTGCCTGCCCTTATATGCTGTGAAATTCTATGGGGGAAAATTTTGGTATCGTCCATTTTGGGACACTAATATCGGCCGGGCGCAAAGTTTAGTGCCCGGCGCTAATTATCGCCTCCGACTTCAAAATTCGCCTCTATCGCCCCTGGAGGGGATTTGAGCGCTAAATCAGGCGCTACACACCTCTCAACGCGCAAACGTCAGGGAGCGAGGCGCTACCTCAGAACGCTACCAAAGCTCAGGCGATGCCAATTACCATGGAAGCCAGACAGACTGGCACCGTCCAGTTCTTAAAGGGGAGGGTCCATCTTGCTGGCCAGCCACTCCCTGCTCATTGCAGCCTTGAATCTCGGCCTGGAGAGAACTCTAAAGCAATTGTATTGGAAGCACTAATGGATAGGCCCAGGGAAAGAGCTCGGCACTTAGGAACCTCAGAAGTGGTGCTGAGGGCCAAAACTCCTTAGGACAGCGTTAAAAACAAAAGTTTTGCCGACAAGAAAAGGCAGGAAGCACCCGCCTTTAAATAGCGCCCTTCCTGACTTGAAAACATTCCCCTCTACCTATTGTTCCTAGCGGCAGGCGCTAAGGCAGGGGGCACGACTCAATATCCGGTCTGCGGTGCTACCGGGGCATTGCACGCTTGACTGACGTCACGATCTGCGGGTGCAGGAGATCGTGGTGGTAGTGTTTAGCGCTGCCGCAAAACGACTGGTAAATTTCGTGAGCGGCGCTAAAATCGCCGCGCTCGGGAGCTAAGTTCCTAGCACCCCCCGCCACCCCCCCCCCCCCCCCCCCCGGAGACGCTAACAGGAGACGCTAACCAACCGAATTTTTCCCCCTATGATTCTATGCTATTTACTGGTATGCTTGCTTATAAAAAATATACAGGAAAAAACAGATGAGAATCTAGGAATAACAAGGGGGAGAAGTATGTTGTGCAGGAACTATCTTATAATAGCAGAGTGCTGACTAACTCTAAGTGTCTGCTGCTATCACTTTCAGCATTTAGTAATCACACGGTAATAGCAGACTATGTAGTTAGAGATATGTAAACCAAATGGAACTCATTGTAACTGTACTGAAGTGTCAACAACTCCTGCTTTAATGCAGTTTCCTTGAATTATAAGCCTGACATTGTTTGATTACAAAAATTATTCAGTAGCTGGACATAGTTAAAATTGGAGTCATTTGAATTTGGCTGTGTAGCGTTCTATTACTATGTGATTAACAAAATCTCTTTCAGTGATAACTGTGGACACCTGGAGTGAAACTTCCCCTGTTAACCATGAAAGAAAATGCCAAAGCTTACACCACAATTACAGTTGATTCCATTTAATGATATATTCTGGACTATGCAGTCGTGTGATTACAAAATCATACATCAAGTGGGAGCTCAATTGATAATCCAATGTAGTTATAATGGATTCCATTTGATTGTGCGTTTCTGGCTGCGAAGCCTATTATTTCTACATGATTACAAAATCACATATCAAGTGGGATCTGTGGATGCTTGGATATCATCACCTCCCCATTTGAACTCGCAGCAAGAGAAAAGGACAATTCTGTGCTCTCGTACTGAACTTGCAAAATTTCCATATGGAATATAGATATACTTGTACTGACTGCTGTTCAGGGCTATGACACTAGAACGTTTCCTGAAAGGATGCAAAAATGATTAAGCTTCCGCTAATGGGCCAGATTTTGCTATCCAAATAATGGTGAGGCTAATGGCACTCGCTGTTGTTATTTATGGCAAAATGGTACAGCAACTTCAGGCGAGGAGCAGATGTGCAGTTAAATGTGAATATCCAAAGGTTGCTGCCCGAGTTGCGCCATTCTGCCGTTAGCTTCACGTAAACAACATCTCGCTGTCTGCCTCACAATTGACATGCATTGAATGACGTGAAGATACGAACTAAACATGCCACAGCAAGTTAAGTCTTGTCATTACAAGCATAAGTACCCTTTTACTGACGTGGTAATTGTTAATTACTGCCAAACAACTTCTCTGGCAGTGAAAATTAACTATTTCAAGTGTGGAGTCTCATTCCTTCAGCTATTAATTGTTGGAGATTTTAAAGATGTCAAATTTAAAGTTTTTAATTTTTTTTAACTTTACCTTTCTGTTTCTAACTCTCTCTTAAACTTCTTTCCCTTTCTTGATTTCTCTTTCTGTACCTGATTTGACATTGAATTCACCCACTCTACACTTCCTTTCCACCCTTCTGTTTATTTCTTAATCCTTAAATCTCATTGCTTAAGGAGATACACAGTTGCTTGCCCTTTTCACTCAGGTCCCAGATGCCCGGTTTCCCTCGCTGTGACGTTATCAGCTCGCACTTCCAGCAACTTGCAGCGCAAATAAATTTGAAAACCTAACTGCGCATGAGCAGGTCTAACTAACAGCAGATGCCTTTAGATGCCCTGCTACAGCAAAATCTGGGCCAATATGTCTTAAAACAAAGACAGATGACATTACATTATTGAGGTTACGTTTATGATCTGAAGGGCAGTAGATTTTCAATTACAGTCTAAAACTTAGAATGGCTCATGGTTACATTGTAAGAAGTGAGAGATGCCTTAGGCCAGGCTACAACTGGGGCTTTGTTACAGTAACAAGTAATAGAGCACAAACTAATGAGCAAAAAAAATAATGCACACCTGAAATTTGAAACAAAAATAGAAAATGCTGGAAACATTTAGCTGGTCAGGCAGCATCTGTGGAGAAAACAGAGGAGTTAAAGTTTAGGTGTGGATTCTTTGTCAAAACTGAAGTCAAATTGTAACAGTGTGGCCTCTTATAATTGACGCTGACATCAATTTGTCGGGAACAGTGAAAATTACTTTCTCACGTGATAGCTCTTCAGCCAGCCATTTTGTGCAAGAGTATACTAATATGAACTAAGGTTTTAAACTGTTTTAAGATCTGTCAGAATAGACATGATGTTTCAAGTATGGACCCTTCGTCAGAACTGGAAGATATAACAGATGAACAGAATTTAAAAAGGAATGTAACAAAGGAAAAGGGGAAGGAAAGCAAAAAATACAATCATACACAGAGGAACAGAATGAGAATGACCTGTAAAGTGCTAAAGTGGGGAACAGGAGATGGTTACATGGCATTAGCATGAGACAACAGGAAACATAATGAAGAAATTAAAGAAATAAGAAAACATATACGAGACATAGGGATTATGTGAATAGCTCAAGGCAGGTAGAAAGAAAGAAGAACTTACATTTATATTGTGCTTTACACAACCTTAGGATGTCCCAAGGTGTTTTACAGGCAATGAAGTACTTTTTTTGAAGTGTAGTCACTTTTGTATTGTAGGAAAGGTAGAAAGGGAAGCATGCAAAATGATAGGCTTACAGTCGATACTGCCTTGACCGACTGAGTGTTTCCAGCAATACTGTTTTTGTTTAACAATTTCTCCCATGCAATTGTAGTCAATTCCTTCCTAATCCGTTAAAATGATCCTTGTTTAAGTCCAAAGCCTTAGTTTGTTACCCTCTTTTCTGCTTTTGAAGCCTGATGGTGAATTCAATCATATTATGGTAGGTATTCTCAAGATACTTCCTTATTGTCAGATTGCTAACTATTTGTGGTTTGTTATTTAGAATTAAACCTATTCCCTGCTGCTTTAGAAAACTATCTGGAATGCATTCAATAAATCTATCCCTTTTTCTATTTGCAGTGCTGTTTCTCTCCCAATCTATATTACATTTAAAACAGCCCATTATTGCCACATATTTCTTCGAATAGGGCTTCCTGATTTGCATGTACATGCATTCCTCTGTTCAGTCACCACAGTCAGGAAGTCGATAGTGTCTTCTATGATTTTCTGTATAGGTAGTGAACGGTGGCGTAATGTTCAGGGAGTCCCACAGCCAAGCCCAAACCTGCCCTCAACCATGCATTTTCCAGCAGGAGTCACTGAACAGTGATCAGGAGCAGAACGCTGGCTGATTTCTTTTTTTCTCTTCACTAAGCCAGTAGTGAGGCCGATTATAACACTCTTGCTTCAAGCCCAGCTAAGGTTATCCTAGTCCGCACCTGTTTGAATGTGGAACCTTCCTGGTCTGCGTGGGTTGGCTCTACCTTTGCTTTTATCTTTACCTTTGAGCCTTCAAGGGAGTTTATTCTGTACTGCCTTGGTCATATATACATGGCATGAAGTAGTGTATTATTTTCATAAAATGAATGCGCTCAAGTGCCCAAAGTATGACAGCATGATAAGAGTTTAGGTAAAGTTTTACTGAAAAAAAAAACTTATATACAGATATCTGGATGCTTGTCCATTTTTTTTTTGTCCAGCTGGGTGGGACTGCACTCGCCTGGTTCCATTCTTATCTATCTAATCATAACCAGAGAATCACCTGCAATGGCTTCTCTTTCCGCTCCCACATCGTTACCTCAGGTGTCCCCCAAGGATCTATCCTTGGCCCCCTCATATTTCTCATCTACAAGATGCCACTTGGCGACATCATCCGAAAACACAGCGTCAGTTTCCACATGTACCCAGCTCTACCTCACCACCACTTCTCTCGACCCCTCCACGGTCCCTAAATTGTCAGACTGCTTGTCCGACATCCAGTTCTGGATGAGCAGAAATTTTCTCCAATTAAATATTGGGAAGACCAAAGCCATTGTTTTCGGTCCCCGCTATAAGCTCCGTTCCCTAGCCACTGACTCCATCCCTCTCCTTAATGTTTGTCTGAGGCTGAACCACATTGTTTGCAACCTTGGTGTCATATTTAACCCTGAAATGAGCTTCCGACCACATATCCGCGGCATAACGAACTGCCTATTTCCAAATCCGTAACATCGCCCGTCTCCGCCCTTGACTCAGCTCACCCACTACTGAAACTCTCATCCATGCCTTTGTTACCTCTAGACTTGACTATTCCAACACACTCCTGGCTGGCCTCCCACATTCTACCCTAAGTAAACTTGAGGTCATCTAAATATCGGCTGCCCGTGTCCTAACTCGCACCAAGTCCCGTTCACCCATCACCCCTGTGCTCGCTGACCTACATTGGCTCCCGGTTAAGCAATGCCTCGATTTCAAAATTCTCATCCTTGTTTTCAAATAACTCCATAGCCTTGCCCCTCCCAATCTCTGTAATCTCCTCCAGCCTCACAACTCTTCCCCCACCCCCCCCAACCCCCGAGATATCTGCACTCCTCTAATTCTGCCCTCTTGAGCATCCCTGATTACAATCGCTCAACCATTGGTGGCCGTGCCTTCTGTTGCCTAGGCCCCCTAAGCTTTGGAAATCCCTCCCTAAACCTCTCCGTCTCTCTACCTCTCTTTCCTCCTTTAACCTACCACTTTGACCAAACTTTTGGTCATCTACCCTAATTTCTTCTTATGTGGCTCGGTTTCAAATTTTTCGTCTTATAACACTCCTGTGACACACCTTGGGACGTTTTACTACGTTAAAGAGGCTATATAAATACAAGTTGTTGTTGTTGTTCTTGTGCTCAGTGCCTGAATTTCCTCTGGCTCTGACTTGCCAGAAGAGTGTAGAAGCTCTGTTTTTGCACACCTTTGAAAGCCTGAAAATATGGTGCAAAAAATTGTGACTCATGCTGTGGGGATGAGGGAGAAGTGGACTGTTTCAACAGATTTGTACTATGAAATGTATCACCGTTTGGGTTACTGTGATCATTTATTTATTTTTTCCTAAATAACACCTAGATATGCTGTCTTAAAGGAAGTGGAGGGGTTGTAGAGGGAATTCCAGAGTCTCAATATGTGTTTTGGGCAGGAGTTGGTCTGAAAGGGCGATCGATCTCCAGAAAGCCTTGGGTTGTTGGTCCATAGGTAGATGAGAGTTGATTCAAATACGTGATGGCCAGTTGTTTTTCACAGATCCCAAACAATGGTCAATTTGTTAGCAGAGTCGGGTCATGCAGGAGTCATCTAGCACCTTGGTGTAGACAAAGTCCAACGCAGAGACCAGAACGACAGTGTGGCAGCAGCAAGGCTGCAAAAGAGAAAAAAAAGATTGCAAAGGAGAAATAAGCTAGGCATTATCTTTCTATGTTCAGTAAGAATCCCCTCAAGTGGGCTAGTTTATGTGAGGTCTTTAGTTTTGTAATGGTTCAAGAACAGAACAGTACAACTGACTTCATCCTACTCAGTGGGGTAGACTTTGACTCCTGGGCAGCCGTCTGCTCATACCGGGAGTGATGAGGCTGGATGCAGTTTGAGGCCTGGGCCTCATTTAAATAAAACTGCGAGCTCCCCGCCCCAAATAGGTGTCCCAGTGCAGCTCGCTGGATTCGGGCCCGTGCAATATCGGCGGCCTGGAGGCTGCCTGGCCGACAGCAAGGGAAGTCCTTGGATGGGGGTGGGGAGGTGTTCATGACCGTGGAGTGTGGCTGGAGGGGAGCCCAGAGTGGCAGTGACCCAAATTATTTCTATGGGGCCGGAGAACCACACATGCTCCTCTTGGCCGCACAAAAATAATTTAAAGCTTACCTTTTTTGGTCCTATTCAGCTTGTACCAGTAACACTGGTCAGAGCGTCCGCAGTGCCTGCTCCACCCAATAGTCTCCCAAAATGGTAATCGTGGTCCTATGTACATCATAAAACCCTGATTTGCATATTAAAAGAGCCTACGACCAGAAACAGACAGGCACTTCGGTCACGCAGCAGATGATTACTTTACAAATGCTTTAACCAGGCAGTAAGTCCACGGATTCCATTTTGAGGTTGTTCGTGCCTCGTTAACATCAATTTTGCCAAGTTAAAATCAGCCCAAGTCTCCTGCATTTTTTAATTACTGTGTAATAAAGCAGCTTACGAACCAAACAAAATAACGCCTCGCCTAGGGATAACTCGGTCCGCCTTTGGAAACATTAATAGGAGTAGGTGTGCTTAAGATATGGAGATTTGGTCTCGATCGCAAGGGGCTTTCATTGTTAGACTTCTCGGAGCTGCTACCATGCTAGCAGGTACAGGGCAGTGGGAGTTAATTTGAGTAAAAAAAAGAGTTGGAAACCAGACGGCTTAAGGGAGCGACTGCCACCACTGAACCCAAGTAGATACCTGCAGCAGTCCTGAATTTGTAACAGCAGCCTTAAAGTGAAGGGATTCAACCCTGTATGTGGATAAAATACTGGTGATTTCTGTGTTTAGATAAGTGGGCGTGCAATTCAAAGATCAATAGGGCCACATTAGAAGCAAAGGCCCCTGTAGTAATTAAGTGAAATATTTCACGCTGAGATTTATTTTATTCTTTATTGAACTCAAGCATTTATACTGTGCAGTAGTTTATTGATAAATTGATTAATTCAGTTACACACTGGAGTAAAGACTAATGCAGACTGATTAACATTTCTCCACCATTCAACTGGGACTGGTGGTGATTAATTGCAATCCATATTTATTTTAGCACTGTAAACAACTTCATATAAATGGATACTAAATATATGTGATGTCCAGATGTTATCCTTTTCAAGACCATCTTTGCATCTGCAATTTGTAGAACTGAATGAACAATGACAGAGAAATCAATGTGCATTTTTTATTTGATTGATTGTAGTTTAGTTTGTTGGTATTCGTGCTCATTGAAGTGAGAAATTATAGTGCTGACAAGTGGAGCGCCATCTATACCCAGTGACGTTATAAAGCAGTCTCGGGCAGGGAATTTCAGCAGCTTGCTGCAGTGCTGAGCTCCAACAATACACATGAATTCCTCATTTGCTGCCCTCATAGTTCAATTACAACTCGTGCCATATGTAGTGTAGGGTTGTACCGATTTTGTAACAAACCCACAATGCAGGGACAGTTGCACCCCTATTTCAGATGACTTCTTAATTCCCTTTCAATTTTAGATCTACTTGCCAACACAATTCCCTAGCCAAGGTAGAAAGGAGGCAGGCAGCTAGGTCCTGGCTCTGTGCCAATGACAGGTATCGTAATCTTTTGACTAATTTTCCACAGAAAAGATTTGGAAAAAGAGTTAGTTAAAATGTTGTGTTTTAAAGCATTGTGTATTCATGCAAGTTAAAAAGAGGGGTCTGAGGCAGTAGGTAGCTAAGATGCCAATGAGCTAGCTTTGATGTTGTTTGCTCATTGACTGTAAATAATCAATTTCTTATCTTGTGTCTGTAATTACTAAACACCTCACATTCTTGGATCCCTTTTCATAGCTGTTAACAGTGAGAGATGCAAGATAGAGTCATGGACACAGGCATGGAGGCTTTTAAACAAGAAAGCTGCAAAGCATTGAGGCTCAGAAAAAAGCTAAGAGAAGGATATAATGCAATTAAAATGAGATGTGTTTGTATTAGTCAAGCAAGATAAGCCATTGATGTGGGGAAGCATAACGTATTCATTATTTTTGTATTACATTAATACAAGTACCAATTGAACGAAGTGAATCTGATCGTTGCTCTGTATGTTCACTTTCTATGGAATGAAGCAACTGAACAACTAATAACTGAACTCGTCTCACCAGGCCTTTGCTAGGCCTGCCTTTGAAGAGAGTGAAGCAGTACAAGTATGAAAGACTGTCCTGCTCAGGTCACAAGAGGATACTATTGTTACACTATTGTGCAAGAAGATATAGGGCAGTGAGAGCCACAAAAGTAAGATGCTGATACTAATTACAAGAGTGATTGCTACTGAACCCAAGAAGGTATTTACAGCAGACCCAAATTCAGAATAAGAACATAAGAAATAGGAGCAGGAGTAGGCCATTCAGCCCTCGAGTCTGCTTTGCCATTCAATAAGATCATGGCTGATCTACGGGTAGAGAATTCCAAAGATTCACAACCTTTTGAGTGAAGAAATTTCTCTTCATCTCAGTCCTAAATGGCCAATCCCTTATTCTGAGACTTTGACCCCTAATTCTAGACTCCCCAGCCAAAGGAAACATCCTCCCAGTATCTACCTTGTTTTTTTATTGTTTCAATGAGATCACCTCTAATTCTTCTAAACTCTAGAGAATATAGAAACATAGAAAAATAGGAGCAGGAGTAGGCCATTCGGCACTTCGAGCCTGCTCCGGCATTCAATATGATCATGGCTGATCCTCTATCTCAATACCATATTCCCGCTCTCTCCCCATACCCCTTGAAGCCTTTTGTGTCTAGAAATCTATCTATCTCCTTCTTAAATATATTCAGTGACTTGGCCTCCACAGCCTTCTGTGGTAGAGAACTCCACAGGTTCACCACCCTCTGAGTGAAGAAATTTCTCCTCATCTCAGTCCTAAATGTCCTACCCCGTATCCTGAGACTGTGACCCCTCGTTCTAGACCCCCCAGCCAGGGGAAACATCCACCCTGCATCCAGTCTGTCTAGCCCTGTCAGAATTTTATACGTTTCAATGAGATCCCCTCTCATTCTTCTAAACTCTAGTGAATACAGGCCTAGTCAACCCAATCTCTCCTCATACGACAGTCCTGTCATCCCAGGAATCAGTCTGGTGAACCTTCGCTGCACTCCCTCTATAGCAAGTATATCCTTTCTTAGGTAAGGAGACCAAAACTGCACACAGTACTCCAGGTGTGGTCTCACCAAGGCCCTGTATAACTGTAGTAAGACATCCTTGCTCCAGTACTCGAATCCTCTTGCAATGAAGGCCAACATACCATTTGCCTTCCTAACTGCTTGCTGCACCTGCATGTTTGCTTTCAGTGACTGGTGCACAATGACACCCAGGTCCCTTTGTACATCAACATTTCCCAATCTATCACCATTTAAATAATACTCTGCCTTTCTATTTTTCCTACTGAAGTGGATAACTTCACATTTATTCACGTTATACTGCATCTGCCATGTATTTGCCCACTCACTCAACTTGTCTAAATCATCTTGAAGCCTCTTTGCATCCTCCTCACAACTCACAATCCCACCTAGTTTTGTGTCGTCAGCAAACTTGGAAATATTACATTTGGTTCCCTCATCCAAATCATTGATATATATTGTGAATAGCTGGGGCCCAAGCACTGATTCCTGCGGTACCCCACTAGTCACCGCCTGCCACCCCGAAAAAGACCCATTTATTCCTACTCTCTGTTTCCTGTCTGTTAACCAATTTTCAATCCATGCCAGTATATTACCCCCAATTCCATGTGCTTTAATTTTGCACATTAACCTCTTATGTGGGACTTTATCAAAGGCCTTCCGAAAATCCAAATACACCACATCTCCCTTATCTATTCTACCAGTTGCATCCTTAAAAAACTCCAGTAAGTTTGTCAAACTCGATTTCCCTTTCATAAATCCATGTTGACTTTGTCTAATCCTGTTGATATTTTCTAAGTGTCCTATTATCACATCCTTTATAATAGACTCTAGCATTTTCCCTACTACTGATGTTAGGCTAACTGGTCTGTAGTTCCCCGTTTTCTCTCTCCCTCCTTTTTTAAATAGTGGTTTACATTTGCCACCCTCCAATCTGCAGGAACTGTTCCATAACCTATAGAAGTTTGGAAGATGATAAGCTTAGTCTACTCAGTCTCTCCTCAGAACTATCCCCTCATCCCAGGAATCAGTCCAGTGAACCTTTGTTGCACTCCCTCTAAGGCAAATATATCCTTCCTTAGGTAAGGACACCAAAACTGTACAAAGTACTCCAGGTGTGGGATAGACATTCTTGAAAGACTTGCAGTTATATAACACTTCATCATGTCACTTAAAGAGAACCAAATCACTTCAAATTCAATGAATTACTTTGATTTGCAGTATGAATGACTTTAACCTGCAGTCACTGTTGTTATGTAGGCAGATGTGGCAGCTATCATATGTACAGCAAGATCTCAAAAATGGCAATTTGATAAATGGCCAGCTAATCTGTCTTTGGTGGTGTTGGATGAGGGAAATCCTGTTCAAGTCATGCCTTGGGATTTTTCACATCCAGCTGAATGGTAGGGACAGGCAAATGGAACCAAAGTTTCATAACTTATTCAAAGGATAGTATCTCTGTCAGTGTAGCAATCCCTTAGTACTGCACAATCAGGTTTCCGCCCTTGCCACAGTACCGAAACGGCTCTCATCAAAGTCACAAATGGCATCCTTTGTGACTGTGACAAAGGTAAACTATCCCTCCTCATTGTCTGCAGCCATTGACACGGTTGACCACTCCATCCTGCTCCAACACCTCTCCACCGTCGTCCAGCTGGGTGGGATTGCACTCGCCTGGTTCCATTCTTATCTATCTAAAAGTAGCCAGAGAATCACCTGCAACAGCTTCTCTTCCCGCTCCCGCATCGTTACCTCTGGTGTCCCCCAATAATCTATCCTTGGCCCCCTCCTATTTCTCTTCTACATGTTGCCCCTTGGCGACATCATCCAAAAACACAGCATCAGTTTCCACATGTATGCTGACGATATCCAGCTCTACCTCACCACCACTTCTCTCGACCCCTCCATGGTCTCTAAATTGGCAGACTGCTTGTCCGACATCCAGTTCTGGATGAGCAGAAATTTTCCTCAATTAAAGATTGGGAAGACCGAAGCCATTGTTTTCGGTCCTCGCCACAAACTCTGTTCCCTAGCTACTGACTCCATCCCTCTCCCTAACATTTGTTTGAGGCTGAACCACACTGTTTGCAACCTTGGTGTCATATTTGACCCTGAAATGAGCTTCCGACCACATATCCACAGCATAACAAAGACCACCTATTTCCACCTCCGTAACATCGCCCGTCTCCACCCTTGCCTCAGCTCATCCGCTGCTGAAACCCTCATCCATGCCTTTGTTACCTCTAGACTGGACTATTCCAATGCACTCCTGGCTGGCCTCCCACATTCTACCCTAAGTAAACTTGAGGTCATCCAAAACTCGGCTGCCCGTGTCCTAACTCGCACCAAGTCCCGTTCGCCCATCACCCCTGTGCTCACTGACCTACATTGGCTCCCGGTTAAGCAACGCCTCAATTTCAAAATTCTCATCCTTGTTTTCAAATTCCTCCATGGCCTCACCCCTCCCTATCTCTGTAATTTCCTTCAGCCCCACAACCCCCCGAGATATCTGCGCTCCTCTAATTCTGCCCTCCTGAGCATCCCTGATTATAATCGCTCAACCATTGGTGACCGTGCCTTCTGTTGCCTAAGCCCTAAGCTCTGGAATTCCCCGCCTAAACCTCTCTGTCTCGCTACCTCTCCTTCCTCCTTTAAGACGCTCCTTAAAACCTACCTCTTTGAGCAAGCTTTTGGTCACCTGCCCTAATTTCTCCTTGTGTGACTCGGTGTCAAATTTTTTGTCTTATAAGACTCCTGTGAAGCGCCTTGGGATGTTTTACTAAGTTAAAGGCGCTATATAAATACAATGTTGTTATATCAGCATAGATTATTGAGCTCAAAGCATGATGTGAGACTTGAACATAGGGGTCTGTAAATCTGGCTGTGCAGCATCTGTCTTTCGGGTGCTATTTGGCCTACTAAGCCAGAAGTGTGCCGCCCACCATATTAGGAAGGAAAATAAATAGGCATCCAGGGCCTCTGCCTGACACTGGCAATAGGCCCTTTGCATACTTGGGTAAAAACCAGAAAGAGATTTGGAGACATATGGAAGGAAGAGACAGGAATGGAGTTGGATTCTAGAAATAGTGAGGAAAAGAGTTGGAGATAAATGGAAAGATACAAACAACACAGATCAAAAAGTTTGTGAAAGCCATGCAGAAAGAGATAAAACGTGGAGAGAAGTAGAAAGATTTAGAGAGAGTGGGAATGAACCAAAGAAACAGTTACGGAAAGAGGGTCATTTTTAGGTCCAAAAGCAATTCCATGGGTGGTGGACCAATACAATATATAATAAAAAAGCAAAATACTGCGGATGCTGGAAATCTGAAATAAAAACAGAAAATGCTGGAAATACTCAGCAGGTCAGGCAGCATCTGTAGAGAGAGAAACAGAGTTAACGTTTCAGGTCGATGACCCTTCGTCAGTATATAATGAAGCTGATCTTAAAATGTAAATCTTGGGGGAAAATCATTGTAAAAATTTGAATCGTTCTCAGGTTCTGATTTTCATGATCTGCATTTTCGCACTGACATCATTGTTGACACGTGTAATGAATTGAAATCACTAGAGCTGCTGTAGTCTCCCTTAGCATCTGTGATCTGCTGTCTGAAACAATCCGCGTCGGGCTCCTTCCCATCTCCTTTTTTTCAACTTGTTCCTGTGGGAAAGTCCCCTCCCATTCAGCTGCACTTTCCATCTACCATCTACCGGTGTAAGATTAATGGTATTTCCTTTGGAATTGCTGGTTTGAACTTTGTAATCATTAGTGTGAAGACATCGTCATGTTGTATGTTATGAATGGTGCACAAAACATGCTTATTGCATAAATCATATTTTCAGTGAAGACATTTTCAAACAGCAATAGAAAAATACTGATTTTCAGAGGGATTTCCCCCCCCCCCCCCATATCCTCTTTTGATAAATTCATTTGATGGTATGACAATTTTGGGATCATCCTATTTATGTTTAGGTAGAGTATTTAGTATAAATCTGTAGCTAGATTTAAACTAACAAAAACATGGAATCCTTGTCAGATCAGTCTGCAATGAATTCCAGCAGTGATAATACTATTAGTGATTTGTGTCGCCAGATTGTGTATAGATTCTTGGCAGTGGTATAGTCAAAATCATGACTACATGGTTATAGTTACTGATAGGACAAAGAGAGATAGAAATACAAAATCTATAATAGCAGCTTTTAATGCCTTTCCTGGGACCTAGTAACCATTGGGGATTACATTTATTTATTTCTACAGTGAACTTATAATAAATCTGCTCCTGTATTGCAATCTCCCATTGCCACCCTAGTCAGTAGCGAGCACTGCAGGTCAGAGGACAATAATGCAAGTAATGTGACTTTGTACCACAGTATGAGAAGTGTTTGATTCACAATCTACAGTTTGTAGCCTCATTTCCCAAGGTTGTCTGTCCTTTAAATTTGCAATGTGTTTGATGAAATCCCACACAGCCCACTAGGAAGAGACAAAATCTCTTGTCCTCCAGCCTGCTTCCTTTTTGCTGGCTGTTTGTAGGTGCTGAATTGCTCATAGTGTACGGTGGAAGATTGCTGATGTTCGTTATTTGAAATGAAATCATAAGCACACGTGTATAACGAATACATTTATTATTTTGATATAAATAGTGAACAGCAGAAATCTTCCCCCTGTGTGATCTGCGGGTGTTGCCTGAGTGAATTAATCTACCAAACTTCTTTTCTAGATTACACTAATTAATTCAATGGATGAAAATCGGGCTAGTTCCACACTGGGCAGACGATCACTCCATCAGCTTACCACCCCGGGGTCAAAGGTAAAATATTATCTCCATCAGAACTCTTGACTAAATCAAATATCAAAATTGGATGGTGCAGTGGATTAAGATACTGTTCTATCACTTATAGCACTTGCTTTTGAATTAACACCACACTAATGGAATGAAAGTCTCCCTTCTTTGATACCTGCCACCTGAGACGTTAAGCCGAGGCCCTCTCAGGTGGACGCAAAAGAGCCCATGACACTATTTCATGGAAGAGCAGGGGCTTTCTCCCCGATATCCGGGCCAATATTTATCCCTCAAACTGCATCACTAAAACAGATTATCTGGTCATTATCACATTGTTGTTTATGGGAGCTTGCTGTGCATAATTTGGCTGCCACGTTTGCTATATTCCAACAGCGACTACACTTCAAAAGTACTTAATTGGCTGGAAAGTGCTTTGGGACGTCCTGAGGTCGTGAAAGGCACTATAGAAGTGCAAGTTCTTTTCGAACAGAAAACTAACTATAATTTGGCATCCATTTTCACTGTATTAGTATTAATATTGGTAACTTCAGTGCAGTACTGAAGCAGTGCTGCACAGCCAAAGGTGACATCTTTCAACTGAGATATTAACCTGAGGCTGTGCCTACCCACTCAGGTGGATGTAAGAGTTCCTATGGTACTATTTGAAGAAGAGCAGAGGAGTTCTGCTGCTGTCCTTGCATGCATCCCTCAACCCTCATCATTAAAACAGATTATCTGATCATTTATCTTGTTACTGTTTGACAACTTGCTGTGTATAAATTGGCTGTGTTACATTACAGTACAGTACAGAAAATGGAATTCGTGAGAGATGTATAATGGGCGGCTGAATCCCTATCGCCCGTTTAACACCATCACCCAAAGTCAAACTAGCAATAACTGCACAATTAATATTAGAGAGTATAATGCATCTTTTCATTGTCATATAGAAATGGTTTACACTGACACATTGGGAGAAATAAATTCAAAAGGAAGCTTTGAAAATTCACTGATGGCTAACTAAAAGGATAACTAAAAGCACAAATGAACAGACCATTAGGGTTATATAAATGAAGTTCCAACTGGAAATTGAGTCTTGGGAAGACGCAGGTAAAATATGATGAACGAGAAAAATGATGAGCTGACATCAATGTGTGCAGGAGGTTGGGCTGGTGTGTGGGAGCAGGCTGGCGGATACCAAATACTCAGATAATAGGCTAGAAAATCATCATGGGAATTGAGCGGCATTGGGAATAATGCCGAAGTTTTTGTGCAAGAGTGAGAGGTTGTTGTCTGCAGTGTGGCGGATGTGTTATCTTATTGGTATGGGGAATGCTGGACACATCGATGTTGGAGTGAGGAGATATTGGAATGTCAGACTAGAATGGGGGAAGAGAGTGTGGTTTTGTTTATGGATAGAAATGAGGAAAATTATCTACCATCTTCTTATGGCATAATCAGTGTACAAATTTTAACTTATTTTTATTAAGTGTCGCAATCCGCCCGTATTTTCCGATGCCTATGGGTGTGTACGAGCTGTGTACCCACCCGTAGGGACATCGGAAATGCCGGTTTCAGGCATACGAAGCGCATGCACTGAAAACCGACATTTCTGATCTGTCAAGAATCCTCTTAACAGATCGCACGCCTGCCCTGGAGAAGGGCCTCTGCGGGCGGATAGTTCCGCTTTCTGCAGAACCTCCGCCACAGAAAACCCTTAGAAATCTTATGCCTGGTAAAAGCAGATGTAAGGCCTGCTTTTACCAGCATAAGAGTTGAAAAATTGTTAAATTTTTTTCACTCATTTATAATTTTAAAATACTTTTTAAAAAAAGGTAAGTTTATTTTTAGCCCCATAAAAAACTTCAATTATTTTTTTCAAAAAATTAAATTTTTGTTTAAAATATTTAATTTAATGTAATGTTAATTCATTTTAAAAACGTGATGGATTTTTAAAAAAATGTATTTAATGTTTTAGTGTCTTTTTGGGGTGATCTCCATTCATATATTTGACAGGTCTGTTAAAAGTATGAAGGGGGATTCCCTTCTCCCATTGGCTGGCCTGGCCCATGTGATCCCAGGGACGCTTGCGAACTGCATGCACCCCTGGGATATGTGGGCCCTGCGCATTTCGACTTTGGAGAGGCCCAGCAGCGAAGTGTCCGGACCTCGGGAGCCCTCAGGTAAGTTCGTAGATTTTTTTCCGATAGGAGGCATCCGCACGCAGGAAGCCTCCTATCGGAAATTGTGGGCCCTTATGTTTACTACTTCCATGTCAGTTTAGCTTAGTTGGTAGCACTCTTACTTTTGAATCAGAAGGTCTTGGGTTCAAACTCCGTTCCAGAACTTGAGCACTTAATCTTGGCCAATATCTCAGTGCAGTATGAGAGAATCCTTCTGATGGCATGCTAGACTAAGGCCTTTTCTTCCTGTTCAAATGGATATTAAAGATCCCATGGCAGTATTTAAATACCAGTGAGTTATCCCAGTGTCCCAGCTAACATTCTTCCCTCAACCAACACACCAAAATACATAAACAGGTCTCCGTTTATATTACCTTCCTGTGAACAATGGCTTGGACTTTGTGTTGAGAAGAACGGTGAGGCTAACAGCGCTCACCATTTTTATGGAGTAAATCGGAAAGTAACTTCTGGAGTTCGCAGATGCGCAGTTAAACGCAGAAATCCGGAAGTTGTGGTCCGAGTTACCCTGCTCCTCCACAGGCTGCGCTATAACAGAATCTCATCGATAGACTCGGCATTGAACTCAATCTAAGGGCGTGAAATTGCAGTACTTACCCACTAATTGCCCACTAAACATGCCAGAAAATGTTAGGGCTGGTACATTCAGGTGTAAGTGAATTTTTAACGGCCTGATCAGTCATAATTACTGCCAAACAACCTCTCTGGCCCTGAAGTGTGGAGTCTCATTCCTTCAGAATTTAATTAGTGTTGGAGATTTAAAAATTTTTTTTTACTTTTTCTGTCCGTCTTTTTTATATCTCTCTTAATCCCATCTTTCTTTTCTAAATCTTTATTTTGCTTTCTGTACATGATTTAAATCTAATTTATAATTCCTAGTTTAAACTTCCTGGTTTAGACTCTGCGGGCTGGATTTAACTCACCAAAACGAGTTGGGGGCGGGACTGCGGCCTTCCGGGTTCTAGTCCTGCCCCCAGCGGCGTCTGATGAACAGACGCTATTTTGCCCTGATTGACCTTGTTAAGCCTGCCCTGCGGGCTTTCCGGCCAATTAAGGGAAAGCCGGTGTCAGATGACATCAGTTGATGACGCTTCATCTGCTGGTTTTCTTAAAGGCATATGCACCACACTTGTTTGACAGATGATTTGACTGTGTTTGACAGCATTGAGGTGCTGTCAAACACTGACAATCACTGTCCAAAGGTGAGCCCTTGTTCCCAGGCTCTCCAATTACTCTCTCCTTAGGATAAAACAGATGTCAGCTGCAGCTGAGATTGCAGAAGCCATCTGACACTTCTCCCAATGAGATGAGTCTACACAAACACTTCATAGCTTGTCACCTGCAGAAACATCTAACCACATTAAAAATTACTTTCATAACATTTCCTTACCCCTGATACTAACCATTGTCACTTTGCATCCTTCACACCACTTCTGCAGCTGTCATCCAAACACCAACATAACAACAGACCCACAGCATGCCTCACTTACCCTGGCGGGGTTCCCCGACATCAGGAAGCCCGCAACAGTCGAAAAATTGGGAAAAGCCTCTTAACTGCCTGTTAACTACCTGTTAACAGGCAGTTAAGTGGCTATAATCCTCTTCCCGCCGCTAGGAGTCGGGTCCCTGCGCAAATCGGGGACCCGACTCCCAGGAAGATTGTATGGAGGCGTGTTGGGAGCAGGTTCGGGACCCGTCTCCCATTCTTTTTGACTTTCCCAGCAGAATCGACTCCAAACCTGTCTCCTCAGGGCTGGTAAAATCCAGCCCTGCACGCCTGTGAGGATTCTCCAATCTGATTGGTTGAATAGCCCCGCTGCTTTTTTTCCTGCTTACGGATGCCACAGACCCCCTGTAGAGGGCGCCGGGCTGGATCAGATGCCTAAAGACAGCAAGTCCATGCTCAAAAGCCCGCAAAAACTCTGTGGGCAACTGTCAGCGTAGTGACTGGCAAGCGACATTCCTTAGCCACTGACCGCAAAATCCGGGCCAATATGTCTGCCATGTTGAAATACGTAGTAACAGTTAATTGTAGGGGGTGGTGTGTGGGGGTCAGCTTCACCTCTGACTTCAGTGAGCGGTTCGAATCGCTCCCACTCCCCTGGTTCTAGACCTTGGACTTATTTAGTGGTCGTGAACAAAGGTGCAGGAGATAACAGGTTTTGATGAAAGAACTTTGACTTTTATTCAAGAAAAGGTAAATACAACACAAAGAATCTTAAAACATACTTAATACTTAAACACAGGTTGGGGAACACACGGTACAGGCGAGGGAGAATTACAGTATACAAAACCCCTTATCCCTCCCAATCCCACTACCTAGCTAGGTTTGATTCCAGAGGACCAGGGATAATGCTCACCAAATGACAGTTCTTGACAGTTGAGGTATTTCGCGATTTCGGGGTTCACTGGGGTTTTTGGTTGTTGGGGCCTACCGTACCCCGGACGTGGTGGAAGACTTCAGCTGCACTCCAGGTCAGTTTGGGTCTGTCCGCTGATGCGGTAAGGTGCATATTTTAAGGGCAACACGGTGGCATAGTGGTTAGCACTGTTGCCTCACTGCGCCAGGGACCCGGGTTCGAATCCGGCCTCGGCTGACTGTCTGTGTGGAGTTTGCACATTCGCCCCGTGTCTGCGTGGGTTTCCTCCGGGTGCTCCGGTTTCCTCCCACAGTCCAAAGATGTGCGGGTTAGGTTGATTTGGCTATGATAAATTGACCCTTAGTGTTGGGGGATTAAATACGTGGGGTTACGGGGATAGGGTGGGATATGTGTCGGTGCAGGCTCGATGGGCCGAAATGGCCTCTATCTGCACTGTGGGGATTCTGTGATTGGATTGTATCAGGTGAGTACCCAATTTTCTTTCGTTAGAGGTAGGGTTTAGAGTTTTTCAAGGGAAAATCTTACCATGGGGTAAGTCAGGAATAGTTTGTAGCGTGGAAACTTGCGTGTCCTCGGATTTTCCTGGTGTTAGTCTTTCGGTGGTCGCGACGGCCTGGTTCGCACCTAATTGGTCGGTGGCGTTGTGTTGGTTGGTTTGTGGGGCCTTGGTTGCTGCGAGGTGTTGGGAACCTTTTTCCCAGTCGGGTCCGTCGATGACCCCCCTTTACTGTGGCGTGTTGTCCTTGTGTGTCTCGGTACTGTTACTAACTTTAAACTGCCTCTCTGGACAGCCTTGAACTAACTTTTAGTATAGTGTTGTAACAAACCCCAGGGCTTGAACAGACACCACCACAGTGTCTCTCGGGTTCCTCGTGTCTTCTTGGCTTTAGGCCTGCCTGCCTGCCTTCCGAAGGTGGTTCTTGTGACTCGTTCCTTGTTGCTTTGCTCTGGTGGCGCCCTCGTGTCATGTGTGTTGAACCTGTGCATAGCTTTTTCTTCACTTGTTTCTTGGGGGAATAGGCCCCCAATTATACTGTTCAGGTCTATTGTGTTTTTCGCACCAAAACTGCTTTACTAATCGATTTCACGTTAAAGTGATTTAGGTTTCAGTTGAGGCCTGTTTATCTTCGCGCCAAATCTCGCTTCTTTTGTCTTAGGTTTTGGCGGGCTTGTTAAACTGTTCCTGTCGATACTTGGCTAATCGTTTTTTGATGGGATGCTGGGCTATGAAACTGTGTACTGGAAGTTTTATTGTTAGGAATTGTTTTCAGACTTCCAGTATCCTGTCTGGACCTGGGGATTTCAAAAGGGGTCTTGGTTTATTCATTTTTGAATGTGTTTGTGATGAGGCTCGTCCTCCTTGGTTGGATTGCAGTGCAAACATCTCCCAGACAGCTTGACTTGGTCCCAATATCCAAAAGCTGTCCACTGCCTCACCACACCCCTTCCCGCAGCCTGTGTTTCTGTGACTGCAGGTTTACCCAATTGCCCTTTTAAAAGGTATCTTATCATCCAAAGTCATTTTCCTCAGGGGTTGTATTTTTTCTTCCTTGATCCTGTCAAAATATACTTCAAAACTGAGGTTTTGACCTCAAATTCCTTCATTTCGGTCCCACCATTCCAAATTCGTGTAAGATCCAAAAATCACCCCCTTACTGTTCTATTCGAGTTTCTGGGGGATTTTGCGAAGCCTACATAATGCTCTTCAAAATAATAAAGTAGTCATTTGGAATATACTGAGACAAGTTGTTCATCTTTCTTTCTTTGTTACATCACATATTATTGCTTAGTTTAATTATTTAATTTGTTTCCTATTGCAGTTCATCTGGTTGGAAAGTAGAACCTTACAGCAGCAGGTTACTGTCTGAAAGTGAAATTATAAAGCTCTAGAATTGGTCAGTACAGTCCCCACAGCTTATAGTGGCCCATTCATGTGAACACGATTTGCCCACTATGCACGCTGACTGGAATAACAGGATAACGTTAAAAATCATTTCAATTACAGTTGCTAAAGTGCGAACAGTTAAAAGTCAGGCTGAAACAACAATAAAAACAAAAATACTGAAAAAACACAGCAGGTCTGCCTGTACCTGAACAAGAACAGATGGGCTCATGTTTCATTTGGCTGTACATCTGGACATTACTAACTTTATTACAAACAGAAATGATTCAACACGTGATTTAATCTGTTTCGTTTAAGCTAATAGGCTGTAGGTATGAATTCACTAGAAAGGTAAAAGAGTTCTCTCTTTGCCTTAGTCTGTCTGCCCGAAATAAACAGAGCACTTAAGACAATATAACGTCAACTTTGATATTGACATTACTGGAAATGGATAATGGTTATTGTGTTTTGACCGATATAAGTGACTGCCCCTTTAAGTGTTGGGGACTGTATTAAAGCAAATAACTGATCTATGAGCCCCTCTGTAGAAGATTTTACAACAATATCAGTAACCATTTTTGAGCCACTTTTTCTTAAGTATTGACGATTTCCTGAACTGTGTTATTAATTTCAAAGATAGCGAATCTTTTCTTTTCAATCATTAATAATATTGCTGGCAGTTGAACAGTAAACAATACTTTATGCATTGCACTTTAATAGACACGTGCAAAGCTCTGTTTTCACCCATTGTACAGTGATACTTCCAGGCAGGTCCCAACTAAAACTATTAAAATACACTCAATACTGCACCATAATCCATTGGAAATGAGTTCTATCAGCTACAATAAAAAAATTAAATTTATATAATCTGCTTGCTTCAAATAGCCAGTCAAAACTGACAGACTCTGAATCTGTCTTCAGGTACTGTAGTGACAGGAAAACAGCATTAGATTACCTATACAGCTCCAGGGCCTGACCCAGCAATTCAATTTATTCATGCAACGGTGACAAGCTCCTGCAAATGACAGGGACACCAGTGAAAACTTTTCAAGTTGCTTTCCAGATCAAAAAACAACTTTCTCAGATGAAGGGAACTACTATTTTCTGTTAAACACGGAGGAGGTTTTTTTTTCACAGTCATATTATAGTGAGAATATGCAGGTAACTTCCATTACATTCGCAGCACAGAAACAGGTCATTTGGCCCAATAAGCCTATGCTGGTGTTTATGTTGCACACGAGCCTAACTTGTAAGAGGTCAGTGGGATTCATGTATGTTTCTTGCTTATAATGTGGTCAGACCTTGTGGAGAATTTTGAGATTTTTCTCAGGTTTCATTGGCCCAGTCAGCACCAATATTGTCCACTCCGCACCTGGATTAACAAGGTGTTTGTGATTTGTTAGCTACTTGGGAGATATGAAAGAATTATCATTACAGTCACAATGTGGTTGAGTCTTTCTGGAGTTCCTGCCAGTGAGAATTGTGGTCTCAGGAATTATACATTTTGAAACTGCACTTTCCTACAATATTGTATGTAACTTGTTCGCATGATATAGACAAAGCTTTGCTCTGCAGTCAGGTTGATGCGAATTTAATCAGGTTGTGCAGCTCACATGACTTTAGGCTTTGGCTGTCACTTTCTAGCTGCTTCTGTGAAGAACAATATCCGATTTCACAACTCCGAAGCTAGAAGCTGTGCTGAAGAAAATTGATGCCCAGCGCCTTCAAAATAGGATTCTGAGCCTTAATCTAGATCAAAGCGTGGATTATCCAAACATATTCATTTCTATTAACTAGGATTCTATCTAAATCTATCTATCACAGCTTTGGGAACAATTATTTAACCTTTTTGATAGCTTTCGTGTTTAATTGGAATTTAGCAAAAAAAGACGATGTAAATATTACCTTAAAGTTTGTCCAGTTTTCATCTGGAAATGAGATTTCATATTTGCATGCTATTCATAGAATATTCAATCTTTTTAATGGAGTGAGCATTAGCATACAGTGTTTGTGCACAGATGCTGGTCCCTTCAAAGAATGACTGTTCTGCGGAAATGAAAAATAAGCCATATAGGACCTGTGACAAAATTGAAGCATTTATGTTTCTGATGGTTTATTTCTTGGATCCTTCCTTACTAGTTACTTGGTTACTGCTCCTGCAAGCTGCAGAAGAGAAATATTACGGTCTAGTACACCATAGAATTTTTTGTGCTTTTCTCTGCTCCATCATGAATAAATCAGCTATGGCTTCGTCATGTGGATGCTAGAGTTTCCGCTTTGGGCGCAATGTGGGCATAAAGTGCGTTTGAAATTGCGCTGTTTTTCTGAAGTTTTGGTTCAAGTTTCTGCTCGAGTTCATTTGCATATCACCAAATGTGAAATCTTTCATGAACCAGCGCAGTCGGGAATCGTAATACAATGTAGTTGTTTTTCCTTTCCCTTGCATTAAAAATTATTCCCGATTTGGTAACCTTGTCCAGCTTGATTAACACAGCTGACAATGGGTTTATCACAAAAAAAAAGCATTTTTAATAAGAGTGTCTAGACCACCACCTGTGAGTAACCTGATTTTAAATTGGTCTACATTAGTCAGTTTTTTAGTAAATTAAATCATTTTTAATATTTAAAAACTTTTAAAGGGTGTCTACTAGTGCCTTTGCGCCTAAAAGAATGAGCTTAACTTGAAGAGCCTCCTCGAACGGGCGCAATCTTCGGAAACTCGGCATGCCGGCTTCAAGCCTGCTGCTTTTTAAACCAGCGTTAAAGATCGTGGAAACTCGATTTATGCATGGCTTAACTTCTTGCGCTTAAAGTTCCTCGATCTTTTACGCTGATTTGGCGGATTTTAGGCGAATTGTGCAGGTAAAGCGAATGCAAACTAGCAGAAACTCTAGGCTAAAGTGTTAATTTTTAATGACCCACCACTGGTTCCATGCTGCACCCTTTTCGTTATGTGTGAGTTTTACCTTTAAACATAAAAGCAGTGAGAATTGAGACATGGTGATGAGACTCACAGAAATTTCTTCCTACAGTATACAGTAATGGGACAGTTTTTGCAGTGGGTAAGATGGTGTACTGTGAGAGTACGCCATCATACCACCTTTGAAATTGACGGCAAGTTCGGGATTATGCGCTAAGAACATAAAAACATAAGAAATAAGAGCAGGAGTAGGCCATACGGCCCCTCGAGCCTGCTCCGCCATTCAATAAGATCATGGCTGATCATCGACCTCAACTCCACTTTCCCGCCTGATCTCCATATCTCTTGATTCCCCATGAGTCCAAAAATCTATCTCTCTCAGCCTTGAATATACTCAAAGACTTAGCATTCACAGCCCTCTGGGGCAGAGAATTCCAAAGATTCACAACCCTCTGAGCGAAGAAATTCCTCCTCATCTTGGTCTTAAATGGTCTACACCTTATCCTGAGATTATGCCCCCTAATTCTAGACACTTCAGCCAGGGGAAACAACCTCTCAGCATCTACCCTGTCAATCCCCTTCAGAATTTTGTATGTTTCAATGAGATCACCTCTCATTCTTCTAAACTCCAGGAGTATAGGCCCATTCTACACAACCTCTCCTCATAGGACAGCCCTCTCATCCCAGGAATCAATCTAATGAACCTTTGTTGCACCGCCTCCAAGGCAAGTATATCCTTCCTTAGATAAGGAGACCAAAGCTGTGCACAGTACTCCAGGTGTGGTCTCACCAAGGCCCTGTACAATTGTAGCAAGACTTCCTTACTCTATACTCCAACCCCCTTGCAATAAAGACCAACATGCTATTTGCCTTCCTTATTGATTGCTGTACCTGCATGCTAGCTTTCTGTGTTTCTTGCACGAGGACACCCAAATCTCTCTGAACACCAACATTTGAAAGTTTCTCACCATTTAAAAAATATTCTGTTTTTCTATTCTTCCTACCAAAGTGAATAGCCTCACATTTCCCTACATTATACTCCATCTGCCACTTTACTGCCCACTCACTTAGTCTATCTATATCCCTTTGCAGACTCTTTGTGTTCTCCTCACAGCTTACTGTCCCACCTAGCTTTGTATCATCAGCAAACTTGGATACATTATACTTGGTCCCTTCATGTAGGTCATTAATTTAGATTGTAAATAGCTGAGGCCCCAACACTGATCCTTGCGGCACCCCACTAGTTACAGCCTGCCAACCTGGAAAAGATCTGTTTATCCCTACTCTCTGTTTTCTGTCCGTTAACCAATCCTCTCTCCATGCTACTATATTACCCCCAACCCCATGAGCCCTAATCTTGTGCAATAACCTTTTATGTGGTAACTTATCGAATGCCTTTTGGAAATCCAAATATACTACATCCACTGGTTCCCCTTTATCTACCCTGCTAGTTACATCCTCAAAAAACTCTAATAAATTTGTCAAACACGATTTCCCTTTCATAAACCCATGTTGACTCTGCCTAATCATTTTATGATTTTTTAAGTGCCCTGATCCCACTTCCTTAACAATGGATTCCAGCATTTTCCCGATGACTGATGTCAGGCCTGTAGTTCCCTGTTTTTTCTCTCCCTCCTTTCTTGAATAGCGGTGTTACATTTGCGACCTTCCAATCCGTTGGGACCATTCTAGAATCTAGGGAATTTTAGAAGATCAAAACCAATGCATCCACTATCTCTTCAGCATCTCTTTTAGAACCCTCGGATGCAGGCCTTCAGGTCCAGGGGATTTGTTGGCTTTTAGTCCCATTAGTTTCTCTAGTACTCTTTTTCTACTTATATTGATTACGTTAAGTTCCTCACCCTCATTAGACCCTTGGTTCCCCATCATTTTTGGTATGCTTTTTGTGTCTTCTACTGTGAAGACAGATACAAAATATTTGTTTAATGTTTCTGCCATTTTCTTATTCCCCATAATAATTTCTCCTGTCTCAGCCTCTAAGGGACCAACATTTACTTTTGCTACTCTCTTCCTTTTTACATACTTGTAGAAGCTCTTACAATCTGCTTTTATATTTCTTGCTAGTATTCTCTCATATTCTATTTTTTCCCTTTTTATCAATTTTTTGGTCAACCTTTGCTGGTTTCTGAAACTCTCCCAATCCTCAGGCTTACTATTCTTTGCAACATTATAAGCATTTTCTTTCAATCTAATGCTATCCTTAACTTCTTTAGTTAGCCACGGTTGGATCACTTTTCCCGTGGAGTTGTTGTTTCTCAATGGAATGTATTTTTGTTGAGAATTATGAAATATTTCTTTAAATGCTAGCCACTGCTTCTCTACCACCATACCTTTTAACCCATTTTTCCAATCTACCTTCAGCCAACTCACCCCTCATACCTATGTAATTGGCGTTATTTAAGTTTAAGGGGGAAAAATTTGGTTGCTTTGCGCCTCGTTAGCGCCCTAAGAGGGCGCTAATGGGGCGCAAAACAACTAGCACCCGGCCGCGGCGCCGCCAACACCTCCCAGTGAAATTCAGTGGGAGGTTAGCGACGGCACTAATCATTAGTGCCCCGCGGTGCTGCGCCGCCGGCGATGACATCGCCATGCGCAGTGCCCCGCTTGTGCCCCGGCCGCGATCTTCGGTAGTGCCCCCTGACTTACCGCCGGACGCTATGTCCGACAGGGTCAGGGGGGCTTACCTACAGCCAGGGTGACGCTATTTAAAGGTGAGGTGTCGGGCAGCCATTTTTGTTGCTGGCCGCCTGCCAGCACCTGCCTCCGCTGCCGTCCCCGGCCTCCTGACCCCCCACCCTCCTGCGGAGTGCCAGCTGCGCTCCATGAGCCTGGCACTTCTCTTGAGTGCTGGACTCTTTTGCCGGCACTCCGATCCCCGGTGGCCCAGCTGTGCCCCGGGTCATGCTAGGCAAGGCCCCTCCCCTTTAAGAAGGAGAGGAAGGCCTGCAATACCGCGGCGCGACGTGCCGCAGCGATATTCCCTCGCAGCGCCCCAAGAGGGAGGCGGGGCGCTTCCAGTAGCGCCCCGCTTCCCTCTTGCGGTGCTACCACTCAATTTCGGCCGCGGGGACGCTAATTTTTCCAGGGCGCTAAAAGTAGCGCCCCAGTGGGGGCGCGACTCAATTTTTCCCCCCAAGACTCTAATTTCAGACTTAAGCAAGTTACTCTGAAAATTAAGGTGAAATTCTATCATATTATGATCAATCTACCCCAGAGGATCCTTTACTGTGAGATTGCTAATTAACCCTGTCTCATTACACAATACAAGATCTAAAATAGCCTCTTCCCTGGTTGGTTCCATGACACATTGCTCTAGGAAACTGTTCCGAATGCATTCCATGAACTTGTCCTCCAGACTACCTTTGCCAATTTGATTTGTCCAGTCTATATGAAGATTAAAATCCCCCAAGATTATTGCATTACCTTTGTTGCAAGCTCCTACTATTTCTTGATTAATATTCTGTCCAATGGTATAGCTACTGTTGGAGGGCCTATATACTACTCCTACCAATGTTTTCTGCCCCTTGTTATTCCTTATCTCCACTCGTACTGATTCTACTTCCTGATCTTCAGAGCCGAGATCCTTTCTCGCTACTGTCCTTATGTCATCCTTTATTATCAGGGTTACTCCCCCTCCTTTTCCATTCCAAATCTCAAACTTGCGTCTGTCAAGGTATGCCTTGACAGATGATCCGCACCGAGGGGGAAATACTCATTGCTGGCGCAGAGTTGGGCTAATTGCCCACCAACTGCCCAGGAATTACTTCCGAAAATTTGAGTTAGTGAAAACAGGTGCAGGAGCCTGTTTCACTGTGAAAGGAACCCATTTGAGTGCATATGAAAGGATTGTTAACTGTTCTGGCATCACTTCACAGTAAAATACATGTACCTAGTGGCAACATTTAGAAACATTAAAAATATAAAATAGGACAATTAATGTTTAAAATTAACAATGTTTTCTGCACTCCAATTGTATGATCAAGAACTGGGCATTTGGCACACATCATTTATACTTCCTCCAAATGTATGAAATAAAACCATTTTGCTATTTAATTATTTTATACAATACATTTAAAGCTGCCCCACAGCTGGTGTGTTAAGTGCCTGCTGTACAGTAAATCAAAAGGATCATTGTCAACGCCTTTCAGTGCTGTTGAATCGCAATCCGTCGTAATGGGCCTTTGACAGGATTTTAAATGCTAGCCTTAAAAGAATAAAAAACTTACCTGATTTACATCAAATAAATCCGAACACATCCTTAATTTAAAAAGCTGGGCTGTTTGAAGTACAGCATAGGTGATTCTTTGGGCTAGCAAAACACTCTACAATGCGTATGTACAGAACTGTCAAAAGTATGAACCAACACACTGAAATAAATAAATAAAAGCCATTACATATATAAAATTAATTAAAATGGCATTTAATTAAATGTTAAACAAATTTAATTTTTTGATTTTTTTTAATATATTTTAACGGGGTGTAATATAACCTTACCTTATTGGACAGGGTTTTTAATTTATAAGTGAGTGATAAAATCTTATTTTTCTATTTTTTTAAACTCTTATGCTGGTAAAAGCAGGCCTTACTCCTGCTTTTACCAGGCATAAGAATTCTATGGCCTTTCAGCGGGCGGAAGTTGAGCAAATAGCGCAACTCTCCACCCACAGAGGCACTTTTCTTGGGCAGGCTGATGATCTGCATGCGCTTCGCATGCCTAAACCCAGAACTTGCGAGGCCCCTATGGGTGCGTGCACACCTCGTACGCACCCATGGGGGTCGGCAATTCAGGGCCAATATAAATGCAAGTTGTTACGTGCCATTCTGCTTCACAGTACTATTCAAGCCTAACGTTTATGCTCTTTAAGAGTCAAGCAGTTTCTTCAGGCCATCTGGCCGCTCCTTCTAGTAATTGAAACCACATTGATTCTTGAAGATCATGGCACCAGGCTTGGGCACCTCCTTTCTATATTTGAGGGCCCTGTTTCTTCACCAGAAATCTCCTTGCACTTCTCTGTCACAGAGGTTACCAGCATTTGCAAGTTTATTTGGTAAATCATACTTTTCTCAATTGTCGCTGAGCCAATTTCTGCTCAACTCTCATAATCTGTGGCCTCACTACCATTTTTTTTTGTTGACATTTTGTTAGCTGCTTGAGAAACATTCAAAAAATCTTTATTGCAGTTGCAATGTGATTGGGTGCTAGTTTTTCATTACTGTTGAAAAATAGTATTTTCAGCAATCTTGTGTTCAGCTGCAATTTCGTGAGTGGTTGATTAATTAGGAAAAGAGTAATTTTGGGGCTCACCGATGTAGCTCTCGTGCATCTCCTGGTGACCAGTTATAAATTAGCATTGGCAAAGGGTGAAGAGTTGGTCATCAGCTAAATGGCATTTACCAAACATTATCGAAGTTCAAGCCCAGAAAGTGCCATTAGAGCTGTAAAACAACCCAGACTGTAAGCTGAATAGAATACATCAGGGTTTCAGTGCACTTTGTTTATACACTGTAAGAACCAAATGCATTTTGTACAAGGCAGTAATACTAGAAAAAAAAGAGACTGATGCCTTTTGTAGGAGACCAATAAACTATTGAGCTACATTTAGTTACATTTTGGGTCTCTCCCATCTTTGCAAGTATTATTTTCTTCTTCCCTCTTCGATCCTTCAGTATGTATCATGCACCATTTTCTAAGAAACAGGCCAGGTAACTTATATAATTCTAGGCCGTTGCTGCTGTGATCCATAGACTAAAGCATACAACAATAACATTTCACAGCACAGAAGGAGGTCATTCAGATCACTGTCTCTATGCCAGTTCTTTGCTAAAGCAATCCACCACTAATCCCACTACCCTGCCTTTTGCCAATAGCCCTGTATCTCCTCTGTTTCAAATGTTTATCCACTTCTCCTTTAAATGGTCTCTGCTTGAACCAGTCCTTGTGCCAGAGAATTCCATGCAAATTTAGGACTGATATCAGAAGTTCTGCTTCACATAAAGAAAATTCAATACGTGGAATGGACTCCTGAATAAAATAGTGGAGGCAAGAACCCTGGGATCATTTTAAGAACCAATTGGATGCTACAGTGGGGGGAGGGGATTTGAGGGTCATTTTAGGTGGTGTTAACTAAAGTGGGACAAATGGCCTCAAACATTCATGGTTATCTTGTGAAGTTTCACTGTACTGTATGGTTTTAAAGTTCTTCCTGCAATGAGGCACCTCACATACACACAGGAACAAAAGTGGACCCAGCACTGACCCATGGCGTGCCTTCCAAACCTTCTCCAATCTGAACAACACCCATTAACCCTAACCCTTTGGCCACGATTTCCCCTATCGGGGTCGGTGGCAGGGTTCGACCCCGCTGCTGGCTCCAGCCTGCTCTGAAGAGTGACCTTACATTGATTGGACTTGTTAAGCACGCCCAGCGCATTTCCCGGCCAATTGAAGGAAGAGGGTCTGATGATGTCACTTGATGACGTGTCATCAGCCGGTTTCCTTAAAGGGACAATGTGCAAATTGATTTTGACGGTTCTGCTGTCAGTGTTCTACAGCATTGAGGTGCTGCAGACACTGATGAGCGGTGCACAGCTGCACCCAGGCTCTCCGATGACTCCCTCTAGATGCTAATGGAGGGAATCACAGCATTCAGGGAGGTCCTCTTCCCTTCCCATGGGCAGAAGAGACCTCCCCAGGAGATCACTACAGCCTGGTTGCACATTGCACAGGAGGACACAAGCAGGGATGTCGTCAGGAGGACCAGGCTGCAGTGGCGCAAACTCAGTAGATCATGAAACGTTACTGCAAAGCCACACTCAACCTCATCCTGCTGTGCCACTCATCACATCCCCATCGCTCTGCCTTCCCTACCCTACTCCTGCACATCCTTACTCACACCAACTTGCCTTGCACCTCCACCCATCCCTCTCTATCTACATTTTCACTTCCCCATCTCACTAGCCACCCCTCACACTCACCCTCATCCTAGTCCAATCATACCAGCTAACAACACACAAAGGTAGGCACTTGGGTGTTTTAGCCTATGTTCATGTGAAGTTTCTGTTAATGTGGTGTCAAACATTGAAATCTTTATTTTGAACACTTTGCGTTCTTGGACAGATATGTGTACAGCTTTGGAAGTGTCTTAGTGAGTTTCAGTGAATGGTGAGACATAACAGTACCTCCCGCAATGGTGATGAGTGTGAAAGGAATGGCTTGGACATTGTAGGGAAGCTTTATGGTGTTGGTGTGGGGTGGTGCCAACCTGGCGTATCATGTGGCAGCCAGGCTGTACAGCATCAAGTGAAGTAAATCTGGCTATGGTGAGGCCATCCCTGGCATCCCGGGCAGCAATATGGTCAGGTGCTGATGCCCTGTGTCCTGTGCAGCATCAGTTGATTGCGGAGAAGGTTGGTGTTGATGTTGGTGCTGCTGGTGTGCCCGGTGATTCTGGTGTTGGGGCTGATCGTGGTGGGATTCTGAGGACCAAGGTGAGATTTTTTTCAAGGGCACTGATGCTGATGGAATAGATGGTAGCTGAGGTTGAGATGACAGAAGCAATCTGTCAATGGTGAGAGAGGTTGTTTCAATGAGGTGACACTGGAGAGAGAGTTTGCTCCAAACACTTACAAGCTGCAGAAACTTCAATCTGTCCTCCAAATGCAGTAACAGCTTCTAACCTTGGAAAGTGAACAGCTATGAAATGGGAGCTTTTTTAGACCATTTGCAGCTGTCAAGTTAAGAAATCTTCACATGCTGACACAACACTCGACCTCCTTACCTGACGTGATCCCCGAGCAGCGGGGAAGCCATTGGCAAACTCTCAAAATCTAAAGGTCAGCTTAAAATAGATTTTAAGTGCTTGTTAACAAGCTCCTAATAATCTAAATTGCCTTCCCCGTCACTTGATGTCGGGTCTGTTCAGCGATGACAGACCCGACATCTGGGAGACTAGTGTGGCAGTGGGTCGACAGCAGGTTCCCTACCCGCTGTCAAAACATTTTTTTTCCCAGCTGACCCGCCACCAAACACGCCTGCTGACCCGCCGAAAAATTCTCCCCTTTGTTTCCTATCTGTTAATAAACCTTCTATCCATACTGCTATAATTCCTTATACAGCTGATTTTTTTGTCAAGCTTCCTGTGAAACACCTTCTTTGAAAGCCTTCTGATAATCCATGTATACCTCAACTACTGCGTTCCTTTTATCTATACAATCAATTACATGATAATGGGCCAAAAATTGATGCCGCTACGCGAGAGTACGCACTGCGTACTCTCGCGTATTCTCTCTCCAATTGCCGGTTTTCTGCATGCACTGCGCATGCGCTGAAAACCGGCACTTGGTCTTTGGAAAAGGGGGCGGTTCCTCGGTGCACCACGTGTGCGCTACAGGCTGCGCGCACGCTGTGCACTTAGTGCTTTGGACGCGCAGGTAAGGACGGAAGATTTTAGAAATGAAAAAAGGAGGAGTAAGACCCACTTTTAACAAGGTAAGTAGTGAATTAAGTATTATTTTGAATTTTTTTTAACAGCTATATCTTTTTTAGAGACTTTAAAGACAGGTAAGTTTATTTTTATAACTTTTTAAAAGATTTTAAATTTTTTCAAAAATTTAATTTTTTATTTAAAATGGTTAATTTATTTAACTATACTTATTTTATTAATGTGATGGTTTTTTTAAAAAATTTAATTGAGGTTTAGCTGTTATTTTGGGGGTGTGTAAGATTCATAGCTTTCACAGCACGTATGTGAAACTTATGAATGGAAGATGGTGTGCTGCCATTGGCTCTAACTGAGTCACGTGATCCCACAGCTCGCACGAATTCACTACGCCGGTGGGATACGCAAGCACTGCCCAGCTGATGTCTAGAACATCAAGTTCGTGCGAGCTGGATCTGAAAAAGCCAACGCGGAGTGAGAGATCGCGCCTGCTCCTTACCCCCGCGGGAACAGAGTGAGATCAATTTCTGGGCCAATATATCCACATTGAGTTCCATTAATTTCTTCAAACCCAATTCCTTTTCAACAGTTATCTCTAACTATTGTGCGTCATTTCCTCCTGTACACCTACATTCTCACTTCCACCATTACTTGATAAAACTAATAACTCTACCCAACCACCATCATCCACAACTAGATTTCCCCTTCATCCTGAATGATTCTACTCTCTCTTTAGCTATTCTTTTATGTTAAATATGTTTAGGAAAGGCCTTACTATTTCCTTTTAAATTATCTGCAAGTATTTTCTTCATATTTCCATTGAGTCCTTTGTTATATTTTGGGTATTTTCTGACCACCTTACCCCAGATTATTTTGGTTCTCATATTTTAGCTCCCAACTCCCCATACTTTGAATAGTGTCTATCATTGTCTTAATATCTCAGTAAGATTTCAGTCACATACCTGGGAGATGAACCGTAAATAGTGTCTGGTAATTGCTTTTAATTACTCGACTTAGCTTGTATCTGCAGAAGATTTCATTCCAGTCTTCAAAAGCAGTAAAGAATTCCATTAGACTTGTTTTAACTTTATTTTCCAAAGGATTCCTACCCCCCCCACCCCGCCCCCGCACACCAGACAGAATGGCTTACTATCACCAGGAACTTCCTTTTAATAATCCAGTGAAATCTAATGAAACAAACCTAATTAGAAGGACGAGCATTTAACTGATGTGGCAGCTCTATGACCTGAACTCATTACGTACTAATTGAGAGCCAAGGGCTTCAACCACTTGAATGACCGAGAAGATAACCCTCCATTTTAATATTAATTAGAGAGCTGCTTAAGATTCCAAGGCTCATTCAGTCCCATAAAATGAGCAGAATTTATTCTGTGGCTTTAGGTGGTATTTTTGTTGTCACAAGACTGTGAAATAGATTTAACTGCAGAACAGTTTCCAAAATCAATTTGTAGAGGTATATTCAGCCTCAAAGAGATGCCAGCCTGTAGAATAAGTCAAATATCTCAAGCGATTCACTCTAAAAGAACTACTAGAATTTGCCATCGGATGAGAAACATGCTCCATGTCTCACTAGTCATCGAGTTTCATGTATCCTTTCATGTTTGTAAAGGACTGTAAGATAGGTCATCCAAAAAGGTAATGATTGAGATATCCATTTCACTTACTTTCAAGAAGTGTTAGTGTGTGTAAACCTGAAATGATGTTGGATTGAGATACTGTGAGAATTTATAGTGCGAGTGTCTTTCAAATTATAGGTCACAGGGTGAATAAAGATATCCCTTTTCCAGTGACTTTTAAACTACAATTATCAGTTTACCATAAGTTATCCTTATATAGCAATGGCTTCAAGAACTTGTTTGTATGTTATTCATGTGACTGCAGGTTAATTTATTTTAAAACTTCAAACACAGATGTGTCATCTGAATGTTTTGACACTGCCAACAAGCCATTTGAGTTCAAATTGTTACTGTATGGTATCTTTTTTTAAACTTATGGTTTTTCAACATATTTCTCTTCCAGCATCAGATCAAAGGGAATGAAAGAACAGCCTCACTGGGCACAATAATGCCTCTTCCTCGTAGTGCCTACTGGCAACACATTGCAAGGCAGCACAGTGTAAACCAGCTCCACATTTTTGAAGGTAAGTACAAGGAGGCTTGCAGTAGATTGGAAAATGAAAATCTTTGACAGCATATATGTATGTTGCGGTGATTCAAAGTAACAAGAGAAAATCTACAGCTAATCATTGAAGCAAAATTTACAGATCTGGATACTTATGGAGGAAGATGCTTTACTTTTTTTTCTGCATTGTATATTTAGAGGGTATGTAGTTCCCAGCAATGGTTTATGATACTCATGCTGTGAATGTTTTAGAGAAGAACTACTTAACATTTAGGGCATTCTTTGTTTCATCACAAGAATACTTGCATCATACCCTGACAGCCACAATGGAACTACAGGAAAACTTCAGCCCCGAATGTCAGTTCCAAGAAAATAATGGCGTGACAGTACATAAACTCAAATCCCATTGTACTTCAACAGTCAGATAGTGGTTAGTTAATGAAGTCCATATCTGTGCCTTTCTTTTTGAATTAAACAGATGGTTTTGCCAAGGGGGTTGCCTTAATTGGGTGAATTGGCGAAATACTCCTCTTCATTTCCATGATGCCAAACAAGTCTACCAACACGGACATTAGTTGATAGTTTCTAAGGTAACACGTTAAGGGTTAACTGCAGATGGGACTCCCAACAAGTATATAGTGATTTAGTTTCCATTTATTTTGCAAGCACTGCCTGGCAAAGATGCTACTCCATTTCTCTTCATGTTTCTCAGATAAGGAATTCTGCTTGGGTAAACTTATAGTGGCCTAAATTCAACGTTGTTGTGCCTGTTTTATGGGCGTATAATGAACACAATGATAAATTTAGCAGTGGGAAGGCCTGCACCCACTACTAAATTAAGCAAGATTTTATTTTTAGGCGGCCGGTTGAAAGGAGTGCAGGCCTCATTTCAATATTGTTGTTCAATACCTGTTTGTGAAATCTGTTTGAACTAGTCAGAGCTTGCGCAGGCTTTTTCAGGCTCTACGGCAGCTCTTAAAGGGACCACCGGAGGACACGGAAAAAGTCTGCAGATCATTTTTTTTTTTAACTTACCTTACCTTAATGTGGAGCCAGGATGAGCAGGAGTGCTTCGCATGCCTCCACATTAAGACTGCAGCTGCTGCTGGCCTACGCTCACTCCTGATTGCCTTCCTCCATGTCTCATCTGTGGGCCTCGGCTTCAGCTGTCTGCAATTGATCAGGCACCAACCAGTGAGCTGCATCGGGGAGCCCGATTGACGCCTGCAGCTTACCACAATTATGGTGTTGGAGGCCTGAGGATCAATTTAGGACGGTCCTCAGACCTCCCCGTTGTGGCGCACCTTGGCTGCACGCTGCAAGGATTGCTCAAGATGTTGGGCACTAATGAATTAAGGCCTATAGATTCTCATCGGGAGTTGCTTTGCATATAAGAGCATGTTTACAGGAACCATAATTTCTTGGCTACCAGTACATAAAATGGGCTATGCTCTGAAGGGTTTTTGCACGAAATCCATTTGTCACAGCATAAAATGGGAAAGTTCATCCCAGCCATCCTTCTACTATTCACTGTGGACTGGCAGTATCGCCTGGAAGATTTGATCTGAGCTCTCAACAAACCCAAGTATTTATAGTTGGCAAGAGATGTCAAAGAGTTGGCATACATCTTGACAGAGATGAGATTTATAATTAGTGCTTCTGGCCTGAAGGAAGGTTATGGGACAGACCCATCCTTCCAAAAGGGAAGTTACCACAATTTCCGCCTCCTGCCTGTTTAGACAGTATGGGCTGGATTTTCAATGACCCGTGGAGTCGGGTTTGGAGGCGGGGGGGGGGGGGGGGGGGGGGGGGGGGGGGGGGGGGCGGGGGGGGTTAAAGTTGCAGATTCGGGGGTCCCGACCCCAACCCGCCTCCATGCCAGTTTCTCTGGCGGCGGGTACCCGACCTGGTCTGAGACCCGACGCCCCGAGGCGGGAAGGGATTATTGACAATTAACTGCCTGTTAACAGGTAGTTAACAGGCAGTTTTTTGCATTATCCCTATTTTAAAAAGAAAAGTGTGGGCTTCCCGACAGGTGGCAACCACTCCAAGTTATCGGGTCGGGCCGTGGGTCTGCAGGGGTTGGAGGGGTCGATATGTCCGGTGGGCAGGTGAGTGATGGGTGCATGCATGTGTGCAGAGGTAAGTGTGTAAGGTAAGTGCTAAGTGTTGGAAAAAGTTTTACTTACCTTAACTTCCTCCTGCAGGTGTCAGCCCTTCAGTTCTCGGGAGTTAGAAATCTCACCGGCACAGAAAGCAGGAAAGCCGTGGTTCTGTCAGAAACGGCAGCCTTCTGTTTTCTGTGCTGGAATGATTTCTAACTCAGCCTGAAAGGAAGGACTGAAGTTAGAAATCATATTGTGAGTGTTTGACAGCTTCACAGAGCTGTCAAACGCTGATATTTCATCTGTCAAAAGCTGTTGACAGATGAAATGTCAGTCTGTGACGTCACCTGTTGTCGGGTGGCCCTTGATTGGCCTGCTGAGCCCACTGGGCGGGCTCAACAAGGTCAATCAAGGGAAAATACAGTGGGTTGGCCACATCTCGATGGAGGTGGGTTCACAAGCCAGAATGTGTGATTCCCGACCCCAACCTGACTCCAACTTCAAAATCCAGCCCTATGACTTTCCTCATTGTGAAAAAATAGTCTGATACCATTAACATAAACTATAAAAAGCCACATTCTCCTGGACTATCTTTGGTGACTAGTAACTGGTGTGGAACATGGTGCATAGGTATGGGTACCTGGGGTGACAACATTTGATAATGGTAAAAAGGGCAGTAGACAGAAGGCTGGTAACTATAGACCGGTTAGCCTAACATCTGTGGTAGGTAAAATTTTGGAGTCCATTATTAAGGAAACAGTAACAGGACATTTGGATAATCATAATTTAATAGGACAAAGTCAGCATGGTTTTACGAAGGGGAAGTCATGTTTGACAAATTTGCTGGAGTTCTTTGAGGAAGTAATATATAGAGTGGATAAAGGGGAACCAGTGGACGTAGTGTATTTAGACTTCCAAAAGGCATTTGACAAGGTGCCACACAAAAGATTATTGCTTAAGGTAAAAAATCATGGGATTGGGGGTAATATTCTGGCATGGATAGAGGATTGGCTATCTAACAGAAAGCAAAGAGTTGGGATAAATGGTTCATTCTCAGACTGGCAATCAGTAACTAGTGGTGTTCCACAGGGGTCAGTGCTGGGTCCCCAACTCTTTACAATCTATATTAACTATTTGGAGGAAGGGACCAAGTGTAACATATCAACATTTGCAGATGATACAAAGATGGGAGGGAAAGTAGTGAGTGAGGAGGACATAAAAAACCTGCAAGGGGACATAGACAGGCTAAGTAAGTGGACAGAGATTTGGCAGATGGAATACAACACTGGAAAGTGTGAGGTGATGCACTTTGGCAGGAAAAATCCTAGAGCAATGTATTATCTTAATGGCAAGAAACTGGAGAGTACTGAAGTGCAAAGGGATCTGGGGGTCCTGGTGCACGAAACTCAAAAGGTTAGTATGCAGGTGCAGCAAGTGATTAAGAAGGCAAATGGAATGTTGGCTTTCATTGCTAGGGGGATAGAATATAAAAATAGGGAGGTATTGCTTCAGTTGTACAAGGTATTGGTGAGACCGCACCTGGAATACTGCATACAGTTTTGGTGTCCTTACTTAAGGAAAGACATCCTTGCTCTCGAGGCAGTGCAAAAAAGGTTCACTCGGTTAATCCCGGGGATGAGGGGGTGGTCATATGAGGAGAGGTTGGGTAGATTGGGACTCTACTCATTGGAGTTCAGAAGAATGAGAGGCGATCTTATTGAAACATATAAGATTGTGAAGGGTTTGGATCGGGTGGATGCGGGGAGGATGTTCCCGATGACAGGTGAGACTAGAACTAGGGGACATAGTCTTAGAATAAGGGGCTGCTCTTTCAAAACTGAGATGAGGAGGAACTACTTCACTCAGAGGGTGGTAGGTCCATGGAATATGCTGCCACAAAAAGCTGTAGAAGCTACATCATTAAATAAATTTAAAACAGAAATAGACAGTTTCCTAGAAGTAAAGGGCATTAAGGGTTACGGGGAGCGGGCAGGAATTTGGACATGAGTCTAGGTTCGGATCGGTCATGGCCCTGTGGGTAGTGGAGCGGGCCCAGGGACCGTGTAGCCTGATTCTGCTCCTATTTCGTGTGTGCAATTCTGTTAGATGCAGGAGATGGTTCTGTGATCGATAGTAGATTGGCGGTTAGGATCAGATCAGCCATGATCTTATTGAATGGCGGAGCAGGCTCGAGGGGCCGATTGGCCTACTCCTGCTCCTATTTCTTATGTTCTTATGTTCTTATATGGGCTCTATCCAAAGACAGTCATCTTTTGCTTGTTAAGGCAGCAGTAGTTCAACATTTTTTTTGACTGGAACCACTAAGACAGCCAAAGGAGTCTTTAATGATTGGATAGCTTCATGTGGACTGTATTCTAACTTTTTTTTATTTGTTCCTGGGATGTGGGCGTCGCTGGCAAGGCCAGCATTTATTGTCCTTGAGAAGGCAGCAGGGATGGGCAATAAATGCTGGCCTTGTCAGTGACGCCCACATCTCAGGAACGAATAAAAAAAAAGTTAGAATACAGTCCACATGAACCACCACTTCTCCTTGGACTTAAACCTCATAACCACTGCTGAGAGCTACATATTCTACTTGTATGTTGGGAGTTGATTTAGATATTTTTGATGACTGAAATAAAGCAGGAACCACCTTGCATGGAAAGCAGGATAGTTTCCACTGAAGTTATTTAATGTCTGTATGAAGCATGAAAAAGAGTGTTTATGGCACCATGTGCATTTTACCATGTCTGGAGGAGAAAAGTTTGAGGAAGCAATATTAAAATGAGGCCTGCGCTTATTTCAGGCAGCCACCAGGACCACCTAAAAAAGGCCCTGATTAATTTAGCAGCAACAACAACAACTTGTATTTATAAAGCGACTTTAACGTGGTAAAATGTCCCAAGCTGCTTCACAGGAGTATTATAAGACAAAAATTTTGACACCGAGCCACATAAGGAGAAATTAGGGCAGGTGACCAAAAGCTTGGTCAAAAAGGTAGCTTTTAAGGAGCGTCTTAAAGGAGGAAAGAGAGGCGGAGAGGTTTAGGCAGGGAATTCCAGAGCAGTGGCACGAACACAGGGGCAGAGTGAGCGCGGGCCATCGCACAGCTAAATTTGCCATCGTTGTACCCGGTTTACGACCATAAAACAGCCACAACGATGTTGAAATTCTCCTAAGTTCCTAAAGCTTTTTCATTAAAACTAGTGCTGATAATATTGCACCACTGGATCATAGTTTCACTAGAGGCACTGCACGTGTGATATAAACAGTACCTACAGGACTCATCTAATTGAAATGGTTGCAATTCTGTGGGGCAGGGGTGTCCAAGCTGTGCCCCTAGAACCACATGCAATCCCTGAGCCTTAGAGATCCAGCCTTTGAAACCCAGTCAGTTCACTCCTTTTTGTGCCTATTTTAATTTGTTGGATTGTCCTGTTCGAAGATTTGATTAGAAAAGGGATTTTCTGGCACTGTTACCTGATTGGCAGATCAATCAGAAGAACAAGATCTGTTAATATCAGCAACTTGAGATATGTACACATTAGTGGGAACATGGATTTAAACTTTAGATGTGGTCTCGGGTTCCATGGGCAATTAGGGATGGACAATAAATGCTGGCCTTGCCAGCGATGCCCACATCCCATAAACGAGTTAAAAAAAATCCAGATACATAGCCCACAAGGAGAAAGGCCTTGGACACCACTGATGTAGGGTATAAGTATAGCGTACAGTATACTTTCCAGATAGAAGAGTCTAAAACATGGTGTCAATTTATGCACAGTTTATTTTAGCATAGCCAATCCATAGTTTGCACTGAGCTAAACCTTATGCCTAATTCTAACCACTGAAGGTTGATCTTGGATCCTATTATTAAATACTGGAATATTGATTTTTATTTTGAACTTAATAAATAAATGTCTTATTTACTACAGTGATACTCTGTAATAATAGCACTGAATGAGAGGGACAGATACAGAGTAATACTTTCTCTACTCCAGTAGTCCTCAGTCCAATCTTAGAAGAGAAGACCATGCTGTGTGACATTTTTATTTCTGACATCTGTCATCTTTAGGGCTTCTTTGAGTAAGACTGGCAACAAGAGCTCAATTATGGGCAGTTTTCTCTTGTGGGACGTCACCTAATAGCAACTGTTAGTGCCTAGAAACCCTTACAGAACAGGGAGATATCCTGTTAATCACATCAGTTTGGCCTAAATTCAAAGGCAGCTCACAGAGTTGGATGTACCTGTGAAAGCCAGCCCCCATCACTGTTATTGTATCTACACACTGAAACACAGACTTTCCAACTGCCTCCTCTGTATGCCTTTTTGTGCACAGTTAAATAACAGTCTGAAAACCATATTGTACTATTGCTTCTGTAAAATCAATTTTATATAAAATACTTTAGCTGTAACTATAAAAAAAAAGTGTGCGTCAGTGGACTGTTCTGTCCCAGTGTATGTGATTTATATAGGCGTTCAGAAAATTATCAGTGAGCTACTGTACTGCTCTCTTCTCCTCTCTTTGATTTAATGATATAATGAATAGAAAGGTGCTGAAAGTCCATAGTCTTTGGAGCCATTACTATTACTTCAATTCCAATTTAATGTTTCAAAATAAATAGTTTGGACAGGCTGCTTGGTAAGGCCACTGTTGTAGATTCCATTTCCTTTAAATGTTCTCTTAAATCTTTGCCCAGTCAGCAGCATCAGACCTTGAGACGTCTTTGAGTATGAATTCAAAAATGATTTCACACTGTATTTATGTAACTCTTTGATTTTATTGATCTATTTGCTCTATTTTAAGTATCATGAAGTGTCATGACAAAAATATATCCTCATATATTTATTTTGGTGTGCACTGGGATGCCGGGGCAGGGATCATGGGTAGACATGCTCACATCTTATCTGCTAACATGGGTATAGTTATTTTGATACTCATCCGAATATGAAAATATCCTCCTTCCCTCAAATGGCAGCGATATTTTTGACCTACAGATGTGCAACAGGAAACTCTCTTTCTGACTGAACATATAAATAAAATATCATGCAAACATGCATTATTTTTTCACTGATTTATTTAAAAGCACTGAGTCTTGTGCAGAACTTTGACTCTTTAGTAACAACCTAATGACAGTAACAGACTCCTGCAAGAATCTATTGACCTTTTAGAAAATTATTCATGGAAACTTTACTCAGTAGTATTTCTTTCCTTGTGAAGACTCCGCTCTCTCAGTTCCCACCATGCTCTCCCTTGTGCTGTGCCAGAGAATGCGAGGATATGATTTATGTTTGTGACTCCCCAGATGGCAAGTTTCGAATCACGTTTAGTAGGAGGAAACATCAATTGCCGCGAGACACTTTTTTTTGCAGGAAGGGAAATATCAAATGAGGAGTTGGCAGAGTGACTCTTCCAGCCCTCCCATTGCTGGCTGGTTAAAGAGTGGGATTGGTTGAGATCAAAGAAGAGGTTATCTCTCAGCTGGGTGAGACATAAAAGGGGAGACCGATCACGTTAAAGTAGTAGAGAATTGAGGAGAAATTCAACTCATGGTAAACCATGTTGTGCGGCGGGCAGCAATTGAATATTGGAAGGGCGGAGCACCTTGGCGCCCCTTTGATGCCCAAGGCCTGCCTCATTAAAGATTCAGGCAGGCCTGTAAATGAGTCGGCAGCCTGCCAGCCTGAAACAAATGTAAGGCTGCTTAAATATGCAAATTGGGATCCTACGCCGGTTATAAAATTCAGGAACAAATGGGAAGAGCATGTGTCACGCACGATCTGCCTGCTTGTACCAGGCTTTGAGCGGCCGAATCAGCAGCCTATAAAGAGAACCCTAGAGGCCAATCAAAAACAGCACTGCAAATTTCAAGTTTTTATTCTTGTCCGTTCACGAGAAGCAGGTGTGCTCCCCCTGGGCCCCTAAAAACACTGCGGCCTGCTGCCATTCAACACTGGGATCGCTTCCTCCTCCCAGACTCAAGCTGCTGGTTGGCCCAGCCTAGAGTTGGCTGATTTCCTGCCCTCCACAACCCGCGAGCTACAGCTCGGCGCTTGCAGCTCACCAACGGCATTTAAATGAGGCCCAAACCCAAATTTGAGTCAGCTTCACAATGGCACGAACTGGGAGGCTTAGCAGTCGCTCCACTGACTTCACGCCCGTTTTGGGCGGCATTCGAATTTCTCAACCCACTACTTTCAAATACATATTCAAAGAAGTTCTGTATCTTCAAAGGTGGAAAGAAACTGAAAATATTTTATGCTGTTTCATGAAGCAACAGACAGATAGGGCTGGATTTTACCAACCTTGGCGGGTCCGTGGCGTGCGACGTCTGTGGCGGGTCCCGACCCCGCAGCTGTGTTGCTCCCGGCCTGCGAACCAATTTTCGATTGATGGAGCATGTTAAGCCCGCCCTGCGAGGTTCCCGGCCAATTAAAAGGAAGCGAGTCTGATGACATCATCTGACGATGCGTCATTAGCCGGTTTCCTTAAAGGGACCACGGCCACATTGATTTTGACATTTGTGCTGTCAGCGTTCTGCAGCATTGAGATGCTGCAAACACTGACGAGCACTACACAAAGGTGCACGGCTGCACCCAGGCTCTCCCATGACTCTCTCCATATGCTTATGGAGGGAATCACAGCATGCAGGGAGGTTCTCTTCCCTTCCAGTGGGCGAAAGAGATCTCCCCAGGAGACCAATGCAGCCTGGTTGCACATTGCACAGGAGGGCACATGCAGGGATGTCATCAGGAGGACCTGGCTGCAATGGCACAAACCTTTCAATGATCTCAGCAGATCACGAAACGTTACTGCAAAGCCACACTCAACCTCATCCTGCTGTGCCACTCATCACATCCCCATCACTCTGCCTTCCCTACCCTACTCCTGCACATCCTTACTCACACCAACTTACCTTGCACCTCCACCCATCCCTCTCTATCTATATTATCACTTCCCCATCTCACTAACAACCCCTCACACTCACCCTCATCCTTGTCCAATCATACCAACTAACAACACACAAGGGTAGGCACTTGGGTGTTTTATGCAATGTCCATGTAAAGTTTCTGTTAATGTGTTGTCAAACATTGAAATGTTTGATTTCAACACTTTTCCTTCTTGGACAGATTTGTGTGCACCTTTGGAAGTGTCTTAGTGAGTTGCAGTGAATGGTGAGACTTAATGATCAGCCCCCCTCCCCCCCCCCCCCCCGCCCCAATGGCGATGAGTGTGAAAGGAATGGCTTGGATATTGCAAGGATGCTTTATGGTGTTGGTGTGAGATGGTGCCAACCTGGCGCATCATGTGATAGCCAGAGTGTACAGCGTCAAGTGAAGTAAATCTGGCCATGGTGAGACCATCCCTGGCCTCCCAGGCAGCAATATGGTCGGGTGCTAATGCCCTGTGTCCTGTGCAGCATCGGGTGATTGCGGAGAAGGTTGGTGTTGTTGTTGATGCTGCTGGTGTGCCTGGTGATGTTGGTGCTGGAGCTGATTGTGGTGGGATTCTGAGGACCAAGGTGGAATAGATGGCAGCTGTAGTTGAGATGACAGAAGCGATCTGTCAGTGGTGAGAGAGCTTGCTCCAAGGAGGTGACAGTGGATAGAGAGTTTACTCCAAACACTTCCAAACTGCATACAGCTCAAAAGTGTCTTCCAAATCCTGAAGGCTCCAGCTTCTGACATTGGAAAGTGAACAGCTGTGAAATGGTAGCTTTTATACCACTTTTGCAGCTGTCACCTATTCACAACAATGGAGAGTCATTGGGAACCCAACACACTTACCTGATGTGAACCCCGAGCAACGGGAACCTCCTGGAAAAAGTTGGAAAAATGGTAAGTTCCCGGTAAAATGCTTTTAAAATACCTTTAAACTACCTCTTAATGATATTAATTGGCTGGCCCGCCGCTTGGTGTGAAGCGAAGACAGACCCGACACTTTGGAAACTTACAAGGAGGCAGATTCAGAGCGGGATACCGACCCACTGTCGATCTTTTAGATTTTGACAGCGGATCCGCCTCCGAACCGGCCCTCTGAGCACCGGCAAAATTCAGCCCTTGGTCTTTATCAAAGTTAGAACGGTTTGTACTTGATTCTGTAGGCCATTGTCATGGCTGAAAACTCACATAAGCAGCAGATAACAGGGTCTTCAACTTCTTTCAGACAAAGCTCCAAACATGGCTATATATGTGGAAGAGAGTATACTTAATAAAAACTGATACCAATGATACAAGTCAGCAACAGCACTTTGCCTTCTATCTTTCTCTCTCTCATTCTTACCCTCTCAATATCTCTTTCTCTCATTCTCTCTCTCATTCTCTCTTTTTCTCTTTCTCTCTCTCTCTCTCTCTGTAACCCGATCATCAGAGTTCCCCTCAGGCTGCAATTCTTTATCAATCTCCTCCAATCCAAAGCCAATGGCAGAATTACTGGATGACGCCAACTCTGCAATAGCACAGCACTGTATCATCCTGCTGCTACAATTTCTTATATTTATATCTGACAGAACAATGACTACTACAGTGGTAACTATCATTTCCAATTAGGGACTGATACTGGCTAAGTGTGCCTAGTTCCCCATATCAAATTGGGCCTGTCCATCGCAGGGCTTCCTGTTGGGATACTCGTCACAGGACTCCCCCTAACTCTTGTCATTGATATAAGTTCCCCTTCTAAGTCTGCTGGAGCTGATGCCATGGGTTTATATCTTCTGCCTTGGGTGTAGGGTTGTGTTAAAAACTCTCCCCAGATACTCTTGGGTATCATTTATATCCCTTCCCAACACACCAATAGCAGGTTACAGCAAAATTAGCAGAAATGAAATATCTCTACCAGTTTTAACTTTATACAAAGATTAAGCAGTAAAAAAAAATGTCGTCTGAGCTCCATTATTATATGTTGGCAGTGTAGCCATTCCCAGTAATTAAGGTTCAAAACAACCTATCAATCAGATGTCTTTACACCCTCCACCCCTATGTTCACACTAATAATGGAAAATGCCTATGTAAACTTGTCACGCTGTAATTACATCCTCCCACCAGTCGCGATGCTGTAGCACATCAGTTTATACTGCAGAGAAACTGCTATGCTGCAACCAACTCTACTTCTCTGCTTCTGATATTGTCAGTTTTGCCAAAAGAATTGTACAGAAGGACAGAATTGATGACTTTAAAATGGGGACTGAACTACATATATGTATGTGTATGTATATATCCGTCCAACAAGGCAGTGATTTTCTGTCTACTTTTATTTTGGGTGTCGCAAGGTCACTTGACAAGACCCAGTTTGCAAGTAGGAAATTGGTCAGTTTTCTATCTGTCCCCACTGACTAAAGGTAATTTTTTTGGGGGTACCATTTGTGAGCACCCACGTGGGCACTCGATGACCAAGTCTTCAACTGCTTCCAGGCAAAGTCCAAAGATGGATATGAAGTTAGAACAGAGTGTATTTAATGATAACTGGCAATAATGTACAAGTCTGTAGCCGCACTTTGCCTTCTCTTCCTCCCTTTCTCCAGAATGTCATGTACACCAAGCTTCCCCTTCCCCAGAGGTGGGACAAAGTACAATTCCACCGCCTTATGACCCAGTCCATCAGGATCATTATACATGCTTTCATGAAACTACAACTTCTGATAAGAAGAAACAATCCTTTTTATTGAGCAACTAGATGAAGGGCCAAGCCTTGGTTGAAAAGAGGAGATATGATTAGATAATTCAAGAAGTATGGGTTTGGTGATACCAAGCTTAGGTTTGTAGATTGTAGAAGAAATGATGACTGATAAAACTAAGGCGTTCTAGAGAGCATCAAAATAATCACTCTTTATAAATATCTCTAGAATTTAGCATGTATTTCTTTATGAATGCATAAAAACATCATGGTTAACTTCTGAAGTATGTATTCCTTTTTTAAGCTATTTTCTAAATAACAAAATTAATTCAATAATGTGCATTCCATGTGGGTGTCATTTCACAATCCAATCTAAAGCTACATTAAAAGGAATCAGAATCTCTTTGAGAAACCATGGTTGCACATATCATGTAAATGGCATCATAGCAGAATTCAAATATCTGAGGGGAAATTACAATAAATTTCAGACAATATAACCTTCTACTTTGTTTTAGGTCCACTTCTGTTCTTCAATAAAGACCAACCATTTTACATTATCTGCTAATGAAAGCATAAAATTGAATATTTATTTGTAAAGCACTCTGCACACTGGTCTGTGTGGAGTTCAATTTAGCTGATGTGGCCTTTTGCAACTGTTTTCTCATTATCTAACTAAATCTATATAACACATTACTTAGAAGGCAAAGTTTGTATAAACTTATATTGTGCCAGTACTCCAGTGCTTGGATTCTGTGAAACATCCTTGCTTGTTTTACAATTTACAATCATTAGTAGATGGTGAGGAAATAGAGAAGAATCCTATTAAGTGGGAAGAGGGGCAAAATTGATCACTATTTAGAACTGAGGACGATGCAGATAATAAAAACCTATCAATATAAATATCTACCAATACATAAAGGTTGTGAGATGTAGCTGTTACACTTCATACATCATGTTTTGTCATATGCAAATTTCTATTTTTTTAAAAAAATATTTAAAAAGGGAAAGTAAGCTGGTCATTAGCATTGAATTGATCTCAAGATGTGCCTGACAGCAGTTGGCCTGCAACTAACCCCAGATGCGTCTGTACAGCAAGTCAACCTTATGGTTTTAAAAGGACACACCAGGCTACACACAACTCCGCAGCAGCAGAACAATACATTGTGTTACATGGTTAATCGCTACAATCCTCATAAATGGCATGTTCTCCGACTTAACGGCAGCAATGTCGAAGGAGATTCACAAGTATATTTAAAATAGTGTGTGTGTGTAATACACAGAGTTAAATGTTATAACGGACTCTGCCGTTTTAGATATTGCTTAGCAAAGTAAACTATAATAAGATATAGAATTACAAATGCAGAATATCTGAAATAAAACAGAATATGCTGGAAGTACACAGGGACAGGACAAGTTAATATAAACTCTTTGTCCATATAATTAATTATTTGGGTATTTTATAAGGTTGCATATTTCTTCAACATAGTCGGTCACATCATTAATATTTTCCCTTCCCCAACACAGTAGCGCTGTGTAAGAAATAGCAGTGTCATGAGGATTGCAAATTGGAAATTAATAGAGATTTGATTCTCAAAATCAACACACACACACACTATTGTGAAATTACATTACAAGTAACTTGTCTGTATCCCTGACTTGCAGCAAATGTTCTTTATGTACACTATACAAATACATGCACACAGTGATTAAAATTGTGCAGAGAGTTTTCAGAACCAAGTTCCACATGCTTTATCAAACAGGGAATTCTGTTTTGAATCAGGACCATATTTATCACCATATTTAAGTTGTATGGCCTAATTCTTAATTCTTATGACAAGTAATCGTGCACAACTGCACAAAGCATCCTTGGGCAATGTGAAAAGAATGAACTCAGCTTAAAATGCCACTAACTTCGGCAACACACTAAGCATTGATTTCGGTCAGAGTAGGCAGACATTTTCGGTTTGCTTGTTATCGAATTTCAGTATCTGATATAAATGTGGAATTGGAGATGCCGCTGCACTTTTCATTTCGTAAACCTTAAAGCTACTGTCTATAGGGATTCTGACAGATGGGGACATCTTGTGGCTATGGAGAGGAAAATAGCTATAATTGCAGATTGGAGAAATAGGTCCAATATTAAGTGTATCAAGGTGAACATTTATTATTCCCAGTTGAAAGCTAGCACAGTTTAAACATAACTCAAATAAACATAGAAAAAGTGAGAGGTTTCAGAATAATGAGCAAGGAGCAGAGGAGAACGGATAGAGGAGTGGACCGGCCAGAAACAATAGACTAGATTTACTAACCAATTGTAGAGACTGAGTTGAAAATCTAGCTCAGTAAGTATTTATATATGTGTAGACCTGATAACAGAATAAAACAGCCCTCCAAAAACATTTCCCATTAGTGAAAATTGAAGCAAGATCTCACACGTATCAGATAAGATTGTGATAGATAGTGTGATTAACTTTAAATTAAATTTACTTTGAAGCTGCCATTTGATTTATTTTGTAAAACAGGATTTTTTTTAATGAATCAGTCCATTACTGTAGAAGTTGTAAGAGATGAGACAAAAAAAGGCAAATGGAATGTTGGCCTTTATTGCAAGGGGGTTGGAGTATAAAAGCAGGGAAGTCCTGTTACAACTGTACAGGGTATTGTTGAGACCACACCTTGAGTGCTGTGTACAGTTTTGGTCTCCTTATTTAAGGAAGGATATACTTGCATTGGAGGCAGTTCAGAGATGATTCAATCGGTTGACTCCTGAGATGAGGGGGTTGACTTATGAAGAAAGGTTGAGCAGGCTGGGTCTTTACACATTGGAATTTAGAAGAATGAGAGGTGATCTTATTGAGACATATAAGATACTGAGGGGGCTCGACAAGGTAGATGCAGAGAGGATGTTTCCCCTCCTGGGGAAATCTAGAACTCGGGGGCACAGTTTCAGAATAAAGGGTCGCCCTTTTAGAACTGAGATGAGGAAGAATTTCTTCTCTGAGTGTCATAAATCTGTGGAATTCTCTGCCCCATAGTGCCGTGGAGGCTGGGTCATTAAATACATTTAAGGGGGAGATAGACAGATTTTTGCAAGATAAGGGAGTGAAGGGTTATGGGGAGCGGGCAGGGAAGTGGCTTTGAGCCCAAGATCAGCCATGATCTTATTGAATGGCGGAGCAGGCTCGAGGGGCCAAGTGGCCTATTCCTGCTCCTATTTCTTATGTTCTTAAATATTTTCTTATATCAATGTTGATGAAATCCAGACCACTTAAAAAAGGAGAAAGTATTCCTGGTGATCTTGTGAATGCTAATAATTGTACTTAATAGTATGTTCCTTAACCAGGAAGAAAAACAATTTACAATGCCACCTCGGGCCAAACTACAACATATTGAAGCACTGTTTCGGAGATACCTTGAGGCGTTAGCTTGCTACAATGTCAGCGACCAAAAAATGTTAAACCTGGCTGCTGTTCTACTGAACCGAACAGAGGGACACACTAAACTATGTCACAATACAACACTGTGTGTTTTTCTGAAAATGTTGACATTCTTTTGTAATTGGTAAGGACGAGTATATTTTACAAAACAAATATAATCTTGAAGCCTATTCAGTGAGTAAAGAACAAGCTGAAATATTCCATGTATTCTTCAGCATGACAGTTCTGTAAATGGTGCACGAGCAATACTCTGAGACTTTCCATAAATATTATCATAAGAACATAAGAAATAGGAGCTGGAGTAGGCCATTTGGCCCTTCGAGCCTGCTCTGCCATTCAGCAAGATCATGGCTAATCTTCTACCTCAACTCCACCTTCCCGCACTATTCCCATATCCTTTAATTCCCTTAGTTCCCAAACATTTATCGACCTCTGTCTTGAATATACTCAACGGCTGAGCATCCACAGCCCTCTGGGGTAGAGAATTCCAAAGATTCACAACCCTTTGAGTGAAGAAATTTCTCCTCATCTCAGTCCTAAATGGCCGACCCCTTATCCTGAGACTGTGACCCCGGGTTCTAGATTCCCCAGACAGGGGAAACATTTTCTCAGCATTAACCCTGTCAACCCCCTTAAGAATTTTATGTTTCAATTAGATCACCTCTCATTCTTCTAAACACTAGGGAATATAGGCCTAGTCTACTCAATCTCTCTTCATAGGGCAATCCCCTCATCCCAGGAACCAGTCTAGTGAACCTTCGTTGCACTCCCTCTAAGGCAAGTCTATCTTTCCTTAGATAAGGAGACCAGAACTGTACACAGTACTCCAGATGTGGCCTCACCAATGCCCTGTATAATTGTAGTAAGACTTCTTTACTCTTATACTCTAATCCCTTTGTAACAAAAGCTAACATACCATTTGCTTTCCTAATTGTTTGCTGTACCTGCATGTTAACTGTCAGTGATTCATGTACAAGGACAGCCAGGTCCCTCTGAATGCAAACATTTCCCAGTCTCTCACCATTCAAAAAATATTTGGCTTTTTTGTTTTTCCTACCAAAGTAGATAATTTCACACTTCCCCACATTGTATTCCATTTGCCATGTTCTTGCCCACTCAGTCAACCTGTGTATATCTCTCTGCAGCCTCTTTGCGTCCTCCTCACAGCTTACTTTCCCACCTAACTTTGTATCATCATCAAACTTGGATACGTTACACTCAGTCCCTTCATCTAAGTCATTAATATAGATTGTAAATAACTGAGGCCCAAGCACTGATTCTTGCAGTACCCCGCTAGTTACAGCCTGCCAACCCGAAAATGTCCCATTTATTCCTACTCTGTTTTCTGTCCATTAACCAATCCTCAATCCATGTTAATATATTACCCCCCAATGAGTCCTAATTTTGTGTAATAGCCTCTTGTGTGGCACCTTATTGAATGCTTTTTGAAAATCCAAATACACCACATCCACTGGTTCCCCCTTATCCATCCTACTAGTTACATCTTCAAAAAGCTCTAACAGATTTGGCAAACACGATTTCCCTTTCATAAAACCATGTTGACTCTGCCTAATCATATTACAATTTTCTAAGTTCCCTGTTACCACATCCATAATAATAGATTCTAGCATTTTGCCTACTACTGATGTTAGGCTAACTGGCCTATAGTTCCTCGCTTTTTCTCTTTCTCTTTTCTTAAATAGTGGGGTTATGTTTGCTACCTTCCAATACTTGGGGACTGTTTTAGAATCTAGGGAATTCTAGAAGATTAATACCAGTGCATCCTCTACCTCTGCAGCTACCTCTTTTAAAACCCTAGAAGGTCATCAGGTCCAGGGGATTTGTCACCACTTAGTCCCATTAATTTTTCCAGTACTATGTCTTTACTTATACTGATTCCTTTAAGTTCCTCATTCACTAGACCCTTGGTTCCCCATTATTTCCAGAATATTTTTTGTGTCTTCTACCATGAAGACAGATACAAAGTATTTGTTTAATGTCTCTGCCATTTCCTTATTGTCCATTATAATTTCTCCTGTCTCTGCCTCTAATGGGCCCACGTTTACTTTCACGAATCTCTTCCTATTTACATACCTATAGAAATGTTTAAAATCTCTTTTTATGTCTCTTGCTAATTTATTCTCTCTTTTTCTCTTTCCTTATCAATTTCTTGGTCCTCCTTTGCTGAATTCTAAAATCCTCCCAATCCTCAGGCTTACTACTCTTTTTGGCAACATTATAAGCCTCTTCCTTTGATCTAATACTATCTTTAACCTCTCTTGTTAGCCACGGTTGGACCCCTTTTCCTATGGGGTTTTTGTGCCTTAAAGGAATGTATATTTGTTGTAAATGCTAGCCATTGCTTGTCTACCATCATACCTTTTAATGTAGTTTCCCAATCTACCTTAGCCAACTCGCCCCTCATACCTACGTAGTTTGCTTTGTTTAAGACCCTAGTTTCAGATTTAACTAAATCACTTTCAAACTCAATATAAAATTCTATCATATTATGGTCACTCCTCCCTAAAGGTCCCTTTACTACAAGGTTATTAATTAACTCATTCTCATTGCACAATACTAGATCTAAAATAACCTATTCCCTGGTTGGTTCCTCAACATACTGATCCAGAAAACTATTTTGTATACATTCCATGAACTTGTCGTCCACAATATTACTGCAAATTTGGTTTGCCCAGTCTATATGTAGATTAATGTCCCCCATGATTACTATATTACCTTTGTTACATGCACCTCTAATTTCCTGATTTATACTCTGCCCTACATTACAACTATTGTTTGGGGGCCAATGTTTTCTGCCCCTTGCTGTTTCTTAGCTCCACCCAAACTGATTCTATTTCTTGATTTCCTGAGCCAAGATCCTTTCTCTCTACTGTCTTTATCCCCTCCTTTATTATCAGGGCTACCCCTCCTCTTTTTCCATTTTGCCTATCTCTTCTAAAAGTTAAGTATCTGGAATATTTAGTTCCCAACCTTGGTCACTTTGCAACCACATCTCAGTAATGGCTATTAGATCAAACCTATTAATTTCTATCTGCACTGTTAATTCATCTATTTTGTTGTGAATGCTTCACGCATTCAGATATAGTGCCTTTAGCTTTGATTTATTTCTGTTTTTCCTTGATGACACCTTAGTCACTGATGCCCCATTACCTTTGTTACTTCTCTGTCCCTTCCTGACCCACTCTGCTTATTTTTACCCAAAACTCTGCTCTGCTCTAGAGCCTTGACATTTCCCTTGCTGCTTTTATATTTATATCTTTCCTGAATCCTCGCCCCTCCTTCATTAGTTGTCAATTGTTGTAACTTTATTTGAGTCAGTACATCTCTTAAGCACTATGCCTGAAGTGCAGTATTACATGTGTCAGCATATGACTTATGAGCTGCCTTCTCTGAGATGCTCCACCGTGTTAATTATAACAGTGTCACAACTGCCTACTAATATATTGCTTTTCCATCATCTTTGATCAGTCAGTCACTTATAGAGGTTCTTCTTCAAGAGCAATAACATTGACCCAAGTTTCTCACTGAATTTCCTTCAGCAACGTGCCCAGCCGCCTTGTTTTCAATCATTATAAATACAAATACTGTCACTTCTTCAAAGTTTGTATCTTGGCTGAAGAAGGTGTAAGGTTTTATTGGCCTTGGGATGGATAAAATAGTGCCATCGGCACTCCAAGTTGCAGTTAACAACTGATGTCCATCTTAAAGACTTATTATGACTTTTTTCTTGACCTTTCTATTTCTTCCCCTTTATCCAGGTGTTGTGGAGCCATTTGCCAACTGAGGCCGAGAGGGAAGGTGAACAACCTGCTCCAGGTCTTCACCACTACCACTGTTGAGCTGGCTTCCAGGACATGAGTAAAACCAGCCCGGAGACAAATCTCCCTTGAATTTTGTCTCCTACCGGTGGGCGTGCACATGTCCTCTGCCCAGTGTCTACATCAGAAATTAACAATTCACTGTGGAACACTGGACTCGACCAGGGCCTTATCATTGGAGAGTAAAATACATTGATACTTCAATGCGCTGTGCCGCCATCTTATCTCCTACTCTTTCAACTGTTGCACTTTTACGATAAATCTTCAGTCTTTCAGCTTCACTCAGTGGTTAAGAGAGTTTAACCAGTGAGTAACTAAGCCATACAGAGCAGGGCGGTCCCAGTTTTGATTGCCAATCTGTGCTGAATTAGTTGCTCTCAGCTGGGTCAACAGTACGGGTGCTTCAGTTTGGCTAAACATTCCTTTGGTAGGGCGAGGAAAATGAATCAATACTCCCACTTCTGATCACCAGCCTGTTGAAAGTGTGTAAGTATGTGCATCAGATGGCTGAAATCGCCCCCTTTACTTGAATAGTGTGCAGCATATGAACAATGGTCACTTCAGTGATGTGCTGGAGAGCTTCCACTGCCTGTGGGGCCAGACCCATCAGTGGGGGTGAAATTGGTCTTCAGCAAAAGCGAGAAACGGACGATAGCGAATCAGCAGCATGATATGAACTTGCTGCCGATTCGCTATTGCTCTCTCTGTGCTTTCGCTGAGGACCAATTTCACCGGCTGTACCTTTAAGGAGAGGGGGAGGGGAAGTGTTTATGTTAGCCAGTGCCAAGGTCTAAAGCACAGGGTGGCCAGCCAACAAGGTCTGAGAGAAAAAATACAGTATCGTCATTCATTACAGTCTCAATGTTTGAGCAATTCCCAGATACAATCTGCTCCTTCTCTGTGGTTGAAAAAGTCCTTTGAAAAATACCTTCAGATGCGATTACGGCCTGGTCATCACTCCTGAGTACTTAATGCTTTCTGTTCTTCTTATCCAACAAGTATTTTTTACATGTCTTTTAAAGTGCTCTTCTGAAATGTTTCACCTGGAGGTATGATAAAGTCTAAAGTTTTGACAGCACTTTAAAACTTGGTTGTCTTCGATCACTGAAATTGATTGAACGAACAATGAAAGTGTTGGGTTCTGCTTTGGTAGGAACATGATTAGAATGTAAAGTTTGACAGTGTATTCAAAGTTATTTTGCCAACAGCCACCACAAAGATTGGATGATGTCTTTGTAGGATAACAAATGAATTGTGACACAAAATGGATTGATGTTAAAAAAAAAGATTCTATCTAAGGAAAGACTCACATTGTGAAGTTGTAAAGGGAATTTGATATAAAGAGGTGGTCATTGATTATCCTGTTAAATTCAAATTAGGATTCATTCGATTACTTTTTTGCTCTTATCTATATTTAATATTCAAAAGTCTCACTTTGTTCTTTTTATTTAATCAGATGACTCGTATCCAGTGAGGATTCCTCGTGCAGAAACCATCCCCAGTTACAGCTCACAGCACTGACAAAAACTTCAGAAAGCTGGAACAGTTTCTAATGGCTGTGCTTCAAACTGTGGCACTGAACTTGCCCAATGAAACAAGCAAGAGGAATGCTGGGCGAAATGGACCGGGGTTTGACCGATATTTGCAATATCTTTTTTTCTTTTTTAAATTCGTACTTCCTCTTCAAGAGTTGGGGTAACTAAAAGGGAAGAAGGATTGAACTGAATGCACACTGAAAGGAAGGTTTGCTTTTTCTAAAGCAGATTTGAGCTTGTGTTCCAAGATCATTTTCAACCATGATAATCAGAAGTACTTTTGTTAAGCACTAAGTTTCAAGATTGTGCTGATTGGTCAGCAGCATTATAAAATTAACTACATTTTTTTAATTAACCATCAGTTAATCACCTGCCATTAAACCATGGCACTGTACGGACATGTGGTTGGTTATTTAGGTGCTGCTTACAGAGGATTGCAGATACTTTATTTCACTAATGCACACGGGTTCATTTTTAGGCTTTAGTAAGGTGCAATGCATCATTTTGTTGGGCTTTTCCAGGTCTGTCTGAGGTGCACAAACTTGCATTACAACGGTGTTGCTCTGGCATCTGTTATTGCTTTATGTTTTTTTTGGAACACAACACAATAATCAATCCAGCAATGGGAACTCATTTAGAGGAACAATTCATGAGGTTCAAGACTTTGCAAAGTGAACGGAATGTACAAGTAAATTGTAATAAGAAATGTGTGAAAGCTTTTTAGGTGGTTACAAGAAAATGGTTCTGGATTTGTACTATGTCTACCATTTATATATCTTTGCTTTCAGTCATTAGCTGGGCAGTTGACATGGGTATTCGTTAAAACAAGATGTAAATGCTGAATGTGACCTCACTAATTCAAAGTATTAACACCAGAATAAGGGGAATGAATATCCTAAATGTGGCAGCCATATTGAATGTGTTACTTACTAAACTGTGGGGAACCAAAATGCTGTTCACTTTTACACTAAACATATGAGTAACTATTAGTCATGTGAACAGGTTTGTTTCACAAAGGACAAGAAGAGAGATCAGAGGGACAGCAAGTGGAATTGTTTGGTGTGATAAGAAAAAAATTGCAAATACTGAAAATCTGAAATTTTGACTGCACTCTCGAAGGATTACTTTATAATCCTCTTTTAGGGTGAATTAATTCTGATTCCCAACATCTATATACGTTTCTGCTGTTTTAAGATTATTTTATTAATTTCCAGCTGTTCTGGCTGTATTTGTATTATCTTACGGCCTGCTCCAATTCTCTCGACAGAAGTCATTGCTCAAAGTTCAACACTTGACCTACCATAGTGCAACTGGAAATTTCAATTCTAATTGACCCCATGGGGGTAATTCCAACTTACCACCCCCGGGTGAGAAATGGACAGGATTGAATTAGATGCCTGTTTTACACCCCGCCTGATCTGCTGGGTGCCTGATCTGTACCCGCCTGTTTTGCGTCGGTTAAGTTAGGTTAAACGCTACCTCTTTCTGTCAGTTCTGTGAAGTACCTGGCAGAGAAGACACTATTTAATAACTAATGGAGGTCCGAGGGCGAGACCAAATTGATCAGCAGTCAGTGAAGACCTGATATCGGAAAGGTACAATGACCAATCCTACGCCTGTCTCCCCATAGTGCCCCATGATTATGTAACACTCATAGGGGTAGAATTTCATCTGAGCCAAAAACTGAGAGGCCCCAAGTTGGGCCTCAGTCCTCAGCTAAATATTCCGGGTGAGTTGCCGGTGCCTGTCGAGTCTCCAAGTAGCTCGCCCTTCAGGAGGATTGAACTTAGGCCGCTTGCCTCTGTGCAATATAAAATGTAACTGTTAATGAAACGTCATTGCATCATAACATCACCAGTCATTTGTGATTGGCATAAAATGGTTGACAGCACATTTTCGTATTTTTTGTCCCCAAAACAGAATAGTTCAGAATAGTTCTTCCATTATTTTATTTGGGACAATGCATGACCAACTCTTACAGCTTTCCTACGTGCATCGATTGCAGCTGGAACTATATTAATATTAAAATATCCAGGGTAGCTATAGAAACATCTGACTGCAACATTATCGACACTTGAAACAATACCCCCAATTTTAACCTAACCAGCCCAGCAAGAATGGGTAAGCGTTCGGGTCAGACGCCCGATTTACGCCACCCAATTACACACTGTATTGGCTTCAGTGGAGCGATAAATTAGGCAGGGTGTGAATTGGGCATCTGACCCAAACCTGCCCCGTAGTCACTGAGTGGGTTAGGTCAAAATTGGGGCTAATGAGTTACCAGCCCCGATTTTAACTCCAGGGGGATTTCCCGCTCAGGCCCAAGTTAAAATTACAGTCAGGTCTCAATAATATCATCGGGCCCCAACATGCATATATGAAGAAGGACCCTATTGGCTCTGGGCGCGTGTCCTTGCTGCCTGCTCAGGAGATCAGGTTAAAATTGCAGATGTTACAATCAATGTTCCTCTAAGGTGCACGGCGGCGCACCAATCGGGAAGTCCAGCGCAGGCCGCTCACCAGCTGTTGCTGCTGGAAAAATTTCAAGGGACTGCGCACAGGAAAAAAAAATTAGAGGGAACATTGGTTGCGATCATGGCGGCTTTCGGACAGTTAAGAACTAGGGCGATTTTAACAGCCTACCCACCAGGTTTCCGCTGAGCGAGTAGGGTTAAAATCGCCCCCACCACCTCAGAAAACAATTCCAGTTGCTCAGCTGCTCTTATATTATATTTGCTAGTTGCTATTAATTCTCTTGATAGATCACTGTGGCCCGGTATTTTTAATGGTTTCCTGTTTTTGCCAATAGAATCCCTTCCCCGAATGATCATTTCTCACTGATGCTTAAAGCCTGACTGCAATTCTGCTTACACGCAGCTCACGAATTGCCTCTTCTTCACTTGTTCCAGCAGAACACACTGCTATGGGGACTCAATTGCTAACTAGATGCTGATGACTGCCAATGCTCAGCCTGTCCAGCAACAGAACTAACCACTGGAGAGTTCCAGGAGATTGTGGCCACAGTCTCTTGAGGCTCAGCACAAGGGTTGTTCAAGTGAGATAAATATGTATCAAAGAGAGAAGAAATTGAAATCACTTGTTGTTTAATTTAGTGAGGAAATTTATGAGGAAAGACAAATAATATTTGATAAAAAGTGAAAATCTAGCAATTCTGTTATACCATATTATCTTTGATTGATTGGTGTATCGAGAAATGTGATTTTAATAATTGATTGATCAGATCAAAATGGTTTGGCACAGTGTAGCACAATTAAAAATTAACACCTCAAAAGTGCGTTTACATCTGCTGTCATGCAAATTAGCAGCAAAATGGTGTTATGGCAACATCGTTTTTGAAGCAACTGTTCCAGTGATGTAGTCTGGCTGAAAATTCCCCATGGAAGGAATAATCCCACCTTCCCTGCAAGTGAATTCTAAACAAACACAAACAGCAACTGCTCAAAAGAACACTCACTTCATATCCAGAACATATTTAAGCAGTAACAGTTGATGGGATCTGTGCTTATCAAGGGTAAGCTAAGTGATTTCTTGCGGTGATCTGTCATTGGTGAGATTATTAGAATTTACATGAGTTCCAGGACTCTACAGAATTGCACTTTTAGGCAGCAAGTCATGCCACCTGCAGCAAGTGTAGAAATTCACTGGATATGTCACACAAGTGTTGCACCATGATTTGCCCTAGTCATGGGTTTATCACACTTGAGACTGTTTCTATATGAAGAGCAATCAAGTACTAAAATGGACCCAAGTGTATGATCGACACAGCACTTTGAAATCATGGTTGCCATTGGATTATGAGGCTCTGCATTTTGCTTATTTGAAGTAATAATTTTGAAACTATTTCCTGTTGTTTCTGTTGCTTTGATGCAGAACAATGAAAATATCGAATGAACCTGAACCTATCTACCCATTTACAGACAGTCTGTGCTAATCTGAATCCACCTTCACCCTTACTAGTAATGCAATGTTAATAATTCCTTGAGAGTTATTCACGTAATATTACCATCTTGATCTCGTAAGATTCCTGTTATTAATAGTATTTTGTATTCAAGGTATTGTGCATACTAATAAACCATTTAAATGAGGAAGATATACCTTCAATACACATTCACAGCACCATCAACCTGCAGTGACATAATTAGTGCACTAGGATTAATGAACATAAAAAATTACACATCTATGTTTACAGTGTTTCTAACTAGCACCAGAAGAAAGCTTGTCCTTCCCGACTATTTTTTACTTTACTTAAAAATTCTGATTTTTAAATTATTTTCAGAAGGATTATTCACCCCTCTAGCAGATTTCATTGAGTTCGATTGGTCATATTTATATATAAAAATGTTGTACCGAGTACACATTTTGTCCATTATATTGCATCATCGCACCTGTACATATGCAAATTTCCGTGTCACGCTTGCATCTGATTGGCTTTAATGTTTTGTATTCATAAAACAGTAGCAAATTGGAATTGAAGATGTAGGGAATGTACGAGGACAGTAAGTAGAAAAAATACCAATGAGGAATCACTATGGACATTTAAAAAGAATGAACGAAGCATAAGCAGTCAGCAAAATCTACCAATAAAAGAAAGGATAAGCAGACTCATTCGAATAGTTCCACATTTTTTTGAAAGTTCTTTTGGCCTTCATCTTATTTTCTCCATTAATGTTACCTATACAATAGTGTTTTCTGTGTTTGAATTGTCCAAATCAAAATTTTCTGCCATAGGCCTGTGCCTATGTAAGAAGCCTGAGTCTGGAGTTCATGTAGGTTCCCAGATGATCACTGTCAACTGAAGAGACTCAAGTTCAACAGCTGCAATACCAGCATGCACATAGCTGTGCATACAATTTCTACAAAGTATTATGATTGATAGTAAAACTTGCCACTCACAGGGGTTGCTAGGACTTGCTGTTTATAAGTCCCATTCCCTCCAATGAAAAATTGCTGAAAATAACCCCCCCCCCCACCGTACAGGGAAACTATTTTTAAGCTGTAAAGTAACCAGAATTGTTTTCCTTGTATAAAATATTAAAGGTAAGATATAAAAAATGAGCTAGACCTTTTCCCTATAGTAAATTTCCTGAAAAACACAATGCAGTTTATTATATTCATGGGAGTTGTTACAAACCGGATAAAGAATGACATTTTTAACAATAGAAAATTTCAAATTAGAATCTTTATATTTTTTAATGTATTCTAAATGGTCATCGCCATTCTTTCATATGTTTATACTGAGAATTCAATGAGAAAAGGCAGCAACTTCTGAAAGGACTGTATCATTGTTCAAGTTTGGAGAGAGGTTCTGAATAAACATCCTGAATTTAAAATGTATTATTAACACGGTTCTGCTTCAGTACCATTGCAGGTATTTAGTACAGAAAGAACGACCTGCATTAACATGGCACCTTTCATGACCTCAGGACATCCCAAAGCGCTTTACAGCCAATGAAGTACTTTTTTTTTAGAATTATATTCACTGTTGTAATGTGGGATAGAGAAGGAAAGATGTAATTAAGCTAAACTTTTTATATATTTCTTATCCTTTTCCATAAAAAAGCCATGCCCTAAATAGATGGATAGTAAAGAGCTGCTGTCCTATGTTACATGCAGATATTTATTTCTATAACTATGGTATTTACTTATCTTACAGTGGGTGAGGAAAACACTATTTTTCACTAACTAATGAAAACAACTAATACTTCATTGTTTTTGGGGCGATCTTTGCCAAACTTCTTCCCAAGTTCTTTCATTGGAGATGAGCACCTCCATCCATTGTAACAGCATAATCACCTGCTCATCATAATCACTTACTCATCCTAAGCAATGTCGTGGGAGATCTGCCTGTATTTATAATATGCAAACTTTACCTATGCATGCACTTCCTGCCTGTCACACACCAGGTATCACACTTCCTGTGTCACACCTTAGCCATCACACGTGTGATGTGCAAAATTCATTGTACTACCTGCACTGACTGGCTCAAATTGTGTATTCACATATCAAAGTCAAATTACAATTGAACAGGTAGACACCATGCCAATTAAATATAAGAAAGCAGATAGCTGAACTTCCCGTGAAAACTGAAGATTTATAAAAATAATCAGCCCTGAATGATCAATCAGGAGAATTACCAATAAATGAAAGGAAGAGGTGAACAAATCAAATTGACCAAATTACTTTATGGAAACATAAAATGGTAATTTTCCCCCTGAGCCTGCCAAGAAAACTGGTTCAAAATAAGGTTTGTAACATAATAAGAGTAAAGAAAATTATATGTAACATGATTACATTTACCTATAAAATTGACCTTTATGTCTTTTAGTATCTTCATTAATGTTTTCGTACAGTGGTCTTAGTTTCTGTCCAAATCCCAGGGTTGCAATTGATAATTCCTCCCATCGCTATCACTCTGTCGTCTGAAGAGAGTTAAACCAAATATAGCTGACTGACAGTTGGCAGGGAGAATATCCCACGAAACATCACTATGAATCTCTTAATCCAATGTAAGCATTCATTTTCTCAGCTTGTAGTAGTATTCATTTGTATGTTTTTGAAAGTGATTTCAAAGTAATCTGGATAAAGTATTTCAAAGGTTTTGAGATAAAAACATTTACATGAATGCTGTTAGTGTGTTTATATTTTACTCAAGGTGGGGAGGCAGTCTCATGAGAATGCCAGACACATACACGCAGGGTATAATTAACATCAGTGCTTTGTTTGCATACACAATTGAAAAATTATTATTTAAAGATACTGAGAATGTGAACAGAACGATTGCAGATAAAACACTCCTTTTCCTCAATGCAAAAGCGATTCGTCCTGGTATGACTGGATTTCTTACTCTTTGTTTTCACAAAGGATTTGAATTACAAGTTGAATTTGGGTTTATAAGTAAAGTTCAGAGAAAGGCTACATCTCCGAGATATGCAAGTTACAAAGAGAAGGTCGGGGTGGGGGAATTCCAAAATGTTGTTAAATTAGAAATATTTGATTATGTAGCTGTGCAAGCAGTTAATTCATCCAGCTCAGTGCTTAAGGGAAAACAACTTCTTTGAGCAAATATGTTTCACAACTGCTCCCAGACCCTGAACCACGCCCCCCCCCCCCCCCCCCCAAATCCAGTATTTTCACACCCAGACCATTCCCTCACCCATTGCTGCCAGACCCTAGGACTCTGTCAAGCTCTTGAAATAGACACCAGGCATTCCCCCATGAGGGAAACCCAACATTGCACGCCCATTAGTTATACCAAATGTCAGGCTTTCTCTTTACAGTGTGGTTAAAGCACACTAAGAAAGAATGAACTTGCATTTATATAGCGCCTTTCATGACCTCAGGATATCCCAAAGTGCTTTACAACCAATGAAGTACTTTTGAAGTATTGCCACTGTTGTAATGTTGGGAAATGCAGCAACTAATTTGCTCAAAGCAACGTCCCACAAACAGCAATGTGATAATGACCAAATGATCTGTTTTTTTTAGTGATGTTGGTTGAGGGATAAATATTGGCCAGGACACCATGGAGAATTCCTCTGCTCTTCTTTGAAGAGTGGCTATGGGATATTTTACATCAACTGAGAGGGCACACGGGGGTCTAGGTTTAATATCTCATCTGAAAGATAGCACCTCCAACAGTGCAGCACTCCCTCAGTACTGCATTTAAGTGCCAGCCTAGGTCATGTTCTTAAGTCTCTGAAGTGGGGCTTGAACTCGTACCTTCTGACGCAGAAGCAAGTGTGCTACCAACTGAGCCACAGCTATTAAACTTCATGACCACCCCTCAATGCTACTAAGCCCAGGTTTCCCCTATCTGGGGTTGCTGAACCTAAGCACACTCACTGTAAGTGCTACAAAACTCCCAAGAATGTCCTGTTTTAATGTTACACCCCGTTAGACCCCAGCCACACTGGGAAAGCTGAAGACCTCTTCCCTTAGTACTTCCAGACTCTAGTACCCCACTCCAATTCTACCAAGCTCCAAGACCACCCTTGGTGCTAACAAAACCCATGACTTTGTCCGCAGTGGTGCTAAATCCCATGAACCCTTCCTCAACAGAGTTAATAAAAGCCACATACCTACCTCTAACCTCATACATCTTGTCTGCCATCTTGCTTTATATGTTAAGTTTTTTAAAAAAGGTAAGAGATGGAAATTAAGTTCATAGATAGAAGAACGTATAATAATGAAGGCCACTGATAAACAGTTTTCATGGAAAACATGGTAGAATTGTGGAATTCGATTCCCAAAAAAACAGTAAAAATTTCAAAATACCATGGAATGAAAAAGTAATTTGATTTATTCAGTCTCTGTAAATACGTGGCCCTGATAATGCAAGGCATTAAACCTTTATTGTTATAAAACCGCATATGCACCGACTCACTGAAAGCAACACTATCGGAGTTCCACTACTGTGTAGACATAGCAGATCCTGGAGCCTAAAATTTACAGGTACTAACAATTGCCTGGATTCCCACAGGGAATAGTTCAGTAATGCATTTAAAATGATGGGCAACATTAGCAGCTAAATGTAGCGAGGCCCAGAATCCGCAATCTGTTGCCATAAAGATGGCAACACAGGAAGTTGCGCGCCTGACTCTGTTGGGATTCCCTGATTTAGGCAGTTTAACTAAAGTTGGAGAGTGAAGCTGGGAGGGGGGAGCTGTAGTCGGTGGAGAAAAGTGCTGACAGCGCTGTACAATGAAGGCAGATTACAACAAAAATGGTCCCTTTTCCAGTCAGGAGGCTGAAAGTGGCCAAAGAGCTCGGTGAGGCCGGGGACGGAGAGGTTCTGCAGAATTTAATGGCATGACCTTATTATCGTTTTTTATTCCATTTCCTGCCAGTCAAATCGACAGGCTGGCTGGTTGGGAAAATGAGCGGCAGGAGGCCTCAGCCGAGGACCCTCGGGGATGGTCCCAGGCAATCGGATCGCGGGGCAGGCTGGAGATTGGGGCTTGGGGGGGTTAGGCCATGATCGCAGGAGGAGGAGGAGAGAGAAAGGTTATCGAGGCGTGGGGGTGTGGGTACGATTGCGGCAGGGGCTGGAGAGAGGCCGCGATTGGCTTGGGAAGGCCGCAGGCTTGCTTGAGGGCCTGGGGGGAGCACTCCTGCTCATCCTGGCACACAAGGAGTGCTATAAAAGGCACTTACCTCCTGGAGCATGCAGCTCCCGCCTCCCTTTCGCTGCCGTGTTTCCCGAGCTTTGGGAAACCCAGCTGGCAGCAGTCGAATTTAAAGCTCCCAGTTGTACTGTGGGAGCCTGATTTAAGTATGTTAATAAAGTGTCCGCCTCTCCAAGATAGGACACTCGCATGGCACGCTACCCACTGCCATAAAAATGGCAGCAGCTGCGTACACGTTGAGTTGCCCTGTTTTTCAGGGTTAACCAACCCCCCCTCCCCTCCGACCTACTCCCACCCATCATGGGGGCTTTAATTGAGTTGCAATGATGCATTTTATGTTATGTTTAAAAAAAAAAAGGATCTCTAATACCCCCAAATGATCTGCACATCAATGAATCTCAAGATCCACAACACTTTTTTTGCACTATTACAAAGCTAAATGTTTGGTCACCGATCCTATCTTTGGTAGTTACAGGCTGTGAGTATTTTATACCAGAAGAGTGCAGTGCAGGAGCAGTAAAGTTAGTTCAGTGCTGCTTGCTGAAGAATCTTCTATAGCCAGTGACAGTTGGTAAGTTAACACCCACAGGAAAAACATTGCATGCCCTTGTTACAACCTCTGTCAGCTAATAAAGAATAAGCACCACTTACATAGCAGCCACTATGAGTTATTGCTATATGTAAACACACTGTGTATTTAACAATAAAAAGAGAAAAAATATGGTTACCATTTATGAAAAAGAGGATCTATTTTAATACATTAACACTTTCTGATTTCAGTATTATCAATCTTCAAATTTTTAAGAAAACTATATATTTGTGTTCTAGAGTTTTGCTGTTTGAGATGAATTTGAAGTAGGGTAGACATCCTGGTGTGACTGTTTGATACTTTGATTATATGTAAAAAAAAAAAGTTTGAGTCTTTGTTTTACTGTTATATGTCAAATTCACAATTTTTAGAGACAGTTATGTTGGTCTGTGTTGTTTATATTTCAACGCGTGTATTCTTTGTTACTCTCTTGTCTGTATTTCAATGCAATCTAACATTATAACATTCAACATTCTTTTTACCCTTGTCAAGTGTTTCATACAACAGCCTAGGACAATCCATCAGTCCAGTATTGCTGGACAGCACTAGTTAAAGATGGAGGAAGGTACTGACTTTATGCACCTGAATGTATTACTTAAATTGGTTATCCTGAAATGGGCAATAAATCTAACACAAGATATAAAGCAGAATTTTATTATTTTTATGATGCCATCCTATTGATTTAGTGGCATGAAAGTTCCAAGTTCATTATTTTTGCCTTGTCAAAAAAAAACCTTTCCTCCATCCCACAGTAGCCCCAGGTTATTGGTGGACCACCACTAGAGAGACGGGAACATAAACAGACTCTTTGATGTAGCATGTCAAGTGCTGTCAGCACCCTGGGCCCTGATTAGCCTGCTTTAGGGATGGTGATGTAGCAGAAGTGCTTCATCACTACTTCCCAGTGTTGCTTGGCTTAAAAAAAAGCCATGTCAGCATAAAGAGCCCTACTCCAGTTGTGGCTGGAATACCAAGTGGTATTTTGTAATAACTTGTCTCAACTTGCACCGTGGTTGTGCACTTGGCACGATCAGGAGGGGAGAGTAGAAAGGAAGTTGCCCTGTTAAATGTTGCAAGAAAGTGTTGCCATTTCTGCTGGATATTCTGGCACTGTAATGGTGCCCATGGCACAAAACAATGCTGCTGATTGATTGACTCTGTTAAACGGTCACTTTGCATTTACGCTGACTGATTTACTACTACTTAAATGTTAAAATGCCTGTCAAAAAGGTCCCAACATATGGGCTACTATCTGTAAACAAATAAAACTATTTTCTGCTAAATCTGCTCCATACTTGGAAACCGTCACTCAGTCACTGCAGCTTCCAGCTATTGTATACACACAGAAGTAGCAAAGAAAATGATCTTTAAGATTTTTGTAATCGCAAAAAAAGATGGTAAATGTTCTTTACTGGTGATTGTGAAGCATAGCCATTACAACAGGCCATTTCTCCATCATTAAAATAACTACTTTTGTCAAAATGCTGTTTGAAAGCTTGTGACTTGAGTTACTGATGTGGTGGGTAAGTGAACAGAAATGACCAGTATGGCCAAACCAACAGCTCAACTGAAGAGTTTATAATGACTACGACATGGGGGGAGATCTATAGGTACATAATTGAGACTCGGGTTTGGACCAACATGATTGTATCTAGTGTGATAATGCTCTCGCAGTGCTTGTTATTGTTCAGTGATAATCTCATATAGTTTCCAAATCTGCATATGAATGTAATAAGATCACTGGGCCTGTAAATAATCTAGTTCTCTGAATTCAGGGCTGCTTAAGTCAAATTATCTGATGATTTAAATTTTCAGCACTAATTAATTCAAACTATTGGATCATTCAAATGTTTAGTGCAAAAAAAATCACTGAATCATTAGCAGTAGATTGGACAGCAAATTTGACAATTGCCGACTCGTAATGCAGCATTTAAATCACCTAACTCTGATATTATAGAGCAAAATAGCACGACCACTTTTGTTCAACTTTTACCACAGTAATATAAATACTGTGGTGGAAAGATGAAAGCAGTTCGGAAAACTAACTTGGTAGTTTAGTTCTTTATTGATGTTATGTTATACTTTTAAAGATATTGCAAATATTCCTCAGGAGAACAGCCTTTTTTTCTCCTTTGTGTGGTACCACTTTTCTAACAGCAGATGTCACTTGTGCTCTTTGCTCACGAGAGCATGCCAGCGCTTGCACACAGTCACGAGGTTATACATTTATTCCAGTCACCAACGAAAGTGAGAAAGCCATTGCGAATGCTAAACACCTTTGTGACTCTCAGTGACTTCACTCACATTAGTGACATAAGGCAAATTAGCTATAAGAGGGATTAAGAATTCCTCTGGTTGCCATGCGCAGTGATACTGTAAATTGTGTTTGCAAAGATTTATTTTATTCAGTACTTGGAGTGATATTGTAAATTTTTTCGAGAAAGTGTTTGATTTCACTAGAAATACCAAACACAGCAAACCTTTGCATACACACTTATGACATCACAACACCTAGCGACCACTGAGATTCTTGCTCCATAGTGTACAACATACCAGAATTGATTTGGGACTTCATCTTGGCTGAACAAAGCAGTGGTTTATGAACCCTCAACTATCTAAGGTATAGCTTTACTTCATCTAAAGACACTGCTGAACAAGATCTGCACCAAAAACAGTGAACCCTGGGTTGAAAGTCAAATGAGTTGGCAATTTAAAATGCAGTTGCACATAGGTGACACATTGGGCTGGATTTTGATACTGGGGCGGGTTGGGGTCGTGTCATCCACTTTTCGTGTTATCCACCCGACTGCAATTGGATGTGGGAGATTGATGCGATTTTCACCTAATTGGGCAATTGAGTTCCAGCATGTGGGGACCCATGACCCAATTAGTGTTTTCAGTCTGAAAGTCGCCTCTGATGATGTCATCATTGCTGCTGCATTGAAGGTCTGCAGAGACTGCCTGGCCTTTGCTGTGAGAGGACCTGGATGCAAAATGAGCAGCAGCAGCCCTAAGTTTGCTCCCAGATATTTTTGCACCACCACTCCCAGATATGTCTCCCATCCACCACCACACCCAGATATGTCATCCATCCAGCCTGCCTGCCTGCTAGACAGTCAGCTATCCAAATGTGCTCCCGCCAGGTTTCACATTCGTGGTTCAGAACAGGCGTGCTTCACGTAGAAAAAGGGTTAAAATCACAAAGGCCTTTCAAAATGGCATTATAGAGGCAATTTAGTGCTTGTTAAGGGCCTTAACATCCTATCCCGCCTCTTAGAGGCGGGAGGGAGTCGGGACCAGCAGACATGATTTAATGAAAATTGCGTGGAGGCGGGATGGAGGCGGGCTTGTGCCCGCCCGCCAGTTTTCGCAATTTTAACCCCCCACACACCTCCAAACCCACCTCCACGGGTCAATGAAATTCCAGCCCATTGTGTCCATTTTCTAGAAGTTTGTCCAAATACTGAATACACTTTATTTTCATTTTAAAAGTTATGCTACTATAAGTACACTGCATATTTCTGAATTATAGATACAATGGCCCAAAACTTACTGTGGCAGGCCAAAGAATGGAACCCACTGTTAGTTAGACTTGCCGTTGCCCATTTAATGTCAACAATGGCTCGGAATTTGCGGTTGTAATGAGGGCAAAACTGTCAGCGTTCAACATATTTACAACTGTGAAACTGACAGCAACTTCTGGCGTCCGCACATGTGCAGTTAAGCGCGGAAATCCAGAAGTTGATGTCCATCATTCCCTGCTCCTCCACAAGGTGTGGAGTTGAACTTGCCACAATGGGCAATCAACTGAAATCACTGAACTGACAAGCACTTCAGCTTTTATATTCAAATATTGCTGCTAAAAAAAAACCAAAAAGTTAAACCTTGTTCAATGAGGTGTAACTGGGTTTTTTAATGACGTACTGTCTCATATCTACTGCTAAACAAACATTCTGGCCCTGAAAAACTAATTTTATATTTGTAGACTGTCAAATGTTTCCATTATGATAATTCCATGGTTTTTAATATAATTTATTTTATTTGTTTTATCATATTTCAACTCCTACCTTAATCCCATGTGTATGTCCAAATCTTTATTGTGCTCTCTGTAAAATTATTTAAAAAGTCAGTGCATTTTACTTCCTGGTTTGCTGTCTGAGAGAATTCTTCAATGTGATTGACTGCTTAGCCAGCTTGATGACATCACTGTTGCTGGATGCTGGAGATCCCCTCGACTTGGTGCCATATTCAAATTAATATTGGGAGAGGTGAAATCCACGCCACAGAGATTGCTAGATCTTTGTGGGCAGCTTTTATTGAAGTCAGCAGTGAGCACTGTCACTTCGCCGCTGACCAAAAGAGACGAAGAAAAAGTTAAAGAAAAATTTATATTAAAAAAAATTGTTTTTAAATTTCCAACAGCAATTAAAACCCTGAAGGAACAAGACTCCACGCTTGTAATAGTTAATTTTCAGTGCCAGAGAGGTTGACTGGCAGTAATTAACACTTATCACGTTGTTAAAAGGGTACTTAGACTTGAAATTACCGAGATGCCGTTTCCACAAAGCTCACAGCAAAGCGGCGCATCTCCGACAGCTACTTTTTGATTTCCGCATTTAATCGTGCATTTGCCAACGCCTGAAGTTGCTATACCGTTTGCGCAGAAATAATGACGAGCGCCATTAGCCTTACCATTATGTTGATAGCAAATTCTGGCCCAATGTAATCTAGTATGTTTGGTTCTGGTACGGAATCTTCCTGTAGTCTCCAAGAGGAAAATCTAACGCTTTAACTACTCTCTATTTTCAGGTAAGTATTTTGGTCTGATGAATGACACTGGCTCCTTACTCCTCATTACTTTTTGTTCAGATAAGCTCATCAGTACCAATAAAAAATGTAAGTGGCATTTGGATGCTGGAGAGAGAATGGGACAGGCCGCTCTCAACTAACAGAAAATGTTGTTTTAAATAAAGTTTTAGCCGTAGGATCATTTTTAATGTTTGGTTCCCATTGGTCGCAGTTATACTGTATCCAGTGCAAAGCTGTGTTAGAATGCTACCACAAGCTGAGTCTCGCACCACTTGCCAAAGTTCAATGTGCTACCACTTCAGCAAATTTATCCCACAGTTATACTGCAGTTTTGTGTTACATCGGCACAAACTCTACAGTATAACTGGACCACATAAATTTGAATTTCCCCTTTGCTGAATGTATGGCCGTACACATTTGTTTGCCAGTTTCCCATTCCCGTTTTATTGGGATACAATTCCACAGCCACTAGTCAGCCTCAATCATGTGGTCACTATTCATGTGTGTGCTTTGACAGTGAATGTCAGCCAGCTATTTGACTGTGGGGGGCATTACAATCAAGCTGAATCCTGTCCCCGCACGTGTGCACTTCCAGAAGGGTGTCGCTGGATAGGGAACCAGAGTTTATTTTCTTTTCCCTAACCCAGAGATGCTGAGGCCAACTGTAGCTCCCTTATTGCTACTTTGGTTGCGATCAGGTAAGTCAGCAAAGTCTGGGATTGAACTTTGCTGTTTCTGGTCTGTACTCACTGAATAAACTCCCTGAGCCATTGGGGAGCTCTCTGCTCTTGCACTTTAATATAACACATTTACTGCTCTTACTCTCCAAATCTTTCATCTGTTCTCACAATAGACTTAAGAGTTTCATCATTTCAGGGACAACAGAGACCTGAATATGGACAACTGTGGGCCGTCAGACATTTAATCATTTTATATTGAGCTGGCTATCAGCTACCTATAGCACCAGATACCTTTTTGCACCAGTTCAGGTCTTTTTTATGGTTAATTGTATAGTAGTAACATTTTTAAAGTTTGTTACAACATTAATATAGTATTCCAAAGCTACACAATCGTTTACTGCACTGTTTACTTATATATTAACTGTATACTTATCAATAGCTACACATTATAACTAGCATACTGTACTCATTGCTGTGTACTGAATTTTGGTTTACATTTTGCTGAAAAAAAATGCTTCATTTCCCCTCCAGAAACTCTTGTATTTTTTCAACAAAAGGCATTACACGAGGGACCTATACAGTAGAAGAAAACTACATTGAATGTGATGTGCATGCAATTTTTATTTTCATCATGTGTACTTTCAGCCTAGACTTTTAACTTTAATAAATCAATATAGTTTTACGTGATTGATAGAGGCCCTTTCTCTTTGAATTACTTGTGGCTGTTATAAACAATCAAAACCAAATCAGAAAGAGAGGAAAAACAAAGTGAGCTGGGTATACCAATCCAACTATGAGACTCTTCTAAAATTACAGTATATAACATATGGCAGGTTATTCCTCACTGCTTATTATGTTGTGCATTTATATTCCCTTACAGCATGCATCATTCACTGTACAAGATGGACATTCTTGGTCAATATTTTTCTGTAATCAACCAATAGCATTGTGTTATAACAACCCAAGGTGACTCACCTAACAGTCTTCCATCTTGCACTAAGTCGTGCTTATCTTAATGACCTCAATATGAAGTACCCCAGGGCAGTAGTAATACCCCCTCTACCCTATCCCAACCATAGGCTTCATCCCCAGCTTCAGAAGAGAAAACCCTTACTGTACCAGCTTGGATTTTTTTGTCCAGCTTATACAATGGGCTCTACCCACTAGAACTAGGTTGAAATTGGTTAACCTCATTTTACATGGGACCCTTAACTGGATTTGAACTTAGATTCTAGTAGTCATTGCATCACTTAGCCCTTTTAGCTTTCTATTATATTATCTAGATCTACATACAAGTTCACGGCCATGGCTTTAAAAAAAAATCTTTCACTTTTTTGAGGTAAAATAAATACTGTAAAGATTCACTTTTTTCTACTGTCTCGCAAATCCCCAAGACAATCTATTTTGGTAAAGTTATCCGATATCCAAGAATGCTACATTTCTGTTTCAATTCTGGGCAATCACAATTATAAGGGTGAAAATGAAGGGCACTATTGAACTTCAGTGAACTTTGTAATGAAAAAGTTGGCAGGACACCCTTCAAATACTAAAATACAGTATATTGTGTTTGTTGTTTTTTTACACCATCGTTTTAGCCATGTGCTTTTAGCTCACATTACATTCTACAAAGTTTAGAAAGCATTTACAGCACAGAAACAGGCCATTTGGCCCAACAGGTCCATGCCGGTGTTTATGCTCCACACGAGCCTCCTCCCACCCCTCTTCATCTAATCGCATCAACATATCCTTCTATTCCTTTCTCCCTCATGTGCTTATCTAGCTTCTCCTTTAATGCATCTATGCTATTCGCCTCAGCTACTCCCTGTGGTAGCAAGTTTCCACATTCAAACCACTCTCTTGGTAAAGAGGTTTCTCCAGAGCTTCTAAGCTTCTTCCTGCCTCAATCACCTTGCTGATTGCCTTCATCATAAAATATGGCATTATACTAATAGAATAGCTGTGTCATGTTACATGAAATAGCATCAAACTACAGTCAGACCTACTGTACAACAGTATGATCAGATTAAGTAAAAGAGTTAAGGATCCCATTACTTTTTAAAGGCATTTGGACGATATAATGGGAAAAATAAACTTTATTTATGAAGTAGAAATGTGTCAATCTTTTATTTTTCTGTGGTTATTTAATGCTTGTTAAGTATTCAATATTTTATAAATGTGTGGGTTGATGTAGCTACACTGCTACCTTGAAGATTTGACCTTAATGTTGGGTTAAATCCTAACTCACCTCCTGAAGATAAGCTCCACTAAGTTTTTCCTCAGAATTGCATTCAACCATGGATTACTGACTGGATTGTCTTCCACTAAATATCATATGGAGGATAATGGATACCTGGAAATGATTATAAGATGCGAATCACATTGAGCAGTCCTGACGACATCATCAACCATGACCCAATGCCCGAGTTGGGAGCACAGACCTGAAATCATCGAGATACTTGGGCAAGGTTCATTTAAGTGTTCTAGTTCCATTTTAGGGTAAGTTAATGGTCAACACAGGCATTTGGAAGGTCAATGATGACCAGCTACTCGCAATCACGCGTGCATATGTTTCATAATGAAGGATGAACAACAGAGTCACTGCAAGTTTAGTCAACAATTCATAACTAGGGAATAACACAGTTAATCCATACTTTTTAATAGAAGATTGTTGGTGACCAGAATTGCATCGAGATGGATTGAGCATATGATACAGGTGCAAATGCACATTGCTTTATTTTTGAATCATATATCATGACTTCTAACTGCTTTGTAACCCTACAGGTTGTCTGTTTAGATTGACTGGGTAATCTTGTTCCACTTCACAATTATAACAGTACTTTAAAACTAAACACCATAATGCTATTTAAAATATGTGCTCTCACTGTTAATTACAATAACCGAAGACTACTGAAGAACAAGAAAACACAATGGGGCCCAATAAGCCTGTCCCTTTTTGGCTGATTGAAATACTGTCACTTTTTAATACATTTTCAATTAACCCTTCACCATCAGGGAAGAATGCGTTTGTTTACTATTTGTAACAAAATTACAATCACAAAAACTTTGCCACAGCTAGTGAACAGAGGAAAATAGTTCCGGCCCAGTTCAGGTGCAGCCCATCCCAACAGTACAGCTCCTTCCTGTCCCAGTACTGGTGCCAGTGTCCCATGAAATGTTTCCCCTCCTTCCCACACCAGTGTTTAGGCCACATATTTATTTTACTGATCTGTTTTTTCCTATGTTCATCAGCACATGGCTCTGGTCGTGTCCGGAAATTACTAACCTCATGGTCCTGCTTTTTAATTTAGCTCCGATACTCCCGTCGCAAGACTTCCTCCTTGTTCTTTCCTATGTCATTGGTACTGACGTGGACAACTGGTCCACCCCCCATCCTTTGCAAGTTCATTTCCAACTGCTTCGAGATATTCCTTACCCTGGCACCTGGATAGGCAACACACCCTCCTGACTCTCAATCGCAACGGCAAAGGATACCCTTTATTCCCCTAATTACCAAATTCTCCATAACTTCACCTTTCTATTCTGCTGTTCTTCCCCTTGGACTGACTCCTGCTGCATGGTGCCTTGATTAACATTCAAGCCATCCTCCCCGCAGCCTTTGATTTATGACAATTTTTAAAAGTAAAAAAAATCAAATACTTTGCATAAAATGTTCTTCAACTTGATCCTTCCTCTTTAATTACCGAGACTACTTGAATGTTTAGAAGCCGATTAAAATTTGTGTCACAACTTCTCAGCACAAATGTATCATCGTTTCACGGACTTAATACCAGCCAGCCTACTGGTATTCAGCGCTGTTAAGGTGCCTTTACCTTGATGGAGTGTTGTTGACTGCAGATGTGCAGTTCTCGCACCTTCAGTGATGACACATAAATGACCCAACCTCTGTAGAGCCGATGGCGATGGGTGTTAACATCCAACTGTTAGTCAACCTCCTTCCTTCTGTGGTTCACAATGACTCGCTTCAATTAAGCAGGAGACACTTGATGGTGGAGTTTATGGAACAGACTTTATTCATATACAGCATAGGTAATCGGTCTAACTGTACAAAGGAGAGTGGCTTTCGGTTTCTAGTTCTATCTTTCGAGCCCTCCGAAGAACTGTTGAAAACCATGCTCCTTTATAGACCTTATTTTGCCTACACCAAAGACACATGTCACAGATAAAACCTCACATACATAGTATCTGTTCCTGAATCCTTTGAAAACAGTCTATTTACAGAAGCAGTTGAAATTGTTTACTTCAAAGATACTTTTCTCTAACAAATCCTCCTGACTTAACTGTTCTCAAATTCTTTGAAGAATAGGCTTTATTAACCGTTATATTTCTGTATTATAGTGAATAGATCCCTCTACCTATGTTTATTACTCTAGCCACAAAAGTTACACCGTAATCACTCATGGTTGATGTCATTACTGTCACTTATTTCCTTGCACAAGCACTTCTCATATATAACACTCAGGCACAGAAGACAAGCCATGCTTTCTTCTCATGACACTTCAAAGTCATCCTGTTTATCTTGAAAAGCCTTTTGCTCTAAGATACAAGGAAGTTTGATTATTAACCCTCAACTCACCAAGATGCCCAATCTTCCAACATTCGATGGAATCTGGAACTGTACCCATGGATTGGAGGGTAGCTAATGTTACCCCACTATTCAAAAAGGGTGGTAGAGAGAAAGCGGGGAATTACAGACCGGTAAGCCTGACATCGGTAGTGGGGAAAATGCTAGAGTCCATTATAAAGGATGTAATAGCTGAGCACTTGAAAAACAGTGACAGGATCGGACAAAGTCAACATGGATTTACAAAAGGTAAATCGTGCTTGACTAATCAACTGGAATTTTTTGAGGATGTAACTGGGAAAATAGACAAGGGAGAACCAGTAGATGTGGTGTATTTGGACTTTCAAAAGGCTTTCGATAAGGTCCTGCATAAGAAATTAGCGTGTAAAGTTAAGGCACATGGGATTGGGGGCAAGGTATTGACTTGGATAGAGAACTGGTTGGCGGACAGAAAGCAGAGAGTAGGAATTAATGGGTCTTTTTCCGAGTGGTAAGCAGTGACTATTGGGGTACCGCAGGGATCGGTCCTTGGACCCCAGCTATTCACAATATACATTAATGATCTAGATAAGGGAACTAAATGTAATATCTCTAAGTTTGCAGATGACACAAAGCTGGGTGGGAGTGTGTGCTGCGAGAAGGATACCGAAAAACTCCAGGATGATTTGGACAGGTTGGGTAAGTGGGCAGAAGCGTGGCAGATGCAATATAACGTGGATAAATGCGAGGTTATCCACTTTGGTGTCAAAAACAGAAAGGCAAACTATTATCTGAATGGCAATAGATTGGGAGAAGGGGAAGTGCAACGAGACCTGGGTGTCCTTGTGCACCAGTCGCTCAAGGTAAGCATGCAGGTGCAGCAGGCGGTGAAGAAGGCAAATGGTATGTTGGCCTTCATAGCGAAAGGGTTTGAGTATAGGAACAGGGATGTCCTGCTGCAGTTGTACAGGGCCTTGGTGAGACCACACCTTGAGTACTGTGTGCAGTTTTGGTCGCCTTATTGGAGGAAGGATGTTTTTGCCATGGAAGGAGTTCAGCGAAGATTCACAAGGCTGATACCTGGGATGGCAGGAATGACATATGAGGAGAGATTGGGTCGATTGGGCTTGTACTCGCTGGAGTATAGAAGAATGAGAGGGGATCTCATCGAAACATATAAAATTCTGACCGGTCTGGACAAACTAGATGCAGGAAGAATGTTCCCGATGGTCGGAGAGTCCAGAACCAGGGGTCATAATCTAAGGATAAGAGGTAAGCCATTTAGGACAGAAATGAGGAAGAATTTCTTCACCCAGAGAGTGGTGAACCTATGGAATTCTCTACCACAGAAGGTAGTTGAGGCCAGGTCATTAAATATATTGGCCCAGAAATTTGACTCGGAGTCTTGCCGCGGGCGTAAGGATCCCCCGCGATATCACACTCCGCGCCGGCCGTTGTGTTTCGGGCCCACACGAACTTCAGCTCCTGGGCCTCTCCCTGGTGCCGGCGCGCAGTGTGTGCGTGTCCCAGAGGCGCAGTTAGTTCGATGCGACCTCTGGGATCACGTGCGGCATGGAGAGCCAATGGCAGCACACCATCTTTCATTCATAGCTTTGACAGGAGAACTGTCAAAACTATGAATACAAATCGCCCCCAAAAGAACAGCTAAACCTCAAATAATTTTTTTTTAAAAACCATCACATTAATAAAATAACTATAGTTAAATAAATTAACCACTTTAAACAAAAATTTAAATTTTTGAAAAAATTTAAATTTTTTAAAAGTTATAAAAATAAACTTACCTTTCTTTAAAGTCTCTAAAAAAGATAAACCTGTTGAAAAAAATTAAAAATACTTAATTAACTACGTACCTTGTTAAAAGAGGGTCTTACGCCTCCTTTCTACATGTGTAAAATCTTCCATACTTACCTTCGCGTTGAAACCTGATAAAAAACCTAAGTGTGCTGCGTGCGCACAGCCTGTAGTGCGCACGCGGTTCACTTAGGAACCACCCCCTTTGCCATACCCGAAGTGCCGGTTTCCCGCGCATGCGCAGTGCATGCAGGAAACCGGCACTTCAGGACTGAATACGCGAGAGTGCACAGTTTGTACTCTCCCGTATTCAGCCGAATTTTTGGGCCATTATAGAATGAGTTAGATATATTTCTTAAAGCTAAAGGTATCAAGGGATATGGGGAGAAGGCAGGTACAGGGTACTGAGTTTGGATGATCAGCCATGATCTCATCGAATGGCGGAGCAGGCTCGAGGGGCCGAATGGCCTACTCCTGCTCCTATCTTCTATGTTTCTATGTTACAACTCTCCAGGATGTCCAACAAATGACTGTCTGTCGGATACTTGGGGCTGGATTTTGCCGGCGCTCAGGGGGCGGGTTTGGAGGCGGGTCAGGTGGGAAAGTTGGAAAAAGTGGCGGCGGGTTCCAATCCCGCCTCCGTGCAACTTCCCCAGAGGCGGGCTTGGAGAGACCGTTTCGGTCCCGCCTCCAGGCAGCGGGACAGGCCCTTAAGGCCCTTAACAGCCACTTAACCACCTCTGTAAGCCGATTTTGAGAGGCCCTTCAGATTTTCCAACATTTTCAGTGGCCTGCATGCCTCTCCTGAAACACGCCAGCTATACCTGGCGGTTTCACTGGCAGCTGCCTTCCCGCCTGCTGCCTCTCCAGTATAAAAGCAGGGCTTTCACCAAGGATCACTTGGATGTTGCCAAACTTTGTTTTTTCAGGGATTGGTGAACTTCTTGCAGGCCTACTGATTTAGGATTTAGTGAGTATGAAATTCAGCTCCAGTGTCACCTCCTGGGGAAACCCTCTCCCCACATTGCCTGAGCGCTTCCTTGCCTGAGGTTTCCACCAGCAGCATGGGAACCTTTTATCTCCTTTAATCATGGACCTCAGCCTCGGATGAGGAGCACCCGTGGCCGCAGCAGCACCAGGAGTAACAGTAGCACCAACAACAGCAGCACCAACCTCCTCCTCACCCACCTGATGCTGCACAGGGCAGAGGGCATCAGCGCAGGGAAGCAGGTCGGTGCAGGAGAGAGCCCCAAAACAGGGTTTAGAGACTGAGGATGACCTTCCCCAACATGACTAGGCAACCGTGCCAAAGGAGGCGGAGAGGTTCGTTATAGATAGTCGCAGACATCTGCGCAATGCTGCACCACCACCTGGAGGCCCCGCACCAGTGTCTGTCAAAGTTACCACCGCACTCACCTTTTTTGCTTCAGTCTCCTTCCAGGGATCATCAGCAGCATCTCCCAGTCGGCCGCACCGCTTGCATGATGCTTAGGCTTGCCCAATCAAACACATATGGCTGGCAACTTCTTACCACTCCATAGACAATGGACAAGAACCTGTGGCTTCCTATCACTGTGACCACCATCATGACCAATCCAAGTCGCCCTGAGTCCTCAAAGTGGAACTTCCATTTCCAAAATGACAAAGACCAGAACTGCAACAGTTTGCCATCACTGCAGTTTATTAAAATCAGTAAATGATGGCATCTAACAATTGAACAGAACAGAACACCCAAGTGACTACCCTTGTGACTACTTGTGCTTTATCTTCCTCTTACGCATGCTCTTACGTGTTGGTTCCCCTGTAGCTTCAGCAGATGTGGAGGCACCTTGCTCACTTTCTTGCTGCTCCTGCTTCGACACCTTTGGCAGGCGTCCTCTGGGTTTGCGAGCCTGGGAGGTCTCAGCAAACGTCTGCTCCTCCTGCGGCTGTGCAGGGGCTGAGATGCCCATCTCATTTGGATGAGGACTCTGGTGGGGCTCTGACCGAGGGCTACGCAGTGGCATGGAAGTGTGAGCGCTTGGAGAGGAGCCCCCACTTCCTTGTTGGCTGCCACCAACATCCCTCTCATGGGTCAGCCCCACTTCAGACCTAGCAAGTGGCTGGACAGCACCTTGCTGCACATCAGGGGGGCCATGAGGACCGTATCTGCAGTGGCAGTCCTACTCCAGCGGACTTCCATGAAGCTCTGGTTTCTCTGCTCAATAGCTGACCATCGCTACTCCAGAGATGTCAGTCTATTCTGAACAATGACCATGCTTTCAACACCCTGGCGACTTAGCTCCTCCATGGCCATAGCCATCCTTTCCATGGAGGTAGCCATCCTTTCCACGGAGGTTCCATCCTTTCCGTGGTGATGTGTTCATGCGCCAATGACCCCAAAAAGGCTCTGCTCATGTTAGAGTTGGACTCCTCCATCCTTTCCACACATTAGTGACCTGGAGACAAAAGCTGCCAGAGACTCCTGCACCTGTTCCTGGAGTTCCAGCACCGCTCTCTTTCTGGATGGCCCCAGAGGCACAGGGTTGACATGCAGCTGAGCAGAGCTGGAAGCGCCCTGTGGCCTCCGACGAAGACTCTCCACTGCTGTCCCTGTCTCCACCATCTGCTGATGCTCACTTGTGAGTGGTGATACACCAGGTGACAACACTACTCTATCTCACGAGGGTCCCACTGAGGAGTATGTATCTGCGCTGGTGCTGGGTGCGTTTACGTCTGCTGACGCTGCGCCCTCAGAGATTGCAGGTTCCTCTGAGGAGTCTTCACGGTCGCCTTCTTCCTCCGGGACACTGGCGAGGGGGGATGTCCATGGTCCTGTGATGGAGTAAAGGCATGAGTTAGACAACTGATATTAATGTACCATGCACATGGAGTTGTGCAGATCATCATAAGTCAATCAGTATGAACATCAGCAGCCATTTCAGTAACTCATGCAATGTAAATGAGAGAGATGCAAAACTATTCTGTCATCAGCTTGTTCCTCTGTGCCCGTCTGTCCGTCCCCCACTTCCACATCCAGGCTAGCACCAACGATCTCCAGGGCCGCCTCCTCAGCATTGGTGAGGTGGGCTATTGAGGGTGGCCCTCCTCCAGTCCTCATCCTTTGCCGCTTATTGTGGGGTCTCTTTTCCTGCAGGGAGACAAGTGGAGTTTGATGGAGAATAATGGAGTGAGTGTAGAGATTCCAGAGCATAGATGCTTAGAAGGAGACAGGGATGGAGTGAGGTGCAGATACCAAGGGCCCTCCCTGTGTGTTGGTAGTTGTTGTCAGTGCATAACTGTGATAAGGGAGTGTGAGGGCAGCATAGTCGAATAGTGAAGTGCTTGTGAACATAGAGAGAGGGGGATGGTTAGGGGTGCAAGGAATGTAAGGGTACAGTGGGATATGTAGGTTGACAATGCAGAGTGCTGGTGATGAGAGGAGATGGGGTGCAGAATGAGGGTAAAGGTGATGCTTTACTCACTTTTCCTGTTCGAACAAGGTCATTGAATCTTTTATGGCACTGTGGCCAGGCTCTGCTGCAGACCGACCTGCTGCTCACTTCTCTCGCGATCTGAAGCCATACAGCTTGTGTCTGCTGGGGAGGCTTCTTCCTCCCAGAAGAGGGGAACAGCACCTCCTTGTTAGCTGTGACTCCCTCTACCAACACTTGGAGGGAGTCATCGGTGAATCTTGGCGAGGCCTTGGGCCTTGAGGTAGACATCGCCGATGAAGGCAGGATCCCCAGGCTTCCACAGGATCAGCAAAACAGGCGCATAAGGAACAAACCAGCTTGGAGGCCTTAAATCCAGCTAGATAAGTGGCAGCAGCCGAGGCGAGTTTCAGTCCCAAAACACTAATTGGCACAGGGGAACCCACACGCCTGGAATTAATTGGCCAATTAGGGTAAAATCTCAACTTTTTCTGACCTGACAACGGGGGCGGGTTCGGGACCCGCCGGCCACCTGACCCGCACCCAACCCACCTCCAATGTGAAAATCCAACCCTTTTTATCTGGCTGTTCAGCTTTGAAAGATTGGCTGCTCCTGGACAAAAGCAACATGAACACCATTAAAACAAAGTAGACATTTGCACTTAACTATTGCAAGAGTTCATGTAGTTCCTATTTTCAAAAAAGGGGACAAATCAGAGCATGGGAACTATAGGCCTATTAGCCTAACATCCATTATCAGGACGATGCTAGAAGAGATGCCCTTAATAATCACTGGGAAAGAGAAGGGGCTATTTAAAATGCAGAACACGGCTTCTGGAAAATAGGTCATGCCTAACAAATTGAAGGGAGTTTTTTGAGGAAGTTACTAGGGTTGTGGATGAGCGGAATCTTGTCTACCTAGACGTTCAGAAAGACTTTCATAAGTTGCCCCACACTAGGTTATTTCATAAGATAGAATCTTGCGGGATCAGTAGAAATCTGAAACGCTGGATTAGAAATTGGCTCCAATCCCACAGCCAAAAAGTTGTATTCAACGTATGTGGTTCAGCTTGGAGATGTGTTGCTAGTGGTGCCCCCCTAGGGGTCGGTCCTCGCCCGGTACTCTTTACGGTCTTTATTAATGAGCTGGACAGCGGGTCGGGTGTATGATAAATAAGTTTGCAGATGACACCAAAATCTTTGCTCGGGTTAAGACGGTGGAGGAGTGTACTCAAATCCAAAAAGATTTCCATGTGCTAAGGGAGTGCGCCACACATTGGCAAATGGTGTTTAATTTAGATAAATGTAATCTCATGTATGTTGGTAGGGCCAACACAGAATGCACATATCATTTGCAGGGAACAATACTGAAAGAATGAGAGAAAAAAGGGTCTTGGTGTTATTATGGTGGGTGATATAGTGGCCTTGGAAAAGGTCCAAGAGGAGAGCTACAACAATGATTCCTAGCTTAAAGAACCTCAGCTACTCAGATAGGCTCAAGGACTTTGGTCGATTTACTTTAGAGCAGTGTAGACTTAGAGGTGACATAATAGAGGTCTATAAAATAATTAATGCGCTGGATAGAGTCCCTATTGACAGATTATTCCAGTTTAATATATTGGGAAGGGCCATGGTACACGAGTTTAAACTTTGTAAGAGTAGGAATAGACTGGAGATTAGGCGCTTCTTATTTTCCCAGAGAATTGTGAGCCTCTGGAATACAGTGCTGGCTTGTGTGGTGGGTGCTGACTCTCTGTACGCCTTCAAGAGGGAGCTGGACCGGTTCCTGACTGGGGCAGTGATCACATCATATAGACAGTAAGTGTCTTTATTGGTAACACTTGGTCCATGTGATTTCCTGGACTGGTTTTGATCGCCTGAGGGGGTCAGAGAGGAATTTTACGGAGTATTTTTTATTCCCTTATTGGTCCTGGGTTTTTTCTCTGTTATTTGCCTCTCCCGGGAGATTACATGGCTGTGGGTGAGGCGGGGGAGAGAGGGGTGGTCGGGGGAGGGAAGAAGTGTGGGGCAGGGTTGCTGGACCAGCTGGTCTTTTCCTGTCCGTCAATTGTGTATGTTCGTATTTGTCAGCTCCTGTAGCATTTAAGCAAATAAGAGTAAAAACATCTTTGCTCTCTTACTCCCAGCACCCAGCAATCGTTTCCAAGTAAAATACACTAGACCTGTCAGTAATAGATGGCTTTAAGTGAAAACTCCACTGAGGATGGATGGCATTGTGGAGACCACATCATTTCCTGTGGGCTCATTTGTTGGCCTTTTCTTCACAATCTCCCTTGAAATTGATGATGTAGCAATGTTTTCACCTTGTAGGTCACTGATGTTCACGGCACCTGTCCGGGTCAGTGGTGTTCAGCAGTAACACTGATCCACAAAAGGCACTCTACGTCCACTGGTTACTGATTGAGGAGAAGAAAACAGTCTCAACACAGTTTCCATCTCTCGCTCTCTTTTTTTCTGTAACCATTGGTGTTCTGGTACCACTCTGTGAGGAAAAATTCCCAGTATCTTGTCCATTTGGGATTTTATACATTCACTGAACTTTCACCCTGTCTCAAGATTAGAATCATATTACTTTTGGTCACCTGCCCTAATTTATCCTTATGTGGATCGGTGTCAAATTTTTTGTCTTACAATGCTCCTGTGCAGCGCCTTGGGATGTTTTACTACGTTAAAGGTGCTATATAAATACAAGTTGTTGTTGTTTGGCACCACGGCATTGAATGGAGGGCCAGATACTGGGCGGTTGGGATTTCATAAGTGCAGTTGTAAGAGATTTGGGAGAGAGTTTTTTCCAGGGGCGGACTCAGAAGGAAGTAGGGTTGGGGGGAGGTGGAAGGGGATGTGGGTTGAGAGCGATATGAGAAAATGATCAGAGATGGCCTTATCTGCAATTGACACGATGGGAGTAGCGAGGTCACGAGAGATGGCAAGGTCGAGGGGGTGGCCGTGAATATGGGTTGTAGAGTTTACACGGAGGTAGAGATTAAGGGAGGATGGAAGGCTAGTGAACTCAGAGGAGAGAGAGCATGATGAATTGAGATGGAGGTTAAAATCACCAAGGATGAGAAGTCGTTCGGTGCTGAGGGAGGAGAACAGTGAAGAAATCTCAGTAATAAAATGTTTATGGTACTTGGGTGGGCAATAGAGAACAAGAATTTCAAATGAGAGGTGAGATGGGTGGAATAAGGTGAAATGCTCAAAGAAGGAGAAACTGCTGGAGGAGTAGGGGACAGACCAAGGTGTGATTTGGTGATGAGAGCCACACTGCCACCACGGCGGTCTGACCAGGGCATGTGGTGGAAGGTATAGCCGGGTGGGGAGGCTTCACTTAAGGGTAAGGTGTCATCACCCCTCAACCAAGTTTCCGTCAGGGCCATGATGTCGATGCAATCATCCACGATAAGCTCATGGATGGCAGGGCCCTGTTCGCAAGTGAACGGACATTCTGGAGGGAGATGCGGAGAGGGTCGGTGATGGCTGCCCCACAGCCTGCGTCCACAGGGCCAGTGCTGGGGGGGATGAGTTGGAAGGGGAAGAGATTGGCAAGATTTGTCCCCAGTGGGCGCGCTGGGAGGGAAAGTTGGCGAGAGAGTAGGATGGGACAGTTGGGGTTGCTTGCTCGTAAGGCGGCAGCAACGAGTGCCTCGATGGGCCCTTCGTAGGATGCTGAGAGAGGTACAAAGGGAAGCTGTGGGCTTATCTAAAAGGGTGTCAAGCCTGGAACGGCGGCAGGAGAGTAAGAAGGTCGAAGAGTAATGAAGAATTGCGGTAGGGATTTGGGAGGGCAGTGTATCCGAGAGAGGAGAGATGAAAGGAGGCATGATGACAGGAGAGTGCGGTCAGGGAGGGATAGAGAGAAAAGGAAAATAGGGGGAAAAAGTGGAATGACTCGGGTACGGAACGGCAGCCAAAGTGCGCACGCGAATGGACATGGGAAAAGCTCATAGGCCTGTTTAAATGTAATAATTAATGGAATACATATTTCCTGGTAGCAGGGAATAGGTTCGGGACAATAGTAGGGAAGCCAGATAACATTGAAGCCATGGTTTGGATTTCTGCAACATGATATACTTCTCTGTCAAACCAAAATGCCAAAATTATGTAATCTGTTGTAACAGTAACAGAACAGATGAGAAAGATAATACTAGTGTCAGCAGAACTGGAATGAAGTCTTTGCAAACGGGTGCTGGAAGTTTTGTATGTATTATTTTTAGACACAAAGGCCTGCGATTTTGCCGGCGCTCAGAGGGCGGGTTTGGAGGCGGGTCCGGAGTTAAAATCAAAATGATTGACGGCGGGTTGCAAACCTGCCGCCATCCCGCCTCCACGCAACTTTACAGAGTGTCGGGTCTGCGAGTCCCGATCAGACCCGACACCAAGCGGCGGGAGAGCCACTTAAGGCAATTAACAGCTTGTTAACTGCCTGGATAATCCTATTTTGAGATGCTCTTCCCATTTTGCAACATTTTCAGCGTGTTCCACGTAGTTCGACAAACACGCCAGCTGATTGTATCAGTTATTGCAACTAGCTGAATAATTGACAGCTGCAACTGCAGCATAAAAGCAGACCTACAACATCAGTTCACTTTCAGATGCCAGAACTTTCTCGTTTCAGGATTTGGAAGACATATTTCTTCCAAAAGAAATATTGAGGTTGTAAGTGTTTGCTCTGAGATCAATATAACACTGTGACCTCCTTGGAAAACCCTCTCCCCACATTGACTGAGCGATTATAACATCTCTTCCTCAACTGACATACATACCAGCAGAATGGGAACCATTTATACCCTCTCATCCTGGTCCTCAGAATCGGAGGAAGAGCAGCCGTGGCAGCAGCAGAACCAGGCACAACAGCAGCACCAACAACAAGAGTGCCAACCTTCTCTTCAGCTACCTGATGTTGCACAGGGCAGAGGGCATCAGCGCAGGGCTGCACCGCACCGCAGGAGATACTCCTAACACAGGGTTTACTAGCAGAGGATGAGCTTCCTCAACATGACTGAGCAGCAGTGCCAAAGGAGGCTGAGACTTTCGCGAGAGGTAGTCGCTGACATCTGCACAATGCTGCAGCCCAGAGGAGCAGGTGGACAGTCCTTACCAGTGGATGTCAAAGTCACCACCACACTCAACTTCTTTGCTTCAGGGTCCTTCCAGGGATCAGCAGCAGGGATCAGCGGCATCTCCCAGTCGGCCGCACACAGTTGCATCACACAGCTTACCGATGCCCTCTTTGCCAAGTCGCACAATTACATCCATTTCTCCACAGATGAAGCAAGTGTTACCACTCCTGCGGTTGGGTTTGCAAATATGGCAGGCTTCCCAAGGGTGCAGGGTGTCATAGACTGCACACATGTGACCATTAGGGCACCCCATCACAACCCAGCTGTATTTGTGAACTGCAAGGGCTTCCACTCCCTTAATGTCCAGCTGGTGTGTAACCACAGGAAGAACATTATGCATGTTTGCACCAAATTCCCAGGCAGTTGCCATGACTCGTTCATCCTACGGCAGTCTACTGTGCCTCAGCTCTTCAATCCAGCAACCCAACTTTCCGGATGGCTCCTTGGAGACGAGGGCTATCCCCTGAAGATGTGGCTAATGACACCAATGAGGAGGCCATCAAACGAAGCTGAGGAGCGTTACAATGAGAGCCACATTTCCACTAGAATCATCATAGAGCAAACCATCGGATTGCTCAAAATGCGATTCAGATGCCTCGACAGATCTGGTGGAGCCTGACAGTACGCACCAGTCAGGGTGTCCAGAATCATCATGGTCTGCTGTGCCCTGCACAACATCGCACAGCAGCATGGCTCACTGCTGCCTGAGGAACAAGTGGCACAGCACACAGCAGCCTCCTCCTCAGAGGAGGAGCCGACTGAGGTGGCAGATGAGGAGGACGTTGCGGAGGCAGCTGTGCCAGTGCCACCAGCACGCGAGCACATTGCTGGCCATGAGGCAAGGGATGCACTAATCCATGCCAGATTCGCGTAACTTTACACTTTACGTGCTTCTATGTGGTGCTTCCCCTGTGGCTTCAGCAGATGTAGAGACAGTCCTCATAACAGGGAGGTCCGTGTACCTCTAGTTCCTCTCCATGATAGATGCCCATCCATCCTCCATAGCTTACCATCTATTTAGAAGAGTTACCATGTTCATTTGAGTCTGGCGATTTATGTCCTCTATGGAGGTTGCCATCCTTTCCACGGCGGCACCTACATTCGCCATTGAGTGCTCCACGGCATTGCTCATGTTTGACATGGACTCCTCCATTCTCTGCACACCCGCAGTTACCGTGGATGAAAACCCAGTCAGAGCCTCCTGCACTTGTTCCTGAAGCTCCAGCACCGCTCTCTTTCTGGATGGCCCCAGAGGCACAGCGTCTACATGCTGCTGAGCAGAGCTAGGAGCATCCAGCGCCCTCCAATGAGGACTCTTCACTGCTGTCACTGTCTCCACCATCTGCTGATGCTCACTTGTGAGCTCTGATACACCAGGTGACAACACTATTCTATCTCGCAAAGGACCCACCGAGGTGTGCGTCTCTGCGCTGGTGCTGGGTGCGCTCATTTCTGCTGACGCTGCTCCTTCAGAGCCTGCAGCTTCCTCTGAGGAGTCGTCTGGCTCTTCCTCCTGGACAGTGGGGAGGGGGCTCTCGAAGGTCCTGTGGGGGAGTAAAGGCATGAGTTAGCCATGTGATATTTAGGTAGCAGACGCATCCCATTGTGCAGATGATCAGATCTCGATCTGTATGAACATCAGATGCCGTATCAGTCACTCATGAAATCTAAATGAGAGGGTTGCAAATCTATTCTGTCACCAGCTTGCTCTACTGTGCCCGCCTCTCCGTCCCCCACTTCCAGCTCCTCTGCACCTCCGACGATCTCGATAGCAGCCTCCTCAGCATTGGTTAAATGCACCATGGAAGGTAGGCCTCCTCCTGTCCTCCCCCTCTCCCTCTTATTGTGGGCTGTCTTTTCCTGCAATGAGGGAGACAAGTGGCGTTTGAGTGAGAATGATGGAGTGAGTGTAGAGAATCCATAGCATAGATGCTTAGAGGGAGACAAAGATGGAGTGAGGTGCCAATATCAAGGGCTCTCCCTGTGTGTTGTTAGTTGTTGTCATTGCATAACAGTGAGAGCGAGGGGTGCATAGTAGAATGGTGAAGTGATTCTGTACATAGAGAGAGAGGGATGGTTAAGGGTGCAAGGGATGTAAGGGTAAGTTGGGATGTGCAGGAGTAGGTTGACAATGCAGAGTGCTGGTGATGAGAGGAGATGGGGAGCAGATTGAAGGTAAGTGTGATGTTATACTCACTTTTGCTGAGTGTAGAAGATCAATTAACCTTTTCCTGCACTGAACCCAGGTGTGTGCACACAAAGACCTGGTGCTAACCTCCTCAGCAATTTGCAGCCAGCCTGCCTTGGTATGTTGAGGAGGCTTCCTCTGTCTATTGGAGGGAAACAGAACCTCTTTGCGCCCTCTTACTCCCTCCACAAGAGCATGGAGGGGGGAGTCATCAAAGCGGGGAGCAGCCTTGGTTCTTGCAGCAGTCATCTCACAAACAATACCACTGAGGAGCATCTGAAAGTGAATAAAACCCAAAGGCTACATGGGCCCCTTAAATGCAGCTGAGTCGAAGACGTCAGCAGACCCACACCAACTGATTGGGCCGGGTAACCCGCACGGCGGCCTTAATAAGCCCAGTTAACTCGAAATCGTTACTGCAGTGCGGCTGAAACCAGCAGCGGGGCCGGAACCTGGCGAACAGCTAACCCGACATGAACTCGCCTCCGCTGGCAAAATCCAGCCCAAAGTCTCTGACAGAGCTTCTTAAAATTTTAATTTCTTCATTGAGGCATTATTAATAAGTTTTATTGAGGCTAAAGAAAAGTACTCTTAACAAGTTTTAAAAGCCAGATCAAGTCCGATTCAATGCACATTGTTTTCATCTTCCACTAGAAAATAAATTTAAAGAAACAGTACCTTCTGAATTGTGATGCAAATATTTCCTTGAAAGACACATTAGAAGTATAAAATTAGAGAAAAGATTAAAAAAAAAATATTTTTAGTATGTCATCATAGAAAAGAATCTTGTGAGGTAGACAAGAGAAGATTCTTCAGTATTAAACATGGAGTCTCCTGATTTTTTTTCTAATAACAAAAGTTGATTGGGGTGGAAATTGCGGTCGGAGGCTTGCCGTGGGCGAACCCCTCCGAACTGCAAGAAAACTCTGTACTTACCTGATTGCTCCGGATCTTTTAACACTTGCGGTCCTGGGCCTGCAGACGTACGCCTGCGGAAGGGCCCACGTATCCCAGGGGCGCAAGCAGTTCGCAAGCGTCCCTGGGATCACGTGGGACAACCCAAACAATCAAAAGTCATTTTAATTCACCGCTCCACGCCCACTCAGACCTCACCGTCCTCGGCCTCGTGCATTGTTCCACGGAAGCTCAGCGTAAGCTCGAGGAACAGCACCTCATCTTCCGATTAGGCACTTTACAGCCTTCCGGACTCAATATCGAGTTCAACAATTTCAGATCATAACGTCGGCCCCTACCACACATATATATATATATATTTTATCCACCCTTTTGGTTTGTGCCTTTTCCCTTTTTTCTCTCTCTCTCCCCCCACGGCAGCTGTCTCTCATTCTGCCAGCATTTCACACTTCACACTTCTGAGCCATCTTTTGTTTCTTAACCTGTCCTATTACCATCTCGTCTTGCCTTGAGCATCTCTTAATGTCTCTACTTACCATAGACCACCCCTTTTGTTCTTTTATTCCTCCCCCCCAGCCTCCCACTTGCTTTTTTATCTGTTTCATTTCCTGCTTTTTTCTCAGTTCTGACGAAGGGGCTTCGACCTGAAACGTTAACTCTGTTTCTCTCTCCACGGATGTTGCCTGGCCTGCTGAGTTTTTCCAGCGTTTTCTGTTGTTGTTTCAATTTTCCAGCATCCGCAGTATTTTGCTAGCGAATCAAAAAGGGGGGTTCCTTTTATGTTTGTGGGGATTCCATTTAAGTACGGAATCCCCATAAGCATAATAGGAACCCCCTAAAAAACACACTTTCACAACACTTAAATAAAAATAAATCATCACATGGTCAAAATTAATTAAAATACAATTTAATTAAACATTAAAGGAAAACTTTCATTTTTTGAAAAATAAATTTAAACATTTTTAAAAGAGGCCAAAAATAGCCTACACTAATTTTAAAGGATTTTGTATGTTTAAATCATTTAAAATATGTTATTTTAATATTTATTTAAACCCTTATGCTGGTAAAAGAAGGCCCTACTCCTGCTTTTACCAGGCATAAGGGTTTGGTGGGTATTCGCTGGGCAGTAATTGGGCAAATAGCCCAACCCTGCTCCAGCGAAAGTGAATTTATAGTGGATGGGTACGATCTGTCGAGCAGAATCTTGACAGATCCCAAGTTCCGGGTTTTCGTGCATGCGCATCGCACTTAGGACCATGCATCATAGGCCCCAGAAAATCCGGGCCGATATGATCTCCTCTCCACTGATCTTAGCAAATATGTAAATGTGAATAAACAATGGTGGTACAGTATGGATGGAAAATAGAAATGGATTATTTGTCCCTGTTTAGCTTTGGTCTGAGATGGCTTTACAAAAATTCTTCTATCTTGCTGCAGAGCATCTCCTTGCCCACTGCTCTGACTGAATACATAATTGTAAGGATCTATGAGCCATTTTCATCCAAGATTTAGTTTGGTGTTGGCTTCCTGAATTTTGTCACAGTTGTTAAGGAGTTAAAAAAGTCATCTTCACTCATAGTATCATATCCCAACATAACTCGATACATTCTTGTGATGTTTGTTTGAGGGAGATGCTATGCTACTCAATTCAACTGAAAACTTGCTATGTGATTGACTCTGATATGGGCCTGACTGCCAGCTTTTTAAATATAGCCACTTGTTTAAAATCACAACGCTTCAGTTAGTGTATTGAAGAAGCATTAGCCTGTTCTGTTCAAAACTTGGAGCTTTGATCTAGAGCCTTTGAGGAGAGGCTTTCTGACCAGAACATCTGAAGAAAATAAGATAAGTCAGACAACCGCCATAGTTGGTGAGGAAGGGATTAAACGGCAACGGCATAAGAAAGTAATTAAAACGTTGGCCTGGAGTTTCCGCTCGGATGCGCTGTTTTTTCAGTGTAATTCGCCCGAAAACTGCCAAACCACCGCAAAAGGTCGCGGAATTTCAAGCGTAAATTACTTCCAGCGTAAATCAAATTTCCGTGATCTTTTGCACTAGTTTAAAAAACATTGCATGAGAAGATGGCCCCACCCACAAAACTGGCCATGCTCCCAGATCGAATGAATCACCATTGTGAGTTTTCGCTAATTGTGTCCTTTTGCAGGCCATCGAGGAGGCCCTTAGAATTAAACTGGTTCTTTTGAGTACAAGGACACTAATAAGCACATTTTAAAAGCTTTTGAATATAATTTTTTTAATTTATGAAGAAACCGACTACTGTACACCAATATAACTAGCAAATGGTTCTGTATAGTTTTTAAAGTTATTTTCAGTGATTTAAAATCAGGTTACTCCCAGACGGTGGACTAGACACTCTGATTAAAAATGTTTATTTGATGTGATACGCCCATTTTCAGCTGTATTAATCAAACTGCACCAGGTTAGCACTGTTAAATATATCAAGGAATATTTTTTAAATTAAAAAAAAAATGTTCTAAAACACTGCCCGATTGCGCTGGTTCATAGAAAATTTTACATTTGCTGATATACAAATGAGTTCTAGTGGAAACTCGGGAGGGGGGAAACAAACACTTCTCAAAACTGGTGCAATTTGCACCCAGATCGTCAATTGCACCCAAAGCGTAAACTGTACCCCATTATCTTTAAATTGTGCATCTTGCAGATTTCTTGCCACAGCTTCAGAGTTGTTGGGACTGAGTTCACGTTGTCTGTGATGAATTGCCAAGCTTGTGACATCCATATTATATTTAGACATCACAGCAGGCCAAAACCTGACTTCACCTGATGTCCATACAAGCACAGGTCCAGCAGGGCTGCTAGGCAGTGATTAGGGGAAAGGATCCAGACTGAATTTCCTCACCTAATCCCGGGATGCTGAACCTAAGGCCGGAATTTTGCTGGCGCTCAGGGGGCAGGTTTGGAGGCGGGACATCTGGCAAAATCGCAAAGATTGACAGCAGGTCGGAAACCCACTGTTAACCCGCCTCCAATCAATCTTCCCAAGTGTCGGGTCCCCGATTTGCGCATGGACCCGACACTTAGCGGCATGAAGAGGATTTTAGCCACTTAACTGCTTGTTAACAGGCAGTTAACAGGCTTTTTCCAATTTTGACACTTCTACTGCAGGCTTCCCAACATCCGGACACCACACCAGCTAAGTGTGGCATGTTGTGAGTCTGCTGTAATGTTTATGCATTGATGACAGCTGCAGAAGTGGTGTGAAGGATCCAATGGTGCACTGGTGAGTTTCAGAGGTAAGAAAATGTTGAGAAATTAATTTTTAATACATTTAGACTTTTCTGTAGGTAACAAGTATTGATTTGTATGTGTAGCCCCACCTCATTGGGAGAACCTCTCTCACCAGTGAGAGATTGCTTCTGTAACCTCACCTGAAGCTGCCATCTGTTCTAGCCTAAGGAGGGAATCACTGGAGAGCCTGGGTGCAAGAGCTCACCTTTGTACAGTGATTGTCAGTGTTTGCAGCACCTCAATGCTGTCAAACACTGAGAAATCAGCTGTCAAAAAAAATGTGCATGGCCCCTTTAAGAAAACCGGCAGATGACGCGTCATCAAATTTAGTCATCTGACACCGGCTTCCTCCTAATTGTCCGGCAAGCCCGCAGGGCGGTCTTAACAAGGCCAATTGACGCAAAATCACATCTGTGGGCCGGATGTCTTTGGGGGCGGGATTGGAACCTGGAAGCCACCTGACCCGCTCCCAAACCGCCTCGAACCATAAAATCGCGGCGTATGTGTACAATCTATACTGTTGTCTTCACTGGTAAGTCAGGCCAGGGACCTTTCGCAGGCTGCATTTCTTAGCTATTCACTGAGCTATCAGAATATTTGATGTGACATGGCAGTGGGGTCCATAACTGCCATTGAAATTTGCTTAGTTTATAGGCATTCCTTATCTTGGAAAATTTATTTTGCTAAATGATCTAGTTCCTGCAAAACAAGTTCAGGTTATCTGTTTATGGCCACAAGCTTGCACATGTGTAAGCAATTCACAAAATCTCTCATTAAAAAAAGAGTACAATTAAATTGGTTAAATGATAAGCTTAGTACATCCCTCTGCATGTGCTAACAACTAAGATTGAGGTGAGTTTAATGGCGTGTTACTTTATTTAAAGTTTAATCAAGTATTTATAGTTTAAATGATCAATTTTGTTGGAATTTCATGCATTTTTGTCATTTAGAGAATATTTTAAATATGAACATTTAAGATGGATATTTTTCTAAGTGGGTATATTACTTCAAGGTTAAATGCCAAATTTGAAGTTAATGGAAATTTAACTACCTTATTTGTAATCTCTGGCATGCCTAAAGTTAGTTCTATTTAGGGGCAAATGGTTCATGTCATATTAGAAAATGATTCTTTGTTTCTACCAAAAGTGTTTCTGATTCTTCTCTGTATTGCAGTCGTGGATTGGGTGTAGATTTTCCTTTTATTGCACTGGGAGTAAAGGTTTACTTGGGTGCAGCACATGGAGGAAAATCGTTGGGGATGGGGAGAGCGGGGAGAGTGCGGGAGACACTCACCATAGTGGCAGTGCTGCTTAGTTCTACATGTTTAAAAATTTGAATCAGGAAACCTGTCAGTTGTTATCCCTTTGAAATCTATTGACAATTTTGTTTAATTGTGAAGGTACCGTTTGATCTACCTTTGTCACAGCTTGGGTTTTAAAGGGTAGCAAAACATTTAAGCAAGACTAGTAGTCTGGGTAACAACAGAAAACGCTGGAAAAACTCAGCAGGCCAGGCAGCATCCGTGGAGAGAGAAAGAGAGTTAACGTTTCAGGTCGATGACCTTTCATCAGAACTGGGAAGAGCCGGAAATCAAATAGATTTAAGGCCAGGGTAAAGCTGGGAAAAGGGGGAGGGGATAAAGGAACAAAGGGGGAGATGAAGAGACATTAAGAGACATTAAGAGATATGCAAGGCTAGAGGTGGTGTTAATGTGACAGATTAAGGCTGAATGAAGTGTGAAATCCACTGGCAGAATGAAGGACAGCTGCCAGCTTCTAGGAGGAAAAAAAAAAGGTGGGGGGGAACAAATAAAAGGGTGGATAAAATAAAATATAAATGTGATTGGAGCTGAGGTTATGATCTAAAATTGTTGAACTCGATATTGAGTCCAGAGGGCTGTAGTGTGCCTAAACGAAAGATGAGGTGCTGTTCCTCGAGCTTACGCTGAGCTTCCGTGGAACAGTGTAATAGGCCGAGGATGGTGAGGTCAGAGTGGGAGTGAAGCGGTGAATTAAAGTGACAGGCCACCGGGAGCTCGGGGTCCCCCTTACGGACTGAACGGAGGTGTTCCGCAAAGCGGTCACCCAATCTGCGTTTGGTCTCCCCAATGTAGAGGAGTCCACATCGTGAGCAGCGAATACAGTATACTAAATTGCAGGAAGTACAAGTAAATCGCTGTTTCACCTGGAAGGGGTGTTTGGGGCCCTGGACAGTGGGAAGAGGGGAGGTATAAGGGCATGTGTTGCATCTCCTGCGCGTAGTCTGGGTAGTTTGAGTATTTTTCTGTCTTGCTGTGCCACTATATAAACCAAGAACTGGTAAGGTATATGGACCTGGAGTTTCCGCTTTGGGCAATCGCTGGTCCGGGCGCAAATTGATCCCAAAATTGCACTAGTGTTGCAAAGTGGTTTTTTTCTCAACTTTTTACTCCAACACATTTGCATATCGCCGAATGTAAAATCTGCCATAAACCAGTGCAATCGGGCAGCACTTTAGAACATTTAAAAAAAATTTTGCTTTAAAAGTATTCCTTGATATATTTAAGAGTGGTAACTTGGTGCAGTTTGATTAATGCAGCTGAAAATGGTTTATCACAAAAAAATCAGCATCTTTTAATCAGAGTGTCTAGTCCACCACCTGTGAGTAACCTGATTTTAAATAACTGAAAATGACTTTAACAAAACCTATACAGAGCTATTTGCTAGTTACGTTGGGGTACAGTCAGTTTCTTTGTAAATTAAAACAAAATTATATTCAAAAACTTTAAAAACGTGCCTATTAATGTCAGTGCACCTAAAAAAAAAGTGCTTAATTGTAAGAGCCTCCTAGAAGGCTTGCAAATGGATGCAAATTAGTGGAAACTCGCAATGGTGATTAATTCGATCTGGGGTGGGGTTGGCTTCAAGCGCGATGTTTTTTAAACTAGCACAAAAGATCGTGGAAACTCGATTTGCATGGAACGTAATTTGCGCTTGAAATTCCTCGATTTTTTTTGTAGGTTTGGCCAATTTTGGACGACTTGCACTGGACAAAACAATGCAACCTAGCAGGTTCTATGCCAAATATTTAAGGATCTTTAAAGTTCATTTTTATTGCTGATTCAAAAACCCAAGTTCTTGAAATATTTTCCCGGTTCTATTTCAGTATCGTATCGGGAGTTAATTTTCAATGCAAATAATTGGGCAGGTTCAAGGGCTAAAAATTCGGGTGCTTTCCGTCACCAGTTACCGGCAAAATTTGCGAAAACAGGGCATCCGCCGCTCTTTCGCCAGCTGGTGGCGGGTTCCGCGGCGTCCACCATTTCCCGAGGGCTGGCAGTGCTGCCGGTAAAGGAGATGGCCATGGAAATTTAAATTAGAGAGAGGGTGACGCAAGTCAGTGTGCAACGCCAACTTAACGTCACCTCGGCAAACTTGGACATTAGCGCTGAGTTCAGCACTGGGTCCTAAGCTCGCCATGAAAACCCAGCATTCAGCAGACTCAGAGCGCTGTCAGCACCTCTTAAAGGGACACACACAGCTTTCAGCTAAGTTTGCATTTAAATTTTTGGATTGGATTTTTATTTATTTTATTAATGTAGTGGCCTGCTGCAATACATGTTAAAAGTTTTTTAAGTGGGCAGGGAGTGCTGCTGGATGCTTGCAAGGCCTCGGATGGTAAAGGAAGGCCTCAAGAAGACAGAAAATGCTGCAAATATTCAGCAGGTCCGGCAACATCCATGGAGAGAGAAACAGAGTTCACATCTCAGGTCGAGATGCGGCCTGACCTGTTGAGTATTTCCAGCATTTTATGCTTTTATTTCAGATTTACAGCAACCGCTTGCAGAGGGAAGAGGAAGACGAAGAAGAGGAGGAAGCAGAAGGAAGGATGCAACCCAGACAGCCCCTTTCTGGCTGGGATATCCGGGATGGAATGACTGCCTGTGGTACCAGTGACCACAACCTCAATTCCCTCTTTCAACATTTCTCCCACACCTTACCTTCCTTCTGTTATTGACCATCACAGCATCTCTTGGCCACGATGCTGAACTAAAAGCCACCACAAAGCAAAATTTCCAATCCAACTTTATACATCTATCCATCTAATATGACATCAAGAAAACAACACATCATCCTTATGCATTCCCTTAGCGACTGTCTTGTGTGTGCCTTTGCCTATCCTACTGATGTCATGCAGTGCTACCCCAGTGGCTGCAGCATGGCTGGTGGAAGGTTGCTGACTTTCGGTGGGGGACACTGCAAATGGCCTTGCTGGTTGACCTTGAGGAGCTGGTGGCTGGGAGTGTCAAATCAGTCATCGTCGTCTTCTTCACTCTCCTCTCCCTCTTCTTGGTCACCCACTGGATGGGCAGGCTGCATTTCTTAGGTGTGTGAAAGGAAGGCACAAGGGTGGAGTTGTGGTGAGGGGAGGGCGGGAAAACAAGAGGTGCATGCGAGAAGGAGGATAACGTAGGAGGATACCAGCATCTTGTATTCTTTCAGCCCCGCCGCTGGCCAAGGGCCCAGCCATGCTCCTGCCAAGAATGGCCTGCACCGTCTCCTCCAAGGGGGTGAGGTGAAGCTAGGAATGGGAGGTGTGCCTCGTGATTGGTACAGATTATTGATAGGTGAGTGATGGGGGTGGGGGGAGTCGTGCATTGAGAAGTGTGTGAGGTTATTGCTACAGTTGGTAGGTGATGGCTTTTGAAGATGCATTCACTGACCTTGACTGAGGTCATGAAGCTTCTTTGGGCACTGGAGCCAGGTGGTGGGAGCGACACTATTGGCAGTGACGGCCTCGGTGATCTGGTCCCACATCCTTCTTTCTGGAGGGTCTCCTGGCCCCCATGGGTAGAGGACCTCTCTTGCAGTGTTGACCCCCTGCACAAAGCTGGAGTGCTGTGTGCGAGACCCTGGGTGCCCTTTCCCTGGCTTGCTAAGCCATTTGTGTTAGTGCTGAAGCACTTTTCCCATTTTTTGAGGTGTGGAAGAGAATTCAGCTTTAAGAGCTGAAGACTCCCATTTGCGAATATTTTTTCAAATGTTAATTTTAAAAAAAAGGCAATAGAGCTGTAAGGGCTGAAAACTGCATTTTTTTTACATTTTTATATTTTAATCAGTTCAGAATGCATTGCCCTTTTAAAGAAACGACAATGCATTGCCCTTTTAATATCCCACAATGCCTAGTGAAATCATAGCCTCGCTTCCAGAGGCTGTTGGCAGATGCAACGCTGCTTCTGGACGCCACATTCGGGACTAATGTCACCAGGCGGGCGTTACACAGTCAGTTTAGCACTGGGCTAATAATCGTTCGTCCCCAGCATGAATTTTTCAGCCCTACCGGCGCCACCATTTTCGGTGGCCGTTAACCTGCTGCCGCAGTGGCACTGGCAACTTTCGTGTCACAATCGAATTTCTAGGCCCGAGAGTTTTAACCGAACAATCAATAGAAAATGTACTTTTAGTGACTCACCATCCCAAACGATCCTTATAAGTATTCTACCAGATTAAGGGTCACCAACCATCCCTCTAAGCAAACCCTGCATCATCTATGAACTGGAGTGTGTCTTTAGCTGCTCAATATTTAGATAAAAAATAATGAGGTCCAGGATTGAAACAGCGAACACTTGTCACTGGGAATGTATTCTCTGCCATCGTATGATTTTCCTTATCCTTAGTAGGTGAATGAACATACATTCTATCAAGCTATAAAGTAACAGACAATTTATTTAACATTGAACAGCATTCAGTGCAAACAGTATATTAATAATAGTGTACAAATGTTGTTATTCTCTTCAAAATGCCAAAGCAATAAAGACACGTCTCCTGCCTTCAATATAATATTAAATCTTGGAATCAGTTGTTTACTGTTTACGAGATGAAACACGACTACAGAATGGGTTGAGTGCAGTTTTTTTGCTGGCCTCAGACTGACTGATTAGGTTGGGCACAGGCAGCCCCAGATATGTCAGCACTGGGAGGCTCCAGACCGCAGTGCTGTACATGAAAGGAACTATGAAGAATCGTTGGTGCTATCCCTTTCTCATAGGTCCGACCCATGCTCTTACTCCATCAGTCAGGAATCAATACCGCAGGATAGCTTGACTCATTGCTTTGTGCTGGATAACTCAGGTAACCTGCTCAAACCCCCGTGAAGATATGTCAGAACAAAAGACGTTAACAAACTGTAGCTCCAATAACAATACTAGATCAATAGTCATTCAAATAATACTTTAAAAATGAATCACAGGATACTGGTCTGAGATATATTGATTGTCCCACTCCCAACTGTTGCTGCTGAAACATTTCAATTGTCGCCTGTTTGCAGCCGCTGTTGAAACTCAATGGACCAGGCCATCCATCAGAGAATTACTAATTACATATTCACATGCTTTTCAGCCACATGCAGGGAACCTGTGCAGGTTCTGATGTTTTTATAAGACTGTGTGATATTAATGTGGCCCAGTGTGATACAAAGTTCATTGCTATTCAGTGTTTGTTATTTTGCTGAAAGTTCAGTTCTAATATAATTTTTATCGTACAGCTGTATTCCTGAGAAGTGTGAATTAATCCCTTGATTGGCAGGTGAGGGTGTTGATCTGTCTGGTGACGATTTGATTTAATCTTTACAACTTGGATGTGAACTATTCACCATCATCACTTCATAGAATCATAGAAGTTTACGGCACAGAAGGATGTCATTCGGCCCATCGTTTCTGTGGCGGCCAAAAAAGAGCTATCCAGCCTAATCCCACTTTCCAGCTCTTGATCCGTAGCCTTGTAGGTTACGGCACTTCAGGTGCATATCCAAGTACTTTTTAAATGCGATGAGGGTTTCTGCCTCTACCACGCTTATAGGCAGTGAGTTCCAGACCCCCACCACCCTCTGGGTGAAAAATTTCTCCTCAACTCCCCTCTAATCCTTCGACCAATTACTTTAAATCTATGCCCCCTGGTTGTTGACCTCTCTGCTAAGGGAAATAGGTCCTTCCTGTCCACTCTATCTAGGCCCCTCATAATTTTATACACCTCAATTAAATCACCCCTCAGCCTCCGCTGTTCCAAAGGAAACAACCCCAGCCTATCCAATCTTTCCTCAGAGCTAAAATTCTCCAGTCCTGGCAACGTCCTCGTAAATCTCCTCTGTACCCTCTCTAGTGCGATCACATCTTTTCTGTAATGTGATGATCAGAACTGTATGCAGTTTATGTTTTTGTGTTCTTTTGTTGCAATGTTACTTTGAATAGTGCCACAAACTGAAATCAGAATTGCCAGATCAGGAGAAAAAAGTGAGACACTGGGTATAAAAATCAAGCACAAACTTTAGAAGAAATACTTCAGGAAAATAATTCCTGGATCGTCACCTCAAAGTTACTCGGATTAAAATTAAAACGAATCCCATACTCCACAGAAAGATGTTGGCTGCAATACAAGAGTCATACTTTAGTGCATGCGGAAGTTTACAATTAAAAGAAAAAACTATCCATCAAAGCAAAAGAGAAAAAAAAATCTAGAGTATATTCTCTTAATGAGCACTTGCTTGGATCCTGCTGCTTAAGAAGTCATCAATAACCTGCCAATTTTTTGAACTTTTTTTGAAAACCTACTGACCTCCTACAATCAATCCTCCTTTTCAGTCTTGTTAAAATCACTTCCCACGTTTACCAAATTAGCTATTGACTGTGCTGATGTATCTTTCCAAGGGTAACTGTTCTGCCAAGATTGTCCCCTCACAGAAGTTCAAGGCAGGACACCCAAGCTCTAAATGATGATGCTGTCTGACAAGAAAAGCAGGACACCATGCCACAGACATCAAATATACAAATCTACAGAGCAACTTGGCTTTTGCTGCTTAATTACCTGATTGCTTTAGTTATGAATTTAAGTCTTTCATAGATGTCTTCTCAGTTCAGTAGCATCAGTCGCTCCCTTAAGTGGTCTGAGAGTCTGCCTTCAATGAGAGTTGACTCAAACTGCCCTGTATCTACTTGTACAATAGCATAATCTGGAAGAGCAACAATAGCATTGCCTTATGATCTGGACTGGATAATCGTGTCTTACGTCCTTGTATCTCTACAAAGACGGACTGAGTTAACACTAGATGAGGCGAAATTTGTTTGAAACATAAGCTGCTTTATTTCATGGTAAAATTAAATGTACAGAGCAATAGGTATGATTAGAGTCACTTAGCTCAATCAATACAATTTGGCTTCACAAAATGATATGAATAATTATGAATGTGTAACCCTATCCCACTAAACAGCTAATTTTATCTCCCTGTATACATATTTTTTTGGTTTTCTGCTACTACTCCACTTGCTTAAAACTTAGCCAGTTGGTTTTTCAGTGATCTTCTGTCCCAACACTGCGTTTTAGGGCTTCTTTACTCTTCTTTACTCTAGATATTTTTAGTCCCATGTTTTAGACCACTCTCAGATGTCACTCCGGAAGAAGTGTTTTCACTTGTCCAGATAAATAGATACATTCATAACATAACTAGGGATAGAACAGAGAACCATCTGAAATTTATTCCAGCTATTGGTTTGTACTCTGCTGTGCTCCTCATCTTCAGAAGGTGACAAAATTAATGTTACACTTGACTTTGATTTTGTCTTTAACTAACAAAAATGTCTATTAAACAATAAGAGAACAAGTTAAAACATAGCAGTAACATGACATTATTAGAGGAGTAGTTCAGCATAGCCAGCTCTTTGTGTAGTAAAAATAAAATAGTTTGCCCATGCTGTGCTAAATTAGAAGTAATATTCTTACGGAGCAGTTCTTTTTCATTTTCTGACCATTTACTGACCTCATCTCCTCTGGAGATCTTCCGTCCAAAGCCTCCAACCTTATAGAATCATAGAATGGTTACAGCACAGAAGGAGGCCATTCAGCCCGTCGAGCCCGTGCCGGTTCTCTGCAAGAGCACTTCAGCTAGTCCCTCTCCCCCGCCTTTCCCCGAAGCCTTGCAATTTCTTTTCCTTCAGGTACTTATCCAATTCCCTTTTGAAAGCCACGATTGAATCTGCCTCCATCACCCTTTCAGGCAGTGCATTCCAGATCCTAACCACTCGCTGCGTAAAAAAGTTTTTCCTCGTGTCGCCTTTGATTCTTCCGCCAATCACCTTAAATCTGTGTCCTCTGGTTCTTGACCCTTCTGCCAATGGCAACAGTTTCTCTCTATCTACTCTGTCCAGACCCCTCATGATTTTGAACACCTCTATCAAATCTCCTCTCAATCTTCTCTGCTCTAAGGAGAACAACCTCAGCTTCTCCAGTCTATCCATGTAACTGTAGTCCCTCATCCCTTGAACCATTCTCGTAAATCTTTTCTGCACCCTCTGGAAGACCTTCACATCCTTCCTAAAGTGTGGTGCCCAGAATTGGACACAATACTCCAGTTGAGGTCGAAACAGTATTTTACAAAGGTTCATCATAACTTACTTGCTTTTGTACTCTATGCCTCCATTTATGAAGCCCAGGATCCCATATGCTTTTTTAACCACTTTCTCAACCTGCCCTGCCACCTTCAACGATTTGTGCACATATACCCCCAGGTCTCTCTGTTCATGCACCCCCTTTAGGATTGTACCCTTTAGTTTTTATTGCCTCTCCTCATTCTTCCTACCAAAGTGTATCACTTCGCACTTTTCTGCGTTAAATTTCATCTGCCACGTGTCCGCCCATTCCACCAGCCTGTCTATGTCCTCTTGAAGTCTATCACTATCCTCCTCACTGTTCACTTTACTTCCAATTTTTTTATCATCTGCAAATTTTGAAATTGTGCCCTATACACCCAAATCCAAGTCACTCATATATATCAAGAAAAGCAGTGGTCCTAGTACCGACCCCTGGGGAACACCACTGTGTACCTTCCTCCAGTCCGAAAAACAACCGTTCACCACTACTGTTTCCTGTCACTTAGCCAATTTCGTATCCATGCTGCCACTGTCCCTTTTAT